>CM061753.1:77779494-78979494 GCA_030979885.1 Lolium multiflorum
TGGCGGTAAGGGTTGTAATGGCTCGGAGAAGATGTCCTTGGAGCCAAGTAATGACGTGGAACCGCTCCTCCTGTAGCGATTCGTGCACTCCTCTTGATGTTGGATGGATTTGATATCACGCCAATACTTGCGACGGTGGCTTGTTGGTGTTCCTGCGGAGCTTCCTCCACTTCTTCCTCATCCTCTCTTGCGTCTTCTTTCTTCAGCTCCGGGTCTTGAATATTTTCCTTCAAAGGTTCCTTTCTTTGTCCTTGTTGTTGGAGACCATGGTGCTTCTAGATCAAAACAACTCTGAACAGCTCTAAACAAAACACGACGAGAAAACGATATTACTGACCTCCAGGGGTCCGGGGGATTATATAGCAAACATTTACGCATAAAAGGAAGGTTCCGCATCGAACCCAGAGCCTGAAAAGGGCAACGAGGCGCTGCACCATGTGTCGGCGGCCTGCAGTCAGGCCGCGGGCCAAGCCATGTGGTGGCACGCCCTCGTGCGTCCTTTCCACTCCGTTTCAACCATAATTTTTCATATTTTCTAAAAACAGTGTAAATAGTGTTCCTGAAAGGTAAACGCGACTTTTATTACCTCGTATCGTTACCTATTCAAAGCTCTAGGTTCAAGCGGATCGTCAATTTGTCCTTTGATGAAAGCCTCCGGTGGTTCCCATTTGAATAATATCAACATCAACATTATAAGAATCACCCGAGATATAATGCTTGAGTCTCTGTCCATTCACCACTTGTGTGGCATTGCCTTGGAGAGAGAGCTAATTTTGATTGCTCCTGAACGATACACCTCCTCAACAACATATGGTCCTTCCCACTTCGAGAGTAATTTCCATGCAAAGAATCTGAGACGAGACCGATACAATAGGACTTTATCCCCAATATTAAATTCTTTTTTAATGATCCTTCTATCATGCCACTTCTTAACTTTTTCTTTAAAGAGTTTAGCTTTTTCATAAGCTTCACTTCTCCATTCATCTAGAGAACTTAATTGCAACAACCTCTTATTACCGGCTAATTTAGGATCTTTATTTAGTTCTCTAACAGCCCAAATAAGCTTTGTGCTCTAGTTCTAAAGGTAGATGACAAGCTTTTCCATAAACCATTTTATAAGGTGACATTCCCATAGGATTTTTTATAAGCAGTTCTATAAGCCCATAGTGCTTCTTTCAATTTTCTAGTCCAATTCTTCCTAGATTTATTAACCAGTCTTACCTAAGATAGCTTTAATCTCTCTATTTGAAATTCTATTTGACCACTAGTTTGAGGGTGATAAGGTAAGCAATTCTATGATTAATACCATACTTAGCAAGAGTTTTTCTAAACCCATGAATAAAATGAGAACTCCATCATTATAATATATCTAGGTACTCCAAATCTAGGAAATATAACATCCACAAGTATTTTTATAGAGGTCTCACCATCAACACTTTTGTAGGTATAGCTTCTACCCATTTAGTAACATAATCAACAATGACAAGTATATGAGTGTTACCTTCTGAAGAAGGGAAAGGACCCATGAAGTCGAATCCCCAACAATCGAATGGTTCAATAACAAGAGTATAATTCATAGGCATTTCATTGCGTCTAGAGATATTACCAACGCTTTGACATTCATCACAAGATAAAATAAATTTCCTCGCGATCTTTGAAGAGTGTTGGCCAATAAAAACCTGATTGTAGAACCTTTGCTGTTCTATCTCCATAAAGATGTCCTCCATAAACACTACCATGACATTTATTCAATATCTCCAGTTGTTCATATTCGTGAACACATCTTCGCATAATACCCATCCACTCCTTTTTTATATAAGTGTGGGTCATCCCAAAATAATGCCTCAAGTCATAAAAAAAGAATTTCCTCCTTTGCTGAGCTGAAAAGGTTGGAGGCAAATACTTCGAAAACAATAAAGTTAGCATAACTGCATACCAAGGGCTCTCTCGCGAGCTCACCTTTATTACAGCCAATTGTTCATTGGAAAACTATCATTAACAGAACAGATCATAAGCAATATTTTCCAATCTAGACAAATTATCAACAACAGATTATCAGCACCCTTCCTATCTATAATATGTAAATCAAATTCTTGCAACAGAGTACCCATCTAATAAGCCTTGGCTTAACATCTTTCCTTGTCATAAGGTATCTAATTGCAACATGATCAGTATGAATTGTGACTTATGAATCAACAATATAGGGTCTAAACTTATCACAAGCAAAGACTACGCCTAACAATTCCTTCAGCTTGTAGCATAATTCCTTTGAGCAGCATCAAGAGTCTTAATAGCATAATGAATAACATTTAATTTTTTATCTACCCGCTGTCCAAGAACAGCGCCTACAGCAAAATCACTAGCATCACACATAATTTCAAAAGGCAAATTCCAATCAGAAGGTTCGACTCAGGAGCAGTTGTTAAGGTTTTCTTTAGAGTTTCAAAAGCTTCCTTACAATCATCATCAAAAACAAAAAGGTACATCTCTTTGAAGAAGATTAGTAAAGAGGCTTTGAAATTTTAGAGAAATCTTAATAAATCTCCTATAAAATCCCAGGATGACCAAGAACACTACGAATACCTTTAACATCCCTGATAGGGCATCTTCTCAATTGCTTCAACTTTAGCTCTATCAACTTCAATACCTCCTGAAATTTTATGTCCCGATACAATTCCTTCATTAACCATAAAGTGGCATTTCTCCCAATTAAGAACAAGGTTAGTTTCTTCACATCTCTGCAAAAACTTTATCGAGGTTTCGTAGGCAATTATCAAAAGAATTCCCATAGACATTAAAATCATCCATGAACACCTCTACAATACTTTCGCAAAAACCATGAAAAATAGCAGACATGCATCTTTGAAAAGTAGCAGGAGCATTACATAAACCAAAAGGCATACGCCTATAAGCATAAGTTCCATAAGGACAAGTAAAATGTGGTTTTCTCTGATCTTTAGCTTTAACAAACACCTAGAAACCCGTATTAACCATCAAGAAAGCAAAATGAGTATTTTTAGATAACCTTTCTAGCATTTGATCAATAAAGGGTAAAGGGTAATGATCTTTCTTAGTAACTTTTTTAACTACTTTTCCAAAATCAATGCACATTCTATAACCTACAACTATTCTTTGAGGAATAAGCTCATCATTATCATTAGGCACAATACTCATTCCTCCCCTTTCTTAGAACGCAATGCACAGGATCAACCCATCTACTATCGCCAATAGGATATATAATACCGTGTCGTTGTCTATCGATTAACACTCGGAGGAGGGATCCCTACGAGGGGGAGAAGAAGTAGGGGCCATAGGGCGGAGTGCACACGGGACGGTGGCATGAAGCCCGCACCTTCCTGGGGCATCTACACGGGCGACAGGCCTACCGTCGCTTGTCCTGGGAATTATCTGGGGCGCTGCGCGTTGTTACAATTGGTTGTGGTTGTGCCTCTAGGGCTCCTGGAGATCCGGCTTATAAAGGCGCACGGATCTAGGGTTTACATGGAGAGTCCTAGCCGAATACAAGTTGCCTAACTACGGTACAATATCTTGCCGTGTACGCCAAGGATCCGCCTTCCTTATGGTCGCGCTGGATCCGGATGCTTTATGGGCCTCCACGGATCCGGCCTCCTTCGTAGGTCGGTTAGGATCCGGCTCCAGGTTCCCGGGCTGGACTTCATCCTCTTGATCATCGCTGAATCGTCGCCTGGAGGCCCGATGCCACCATCACCGTCTCAGGCCACCCGGGTTTGCCGATTCAGGGCCATGTCGTTGATATACCCATAAAGTATACCCACAACAGTAGCCCCCGAAGTTCTCCGAGATTCATCATTCTTCCATCTTCAAATAACTCGGAACCGAAGAAAATCTTGAAGAGCTTCCAAACTTTCCTGTTTCCGATATCATTTAATCGGAAATCCTCATGTCCTTTAGTAATGATAATGTAACGGAGTTTGCACTTTTCCCGCGCACAACTTCCTATCTTCCCGCGCTAAATTTTCGGAGATGCGAATCTTTAGCCGGAAATTTCGGAGTGCATGGTTAAATTACCTCCACGTCATTTTACCGCTTTTAACCTAAGACACGTGTCTTGCATCCAACGGTGAGACCGTTCAGTTTCCGCCGTCGGATCCGGAACGCGAATCTCCGCGTGAGGGCTATAAATACCCCGACTCGCGGTAACTCCTCATTCGTTTCACCCGCTCACCACTTCGTCTTCCTCCTCCCGCCGCGCCGCCCGTCAGATCTCAACGCCGACGGCCGCGGAGACCTTCGCGCCCGGTCGCTTCAAGCCTCCCCTCGCTCCAAGACCGCCGCGGTTGATCGGGAAATCTTCCCTGCCGCCGATTTGTGGTCACGCGGGCCAGTTTTCAGCTAGTTCAACGTCCGTCGTCCTCGCCGGAGCACCGTCGGTTCGCCGCGCCATTGACGGTACGTGCACCGGACTTGTAGAAGAAGAAGTAGAGTAGAGTAGATTCCGGTTACTCAAACACTTTGCATGGGTGCAGCCGGAAGCATGCCAATTGACTCTCACTGTACTGGTAGTTCTCCGAACAGCCCGGATCCCAGTTCATTAGAGCCTATCTGTCCGGATCCCATAGCCTACCACCATATGTTTCCGACATCCGGCTGGCTCAACCTTTTTCCGCATCTTCCAGCACCAAGCTAAGCCGGATCCCAACCGCACAAGAAATCGAAGAAGAACTTCAAGGGCAAGCTAGAATGGCTGCCAAGGTGCAGGAGACGGAGAACAAGAAAGCCTCTAAGGCCCGGAACCGCGAAGGAGAGCGGGGTCAATGGTGGCCCTGCGAAACCACAGATACGGAGCTTAGAGAGCTCCAGAACGAAGGTATGATCTCCGCACATTGGAGTTTCATACGCGACACCGTCGTCCCCAAGCCAGGAGCCGGAGAAGTGGTCATGACCAAGGCTTGGGTGGAACGCGGATTGTCGCTCCCTTGCTCGGAATTTTTCCTCTCCATCCTCACAACATACGGGCTTCAGCCCCACAACATCTGCCCCAACTCCTACCTTCTGCTCCAACTTCGCAACTCTCTGCGAAGGGCATCTCGGAATCCGGCCAGACGTCAAGTTATGGCAGTTTTTCTTCCGAGTGAAGAAAGAAACAAAAGACAAAGCTATGCTGAACTGCGGGAGCATGACATTCATGCTCCGACCTGGTCGTATGTACCCTCCACATGACTCGCACGAATCCGTCCGGTACTGGAACGCCGGATGGTTTTACGAGAAGAATGTGCCAGTTCCGGAGATCCATGATGGTCTCCCCAAGTTCAACAACGAGCCTCCGGAAGAGCTGAGCTGCTGGAGCTTCATCCCGTGGCTTTCCTAACTCCCATTCGGCGAAGGCGCGCGGAGAATCTCCTGGTTAGTCCACGACGGCTAACCGGAACCCGCACACCGAGCTGGTTCACTCGGCGGATCTGCCTCTACGATACAACGCGCGATGTCTGCGCATACACGGGGCGGATGACCAGCCCGAGACTCCGCACGATCTTCCGGTGACTCTCAAAAGGAGATTCAAGACGTTGGTGAAGGTGGGCGGGGTCAACCGATCCCGGAATTGATCAAAGATATTTACACGAACGACCAGTGTCCTCCGGTAAGCTTCGATCCTTTCGTCACTTCAAACTTCACAAATTTTGGATATTGACTAACACTTTATATCTTTCCCTCCAGCTCGCTACATTGGCGGAGGAAAACTTACGCACCATTCTTCGCGTCCCCGTCAGCGGCGACACGGCGGAGGAGGTTCCGGAGGACGAAGAAGAGGAAGAGGAGCAAGCACCTCGCAAGGTAGCTCCCCGACCTGCGAAGCGTCCCCGCGCTAAAGCTTCCGGCTCCGAAGCCGGAGCCAGCGGCGAGGCCTCCGCCAAGAAGCCCAAGGTCATCAAGCCCCCTCCGCTCGATTCAAGGAAGGCGGAGCGGGAACGTTTGAAAATGCTTTCAACAGCAGGCAAACGCTCACGCCCCAACATCCCCGGCGCCCCGTAAGTTTCCGGGCATGGTACATATTTACTTTGATGCATCTGTTACTTATGCGATCTTCTTCTATTTGTTCGCAGGACTCCGACTATCACCGCCACTCGGACCGCCAGCCAAAAACCCATCACGGAATTCATGAAGAAATCTCCGGCTGTCGGTCCTCCCACCCCAGCTCCGCCAAGTGCTTCCCACACTGCTCCCCCGTCGTCCCCTCCTCAGGTCTCCCCCTCCTGCCGCAAACACTCCACCGGAGATAATTCCGGTCAGCAGCGAAAAGGTGGGCGGAGAGGATCCCAAGGCCAAAGGCCCTGCCCAAGAAGAAACTCAAGATCAAGGAGAGGCGGAAGTCACTTCCTCCGAGAAGGTCGGAGCCGGTGCTGGCGATGTCGTCGTATTTCCAAAGAACTTCGGAGATCCGACTGACCTCACCTCCACCCCCAAGGCATATGCTACAAAAAATTTCAAACAGCTCACTGAGCCGGAAAAATGGGAGCTTGAACAAGACTTGCTCAACGCTATGCTGAACAATGCCTGGGGGAAGCCGGACGCCGGTACATCGGAAATCCAGGACTTCAAGAAGGGCGTCGGCGAGTTCCTCGACAAGCTCATCTGCAAACAAAAGGTACTCCCCAGTAGCCCCCAAGCATGTAAGCGGAAACAAGTACTAGTTAGCGCTTAAATGCTTTAGAGTACCGCCACTTTTGGGAAGATTTATTTAAAATGTTACAGTAGCCCCCAAGCATGATGTCGGAAAGATTCCGGCAAAAATGCTTCAAAGGACACCACTGTGTTGTAAGCGGAATTTTGACTCCTGCTCTGTCTTCTTTTTACAGGAACAGCAGGCACTGCACTATGAGCTGCATAAAAATATTGCTCTGCAGCGCCGCGTTACCTTGGGTCAGGCGGAAAACATCCTGGCTGCATAAGAATGTGAACTGCAAACACTGCTGATGCCCAAGGTTGGTTTCCGACCTTTCTTGTTGTCGTTCACGTTCCGACTTTGAATTGTATCTAACTTGAATCCTTATAGGCGCATCTTCCTCCGGCTACGACCTCCTCCGAGCCGGAAAACCTGCCTCCTCCTACCAAGAAGCGGAGAGATAAGGCAAGGAGGCGGAGCAGCGTATGAGCGGCCGAGAAGCGACGGTGGAGAAAACTCCGAACTTATCAGAGAAAGGCGAATTCGTCTGAAGCGAAATGCGATAGCGAGACCATCAAGAGGCAACAAAAGGAGCTCAACGGACGAAATATATGGAGACCGCGAGCACCATTAGGACCTGTGGCCGAAAATATCCTGGGTACTTATACTTGTCTTGATCTTAGTTTCGTGCTCAACTTGAATGTTTATTCTTGTATTTATCTGCAGAGCCACTCGGATACCCTGAAAAGCGCCGGAACAAATTCCCCCGGGACGACGTTCTTTCTCTCGCTGGCGATGACTGCAAGGATCTTATATCCGCTTCTCGGAAGATATGCCATAACTTGTCCCTAAAGAGGAGCCGCACATGCAGTCTGCGCAAGCTGATCAAACGTATGGATATTCTTCCGGAGCTGGTGACCGATCTACAAGCGTCATCTGCCCGAGGTGCAGCTGCTATGACTCTAACCATGTGCTTGGCGCATAACCCGAAGATGGATCTGGATCGGGTGTCTTCTGGAGTTCCTCCGACCGCAGATGTCGGAAAGCTTCTCGATGCGGTGAGTGGCTATGACACCCGCATCGCGCGGAGGATCCGTCACGAGGAATTCTACGACAAGGTGGTTCTCCCAGCAGACGAGCCCCTTGAAGATGAACTCCAAAAAGAGCGCGACGCGGAGGCCCGTCCTGCGGAATCCGGAACCCAGTTTACATGGACCAGCTCCAAGGATGCTCCCGAAGAGGAAGAGCCCAGGACCAGCGCTGCAACCTCCGACGAAGATGAAGAGAGCGATGAAGACGTGTCGTCTCCGGCTGAAGGCGCCAAGGGAAAAGATCCAGAGGCCACTGCTTCTCCGTCCAAGGCGGAGTGAAAACTTCTATGTCCTGCGGGATGAAACAATGCATCATTTTGGCCCCAGCGAGGGTTTGTAAGATAACTTAAATTCTTAAGTAGTTAGGGACGAAACAGCATGCATGCGTGGGCGGAAAAAACTTATCCTGCTACCCGTTTATATATTATTTGCATGTGTTGTTTCTTGAAAGCAAGTGCTGGTTTGATGATTTCCGGCTTGCCCACTTGACCTTCCGCGAGCCGGAAGACCGTGCCGGAAACGCTCGCCAGCGGCGACGAAGCCCAATGGCAATCCGTCAATAACCGCGGAAACAAGCCCCCAGCCCGAGTGCCGGAAGTCGCTACCAGGAATCCATGGGTTCGCAACAGAAAAAATTTCCGCCAGAAAACTTAAACTTACGTCCTAAGGGACGATTTAAAATCACAACTTTCATACACGCCTAGGCGGAAAGATCCAGCTCTGCGGTTTTAGTCGGAAAAAACATACACGATCCAGAAATGAAAAATTAAAGGAGGTAAAAGACTCTAAGAGTGAACCAAAAGCTTTATTTCATTGATCATGTATCATAGATATTACAAGGTATGTAATGCGTAAAGCGCTAAGTGTGGAAAGGACGTAGCTGTGCTATGTTCCAGGGACGATCTGTTTCATCATATATGTCACCCGGATCTTCTCGCTTTCGTTTCCGATGCCAATTGGCAGGTCTATCCTTTAGTTCCCGGAAATCAACGAGATAGTAGGATCCGTTGTGTAGTACTTTACTGATGACAAAGGGTCCTTCCCATGGAGTTGCAACTTTTGATCTTTCACCTCGCGAGCGGAGGACTAAGTCTCCGACCATGAACGAGCGATTCCGAACTCGACGGCTATGATAGCGTCGAGCTTCTGCTGGTAAATGGTGGAGCGTTGGTCGCTAGATTCCGAGCTTCTTCGATCAGGTCCACAGATAGTCGTCGAGCCTCATGCCAGTTTCTTCATTGTAGGCGGAAACTCGTGGTGAATCATGGATGATGTCGGTGGGGAGCACAGCTTCGGATCCGTATACCAGAAAAAGGAGTGAATCCCGTTGACCTGTTAGGTAGTTCAAACTCCACAAACAGAGTCCACCATCGCCCAAGCTCCACTGCACGGCGCAGCTGTTCTTCAAGGCGAGGTTTGATTCCGGCTAGTATAAGGCCATTGGCTCTTTCGACCTGACCATTAGATTGTGGATGAGCCACGGACGCAAGGTCAAGCCGGATCCCAACTTCATCGCAGTAATCCTTGAGTTCTCCCTGCGCAAAGTTTGTGCCATTGTCTGTGATTATGCTGTGTGGGATGCCGAATCTCGTCACGAGGCTGCAAACAAATTTTAGTGCCGTAGCACCATCGGCTTTTCTCACTGGCTTTGCCTCGATCCACTTTGAACTTGTCAATAGCGACCAGGAGGTATTCATGGCCACCAGGAGATGATTTCTTTAACTTACCAACCATATCGAGCCCCAGACCGCAAACGGCCAGGTGATAGGGATGGTCCTCAGCTCTTGGGCTGGAGCGTTTGGTTGAGTAGCGTAGCGACAACCGCGGCAGAGTTTTCACCAGCTTGTCGCGTCTTCTTTAGCTGTTAGCAAGAAATCTTAACCGAAAGGCTTTTGCACGAGGGACCACGGGGCGGCATGATGCCCGCAATCCCCCGCATGATCTCTCTGAGGATTTCAATGCCATCTTGGAGACGCATTTGAGAAATACCCGTTTGCGCTTCGTTTGTAGAGCTGTCCATCAACAATTGTGTAGGATCTTGCTCGTCTGATGATCTGTCGTGCGTGGACCTCGTCCTCCGGCAACTTTTGATCAATGAGGTAATCCAAGAACGGCTGAGTCCAGCGGAATGACGCCATCACTTCCTTAGCCGGAGAACTGCCGATCGGGATTTTCCCGGTTTGCACCCTTCATCGAGGGTACTCGCAGATGCTCAAGGAAAATTCCAGGCGGAATTGGTTTCCTCCGGATCCGAGCTTGACAGCATGTCTGCTGCTGTGTTATCGTCTCCCTGACGTACTTGACTTCGTATCCGAGGAAGCACTTGGCGATCTCGTCAACTTCGTCTCGTAAGCCGCCATGACGGAGTTTCGGCGTTCCAGGTTCCGGCTACTTGCTGAGCCACCAGGTCGGAATCTCCGCAACATATGATGTGCTTGATCCCAATTTCCTTAGCGATGCGCAGACCGTGCAGTAGAGCCTCGTATTCCGCCATGTTGTTGGTTGCTTCGAAGTGAATCTGCAGAACGTACTGCTCTTCTCCGGTAGGTGACTTCAGGGTAACTCCAGCCCCCGAGCCTTGATATTGCTTGGATCCGTCAAAGTGCATGACCCAAGCTTCAGGTTCCGGTACAGGTGTGCCCTCCGGTGCTTCAGTCCAATCCGCGATGAAATCCGCTAGAACTTGAGACTTGATTGCAGTTCGGGCTTCGTAGTTGATGTCGAAGGCAGATAACTCGATGCCCCATTTTGCTACGCGCCCTGTTGCGTCGTAGTTGTTGATGATCGTTGCAGGGGAGCCTTGCTCACCACTGTCATTGGGTGCTCCTGGAAGTAGTGTCTCAGCTTCCGGCTGCCTAGGAAAACTCCGTAAGCCAGCTTCTGAAAGTGAGGGTATCTCTGCTTGGATTCCGTCAAGACTTCGCTAATGTAATAGACAGGCCTTTGGACTCCGTGCTCAAATCCTTCTTCCTTTCGCACCACCACGATTACGAGGCTGATAACTTTGTTGGTAGCCGCTATGTAGAGGAGCATAGGCTCGACTCAGCTGGAGCTGCCAATATAGGTGGGGAGGAGAGTATGTTCTTCAACTCCTGAAGTGCTTTATCTGCTGTTTCGTCCAGACAAACTTGTCGGTTTTCTTCAGCAGCTTGTATAGAGGTAAGGCTTTCTCGCCAAGACGGCTAACAAATCTACGATTGCCGCAACGCAACCAGTTAATCGTTGCACATCTTTGAGACAAGTTGGCCTTTTGATGTTCAGGATAGCCTTGATTTTTTCCGGGTTAACTTCAATGCCCCTGTGAGAAACAATGAAGCCAAGGAGTTTTCTGGCTGGTACGCCAAGACGCACTTCAGCGGATTCAACATCATCTTGTACCCGTCGGAGGTTATCAAAGGTTTCCTTGAGGTCGCTCAGCAGGTCGGATCCCTTCCGGGTCATGACCGCGATGTCGTCGACGTAGGCGTGCACGTTCCGACCAATTTGGTCCTTCAGGCACCGCTGCATCGTCCGTTGGTATGTGGCACCTGCGTTTTTCAAACCAAATGGCATGGTAACATAGCAGTATGTGCCAAAGGGTGTGATGAAAGAGGTCGCCTTTTGGTCAGACTCCTTCATCAAAATCTGATGATACCCGGAATATGCGTCAAGAAAACACAGAAGCTCCGCCCCTGCCGTCGAATCAATGACTTGGTCAATGCGTGGCAAAGGGAACGGATCTTTCGGACAATGCTTATTCACGCCGGAGTAATCGATGCACATTCTTAGTATTTCAGAATTCTTTTTGGGTACAAGGACGGGGTTTGCGACCCAATCAGTATGGATGACTTCTACTACAAAACCTGCCTCTAGTAACTTTGCTAATTCCATTCCTATGGCGCGGCGCTTCTTATCTCCAAAGCGTCGCATAGCTTGCTTCACCGGTTTTGCACCCGGATTTATGTTGAGGTAGTGCTCGGCGAGTTCCCTTGGTACTCCGGACATGTCAGAAGGTTGCCATGCGAAGATATCCATGTTAGCTCGGAGGAACTCGACGAGCGCGCTTTCCTATTTAGGGTCCATGTTGGCTCCGACCGAAACCTGCTTGGAGTTGTCCCCTTCAACGAGGTCATGCTTCTTGGTTTCTATCGCGGCCTTGAACGAGGTCTTCTGTTCGAGATCTGCTTCTTGGTGGTCTCGCATCTCAGCCGGATCCACCGCGGCTCTGTAGCCTTGCAGCTCCTCTCCGATATGACGGATTCTGCAAAGGCGGCTTCGCCCTCCTCGCAGTCCCTAGCTTTCTTGTAGTCTCCGGACACGGTGATCCAACCGTTAGGACCCGGAATCTTGAGCTTGTTGTAGATGTAGCATGCCCTGGCGTGGAACTTGTGGTAGGTGGGCCTGCCGAAGATCACGTGGTAGGAGCTTTTGAAGGGCACCACTTCAAACGTGATCATCTCTTCGCGGTAGTTGTTCACATCGCCGAAGGCCACGGGAAGTTTGATGCTGCCCAGAGAGTTTGCCTTCTTACCCGGAACCACACCATGAAATTCAGTGGTGCTGTGCTTGAGCTGGTCCTTGGTGAGGTTCATCTTCTCCAAGGTCTCCAGGTACATGATGTTCAGGCTGGCTCCTCCGTCCATAAGACACTTGGAGAAGTCATACCCGTCTATGCGGGACTCACAACCGAGCGTAGCACTCTTTGGGGATGACGGCCGGATGATCCGACCTGTCAAAGGTACAGGCTTTCTCCGACCACTTGACATATGCGGCACGGCCGGAATCGTGGCGTTCAAGATCCGGAGCGCCGATTTTTCGCGCGGATGCTGGGGTTCCGAGGAAGGTGTGGTAAGTTCCGACACTCTTTTTGCCAAAGGGGTTGGACTTGTTTGCTGCGGTACCCTCCTTGGGTTCCGGCGAAGCGTCATCCTCGTCCATGGCCTCGGAACTGTCCTCCTCTTTGTCCTTGTTCTTGCCCTTGCCTCCTTTGCCGCGTGGGCGGTGCTTCCGGGCTCGCTTGTATCCCGCCTCCGGGTCATTCTTCGATCATTGACCCACTTGCGTTGCGATTTGTGTGGGTAGACTTGCCCGTAGCCGGATCCAGATGGGCCGTGCACGGCATATCCCCGTATTCTTCGTACGTTTGGGGGCGCGGGATCCGCTGCGGTGACTTCGTCGCCGCGCTGCGGCTCTGCCTCGCTCCGCCTCCGCGTCCGCGCCTCTTCCGCCCTGGACCTCCGCGTTGGAACGTCATGGCTACCATGTCGGATCCTCCGCCCTTCTGGTCTTCGAGGGGTTCTTCCGCTTGTTGTTGTTGCCGACGCCGTTATCACGGTTTTTTCTGTTGGTGGTGGGTATCGTAGCCGCAAGATCTCCGCCTGCGCGTCATCGGCGGCGATGATCGCCGCGATGTTTATCATCTCATCGAGAGTGAGTTTGTTTGCGTTCACCAGGCAGGTAAGCTTATGGCGCAGCAGCCCCCACGCTGCAAACCACCAATGAAGGCATTGCATTGCTGTGGTTATCTACGTTCTTGCACTGTTCCTTGTTGCCAACCATCGGGTGAGGAAACTCCTAGATGTCTCACCCTTCTTCTGGATGCAAGCTTGAAGGTCACTGGTGGTGGCCGGTCTCTTGTAGGTACCCCTGAAGTGGTTCTCGAAAGCCTTCTTCAAGTCCAACCAGCAAAAGATGGTGTTCTCCTCGAGGTCGCTGAGCCAAACACGAGCTGGACCAATAAGGTACAACTGGAGCATGCGGCAGGCTATATTCGGGGTTCCTCCGGCGAAGGTTACTGCATTGTAGTAGTCCTCGATCCAGGTATCCGGCCTCTCGCTGCCATCATAATGCTTCAGATTTCCTGGTAGCTTAAGGTTCAGGCTTTTTGGCTTTGGTTCCTCTCGGATCATCTGGCCAAAGCACCTTGGACCAATGTAGTCGGATCTATACTCGTTGAGGCGATCCCGGGCATCACGAGGGGCACCGCCGGGTGATTTTGAGCGGGAACGGGATCTCCGGCCTCCTCCGCCTCCACCTCCGCCTCCACTTGGTGGTGGTGAGGGAGATCTGCGAGGGGGCCGTAAGGTGATCTTCCGCCCTCGGACTCGCGGCGTGGCTCCCTCGGCTGGCTCCGGCCGGTGGCCCTTCCTCTTGGTGGTGGTCGCCTCCGTCGTTCCGGCTCCTGCGTGGCTCGGTGCGTACTCCTCGTTCCGGCTCCTCCTTGGTTCCGGATCGCGTCCTTGGCTTCTGCGAGGCTCAGGTCGCGTTCTTGGTTCCGACGAGGCTCGGCTCGCGGTCTTGATTCCGACTTCTGCGTTGTTCCGCCGTACGCTCCCCGTTCCTGTCTCTAGGTGGGCATGCTGTCGCGGATGTTGATTCCTCCGGCCCATGGGGCCTGGGGTTTCCGGCGGGACTGCGACGTCGAGGGGGTAGCGGAGGGCGCGAAGCTCGGGGTGGTGGTGATGGAACACGATATTTGTCTCTGCCAGTGTACATCGCACCCTTTCCCTTTTCCTGATCTTTCGGAGTTGAATCCGATGGTATGGGGATTGGATTTGGATGATCTCTGACTTTCCTCCTGCGCTCCGTAGATCCGGTGCGCGACTCGTCATCACGATGTTGACTTGGTATGGCGTCCTTCTGCGCGGTGGATATGCATTGTTCCGGATTGGATGCTAACCTGCGCGAAGTGTCTGCCTTGCTCTGTTGCTGCATTGCTGAGGCAACGAGCTTCCGGACGTAGTTGATGTCAATCTCCTCGTCCTTCTTTTTCAGGAGCTCCGCAGCCTTCTTCATGTTATCCTTTGGAGTTGCGAGCGGCTCTGCTCTGTGGGTGTTGCGAAGGTAATCTTGCGGGGAAGGATGGCCTCTCGCCTGATTCTAGCTTCTTCCTCCTGCACAAATTTTACCTTGGCCTCCCAGTGCTTCTCGAGTTGCCTGACCTTTTCGAGAGATTCATCAACCTCGCGGTCCTTCTTCTGAAAGTGGTCCACGAAGTTCGCCGCTATGGTTCTTTCTTCTAGCATCGCGGCTGCGGTCTTGGCAAACTTCTGAGCTGTCGCTAGCATCTCCTGTCTCTTGGCTTCTAAGGCCTCCGGATCTGCAGCTTCCTCGGGAGTTATTGGTTTGTTGAGGATATCGGACTTTGCGACTAAATCCATGCGTGCTTGCTCGACCATCTCTTCTGGAGACAGGACATCGTTTCGCGGTCGTGCCCGATCTAACGGAGACCTTACGTTGGATGGTCCTGGGTCGGAGTTGGAGGCTTCGTCTTCCGTTTCCGGCTGATCCAGCGGTGCCACGGTTGCTAGAACCTGCATTGGCTGGGCGGATTCCACTTCAGCTTGCTCACCGCCTCCGAGTTCCTCGAGCTTGCGGTTGAATTCCTCTGTATTCATGGATGAAGCGCCGTCATCTTCTTCCCCAATTGCGAGCTCCTTCGTCAAGCGATTGTATTCTTCTGTGCCTATTGAAGAGGCATCATCGGAATTTGGGCTCAAGTTTCCGAGGATTGATTCCTCGGGGATTTCCGGCTTCTTCTTGTCCCGAGCGTCGTTCCGATGCTTCGGCAGATCCGGAGCTACGTTGTTCCGGGTGCCTCAACCTGCAAAGGATCGGCCCCGTCCCGGTGGAGGGCGTCCCGCGGCATGGGCCAAGAAGTGCACGAAGTGACACCTTTGCTTCTCTAACACTGGGAGACCTGGCGGATCTCGCATTGGTCTTCCACCGTTTTCCCTTCAGGGGCGGATTGGGTGGGTTTTGATTTTTCCTGATCTAGGCGGAACCTTCCTTAAGAAGCCCGCGACTCAGATCGGATCTTCGCGACGGCGTCCAGCTCAGCGGCGGACGCGTCAGCGTTACTGTGCGTTTCGTCGGAGTCGACGGTCTCGCCGATGAAGATGTGGATGCCGCCGATTGGGACAATGGAGAGCTTGACGGGTTTGACCTAGTCGAATCCGTCGTCCGAGGACGATCGAAATTCCCGGCGAAAGTACGCGCCCTACGATCGAGTCGTCGTAGCTTCCATGGCGGAGCCCTCCGGTTCCGGCCTCCAGACGAGCCCCACGGTGGGCGCCAATCGTCGTTGCCTAATCGACAATACCGGAGGAGGGATCCTCACGAGGGGAAGAAGTAGGGGCCATAGGGCGGAGTGCACACGGGACGGTGGTACGCGAGTTACGCTTCGGAACACCTGCACGATGACATGGCCTACTGCTGCTTGTCTGGAATTATCTGGGCGCTTGCGCGTTGTTACAATGGTTGTGGTTGTGCCTCTAGGGCTCCCAGGATCCGGCTTATAAAGGCGCACGGATCTAGGGTTTACATGGAGAGTCCTAGCCGGAATACAAGTTGCCTAACTACGGTACAATATCTTGCCGTGTACGTCAAGGATCCGCCTTCCTTATGGCTGTACTGGATCCGGATACTTTATGGGCCTCCACGGATCCGGCCTCCTTCGTAGGTCGGTTAGGATCCGCTCAGGTTCCTGGGCTGGACTTCATCCTTCTTGATCATCGGCAACTGGGCCGCCCGATGGGCCCCATGCCACCATCACCGTCTGGGCCACCCAGGCTTGCCGGATCTAGGCCATGTCATTGATATACCCATAAAGTATACCCACAACATACCGGCTTCAAGAAGTTTTAATACCTCGTTCCTTACCACTTCTTTCATCTTCGGAATTAGACGACGTTGATGTTCAACAACAGGCTTCGCATCTTCTTCCATATTAATAGCATGTTGGCAAATAGATGGAGAAATCCCTTTCAAATCATCAAGAGTATAGCCAATAGCTCCTCGGTGTTTCTTCAATATTTCCAATAACCTTTCTTCCTCAATCTCTGAAAGCTTAGAACTAATAATAACAGGATATATTTTATTATCATCAATATGAGCATATTTAAGATTATCAGGTAAAGGCTTTAAATCAAAAACAGGATCTTCCTTCGGTGGCGGTGTTGTACCCAAATCTTCCACCGGTAAATCATGCTTGAGAATAGGTTGGCGAAGAAAAATTTCCTCAAGCTCATCTCTTTCTTTCCTAAAAGCTTCACTTTCGCTATTCTCCAAATGTTGCTGCAAAGGATTATTAGGAACAAGAACAATAGATGCACACTGCTCCATTTTAAAATCATTACTAGGCAAGTCAACTTTATAAGGAGTTTTGGTAAATTTAGAAAAGTTAAATTCATAAGGTTCACCAGCAAATCTAGTCAAAATTTTCTCTTTCTTACAATCTATAATAGCTCCACAAGTATTTAGAAAGGGTCTACCAAAAATGATAGGACAATGATCACTAGCAGCAGAACCAAGTACCAAAAAGTCAGCAGGATATTTAATCTTACCACATAGAACTTCCACATCTCGAACAATACCAATTGGAGAAATAGTTTCTCTATTAGCCAAATGAATAACCACATCAATATCTTCAAGTTCACAAGAACCAATTTCGTGCATAATCTCCGTGTAAAGCTCATAAGGAATAGCACTAACACTTGCACCAATATCACATAAACCATAATAGCAATGATCACCAATTTTAATAGATAGCATAGGAACACTAACTTGTTTGGATTTATTAGGATGTGAAACAATATTAGAAGCATCTTCACGGAAAATAATATGACCATCCTCCACATTTTCAGTCACAAGATCTTTAACTATTGCAACAGCAGGTTCAATTTTAATTTGTTCTTCAGGTTCTTTAGGTTTCTTTTCACTTTTATTAACCGCACTAGATATGACAGTACTCCTTCATTTTAGCAGGGAAAGGAGTTTTTCAATATAAGCTTCAGGAATAACATTATCAACAGTTTCAATCACTACACATTTGTTTACGATGAATCAACTTTATCTTTATACGGTTCATGATACTTATCAAAATTCTTCTTAGGCAGTTCATAATGAGAGGCAAAAGCTTTATAAAGATTTGCAACAACTTGGGAATCAAGACCATATGTAGCACTCATATTACGAAATTTATCGGTATCCATAAAAGCTTCAATGCATTTATAATCATAAATTATACCGATTCTCTATCTTTGTCGTTCTCCCATCCTTCGGTTTTTCTTGGATCCGATCAAGAAGGTCCCTTTTAAACTCTTCTTTGTTGCGTGTAAATGATCCAGAACAAGAAGTATCCAGCAAGGTCTTGTCTTGAAAAGAAAGTCTTGCATAGAAATTATCAATAATAACATTACCAGAAGCTCATGAATGGGGCATTTGAGCATTAAAGACTTCAATCTCCCCCAAGCTTGGGCAATACTCTCCATCATGAGGCCAGAAATTATATATGCGGTTCCGATCCTTGTGAATTTCACTTGGAGGATAAAATTTGGAATAAAATAAAGGCACAATGTCCTCCCAATCAATAGAATCACCATTCTTCAACAATTTATACCAATGCGCCGCTTTACCAGACAACGATATAGTGAATAGTTTCTTCCTAACTTCATTCATAGAAATACCTGCACATTTGAATAACCCGCATAATTCATGCAAAAACAATAAATGATCACCAGGATGGACAGTTCCATCCCCTTCATAGCGGTTATCCATAACACGTTCAATAATTTTCATAGGTATTTTATATGGTACTACTTCCTCACCTGGCGCTTCATCCACTACCGTTGCAGTAGTAGTAGATTTCCCAAATAGAAATTGAAGAGAAGATCTCTCCATAATGATTTATAGCAGCAGGCAGAAATAAAATCAGCACAAACAATAAAGGTTTTCCTTACCAATTCCGCTTACCAATAGCGCTTCACTCCCCGGCAACGGCGCCAGAAATAGTCTTGATGACCCACAAGTATAGGGGGTGTATCGTAGTATCTTCGATAAGTAAGAATGTCGATCCCAACGAGGAGCAGAAGGTGTTGGCAGCAGTTTCGATGAAGGATTCACTGTAAATGCTCACAAACAAGTATTCAAGGGGTTTTGATATTGCAGATAAATAAAGTACAAGTAAATAAAATGCGAGAGAAATAATTGCAGCGAGTGGCCCAATCCTTTTTAGCACAAAGGACAAGCCGGTTTGTTTACTTATAATGACCAAGCGTTCTTGAGGACACATGGGGATTTTAGTCTAGTACTTTCGCTTCATGTGGCTTAATAATCTTCATTGTTTTGATAAGTGTTGTGTGGGTGAACCTATGCTAATGCACCGCCCTTCCTAGGACTAATACATACTTGTGATTATACCCCTTGCAAGCATCCGCAACTACAAGAAAGTAATTAAGATAAATCTAACCACAGCCTTAAACTCGAGATCTTGCGATCCCTCTTGCATCGATATACTAACGGGGCTCAGGTTTCTGTCAGGCAACCCCGCAATTAGCAACCGAATACAAGATGCACTCCCCTAGGCCCATAAATGGTGAAGTGTCGTGTAGTCTACGTTCACACGACACCACTAGAAGAATGACACCACAACTTAAATATCATAACATTGAATATTACTCAACCATAATTCACTACTAGCATTTAGACTTCACCCATGTCCTCAAGAACTAAACGAACTACTCACGAGACATCATATGGAATACAATCAGAGGTGATATGATGATGAATAACAATCTGAACATAAACCTTGGTTCAATGGTTTCACTCAATAGCATCTACAACAAGTATAGAATAACACCGGGAGAGTTTCCCCTATCAAACAATCAAGATTTAACCCGAATTGCTACAGCGATGACGAGGTGCAGCGGTGGTGATGGCGGTGTAGATGGTGGAGATGATGATGATGATGATGGAGATGATATCCCGCTCGATGACGATGGCGATGGCGTCGATTTCCCCCTCCGGGAGGGAATTAACACCCGGCGGATTCCTGCCCGCGGAGAGCTCTTTTCTCTCTGGTGTTCTCCGCCCCGCAGAGGCGGCTGTAACCCTTCGTGAGGTCTCTCTTCGTGGCTTAGGTTTTCGGACGAAGGAGTACGCGAAAAAAGGAGGCGGGGATGTGGGGCCCTGCACCACGGCGCAGCCCAGCCCCGGGCCGCGCCGCCTAGGGTCTGGGCCCACGTGGCTCCTCTCGCTCCCCTTCCTCCCTCCGTCATCTGGAAAATAGGAATTTACGTGAAATTTCCTTCCACAGTTGATCTTCCGAAATATTGCGTTCTGACGGTGCTTTTTCCAGCAGAATCCTGGCTCCGGTGCTTGATCCTCCAATGATGATGAAACATGCAAAATAGATGAAATAACATAAGTATTGTGTCCCAATATGAAATATATCAATGAATAACAGCAAATTATGATACAAAATAGTGATGCAAATTGGACGTATCATGCGCCACCTACTCTTCTTCTTCGTGTTCTATTTCTTCTCCTCCTAGCTTGAGATGCGGCTACTCCTCCTCATGGAGAGGCCATATCGTGTTGCTGCTACTGCTCTACTAGCTGTTGTTGTTGTGCTTGCTGTTGCGGTGCTTGCTGTTGCTGTGTGCATGCTGCTGGGCTCCTTGCTGCTGTCCTGGATGCTAGCTACTGCTGCTCTACTGCTATGCATATGCTGCTGATGTGCTACTACCATGGCCATTGCTACTGTATACATGCTTGTGCTTCTCTGTGCCTCTGTTCTTGATGCTATTCTTGCCAATTACTCAAGTGTGTTCATATATGTTGCCCTGGCTTGATTGCAGTGTGCAGGCAAGTTTGCAAGAGCCAGTGCTTTTGGGTGCTCTTCAGTGTGCTATAATTCATAGACATGCTCCCTTGAGCATGCCTGTGGCCTAGACATCACCATCCCTTGATGGTGTGCTTCTGCATACAATTATATGTCATACTTTTGATTATCTGCTATGCCATTGTTCCAGTTCTGTGGTCAATTCAATTGTCTGGCCATGTGTTGGTGCTATACTTGATGTCTAGCATGCTGTAGCATGCTCTTGCAAGCTTCTGGTGGTCATATGATCACCAGTTGCTTGTAGAAACTGCTCTTTGTTGTCTGTGCCTCACTGTGGTTCACTCTGTGCTGTGTGTGCATCACACAGGCTTGGCCTGTGTGTGCAGTTGCTTGTTCAAGTACCAGTGGATGCTTGCAATGATCCATTGAATCATCTGCAAGACTCTGTGCATTAGTAGCTTGACTATTTCATTTATCTGTGCAGTTCTGTTTGCTTAAATAGATAAATGATGTGAACTGCCCTGCAGTGATGATCATAACAGTGGATTTGGTAGAGCTAGAGGGATGCCAATCATTTATTGGGGACCCTAGCTCCATTTGAACCCTTCTGGGTAATGATATGCTTTCTGTCTTGATGGTTTTGTGGTTGAGGTGGCCTCAACAGCAATTTCTTTGCTGTTCAGGAAGCTCCCACCTTAGTTGGCTTGATGTGTATGGACAAATGCTTTCTGGTTCAACCATATTTGGTTACCAGATGCTTTTAATGTTGACAAACATGTATAGACACTTGATTGTCTATCTGTCTGATGGTTTAGCTAGCTATAGGTTGTCAAGTGAACTTGTGTAGCTAGCTAGGGATTAAATCCATGTTGGATTTCTCTGATTGTGTCCCTGTGTGGACACAACCAGTGTTCCCTGGATGATTTCCTACTGGCTTTTTCTATGTTTGCTTGTACCAAATGGCTAGATAGCCATATGATGACACAAACAGGGCTTCCTACCCTTTTGGTGTGCTTGAGATCATGCCTGTGCAATTTATGAACAAAACCATCTGGTCTGTTCATGATTATATGTATACCTCACTCCAGCTCCTAGAAATAGGGTGTTGGTGTAGAGGTTTTGCTTCTGGTGGTTTGTTTGGCTTGCCCTGCTCCTCCTTGTGAGCTTGATGCTACTTGGTTATTTGCTGTGGTGGTGAAGATGTGTTGAACAGCAGTGGCTGTTCAAGCTGTTCTTGTGTTCTTGTGACTTACCCTGTGAAGCTGCTGTCGATGCAATGGTTAGGGTTTGCTTCAGAAAACCCTTTATACTTGCTCTCTCCCTTTCCTCTATGGTCGACAGCCATGCTGTACTCCTCCCCTGGTCACTATGTGTGTGGAGAGCATGCAGCATCCTTGTTGTGCTGTTGAGCATGCACACAAGCATTGTGTGCTGCCTGGTTGTGTGTGTGTGCATCCAGCTTGGGACTTGTGCTGTGGAAAGATCAGCTCGGCTGATCTTGATCATATCCTCTCAATTCCATTTCTTTCACTAACCTGCCAAGTGGTTTTACCACTTGGCATAATTCTCTATTTGTTGTGTTTGTTTGCAGGGATCAAAGTAATGATCAAATGGACATGAAGATCATCAAGCTCAAGCTAAAATGAAGATTAGCTTGTAGTTTAGGAAATTTTATTTACTTGTAATTTTCCTTTTTCTTTTTCTATTTAATCAATTCTTGTAATGTGTTGTAATATTCATTTACTTCCATTATTAATATTGTAAAGACAATGTATATTTGTGTGTTAATCAATAAAGCTCAAGGTTTTCTCTAATGAGCTTATCTTATTGTTTGAATTATTCATAATGTGTATTGTATATTATTTACTTAATGAATTTCCTCACAATTGAATATATAGGGTGTTTATTTAATGTTTGAATTTGAAATTCAACTTTGGGTTGAATTCAATCATGCAACTTAAATGTGAATTCAATCATGCAACTTAAATTTGATACAATCTCTCCCCTCTCTTCTCAAAACCCTGAACTAGTTAAGTGAGATGCAAGTTTGTCGCACTCTCGAAACCCTAACCCTGTAAGGTGTCGAGAGAGAAACTTGTCCCCCTTTGATGCAGTTTTTGTTTAAAAGCGCGAAATTTCCCTAGAATTTGCAATGCAATGCACATCCCTTTCTAAAATCTACCCTCGATCGTCTCTAAACCTGGGACATTACAGCCTTTCCCCCTTAAAGAAAACTTCGTCCGAAGTTGTGGTTGTAATACGAAGAGTTCGGGGTATGTTTTCCTCGGGTCTTCCTCCTTTTCCAGGTGGCTTCCCTCTCGGGGTGATGCTTCCATTGTATCTTGCAGTACTTTATTGTGATTTCTGAGTTGTTTCCAGTTCTCCTCGAGAATCTTAGCTGGTTTCTCGATGTAGGTCAAATCTGGTTGTAACTCGAGCTCATCATGTGATACTGGCTCATCTGGGGTCTTTAAGCATTTCCTGAGTTGCGACACATGGAATACATTGTGAACTTGAGCTAACCTTCCCGGTAGATCCAATTCAAAGGCTAACCCTCGATTCTGACTCAGTATCTTGAAAGGTCCGATGTATCTAGGGCTCAACTTTCCCTTTACTCCAAATCTCTGAAGACCTTTCATCGGGCTTACCTTAAGATATACCATGTCCCCCACTTGTGGCTCCCAAGTCCTTCTCTTTTGGTCGGCGTAGCTCTTCTGTCGACTTTGAGCTATCTTCAGCCTATCTCTTATAATGTCAATTATTGTTGTTTTTCCTTGACATAATCAGGATTGAACTCCTTGCTTGATCCTGCTTCATACCAACATATCGGTGATCTACACTTTCTTCCGTATAGAGCTTCGAATGGTGCCATCTTGATACTACTTTGGTAGCTATTGTTGTATGAAAAATCCGCTAGTGGCAAGTGTTCCTCCCATGATCCTCCGAAGTCTAGGGCACGAGCCCTAAGCATGTCCTCTAATATCTGGTTTGTTCTTTCTGTTTGTCCACCTGTCTGAGGATGATAGGTGGTGCTATAATCTAGCTTGGATCCTAAAGCTTCATGTAATTGTTTTCAAAATGCTGATGTGAACACGGATCCTCGATCTGACACTATCTTCTTGGGCACTCCATGTTTACTCACGATCTCTTTGATGTAAAGATCGATGAGTTTCTCCCCTTTATCTTGCTGGTTTACTGCTAAGAAGTGTGCACTTTTTGTCAACCGGTCCACGATTACCCATATCATGTCCTTCTTTTTATTAGTCATGGGTAGTCCGGTGATAAAGTCCATACCTATCTCTTCCCATTTCCATTTTGGGATTGGTAAAGGTTGTAACTTTCCTGCTAGACTTTGATGTTCAGCTTTCACTCTTTGACATGTGTGGCATTCTGCCACATATTGTGCTATTTCCCTCTTCATATTATTCCACCATAATAATTCTTTAAGATCCATGTACATCTTTGTACTTCCTGGATGTATGGAGTATGGTGTTTGATGTGCTTCCCGGAGTATAACTTCCTTGATCTCATCTATATCCGGGACACAAATCCTTTTCTGGAACCACAATGATCCCATTTCTCCTCGGTGAAATTCTGATGGTCTTCCTTCGTCAATCCTTCTCATCTCCTCCACGATAAATGGATCATCCAATTGACCCATGATTATCTCATTCTTTAGGTTAACATTCAGTTCATCGGCTACTTGCAATGCTGATAGTCCTTCATGAGCTTCTTTCTCCCAAAGTTGTATTTGGGCTTGGCTTATTTCCTTCTTCAACTCCGGTGATATTTCTTGTTCTAATCCTCCAGTACTCTTCCTACTCAAGGCATCTGCTACTACATTAGCCTTTCCTGGAGTATAATTGATGGTCAAATCGTAGTTCTTGATTAATTCAAGCCATCTTTTCTGTCTCATATTGAGTTCCTTCTGAGTGAAGAAGTACTTGAGACTCTTATGATCCGTATAGAGCTCACACTTGGCTCCATAGAGAAAATGTATCCAAGTTTTGAGTGCAAATACGACTGCTGCTAACTCTAGATCATGTGTTGGGTAGTTTACTTCATGAGGTCTGAGTTGCCTCGATCCATATGATATTACTTTCCGATCTTGCATGAGCACACATCCCAATCCATGTTTGGATGCGTCGCAGTACACGGTGTAATCCTTGCCATCTTCCGGAACGGCTAACACCGGTGCTGTGGTTCAGAGTTTGAAAACTCTTCTCACACTCATCAGACCACACGAATGGTGTGTTCTTTCTTAGCAACTTAGTCATTGGCCCTGCTATCTTCGAGAATCCTTCTATGAATCTCCGGTAGTATCCTGCCATTCCCAAGAATCCTCGGATTTCCTTGACATTCTTGGGTGCTTCCCAATCCAAAACTGATGCTACCTTACTAGGGTTTACTGCTATCCCATCCTTGCTAATGACATGACCAAGAAATTCTACTTGATCTAGCCAAAATTCACACTTACTGAACTTGGCATAGAGTTGATGTTCCCTTAGTGTTTGCAACACTATCCTAAGATGTTCAGCATGTTCAGCTTTATCTTTGGAATATATCAAGATATCATCGATGAATACGATGACAAACTTTTCCAGACATGGCATGAAGATCTTATTCATGAGATTCATGAATATTGCTGGGGCATTGGTTAGTCCAAAAGGTACTACGAGGTATTCATGATGTCCGTACCTCGAGACAAAGGCTGTTTTCGGAACGTCTTCCTTCTTGATCTTTATCTGGTGATAACCGGATCTTAGATCAATCTTGGAAAAGACTCCCGCACCTCTAACTTGATCAAAAAGATCTTGAATTCTAGGAAGTGGGTACTTGTTCTTGATAGTAACATTATTCAAGTTCCTGTAGTCTCCGCACATTCGTCGACCTCCATCTCTTTTATCCACAAAGATCACAGGTGACCCCCATGGTGAGATACTCTCTTGGATGAATCCTTTCTGTTCTAGGTCATCCAATTGTTCTTTGAGTTCCTTCAACTCCTTAGGCCCCATCTTGTATGGTGCTTTAGCAATGGGAGCTGTTCCTGGAATTAGGTCGATAGTAAATTCTATCTCCCTATCTGGTGGCATTCTAGGTAATTCCTTAGGAAATACATCTTGGAATTCGTTGACAATTGGAATGTCCTCGAGTTTCACCTCCTTCATACTATTCAACTTCAACTCAACTTCAATCTGAGTATGCTTATCTCCTTGGTATATGATTCTATCTCCACCTGGGCTTTTCAAAGACACTGTCTTATGGGTACAATCTATCAGTGCTCCATTTTCCTCTAACCAGTTCATACCAAGAATGACATCAATGTCCTTCATCGGTAAAATGAACAGGTCTGCGTCAAACGCACACTTATTGATCATAATGACTTGTCCAGGTTTGGTGTGGGTTACTAATATCGTTCCCCCCGTAGAAAGTATGGTTATGGGTTTATCTAACTTAGTGCATCTAATCCCATGTTTGATGATGAATTGCTGGGAAATGAATGATGTAGTTGCACCAGTATCAAAAAGTACTTTGCCAGGATGAGTGAGTATCTGAAGCGTACCTATCACTGCTTGGATCGGAATTCACCACCTCCTCCAAGCTGGTGCAGTTTAGCTTGCCGAAGGGTTTCTTGTTCTTCCAATTCCCTCCGGTGTTTCCTCCTTGGCTTCCTCCTCCTCCTGACTGACCTCCATCATTCTTCCTCTTGGGGCAATCCTTCAACATGTGCCCCTCCTGGCGACACCCAAAACAAATTATCTTTGGCTTCCTGCAATCCCTCGAGTGGTGTCCTGGAAGTCCACAGCTTCGACAAATTATCTGATTTGCAGTCTGAAACGCTTGGTTTCTCCTGCTGTTGTAGTTGTTGTTGAATCTAGGCTTGAAACTCAAGCTCATGTTTGGCTTGTTGCTGCCAAACCTCTTAGGCTCAAATTTAGCCTTCTTCCTTTTCTCCTCTTGCAGTTGCTTGAAATCATCTTCAAGAGTGATGGCTGCATCCACCAACTCCTGGAATTCAGTAGCTCTCAGCATTCTGAGCTGTACCTTGAACTGAGGATTCAATCCTCGCATGAACCTCTTCTTTTTCTTGTCCTCGGTATTAACCTCTTCCACGGCATACCGAGACAATCCGAAAACTCCCGACGTAAGTCAGGATGGCCTTATCCTTCTGCTCGAGACTTTCAAACTCTCGACGCTTCAGTTCCACTATGCTTTCAGGGACATTGGATTCCCTGAACTTCCTCTTGAACTCATCCCATGTGAACACCTTGTCAGCCGGATATACGGCTACTATATTATCCCACCAAGATGCGGTGGGTCCACACAGTAAGTGTGTCGCATACCTGACCTTCTCCAGGTCGTTGCATCCAACTGTATTGAGCTTGCGCTCAGTATCCATCAACCAATCTTCCGCGTCCATGGGTTCGGGCGCGTATGCAAAGTATATTGGCTTTGTATTCTGGAAGTCTGACAATGTGACTCCCTGGTTCTCAGGTCTTTCCACCTTGTTCTGTTGCAGCAGATCGTGGAAGAATTTATTCTGCTGCTCCATGGTAATCCTTTGCCTTTCCTCCATCATTTGCATATACTGGAGGAAATTCTGCTGCGTCATTGGTGGTGGTGGTGGTGGAAACTGATTCCTGGCTGCTTCATCAGCCTCAGCCTTCTGTCTGGCCTCACGCTCGAGGCGCTGCTCTTCACTCTCCTCACTCGGCGCTCTCGACATATCCCCCTAGTTCTGCAACACAAAGTGGTACTCATAATTACTCCATGCGCAAGTTTTCTGAGCTCAACTTTGTGCACAGAACTAGTCACGCAATGGAAATCAAGAAGCAAATGCAAATCATACAAAACATATACCCTGTATATACATACTTAAGTGGTCTTATTACAATACTCAGTAGCGATGTGAGTATGCAACTCACTTATTGAAGTATATGTACAAATTTATACAAATATTACATACTACAATACATGTGGTACAACTGTATTGTAGTCTCGCCTCCCATGGTGGTCTCTAGTCGTGCTTCACTCCCGATACATCCCAGGCTTCCATCCGATCGAACGTGAAGTCCTCCTGACAGAATCTGGAACATAAGGTCTTCCCGTAGGCTTGTAGTCGGAATCGGATGATGATCCGAGGGAAAAATCTGTGTTCATGAACTGGTCATTCAGTGCGTCATAATCCACCCATCGGGTGTACTCCCCGGTGACTCCGCCATAGATATCTCCACCATCAGTATCAGACTCAATCAGCATCAGATACCCCTCAATATCTCCTCTATTATACTGATTGTTCTGAAACTGGGTTGTGGCATCCTCCTCCATCTCAGAGTTACCTCTGGCTGAATGGCCATAGGTTCCTGTGTCTGAACCCCAACGCCAACCTGTTGAGTTTTCTATAGGAGTCACGGAACGCTGATGGTTTCCGGATTCCTCTCCACCCTCGTATCCTCCATAGGAGTTACTAGGAAAGTACCTAGGTGTAATAGGTGTGGTTTGTTGTTCTGGATGGTCAATACTAATGTAGTCACCAGCTGAATAAACTGGTGTATGAACCACTCCCTCCATGGGTTCCTTTCCTTTTGTCTCCTCCTTGGGCTCAGTGAATTCTTCCAACATTGTGTCAATTGCCCCCGACAAATGTCGGTTCAACTGAAAGAACAATGTCAGTAGGTTGCGACTATTATCCATGTACTTAGCGGCTTCTACTGGTTTGCATTTTGCAAATTTAAGATGGTTAAGCATAGGATCATCTTCCTCCTCCATATGAGGAAAATGAGAGAATTCGGAACCAATAAGCTCCTTCGTCTTATGTTCCCGAATATCCGTGAGGGCTCTCATTATGGCAATGTGGTAGGCTGTTTGGATAGTTCTAGCCTCACCAGCTGGCATCACTACACCCATTCCTAGGGATTCTGGAAGTCTTAGTCCAACCCTACACTTCGCTAACACTGTACCGTCGTAGTACATGTATTTTGTTACTTGAATTTGGGGATCGCACCCAAATTCCAGCAACATAGCACGAAGAATATCCGCGAGTCCTCCGTCATATTCACTCAGGTTTGATTCCATCACTTTCACATTACGTCCCGAACGTGAACTTGCCATAGTTGGCTGTAGAAAAGAAAGAATAGAAGATTAGTAATAATGCATCATAATAGAGATAATAAAGAATTATCGCACTAAAAGATATGATTGTTTTATTCTCAAGTGAATATATATCATATTTTTAGAGAATTCTTTACTAATCCTATTTGACTCCTAACGTTTCCGTCCCATTTACTAGGTTCCAACCTAAGGTCAAAGCTTTTGCTCTGATACCAACTGTGGTGACCCTGCATACCACTGCATGTTGTAGTATGCTAGTCGTTGATATAACATTCACGAAGTACCAATCCGCAAATATTACATCCCTCAGAGTAGTACAACAGAACATAGCAGGTCCATAACTCACTCATTTATTATTACAAGCCATATATACATATCATCTCGGAGCTCCTCTTGGGTCCTAAGAGGAATACTCCTGGGTTCGAGGCGAACCCAACTTAACTTACATATAGAAGTCTCACGAAACTATACATTTATTCCAACGAGCAGTTAATTACTAGAAGTTCGGACTGCTCGGTACTACTACTATTAATAGGTCTAAGATTGTTCTCCTCCGGAACCCTCCCCGGTTCCGTAGACTATCAGGTAGTCTACACCTTCAACACCTCTGGTTCTTCGTAGCCGATGATGTCGGCTCCTTCAGGGTTGTCGTTGTCCTCCTCCAGATGGTTCAGACAGTCTAAGCAGGGGATTTAAGAGTGGTATGAGTACGAGCGTACTCAACAAGTTCATATTAGGAAAGAGGTGTTTAATGCACTATCTACGATACCAGACCAGAAAGTCTGATACCATGCAGGTTTTAATAACTATTTCTTCAAAAGGTCGCTTTTATTTAGAAGAACTATGTCCGTCAGCCTTCACCGGTTGACTAGAACTTCATGGAGTTCCTTTCCAGCGCGTTCAGTTCCAAATCCCGAACAAGGAGTGATGGTCACGATTCGTTACACTGCAGAGGTGTGTTTCTTTACCCATAAGAGATCTTAACCTTGGTGCCAACCGCAGCTTTCCCGTCCACACTTCCTTTGGTGTGAGGCCCGGTATAAGGTCCTAGTCAATCATGTTCCTCCGCTACCTCGAACACCCACCCTTTGTTGCATACCCCGACCTTGGGTCCTCGTCGGTCCCATTATTCCCACTCACGGGTGGACCCCGACCACGACAATAGTTTGGGATCGAACCAAACTCCTTCGCCGGTAGCTGCAACCCATCATAGACCTCAATAACCGTGGGGAACTTAAGGCTTCCCAACCCACCGCTTGCTCTTCGGGCGACAAGTGTATATGGACAATGCCGTGGGGACTTAAGGCTTCCCAGCCCACCGCTTGCCCCCGACAAATAACAAGTGTCTATGGTAAAGCGTCCGTTGATGAACGAGAGGTGGAAACACTTTTGACTACTCCGTCCCACTCCAGATCTTATGGTGAACACGGTTTATACGGCACAAGAATCACTGGACGATATTTGTTGTTTAATCCTAGATGGATATAAACCCTTGCAATGGAACCTCCACCATATCAACACAATCCATGGTTCCATTGCCCACCACATAGTCATATTCATAGTTATGAAAATAGTGGTTTTGCTTTTTATGCAATAGTGATAAACATAGTACTTTGCAAGTAATTTGGTAAAAATACTCAAATGAGATGAGCAAGCGATGAACTTGCCTGAACACTGCAAAGTGTTGCAGTTGGATGGTGTGGACTGACCCTTGTCCTCTGTTGTGAAAAATAGCATCATTGTCCGATAAGGGCAATGATGCATGATTCAGCTTTTAGGGTTGTTCCCCCCTTTCTGGTGTTTTATTATTTTATGTGGAAGGTTAATACTAAGAACAATTTAGGGATACTCTGTTTAGGGTAAAATACAACCTTGAAATGTTGTCAAGCTGTTTTGAATGTCCAATAATATTTATGGACTTATTTTTATTATTAAAAATATAAAGTGTGGCTTAAATGATTAATTTTAATCATTAAGCTAGGGCTTAATCATATTTGTCTTTAAAATTCTATTTCATAATTTATTATGATAGAGAATTTTATGCTGAGTGATTTTCATATTTTAATTATTTTTTTAGAGCTATAAATATTTTTCTATGATTTTTCAAAGTTTCAGCATTTTTATCTATTTGTGAAAAGACACAAATGCCCCTGGGCCCACCTGTCGGTGCAACCCAGTGGGTTAGGTCGAACCGACCGGCCTGGTCCGGCTCGACCAGCCCCACTCCTCTCTTCCTCTCACACGCGACCGAACCCTAACCCTAACTCCGCTCGCGACCCGCGTCGCCGCTCGGTCCGGCGAGCTCGCCGGACCTGGCCCCCGCCATGGTGCGCAATCGACGCGCCCCACGACGGCGGTCAATCCTATCCGCGTCGATTTGACGCGGGCGACCTGTGCTCTCGTCCTCGACCCCTCTGGTGCTAGGGTTACGGGATCTGCTCGATCCCGCGTTCCTAGCGCTCCTGGTGCTCGACGACGCCCTGGCTTCGCCGCCGTGGTGCGGGTGGTGCCGTGGTGCCGCCATGGCCTGGCTTGGCCTGGCGCCGCCGCGCTCTGGCGTGTGCCTCCGTGGCCGCCATGGCCGTGCCTGTCTACTCGACCACGGTAAGTGCGCCACCTACTCTTCTTCTTCGTGTTCTATTTCTTCTCCTCCTAGCTTGAGATGCGGCTACTCCTCCTCATGGAGAGGCCATCTCGTGCTGCTGCTACTGCTCTACTAGCTGCTGTTGTTGTGCTTGCTGTTGCGGTGCTTGCTGTTGTTATGCGCATGCTGCTGGGCTCCTTGCTGCTGTCCTGGATGCTAGCTACTGCTGCTCTACTGCTATGCATATGCTGCTGCTGTGCTACTACCATGGCCATTGCTACTGTATCCATGCTTGTGCTTGTGCTTCTCTGTGCCTCTGTTCTTGATGCTATTCTTGCCAATTACTCAAGTGTGTTCATATATGTTGCCCTGGCTTGATTGCAGTGTGCAATCCTTGCAAGTTTGCAAGAGCCAGTGCCCTTGGGTGCTCTTCAGTGTGCTATAATTCATAGACATGCTCCCTTGAGCATGCCTGTGGCCTAGACATCACCATCCCTTGATGGTGTGCTTCTGCATACAATTATATGTCATACTTTTGATTATCTGCTATGCCATTGTTCCAGTTCTGTGGTCAATTCAATTGTCTGGCCATGTGTTGGTGCTATACTTGATGTCTAGCATGCTGTAGCATGCTCTTGCAAGCTTCTGGTGGTCATATGATCACCAGTTGCTTGTAGAAACTGCTCTTTGTTGTCTGTGCCTCACTGTGGTTCACTCTGTGCTGTGTGTGCATCACACAGGCTTGGCCTGTGTGTGCAGTTGCTTGTTCAAGTACCAATGGATGCTTGCAATGATCCATTGAATCATCTGCAAGACTCTGTGCATTAGTAGCTTGACTATTTCATTTATCTGTGCAGTTCTGTTTGCTTAAATAGATAAATGATGTGAACTGCCCTGCAGTGATGATCATAACAGTGGATTTGGTAGAGCTAGAGGGATGCCAATCATTTATTGGGGACCCTAGCTCCATTTGAACCCTTCTGGGTAATGATATGCTTTCTGTCTTGATGGTTTTGTGGTTGAGGTGGCCTCAACAACAATTTCTTTGCTGTTCAGGAAGCTCCCACCTTAGTTGGCTTGATGTGTATGGACAAATGCTTTCTGGTTCAACCATATTTGGTTACCAGATGCTTTTAATGTTGACAAACATGTATAGACACTTGATTGTCTATCTGTCTGATGGTTTAGCTAGCTATAGGTTGTCAAGTGAACTTGTGTAGCTGGCTAGGGATTAAATCCATGTTGGATTTCTCTGATTGTGTCCCTGTGTGGACACAACCAGTGTTCCCTGGATGATTTCCTACTGGCTTTTTCTATGTTTGCTTGTACCAAATGGCTAGATAGCCATATGATGACACAAACAGGGCTTCCTACCCTTTTGGTGTGCTTGAGATCATGCCTGTGCAATTTATGAACAAAACCATCTGGTATGTTCATGATTATATGTATACCTCACTCCAGCTCCTAGAAATAGGGTGTTGGTGTAGAGGTTTTGCTTCTGGTGGTTTGTTTGGCTTGCCCTGCTCCTCCTTGTGAGCTTGATGCTACTTGGTTATTTGTTGTGGTGGTGAAGATGTGTTGAACAGCAGTGGCTGTTCAAGCTGTTCTGTGTTCTTGAGTTCTTGTGACTTACCCTATGAAGCTGTTGTCGATGCAATGGTTAGGGTTTGCTTCAGAAAACCCTTTATACTTGCTCTCTCCCTTTCCTCTATGGTCGACAGCCATGTTGTACTCCTCCCCTGGTCACTATGTGTGTGGAGAGCATGCATCATCCTTGGTGTGCTGTTGAGCATGCACACAAGCATTGTGTGCTGCCTGGTTGTGTGTGTGTGCATCCAGCTTGGGACTTGTGCTGTGGAAAGATCAGCTCGGCTGATCTTGATCATATCCTCTCAATTCCATTTCTTTCACTAACCTGCCAAGTGGTTTTACCACTTGGCATAATTCTCTATTTGTTGTGTTTGTTTGCAGGGATCAAAGTAATGATCAAATGGACATGAAGATCATCAAGCTCAAGCTAAAATGAAGATTAGCTTGTAGTTTAGGAAATTTTATTTACTTGTAATTTTCCTTTTTCTTTTTCTATTTAATCAATTCTTGTAATGTGTTGTAATATTCATTTATTTCCATTATGAATATTGTAAAGACAATGTATATTTGTGTGTTAATCAATAAAGCTCAAGGTTTTCTCTAATGAGCTTATCTTATTGTTTGAATTATTCATAATGTGTATTGTATATTATTTACTTAATGAATTTCCTCACAATTGAATATATAGGGTATTTATTTAATGTTTGAATTTGAAATTCAAATTCAACTTTGGGTTGAATTCAATCATGCAACTTAAATGTGAATTCAATCATGCAACTTAAATTTGATACAATCTCTCCCCTCTCTTCTCAAAACCCTGAACTAGTTAAGTGAGATGCAAGTTTGTCGCACTCTCGAAACCCTAACCCTGTAAGGTGTCGAGAGAGAAACTTGTCCCCCTTTGATGCAGTTTTTGTTTAAAAGCGCGAAATTTCCCTAGAATTTGCAATGCAATGCACATCCCTTTCTAAAATCTACCCCTCGATCGTCTCTAAACCTGGGACATTACATAGTCGAACACTTGTCGCTCTCAGGAGCGACTAGAAGATTTCGTCGGTGCTGCAATCGGGTAGCACCTCTGCACTCCTCACTGGTACGGTGTTGATAAAGATGTCCTTCTCCCTGTTCCAGCGGGCAGCCGAAGTAGTAGATCCTCCTCGGAAACCCGGCAGCACGACGGCGTGGTGATGATGGTGGTGGAGATCTCCTGTAGGGCTTCATCGCCGTCGTGCGGGAGAGAGGTGGAGGAGGGTGGCGCTAGGGTTTGGGGAGAGGGGTGCGGCAGAAGCAGCCAAGGTGTGGCCGGCCAGCCCCCTCTGCTCCTCATTATATAGGTGGAATACCCAAGGGTCCAAACCTACTCCTCCTAAGAGTACTAGTGCAAACATACCATAAAATCAAATAGTCAAACCTAGTCAAAGGTGGACTTGGGGTTGCACTTTCCCCCCTTACTTGTTGGTTGGCCGGCCATGGACTCCACCTACCCCTTTGGTGGATCGGCTAGGGTTAGTGGAGTTACTCCGGGACTCCACCTTCCTTAGTGAATATTTTGGACAACACTAGAACCTTCTAGAACTTTCCAAAACTCCGATAAAAAATTCACCAGATTATTCCCAAACTTGGAATTCAATTTTCTATATATGAATCTTATTCTCCGGACCATTCCGGACCTCCTTGTGATGTCCTGGATCACATCCGAGACTCCGAACAATATTCAGTCTCCACTTCATATTCCATATCTACTTAAACAACATCGAACCTTAAGTATGTCACTCTACGATTCGCGAACTATGCAGACATGATCGAGACACCTCTCCGATCAATAACCAATAGCGGAACCTGGAGATACATAATGGCTCCAACATATTAAATGATGACTTCATCATCAAAAGAACCATTTAACATACGATACTGATTCCTTTTGTCGCGAGATACTTTTACTTATCCGACATTCGATCATCGATATCTACATACATAGTTCAACCTCATTACCGATAAGTACTTTTTACTCATACCGTGATATGACATCCCTTGTGACCTAGTCATATGCTTGCAAGCTAATTGAATGACATTCCACCGAGAGGGTCCAGAGTATATCTATCTGTCATTTGGATTGACAAATCCCACTCTTGATCCTATGTGCTTCAACTGATACTTTCAGAATACCCAATGCCATCTTTATAACCACCCAATAAGGAAGTGGTGTTTGATGTCATCAAAGCATACCTCCGGTGTTGGTGATTAACATGATCTCATGGTCGAAGGATTATGTTACTATGTATTTGAAAGCTTATAGCAAAACGAACTTAATGACTTGATCTTATGCTATGCTTACTATGGGAGTGTCCATCACATCATTCTCCTAATGATATGATCATGTTATTAATAACATCTAATGTCCATGATCAGGAAACCATGATCATCTATTAATCAACAAGCTAGTTAATCGAGAGGCTTACTAGGGACTTTGGTTTGTTTACAAAACACACATGTATCAATGTTTTCACTTAATATAATTATAGCATTGGATGTAAATATTTATCATGAACATTAAGATATAATAATAACCATTTTATTATTGCCTCTCGGGCATATCTCCAACAGCTAGCCCTCCTCATGTCGGAGATGCCGCACCCGCCTATGCCGCGGTACGTCGCCGACCTCATGCCGTCGGACCTATCGGAGGAAGAGGCCTTCAACCGGGTGTTGCAGGACTCTGTGTAGCCACCTCTGCCCTCGTGGGCACCAGCGGCTCCTCCACCTCCTCCACCGGCCGCATCGGCATTTGCTCCTCCGGTTCCACGTGGTCATGGACGATTCCAAACCTAGTCGATCTGACCTAGCACCCAGGTGCCCATCGATGATGAGTAGGCTAGGGTTTGGATTTTAGCGGGCCATAGTCTTTTATATTTTCATGTTTTTATTTTTAACGCTACATAAACTGTTTTCTAAGTGAAAAAATTGTGGAACAGTGAAATATGTCGTGTGAATGGAGCCACCCAAACGTAAACGGTCAGTCGTGTCATGAAGGCCAATTTCACGTTCGTGATCCGACGCAAACTGACATATATGATCACTTTTATTGTCCGAAATACATTTGGTGGTGATGTGTACGAAAAGTGAACAGGGTGCTTGCTTCAGCATCACGGTCGTTTGTTTCATACTAGACAGTACTGCACATGGGGCTTCCTTGCATCTTGTCCGTGTACCGCGAGGCCGGCAGCAAGGTAACATGCGAGCGCGGGGGCACGATTAGTCAATCCATGTGTCTTGTTGTTGAATCAGAAATTCAGAGAATCCATGTCGCCATCCAATTCGTACCAACTGAGCTCCTAAAAAACACATGATGAGTCTTTCGTCGCCGTTGAGAAATCGAAATCTGCCTGCAACGGCATGATGGCTCGCGAGACCGAATACAATGTGTAGTCAGTAGTCACTCGCGTAGAGCAAGGCTGGAAAGCAAGTAGAGCAGGAGGGGAGAGGGGACGGGCCGGTGGTGGTGGTAGGTTTTGGCGCCGATGTGTCTACCGATCTGAAAAGAAGCTCTCCCGGCTCGTCTACCGAGACGCTCTGCCCTTTGCCTTTCCGCTCGCCCAATGCCGTGGCCGTCGTGGAATCTCGAGTCTACGGACCGGCGCCGGGTAGCGTGCGCCTGCACAGGGAGGCCAGTGCCTACCACCCTAGTCCTAGTACATGTCTAGGCGCCTAGGCACGACGTACGATCCCTCTTGCACCGGTGCACCGAGTGTATTGGGATTTTTCAGTTTTTGCGGAATCCAAGAATCTGGATGGCGACGAGCTCTATCCGTGTTCCGTGGGCACGGACCATGGCGACGGGCCGACGGGGAGATCACGGGGCACAACGCTGGCGCGCGGCTGAGGATCACCTGCACTGTACACACCCAACTCGCCTGACTCAGAATTCAGAAACGGCCCCGAGACCGGACCGCGTGGCGACAAGTCCCGTCTCATCCATCGTTTCCGATGGTCGCCCCAAATCTAATCGCTGTCCAATCCTAATCTTCGAGGAATCCCTGGCAACTAAGTCTAGTCGGGGTCCCACGCAAAAGCATCACCACCGGGCACCTCTGCCGGCAACAGCACCGGTACACGTGTTAGGAAAATTGTCTAAATTTTAAAATTCAAATGATCTTTCATTCGGAACAATTTGAAGAGATTAGTGCCCCGGTAGCAGCATTCATCAGAGTCGTCGACCTCAGAGCATCTCCAGCCGTTGGCGCTCTCCACAGCCAAATCCGACGCTAAATAGCGCTGAATTGGACGAAAGTTTTGACAGCGGTCGGCCGAAGTTCCGGCCGTTCGGCGATTTTGACCAGTTTTGCCAATATTTGGCTTATTTTTACAAATAAACGATACAGTTCAACAAAATAAGACAAGTTTTTAAACAAATCAAATGGAAACTAGTTGGTGTTGCCTCGAAGCTTCCATATGTGATCCACCAGATTATCCTGCAGCTGTTGATGCATTGTGGAGTCTCGAATCTCCTGACGCATAGCGATGAATGCAGTCCACGCCCGGCACCTCGTGGTTAGGCTGTGCAAGAGGACCTTCTCTGTCTTATGGTGCAGCTTGTTCGCTCAGAGAAAATCGGATACTTCCGCTCATTTTCGATAATCATGTTGTGTAAGCACACATAACAGTTCATCATCTCCCACATCTGATCTTTGGACCAAGTCAAAGTGGGGAACCGAACAATAGCAAATCTGTGTTGGAGGACACCAAATGCACGCTCCACATCTTTTCGGCAAACTTCTTGTTTCGTGACAAACTCCTGCTCCTTTGGGAGGACGGGGCTTAAGATAGTCTTCACAAATGTTGCCCACTTTGGATACATACCGTCTGCAAGATAATATCTCTTGTTGTACTACCGGCCATTGATCACAAAGTTAATCGGGGGAGCATGACCCTTGATACGTCTCAAACGTATCTATAATTTCTTATGTTCCATGATTATACTTTTATGACAATACTTGAATGTTTTATACATATTTTACATCATTATTATACATTTTCCGGCACTAACCTATTAACAAGATGCCGAAATGCCGCTGTCTGTTTTTGGTTTCGAAATCCTACAAAGTAAATATTCTCGAATTGGACGAAATCAACGCCTAGGGTCTTATTTTTCCACGAAGCTTCCGAAGACCGAGGGAGAAACGAAGTGGGGCCACGCTGCCACACTAGGGCGGCGCGGCCTAGGGGGGCCCGCGCGGCCCTAGCGTGTGGGGCCCCGTGACTCCTCCGACTCCGCCCTTCCGCCTACTTAAAGCCTTCGTCGCGAAACCCTATGTACCGAGAGTCACGATACGGAAAACCTTCCAGAGACGCCGCCGCCGCCAATCTCATCTCGGGGATTCAGGAGATCGTCCGGCACCCTGCCGAGAGGGGAATCATCACCGTAGGGCTCTACATCATCATGCCCGGATTGATGCGTGAGTAGTTCATCCTTGGACTATGGGTCCATAGCAGTAGCTAGATGGTTGTCTTCTCCGCTTGTGCTATCATTTTTTAGATCTTGTGAGCTGCCTAACATGATCAAGATCATCTATTTGTAATGCTACATGTTGTGTTTGGTGGGATCCGATGAATCTAGAATACTATGTCAAGTTGATTAGTTTGGTGGGATCCGATGAATCTAGAATACTATGTCAAGTTGATTATCAATCTATCATATATGTGTTGTTTATGTTCTTGCATGCTCTCCGTTGCTAGAGGCCAAGTTGATACTTGTAACTCCAAGAGGGGGTATTTATGCTCGATAGTGGGTTCATGCCTCCATTTAATCTGGGACAGTGACAGAAAGTTCTAAGGTTGTGGATGTGCTGTTGCTACTAGGGATAAAACATCGATGCTTTGTCTAAGGATATTTGTGTTGATTACATTACGCACCATACTTAATGCAATTATCTGTTGTTTACAACTTAATACTGGAGGGGGTGCGGATGCTAACCCGAAGGTGGATTATTTAGGCATAGATGCATGCTGGATAGCGGTCTATGTACTTTGTCGTAATGCCCGATTAAATCTCATAGTAATCATCATTGATATGTATTGAATCTTTATTTGTCAATTGCCCACCTGTAATTTGTTCACCCAGCATGCTAGTTATCTTATTGGAGAGACACCACTAGTGAACTGTGGACCCCGGTCCATTCTTTTACATCTGAATACAATCTACTGCAATCATTGTTTACTGTTCTTTGCAAACAAACACCATCTTCCACTCGAGATGATTAATCCTTTGTTTTCAGCAAGCCGGTGAGATTGACAACCTCACTGTTACGTTGGGGCAAAGTATCTTGATTGTGTTGTGCATGTTCCACGTTGGCGCCGGTTTCACCGGTGTTGCGCACTACACTCCTCCACCAACAACCTTCACGTGCTTCTTGGCTCCTACGGTTCGATAACCTTGGTTTTTCTTTCTGAGGGAAAACTTGCTGTCGTACGCATCACACCTTCCTCTTGGGGTTCCCAACGGACGTGTGCTTCACGCGTTATCAAGCTCTTTTTGGCGCCGGGGAGATCAAGACACGCTGCAAGGGAGTCTCCACATCCAATCTCTTTACTTTGTTTTTGTCTTTCTTTACTTTATTTTATTTACTGTCTTGTTTGCTTTATATCTAAAAACACAAAAAAATTAGTTACTTTATTTATTGTCTTGTTTATTTGCTCTATATCAAAATACAAAAAATTAGTTACTTGCATTTAGTTTACTTTTGTTATCATGTCTAGCTCTGTACCTGTTACTTCTTCACTTGAGGAATTAGTTTTTACTTTTAAACAAGGAGATGCGGAGAGTTTTAAAGATGCTTGGTCTAGAATTTTTGATTCTTATCGTAAAGCTGAACCTCAAATGACTCTAAGTCTGCTCCTTAGTAAAAAAAATTTGGGCTTATGATTCGCTATAGATATGTCTTGGATGCTGTAGTGGGAGGAGATTTCCTTCATTGCAATGGTGATCAAGCTTTTAATGCCATAAAAAATTTGGTTGCATCACATAGTTCAGCTAATAACTTTGATTCAGCTCTTATTAGCATTTATAATAGATTAAACACTCTTGAGACAAGTGCATCTTACTTGAAAGAAAATTATAGTTATGTTCGTAACCGTCTTGATCAAGTTTTAGTGAACTCTGAACCTTCAATGTGGGACCCTACTATTAAAGTTGTTATTGGTGGTGAAACTTTTCATGCCCATTGTGATATTATGTCTGAATTTTTCCTTATGCCCCTAAGAGTATTTATGAATCTTTGACACTTTGGGGACTCGTTGAAGGGGGAGAAGGAATAACTCTTATTGATAACTCTGTTATAATACCTAAGGGAATAGCCGAGGGTGTGCATACAACCATTCTTGGAAGAATAGTATCCACTGATTATCTTGTTATTGAATGTGTAGGAACAGGACAAATCACACTTGGAAGATCACTGCTGAAACTATTGGGAGCAATCATAGATGTGGGAGAAGGCACCCTAAAATTCACTTCTACACCGGGAGGTAGACATGTATTCCCTAAACCAAAGAGTAAGAAAAATATTAAGAAGGGTAAGCGCAAAGCCCGAGGTAATGATGTTGATGCTTCTTCTCTTGATAATACTTGATTTGCACTTTCTGCGCCTAGCTGAAAGGCGTTAAAGAAAAGCACTTTTTCGGAGATAACCCATGTTTTTATTTTACTACTGTATTGTTGAGTCTTGGAAGTTGTTACTACTGTAGCAACCTCTCATTATCATGTTTTTGTGCCAAGTAAAGTCTTTATGGTAAAGTGATGTTAGATTTGGATTGCTGTGCAGAAACAGAATTGCTGTCTGTCATGAATTTGTGTAGAACTCTCTGTAAAAAAATCAAAAAATCTGCCAATTTACGTGCGTGATCCTCAGATATGTACGCAACTTTCATTAGTTTTGAGTTTTTCCGTTTGAGCAAGTTAAGTGGCTCTGTAAAATTCGTCTTTACGGACTGTTCTGTTTTGACAGATTCTGTCTTTTATTTCGCATTGCCGCTTTTGCTATGTTGAATGGGTTTCTTTGTTCCATTAACTTTCAGAAGTTTTGTGCAATGTCCAGAGGTGTTAAGAATGATTATGTCACCTCTGAATGTATGAATTTTTTATTATGCACTAACCCTCTAATGAGTTTGCTTAAAGTTTGGTGTGGAGGAAGTTTTCAAGGATCAAGAGAAGAGGATGATACAATATGATCAAGAAGAGTGAAAGGTCTAAGCTTGGGGATGCCCCGATGGTTCATCCCTGCATATTTTAAGAAGACTCAAGCATCTAAGCTTGGGGATGCCCAAGGCATCCCCTTCTTCATCGACAACTTATCAGGTCACTTCTAGTGAAACTATATTTTTATTCCGTCACATCTTATATTCTTTACTTGGAGCGTCTATTTGCTTTTATTTTTGTTTTGGTTTGAATAAAGTTGGATCCCACCATCCTTATATTGGAGATATTACGCTCCGCTTTTTCATTTGGAACACTTGTGTTTTTAGTTGTGCTTTAATGTTCATGGCGAAGCTGAAAATTGCTTCGTTAATTGCTATTTGGTTGGAATCGGAAAATGCTTCATATGGTTTGGAATAACTGGGCAATTGTTTTGAGCTCTCATAGATCATGTTTAAGCTCTTGCATCATGTAGTTTAATCTATTAATGGAGAACTACCGTAGAGCTTGTTAAAATTTGGTTTGCATGATTGGTCTCTCTAAGTCTAGATATTTTCTGGTAAAGTGTTTGAACAACAAGGAAGACAGTGTAGAGCCTTATAATGCTTGCATTATGTTCTTGTGTAAGTTTTGCTGTACCTGTTCATACTTGTGTTTGCTTCAAACAACCTTGCTAGCCCAAAACCTTGTACTGAGAGGAAATGCTTCTCGTGCATCCAAACACCTTGAGCCAAAACTCATGCCATTTGTGTCCACCATATTGATTCGTGCCTTGTACTGAGATCACGGGGTACAACGCTGGCGCGCCGCTGAGGCTCACCTGCACTGTGCACACCCAACACGCCTGACTCAGAATTCAGAAACGGCCCCGAGACCGGACCGCGTGGCGACAAGCCCCCGTTACATCCATCGTTTCCCATGGTCGCCCCAAATCTAATCGCTGTCCAATCCTAATCTTCCAGGAATCCCTGGCAACTAAGTCTAGTCGGGGTCCCACGCAAAAGCATCACCACCGGGCACTTCTGCCGGCAACAGCATCGGTACACGTATCAGAGCATCTTCACTGGTAGCCTTTAAATAGGCGCCGGTAGAGGCGTCGGCACCTTTGTTTGGGAGGCGTCGACATAAGATCCTTTATATGGGGAAGTCATTTCCACACCGGCTCCCCCAAAACGGTGGCTCTAGATTTTTTTTTGATTAAAATTATTAGTAAATGCATAGAAATTTCAATAAGAAATATTTTTTTGATTAAAATTATTAGTAAACGTTAGGTTGCGTCTCCGCGGACGCTGCGATGTCGCGTCGAGCATTCTCCTTTTCTTACCCGATCCCGCACGGCAGGGACAGCGAAATCGACCGCTTCAATTTGCTTCTTTTTCCGTTCTTTGCTGCCCTAGTGCGACGCCACCACCTCAACCCCACCCGCCGCCGCACCGCCGCAGTACACGCCGTGGGCTCGGTCCTCGCCGCGCCGGAGAACATGATCTCGGTCAGGGTAGGCTCTAGCATGTACATGCCGCCTGTTTGGGGGCCAAACTTTGCCGGTTGCGCCGCCCGGCCTCGCCGCCCACGACCTATTCGGCCAATTGAGTTGATAGGTTTCTTGCTCGTGTTTTCGGCGCTATTGTGCGCGGCCATTGATCCGCAGTTCCTACCCATGCAGATGGAGATGTGGCAGATGCTGGACAAGTTCCGCGCGGAAGTCGTTGACTCCTCTTCCGACGAGGAGTCTGATCAGTTGACGCAGACAATGGCTACTGATGCGGCATGCATCGTCCACGAGTACAATTCAAGCCAGACGCCGGTGCACCGGAGCTCTATGAAGGGTCGCTCAAAAAACCTGCCGCGCAACAGAGTGGAAGGGCACATCCGGCTCCACAATGACTACTTCCACCGCACCGATCCGGTGTTCAAGGAAAAAGTTTCCGGCACCGGTACATGATGTCAAGGGACTTGTTCATGGTCATTCTACGCGGCGTCAGAGACTACGACCCCTACTTCAAATGCAGGCCCGATGCAACAGGTGCGCTAGGCTTCACCTCCTACCAAAAGTGCTCCGCAGCTATTCGCATGCTATCATATGGAATGGTTGCTGATATATTCGATGAGTATGTTCGAATGGATGAGATAAACTGCCTTGAGTCCATGTACTGGTTCTGTCGAGCCGTGATTGCCGTGTTCAGACAACATTACTGTAGGGAGCCAACAGTTGACGATACAAGGCGGTTGTTGACTATCAACGAGTCTAGAGGGTTCCCAGGAATTATTGGCAGAAGAACTGTCCATTTGGATGGCAGGGTCAGTACAATGGGGCATGCAGAGGGATGCACTGTCATTTTTGAAGCAGTCATATCTCAAGATTTATGGATTTGGCGTTCATTATTTGGCATGGCCGATTCCAACAACGACATTAATGTGTAGCACCGATCACCGATTTTCAACAGCCTTATGCAAGGCAAAGCTCCGTGGGTGAGTTACGAGGTCAATGGAAATGCATATGACAAGCCATATTATCTTGCTGATGGCATCTACCCTGACTGGGCCACATTGGTGAAGATTGTCCGTAATCCAAACTCCGAGAAGGCGAGGAGGTTTGCCAAGATGCAAGAGGCTTGCAGGAAAGATGTCGAGCGAGGATTTGGTGTGCTCCAAGCTCGGTGGGCAATTGTCCGTCACCCGGCAAGAACATGGTCGCTGAAGACCATGCATGAGGTGATGACATGCTGCGTGATCATGCACAACATGATCGTTCAGAACGAGCGTCCTGATGGCCGCAATGAGCACCACTGGGATTTCCAAGGTGAGCCTGTTGCGCCAATCCCTGGGGCATTATACTGGGGGGACTATCTGCATATGAATGTAGAAGTCACTGACGAGGTCGTGTGCAGACGCCTACAGACGGATCCGATTGAGCATCAGGGGGCATTGGCTTGCCATGAAGACAATGCCTAGAGGAATACCATCTTATTTTCATGTAGACTTTTAAAAATTTGGATGTAATAACTAAGACTTTATTGAAACTGTTTATTTTGTTGTTTTGAAACTTCCCAACTCATGCCGACGCGCAAATGCGTTGAGCCGCTGGAGGCACCCCCAGGCGCAAACGGACGCGCGGACAAAAAAGGGTCATTTTCGCGTCCGCCAGGCGATGCAAACGGACGCGCGCGGACAATTTGGGCGTCCGAAATGCGACACCCCGTTGGAGATGCCCTTAGGAGAATCGTCTAAATTTTAAAATTCAAGGATCTTTGATTCAGAACAATTTGAAGAGATTATTGCCGCGGTAGTAGCATTCATCAGAGTCGTCGACCTCATCCTTCCTGTGCTGGCCGGGCTTGTCATTGGGCTAGTCCTTTATAATGCCGCTATGTCCGGCGCCGCAGGCAGAGCCAACTCCGCCATTATCGGGCTCGTCCGTGACGATACTTCTAGGTCGGGCGGCCCTGGCAAGGCCAACGCCACCATCGTCGCTCGCGAGAGGTCGATGATTTGCCCGCCTGCTTCGTGGAGCGATGCCTCGATCGGCCACTCCCAGGTGCGGTAGTCGTTAACCGAGTTTATTCACGCCTTGTTGTAGCCAGGCATGTCTGCGGGGTCGTCAATGCTCGACATCATCCTCTGCTGGTGAAGGTAAGTGACCACTCTGACTCCCCACATTTGATCTCCTCCTCCATCTATTACCAACATAGTAAAAAAACAACTACGTCTATGACCTCGCGTCCCTCTCGTGAAAGAAAACAGAGGCGGTGGCTAGGGTGGAAACGCTAGTGAAAGGACACGGATGCCGCCCAGACGGGGGTAATAGGCGGTTTAACGATTATGGCTTAGCAAATGCGGAATGAAACTAATGTTTAATTTGTCAAGCACAAAACCTATATAACTAGGGTTCACCTAGGTGCACCAACAACATATGCTAAGCAATACAAGTAAATATGTGATATCAAGATATATAACTTCAAGCACGAATGCTATCATAAAGTAAAGTGCATCAATAAATAGCTCGGGTATAGGAATAACCAAGGTGTCGCGGAGACAACGATGTATCCCGAAGTTCACACTCTTGCGAGTAGAAGTCTCCGTTGGAGCGGTGTGAAGGACAAAGCACTCCAAACACCACGAAGACCTCACCGTATGCTCCTCGACCCTTCCCACCAAAGGGGAAGACCTCGATCCACTATGGAATCTTAGGGTGGTCACCGAACCCGCACAAAGCTTGGGCTATCTTCACAACTTAATTGGAGGCTCCCAATAAATCGCCACAAAGGCCTTGCCTTTGAAGAATCTCCATAACTTATTTGGAGTTCCCAAGAACACCACAAAGACACTAAGCCGTCTAGGATCCAAAGACCCAAGAGGAACAAGCTCCGGGAACAAGCTCACGAAGATAATATCTCACGAACTTTCACCTCCACGTATCACCACGGAGAAGTCAAACCGATGCACCAAATGCAATGTCAAGAACACCACAAAGATGTTCAAATCGTTATCTCTCAAATTCCAACAAAGCTACAAATGCTATTGGAGCAATATGATAGGAAGAACAAATAGGAGAACATAAAATTCTCCAAGATCTAGATCCCAAAGATTTATTCACAAAGAGATGATTTGGTTTGGTCAAAGTGTGGATCTAGATCTCCTCAATCTTTCTCGGAAATAAATGCAAGAATCATTGGAAGGGGAGAAAGATCTCAAGCTCAAATAGGTCGACAACAATGGAGGAGAGAGGCTTGAGAGAGAGAGGAAAAACCGTGTGCAACAGAAAAAAGGGGGCTTAAAAAGATGCTCACGAAAATCTGCCCGTTGGGCTTGGCTTGGTTGTGGTCGACGTGGCAGCACGGGGGAGGAGCAGCGAAGCGAGGCCGCGCAGGGGAGGGGAGACCGGTACCATTGGCCACCCACGCTCGGTACCACCAGCCAGGCTGGGGCGGTACCACCGGCGTTGGTACCGGCCGTGGTATCGGCCATGCTCGCGGGGCTAGTGGGAGCATTGCCACTTTGCCGGTAATGTGGCCAGCTCGGTGCCATCGACCAGGTACAAGCGGTGGTACCGGCCGGCACCACCGGTGCCAGCGACCGCGCCACCGAGCGCCCAGCTCCTTCCCTTCCCTTATTTCCTTCTCTCTTCATTTCTTTTTAGTCCAATACAAGGCAATATAAGAAACACAATAACTCGAGCTAGGAAAATCCAAATGGGATGAACCAATTTTGCTGGAAAGAGGACGACAAGAGAAACCCAAGTGGCAGATGATTTTCTATGAATTTTAGAGTCAAACCTCCAAATACGAGAAACCAAGAAAATCACAAAACTCGAAAACGAAACAAGTGATCTATGCTAAATCTGTTTTCGATGAACTAGAGCTTGTCATGGAAATAACCACAAGCTATAAAAATCTCATGGATAAGATCCAAATAACAACCAACAAATATGATGCAAATATTCAAAGGTTTGACCGCAGTCTGAACGATACGATCGAGTTACTCACTCGAGAGCCCCTTGATAGTACATCGTCTAGCCTATAAACCGGTCTCCCAACTAAACCATAAGACCGGTAAGAAACAAACCCTATCAAGAGCAAATCTTAACCTTGCACATTGCACTTGAGCTCGATGATGATGGTCTTGACTGCAACAAGATGAAACGCATTTTTTTGATTGTGCTTGCTTGATGAAGTCTTGTGAATTTCTCCCCCACACTCCACTATGGGAGAGCTTCTTCTTTGGTGCATCTTCACATATCCATGATCGGTGGGAAGCTTCAAGCATTTGATATCTTCGAGTTGGCTCATCTTGAACTTGCACCTCATTTCTTCTTATTGCAATCTTGAAGCCAACATATGGTTCAAGCATTGCCTATGGATAACTCCTACAAATATAACTCAATGCAAACATTAGTTCAAAAATGATTGTCATTAATTACCAAAACCACACATGGGGGCTCCATGCTCTTTCACCCAGCAGCCGCCGCTAAAAGAACATCTCTCTAATTATATTTTTGTGTGTTTGATGACAATATGTGTGATACACTAATGTGCGTTGTTATAGTGCAGAAAGTATTTGTGGTTGAATTTGTGTTGAGAAACAAAAAGAAGGAAGCATGAAACTAGCTCCAGGCCGGATATTTGCAGAATATCTGGCCCCTGAAAACCGGCTAAGGACTTAGCGCCAAGCCCACTGAATTCATGCCGGATATTTTGTCGAGGCCCGGATATTCCGAGAGGGGGGATATCCGCCCCCCCAGATTTCCTGCAACGGATCAATTTGGAGTGGAGTATAAATAACCCCTTCTTTCTCAAGCTCAGTTTGCTCATTTCATCTCAAGTTCATCCACCATTGGAGTCACACAAAGAAAATACAAGATTCACTAGATCTCCTCCTGCAACCATCCAAAGCTCCTTATCTTTGGAGAATCGAAGGAGAAGACCCCGATCTACATCTTCATCGAAGTGATTTACATTTCCCCCTCATTTTCTTGAGGGCCCCTTTGCTAGTGTTCCATTTGGAAACCCTAGTTTCTTGTGGTTGATTTGTTATTGTTATTGTTGTTGTGTTGTTACTGCTATTGGGAGCCTCCGATTCAGTTGTGGATGTGTGCCCCAAGAACCTTGTAAAGGCCCGGTTTCTGCCTTGATGAAATCCCTTGGTGGAAGTGGGCTAGGCCCTTGTGGAGTTGCTCACATGATACCTGAGTGAGGCCTTCGTGCCGTTGGTCCGGCCTTTGTGGCGACCACACTCCTCCAAACATAGACGTACTTCCTCAAAAGGAAGGAACTACGGGAATCATCTTTGTGTCTCCACGTGCTCCACTCTCGGTTACCTCTATCCTTGATTGCTCTATTATATCTTGTCTAGCTATATCTTGCGTATTTTTTTCCTTGTCATCTAGGTAAATCCACATAGTTGCATATCTAGAGAATTTACCTTTGTGTCAAGCCTAAATTAAAAAAGAACTAAAAACTGGGTAGCACCTAATCACCCCCATCTATGTGCGGCATACGATCCTTTCAGCCACCTCCCATCTGCCTCGTTCTCATTGTCTACGCCAGGGAATCAACGGGTCCCCGCCTCCTCTGCTAGCCATTCTGGTGGTGGGAGGGGGTGGGGACCTCGGACTTGCGCACGGTGCTTAAGAAGGTCCCTAAAGTTAGAGTTTGGTCATCCGGCATCGTCGCTATGGTGGCTATGGCGGCGTTGTGCGGGACAAGAATAAGGTATCCCGCCTCCTCGTCCACCTCGTCGGCGGCGATCTCGCCAGCGGCGTTGACGGGGGCGGGGATTCGTCCGGTCGCCACTTCCCTGGAGTGGTGGATCTCGTCCAGTCTACGTGTGGTAGAGGTTTGGTGTTAGAAGCTTCGGACCAATTCAAGAGTTCAACGACACCGACTTCATCTCTAGGGCGCTGGTCCTTAGGGGCACGTGAATGAAGACTTCCCGACTGTCATCAACATCGTCATGCTGGCTCCGGTAAGGGAGTAGCGATAGCGGCATGTCGGCGGCTCGCTCTAGTAGTAGTAGTAGTGGTTGTTAGGTGGTCCAAGGACCTCAATGTAATTTCTATTAAGTTTCGGGTGCTTTGTACTTGTGAATTCTGGAAGATTCGGATCTTCCTCGCAAAAATAGATCACCTCCTCCATCTTAGGCTCCGGCTTTCGCGCAACGCAAGTGTAGGCTATCGATGGGTGGCGGAAGTTGTCGTGGCTCTCCGATCACGATGCCTTGCCTGGGGTTGCACATCTTGTAGCGAACTCCTCCTTCACCTCGTGTTTGGGGACGGGGTAAGGGGAGGCATGCGAGAAGCACAAGAGGAGCGCGTTGCCCCGGACGATGACGAGCGGGACAACATACAGAGATACGACATGGATCGCTCTTGGTGGGCGATAGTGGCATCTCCAGCCGAGGTGATCCCGTTGAGGACAACCTTCAGCATGCGGCCCGACTTTCCCAAAAACAACGCGGCCCGCCATTTTGTACGAGTTTGACAACTGATGAGGCCATCGAGGTTTGCCGTCTCCTCCTCCCACCGCACCAGGAACAAGTTGGTCCACCAGTCGGTGTTGTGTGTGGCATCCCACATAGCAGACGCGTACTCTGCCTCCGACAGCGTGCTACGATGGTCGTGGATCTCCTGCCACAACCAATCGCTGCCTACTTTGGCACCGAAGAAATGTTGACGTTGTTTGCTGCCATCCACGCCCCTTGGCAGGCACATGTTTGGCGGGACTATATATCGCATGATGTAGAAATCCCACACACGGAGATGGTTAGGCTGCGCGACGCACACTCGTGGCCACCCCCTCCCGTGCGGCGGTTCGACATGGCGGTTGTGGTGTCCTCTTGGTGTTGGGTGACGCTAGTTTTTTTTGGAAGAGTTGAGCCGTGTAGGGTATGTGAGGCGGGTGCGGTGCACACATAAAATTAACATCGGTCCTAGGAGAGTGAGTGGTGGTGCGGATTATCGCCGGATCTATCCTGCCACACCGCGCCACCATGCGCGATGAGACTTCTCCCGAAGCCCGCCTCGGGAACCGACACGACCATTACTAGGCTTGACCAAAGGTTGGAAACGACGTAAATAATGAAGAGCTCTCGCATCACCACCATGTGTCAATGATAGGGCTAGCCCGCCGCTCCCTACGATTTCACCTCGTTTCGTCCAACGCGCTCGCAAGGATTCCTGTTAATTTGATGAGATTGCATCAGGGTGCCGGACACTATTGACCCGCTGAAAGGATCGTATGCCGCACCTAGAGGGGGGAATAGGTGCTAACCAATTTTTAGTTCTTTTTCAATTTGGGCTTGACACAAAGGTAAGTTCTCTAGATATGCAACTAAGTGAATTTACCTATATGACAAGGTTATCAACTAAGCAAGATATAGCTACGCAATATATATATAGGAGAGAGAATAGGATAGAGGTAACCGAGAGTGTAGCACGCGATGACACGGAGATGATTCCCGTAGTTCCCTTCCTTTGCAAGAAGGTACGTCTACGTTTGGAGGAGTGTGGTTGCTACGCAAGCCAAACCAACAGCCACGAAGGCTTCACTCAGATCTCCTGTGAGCAACGCCACGAAGGCCTAGCCCACTTCCACTAAGGGATTTCCTCGAGGCGGAAACCGGGCCTTTACAAAGTTCTTGGGGCACACATCCACAACCGAATTGGAGGCTCCCAAATCTGTAACAACACAACAATCAACAACAATACATCAACACAAATCAACTAGGGATCCAAAGAGGAACACTAGCAAGGGGGCCCTCAAACAAATGAGGGGGAAATGTAAATCGCTTCGGTGAGGATGGTGTCTTCTCCTTCGAATCTTCAAAGATCAAGAGCTTTGGTTGGGGGAGGAAGGAGATCTTGCAAATCTTGTGTTCTTGAGGTGGCTCTAATGGTGGTGAAGCTTGGCAGATATTTCTTGCAATGATTGAGCAAAGGAGGAAGGAAGAAGAAGAGGGGTATAAATACCCTCCCCAAAATCCAGCCGTTAAGTCTGGGGGCCGGATATTCCTGCTAAGGGCCTGATAATCCGCCCCCCCGGATAATCCGGCCTCAGGTACAAAACCGGGACAATGTCCGGCCAAATATCTGGCCACTATCCAGACAAGCTTTTCTTCAGGTCCTTAGCCATTTTCGAGGGGCCGGATATTTCTGAAATGTCCGGCCCGGATAATCCGGCCCTGGGACAAAACCAGGACAATATCCGGCAAATGTCCGCCCAATCCAGGCAAGCTTTTCTTCAGTCCCTTATTTTGAGGGCCGGATATTTGAAATGTCCGGCCCGATAATCCGGCCCTGGGACAAAACCAGGACAATATCCGGGCAAATGTCCGGCCCCAATCCAGAAGCTTTTCTTCATGTCCTTAGCCATTTTCGAGGGGGCTGATATTTCTAATGTCCGGCCCGATAATCCAGCCTGGGACAAAACCAGGACAAAGATCCGGAAAATGTCCGGCCCAATCCGTAAGAGTACTGAGCAGAATTCCTCAGGTCCTTAGCCGAAAAACGGATATTTTGAAATATCCGGCCCGGATTATCCGCCCGATGAAGTTTCGCTGATTCTTTTTGACAGCACTGACCACATCCAACACACATACAAATGTATTTATATAATCCCTGTACCACTTAACCAAACATTAGTGTATCACGTACATTGACATCAAACACTCAAAACATAATATGAGAGATGTTCTTTCAATCTCCCCTTTTTGGTGTTTGATGACAATATACGGATTTGCAAGAGAATCACTATAGAGACAAGCATGATGGCAAAACATAGAGGCACTCCCCCTACATGTGTGCATATAAGTAATTTGCATTTGAATACAAATACACAACACATAGGAGCGAGGTGCCTCAACACAAGAGGTATCCATCATGAGATCTAACACGAGACATATACATATATGAGGTTGAGATAGGATGCTAGAAATCATACCCATGTGTAGATATATGATACGGAGATATAGCATCACACATAATATAATAGTCTTGATCTCAACATATAGAAATCCGAAAACCATAACAATGTCTCACACCACATAGCACATAGTTTTGAACGGAACACAACCAAAGCAAATAGTTCAAATAAGAGGGAACACAAGCAATATAGGAATGATAAACGCGTATGCTTGTGCCCAAACCATGCAAACCATGCAAATCCCCGAGAGAGTTCCTAATAGAACACTTCTCCCCCTTTGGCATCGAGACGCCAAAAAGGGGATAAGCGCGATGCTACTCGCCCCTCGGAGATCACTCGGAGCCCTCGTCGTCTTCGGATCCTGTTCCTCTTCCTCTTCATCTTCATGTGTCAGGGGCATCCGGAGAGCGGCGAGTGAGGTTGGACCTTTGAAGGCAGCTGTCAAGATCACTCCACGGAACCTGAGCAGAATGCCACCCACTGTAACCTGGGTGAACTGGAGGCCGAGGCGGGGGTCCTTGCTCACCACTGAGCTTGTGCAGAATAACCGCCTGAGTATGCTTAATCTCAGAACACTCTCGGCTGGTGATGACCCACAAGTATAGGGGATCGCAACAGTCTTCGAGGGAAGTAAAACCCAAATTTATTGATTCGACACAAGGGGAGGTAAAGAATACTTATAAGCCTTAACAACTGAGTTGTCAATTCAGCTGCACCTGGAAAAGCACTAGTAACAGGGGTGATGTGAAAGTAGCAGTAATATGAGAGCAATAGTAACAGTACAGCAGCAGTAATCGCAATATGAGAGCAATGGTACCAGAAAATAGTTGACATGTGGAACGAGTATATGATGATGAAGATGGACCGGGGTTCCCAGCTATCTACACTAGTGGCAACTCTCCAATAACAAGTGTTGGGTGAACAAATTACAGTTGGGCAATTGATAGGATTGATAAGGCATTAAGAAAGAACATCAATTCATTAATCATGTAGGCATGTTTTCCATATTTAGTCGTACGTGCTCGCAATGAGAAACTTGCACAACATCTATTGTCCTACCACCCGGTGGCGGGCCTCTAGGGAAACTACTGGAAATTAAGGTACTCCTTTTAATAGAGTACCGGAGCAAAGCATTAACACTCCGTGAAAACATGTGTCCCTCACATCACCGCCACCCTCCGGTTGTCCCGATTTCTGCACTTCGGGGCCTTTGGTTCCGGACACAGGACATGTGCATACAACTTGTAGATACAATCTAAGCAATAATTATAGAGCTCAAATCTAAGATCATGCCACTCGGGCCCTAGTGACAAGCATTAAGCATAACAAGATTGCAGCAACAATAACTTCACAAACTTTATAGATAGACTAATCATAATGTATCATCCATCGGATCCCAACAAACACAACACCGATTACATCAGATGAATCTCAATCATGTAAGGCAGCTCATGAGATCATTGTATTGAAGTACATGGGGAGAGAATACCAACTAGCTACGGCTAGAACCCGTAGTCCATGGGGAACTACTCACGGAGCATGATGGAGGCGATGGCGTTGATGGAGATGGCTTCGGGGCACTTCCCCGTCCCGGCAGGTGCCGGACAGAGACTTCTGTCCCCGAATTGGAGTTTCGCATGGTGGCGGCGCCCCCGGAGTCTTTCTGGAGTTTCGTCAAGTGGTACGGTGTTTTTAGGTCGAAAGGGATTTTATAGGCGAAGAGGCGGCGGGGGCACACGGGGCTCCCCACCACGGCCGGCGCGGGCCCGGCCAGGCGCGCCGCCCTATGGTGTGGTGGCCCTCGGCCCCTCTCCGACTCTTCTTCGGTGTTCGGAGCCTTCCGGAAAAATAGGAGGTTTGGTCTTTGTTTCGTCGAATTCCGAGAATATTGCCCGAACAGCCTTTCTGGAACCAAAAACAGCAGAAAACAGGAACTGGCACTGTGGCATCTTGTCAATAGGTTAGTTCCGGAAAACGCATAAAAACATCATAAAGTGCAAGCAAAACATGTAAGTATTGTCATAAAACAAGCATGGAACGAGAAATTATGGATACGTCGGGGACGTATCGCAGCATCCCCAAGCTTAGTTCTCGCCGTCCAGGTAAACGATAAAAAGAATAATTTTTGTAGTGACATGCTACTTACATAACCTTGATCATACTATTACAAAGCATATAAAATGAATGAAGTGACTCAAGGCAATGATCTATAGTTGCTAACAAATAGATAACATATAGCAAAACTTTTCATGAAGAGTACTTTCAAGACAAGCATCAAAAGCCTTGCACAAGAGTTAACTCATAAAGCAATAGATTCAAAGTAAAGGCATCGAAGCAACACAAGGGAAGATATAAGTTTCAGCGGTTGCTTTCAACTTGTAACATGCATATCTCATGGATAATTGTCAACACAAAGTAATATGATGAATGCAAATAAGCAAGTATGTAAGAATCAATGCACAGTTGACACAAGTGTTTGCTTCTAAGATGGAAGGAAGTAGGTAAACTGACTCAACATAAAGTAAAAGAATGGCCCTTCAAAGAGGAAAGCATCGATTGCTATATTTGTGCTAGAGCTTTGGTTTTGAAAACATAAAGAGAGCATAAAAGTAAAGTTTTGAGAGGTGTTTGTTGTTGTCAACGAATGGTAGTGGGCACTCTAACCCCCTTGCTAGACAAACCTTCAAGAGCGGCTCCCATGAATTATTTTTATTTTTGGGTGGCACTCCTTCCAACCTTTCTTTCACAAACCATGGCTAACCGAATCCTCGGGTGCCCGCCAACAATCTCATACCATGAAGGAGTGCCCTTTTATTTTAGTTTTATTATGATGACACTCCTCCCCACCTTTGCTTACACAAGCCATGGCTAACCGAATCCTCGGGTGCCGTCCAACAATCACATACCATGGAGGAGTGTCATTTTTGTTAATTAATTTGGGACTGGGAATCCCATTGCCAGCTCTTTTTGCAAAATTATTGGATAAGCGGATGAAGCCACTAGTCCATTGGTGAAAGTTGCCCAACAAGATTGAAAGATAAACACCACATACTTCCTCATGAGCTATAAAACATTGACACAAATCAGAGGTAATAAATTTTGAATTGTTTAAAGGTAGCACTCAAGCAATTTACTTTGGAATGGCGAAAATACCACATAGTAGGTAGGTATGGTGGACACAGATGGCATAGGTTTTGGCTCAAGGTTTTGGATGCACGAAGTATTCCCTCTCGATACAAGGCTTAGGCTAGCAAGGTTGTTTGAAGCAAACACAAGTATGAACCGGTACAACAAAACTTACATAAGAACATATCGCAAGCATTATAATACTCTACACTGTCTTCCTTGTTGCTCAAACACTTTTACGAGAAAATATCTAGACCTTAAGAGAGATCAATTATGCAAACCAATTTCAACAAGCTCTACAGTAGTTCTCCACTAATAGGCTTAGACTACATGAAAAAACTTAATCATGATCTACTTGAGAGCTCCAAAACAATTGCCAAGTGTCAAATTATTCAAGACATTATGAGGCATTTTCTATTTCCAACCAAATATAAATAAGTGCAATAGCTTCCAACTTTTATCATTGAACATTAAAAGTAAAACGAAGAACACGAGTGTTCATATGAAAAAGCGGAGCGTGTATCTCTCCCACACAAGGATTGCTAGGATCCGAATTTATTCAAACAAAACAAAAATAAAAGCACACAGACGCTCCAAGTAAAGCACATAAGATGTGACCGAATAAAAATATAGTTTCAGGAGGAACCTCGATAAGTTGATGAAGAAGGGGATGCCTTGGGCATCCCCAAGCTTAGACGCTTGAGTCTTCTTGAAATATGCAGGATGAACCACGGGGCATCCCCAAGCTTAGACTTTTCACTCTTCTTGATCATATATCATCCTCCTCTCTTGACCCTTGAAAACTTCCTTCACACCAAACTTCTCATAAACTTCATTAGAGGGTTAGTACTCAAAAAACTTTAATCCACCTTGGTCCTGTAGTGACACATTGCAAGAACTCAATAAGACATTAGCTACAGCTCTCCACGTCTAGAAAGCCTCACATAAAGTCCACAAGAGACAATGCAAAAAAAACAGAGACAGAATCTGCCAAAACAGAACAGCCAGTAAATACGAATTTAAAAATGGTACTTCCGTTGCTTAAATCAGAAAACTCAAAACTAATGAAAGTTGCGTACATATCTGAGGATCACGCACGTAAATTGGCAGATTTTTCTGAGTTTCCTACAGAGAAATAAGCCCAGATTCGTGACAGATAGAAATCTGTTTCTGCGCAGAAATCCAAATCTAGTATCAACCTTCGATTAGAGGCTTCACTTGGCACAACAAAACACAAAACTAAGATAAGGAGAGGTTGCTACAGTAGTAAACAACTTCCAAGACACAAATATAAAACAAATTACTGAAGCAAAATAACACATGGGTTATCTCCCAAGAAGTTCTTTTCTTTATAGCCATTAAGATGGGCTCAACAGTTTTAATGATGCACTCGCAATAAATAGTATTTGAAGCAAAAGAGAGCATCAAGAGGCAAATTCAAAACACATTTAAGCCTAACATGCTTCCTATGAAAAGGAATCTTGTAAATAAACAAGTTCATGAAGAGCAAAGTAACAAGAAAAGGAAGATAGAACAAGTGTTGCTTCAAAAATTTCAGCACATAGAGAGGTGTATTAGTACCATGAAAATTTCTACTACCATGTTTTCCTCTCTCATAATAATTTTCAGTAGCTTCATGAACAAACTCAACAATATAACTATCACATGCAGCATACTTTTCATGATTTCCAAACACATGATTTTTATCAAGCTCAAATATAGTAGGATCAAAACTTCCAAACTCACTTTTATCAATAATGTAACAAGGTGATCGATCAATCTCAAGAGATATGGGACTCTTAAATAAAGTCAATACTTTTCCAATCCCATTTTCATTAGTAGTACAATTAATATTATCAAGTAACATAGGACCATCATCTAGAGCTTTATCATAAACATTTGCCAAGCAAAATTCTTTAGTACCATGCATTTCGACATCAGGCACAAACAAAGCATTATCATAAGATTTATCAAAGTAGCATGGATTATCATAAATAACAATAGCATAATCATTCTCACAAGTATTACTCATAGGAAATATTTCAAGAGAATCCACAGGAACATAACATTCAACCTCTTTCGGTAAGCATGGAGGACAATCAAATAGTGTAAGAGATGAAGAGTTACTCTCATTAGAAGGTTGGCATGGGTAGCTAATCCATTCTTCCTTCTTTTGTTCATCACTCTCCTCTTCTTTTTCATCCAATGAGCTTTCTGGTTCATCAATTTCCTCCTCTTTTTCATCCAATGAGCTTTCAGGTTCACAGTTCCTGCAAATTGTGAGTGCATTCTTGTGCATTAATGCGTCTCTCTTTATAATCAAGGATATAAGGATTCCTACCGTAGCATTCTATGCAAGAATTAAGGATAGTAGAGACATAATCTTTAAGGCCCTTACAAACAACACAAGTTTCATAATTCTCAACCATGAAGGATTCTATCTCGGAGGCTCCCATAAATAAGACAAATTGTTCTACCTCTACGAACCCATAATGAATATAGCAATTCCGATTATAGTTCTTAATTAAAAATTCCTCACTAAAGCCACATTGAAATTTAAGATGTTTAGTATCCTGTTGAGAGCAACAGTTTATATTATGGCGTTCAAGCAAGATTTCAGCAATTGTATTCAATTTTTCTATCATAGCACTCATTATTTTACCAGTTCTTGATTCTCTATAATTATTATAACATTCTATAAGCTCCAAGTAGGTTGTAGGTTCTCCCATAACAACAGTTTTTAATTTTTAGATTTTTCAATTTTTATGGATTTTTGGGTATATGAGGAAAATAAAACAAGACAAAAAGTAACTAGGCAAAAGTAACCTAGGCAAAATAATACTAGACAGAAATAAACTAAGCACAAATAAACTAGAAAAAAGTAAACTAAGCAAAATAAAACAAAATAAAAAGAGAGAAAGGTAGAGTGTACTCCCAGGTGAACTTATGAGTAGAGCTATGCCTCCCGGCAACGGGCGTAAAAATAGTCTTGATGACCCACAAGTATAGGGGATCAGTCTTCGAGGGAAGTAAAACCCAAATTTATTGATTCGACACAAGGGGAGGTAAAGAATACTTATAAGCCTTAACAACTGAGTTGTCAATTCAGTGCACCGGAAAAGCACTAGTAACAAGGGGTGATGTGAAAGTAGCAGAAATATGAGAGCAATAGTAACAGGAACACAGCAAAGGCAATATGAGAGCAATGGTACCAGAAAATTTGACATGTGGAACGAGTATATGATGATAAAAGATGGACCGGGGTTCCCAGCTATCTACACTAGTGGCAACTCTCCAATAACAAGTGTTGGGTGAACAAATTACAGTTGGGCAATTGATAGGATTGATAAGGCATTAAGAAAGAACATCAATTCATTAATCATGTAGGCATGTTTTCCATATTTAGTCGTACGTGCTCGCAATGAGAAACTTGCACAACATCTATTGTCCTACCAGCCGGTGGCAGCCTCTAGGGAAACTACTGAAATTAAGGTACTCCTTTTAATAGAGCACCGGAGCAAAGCATTAACACTCCGTGAAAACATGTGTCCCTCACATCACCGCCATCCCCTCCGGTTGTTCCGATTTCTGTCACTTCGGGGCCTTTGGTTCCGGACAGTGACGTGTGCATACAACTTGTAGATACAATCTAAGCAATAATTATAGAGGTCAAATCTAAGATCATGCCACTCGGGCCCTAGTGACAAGCATTAAGCATAACAAGATTGCAGCAACAATAACTTCACAAACTTTATAGATAGACTAATCATAATGTATCATCCATCGGATCCCAACAAACACAACACGATTACATCAGATGAATCTCAATCATGTAAGGCAGCTCATGAGATCATTGTATTGAAGTACATGGGGGAGAGAATACCAACTAGCTACAGCTAGAACCCGTAGTCCATGGGGGAACTACTCACGGAGCATGATGGAGGCGATGGCGTTGATGGAGATGGCTTCCGGCACTTCCCCGTCCCGGCAGGTGCCGGACTGAGACTTGTCCCCCGAATTGAGTCACGATGGTGGCGGCGCCCCGGAGTCTTTCTCGGAGTTTCGTCAAGTGGTACGGTGTTTTTAGGTCGAAAGGGGATTTTATAGGCGAAGAGGCGCCGCAGGGGGCACTGGGGCTTCCCACCACTGCCGGCGCTGCCGCCAGCGCCGCTCTATGGTGTGGTGGCCCTCGGCCCCTCTCCGACTCTTCCTGTTCTGGAGCCTTCCGGGAAAAATAGGAGGTTTGGTCTTCGTTTCGTCGAATTCCGAGAATATTGCCCGAACAACCTTTCTGGAACCAAAAACAGCAAAAAACAGACTGCACGTGGCATCTTGTCAATAGGTTAGTTCCGAAACGCATAAAACATCATAAAGTGCAAGCAAAACATGTAAGTATTGTCATAAAACAAGCATGGAACGACAGAAATTATGGATACGTCGGGGACGTATCAGCTGGCCGCATAGTTCTCCTTATGGATCTCAATGTTCATGCAAAGGATGTGTCGCTGAAACCAACTAAGCCTGTTCACTTGTTTCTTCATAGCTGGGAGATCAGCGAGCAGGAGCAAAACCACTAGAACGAGCATCACCCATGAAGGAGTCAGGTGCAGGAGCAGCAGAAGATACTGGCTTGAGCTTGTAAGCCTTCTTGACGGAATGCTTCACCAATGCGTACCCGCTCAAGTCTTCATCCATGGCCACAGAGTTGTTGATGAGGAGCTGTATATATGGTGCATAAGGTATGGTGTTCCGGGTTACCATGGCATCATGAATCTCATTGAAGATGAAGTCCATGACATCAATAGTGTAGTCACAATCCCCATTAGTATCACGGGCACACCTAAAGCTGAGGTGCATAAGACTCACAAGAGCCCCCCGGAGAGCATCATTGTTACCACCACTTGGAGAGATGGTGGCCCGAAAGAACCTGAGTAACTGACTATAGATGGGAAGCAGCCCCTTAGTAGAACCAACTTTTCCAGCTGAGGTATAGAGATCAAACAACACATCCTTATCTGGCTTCTGAGGTCCATGAAGACAACGACCTCCTTCTGCAGGAACTCCAAGAATAGCAGCAAATCGGTGCAAGTTTGCGCTACAGTGAGTGGAACCAGTCATCCATTCCATAGTGCGGTCCTCATCTTTCTTGATGGCCAAAGTGGCAAAGAATTGCTTCACCAACTCTGGACTAAAGTCACACTTAATCTTCATCAGATCCTGCAAGCCCATCCTACCAGTTACCCAGATGGCATCCGCAAAATGATCATCTTCAGAAAGGTCATCCACATTGATTGCTTGCATGGGTCGCACTTTCGGCATGGGCTCATAAATATCCTTGTAGATGTACTCCTGCTCCATGCACCAGAATTTCCTGCCCTCTGTCTCTTCATCCCTTGGGAGATCTTCATACCAGTTCTTCATGCGGATAGCAGAATAAGAGATAGGGTCCATGGTCTTGTAGTTTTCCCTTAGGTCCTTGTTCTTCTGCCTAGATGTTGAGGACTTGCGAGGAGCGCTGTGCGTGAACTCATCACTTGACCGATCACCCCTTGGGCGTCTCCGAACACCCCGAGAAACACGACCTGTGAATAGCAAAGAAGGATAGCAAAGAGAAGATAATGCTCATAAGTCATGTATGATACAGTAATGTACTCGAGAAACATACTATAAGTTGGTACAAGTCTAGACAAGATAGATTGAATCAAAACTGCAGCGGCGATGAAGCTCCAGGCCGGATAATCCGGTGTCCCAAGGGGGCGGATAATCCGGCCGGACCGGATAATCCGGTCCTCGCGGGGGCCAGATAATCCGGCCCTGCGAATCTAGAAGATTTTGCAATCAACAACTTGTCTATGAACAGATCGGCCTTATAGCATGCAAGAGGAGTACACTACAAACGATTTGGAACAACTAGACACCAAATCCACCAAGAAAGTAGCACATACAAATCACAACACCTAGGGTTAGGGATTGTGAGTCATACCCGCATCCATTGCGAAAGCCGCTTGGAGGAGAAGGTAGCTAGGAGGGAGGAGCACCCGATCCACCCAAAAACTCCGGGAGGGAGTGGACGGGGCGGCTCCGGCGAGGAGGTGAGGCTCCGGCGACCTTGAGAGGAGAAAGAGGAGAGAGAGGCGCGTGGGGGTGGTATGAACCGTTTCCCCCCGCGGCCTCGTCCTCAGCCCTTTCATGATCTGCCCAGGCTGGATAATCCGGCCCTAGTTTAGGGCGGATAATCCGGCCGGGCCGGATTTTTCGGGTTGCCAGGGGGCCGGATTATCCGGTTTTCTGGAAGTTCCAGAACGCCGGAAATCCTGACTATCTTTAGTTGGTTATTTGCATAAACTCATATGTGATGCAATAATGTATCGCGTCACATATAGGAAGCATATTTACCAATAAGATGGGGCAACCTAGATCATCCGATCGAAAATCCTCAAACTCCAAGTTTTTTTTACCAAAACATGACATATGAGCAAGATGGAAATGGCTTATAGATGAGTGTAGGCTTAGGTTTAGAGGGAACAAACTGTTAATGGTACATGATCACTCAAGTTTGCAAGATATGAGCAAATAAGGCCAAACTAGAGTGATTTCCCATAAGAACATGGAGTTGTCAAATAAAAGGCGATAAGATCAAATAACTCCAACTCTTCTCAAAGAAGAGTGTGGTGGCCACCATATATGAGTGTTATGGCATGGCACCGCGAAGATATATCTTGGGCCCAAAACCACTACTCATCATTGAAGCTCACATATCATTATATGATATAAAGAGAATGATTTTCTTTAATGTTGGCATTATGGGGGGAGGGATAGCTCAATATTTTAAACCGCACTCCCCCCTATCTCCATGCCCACATCTAAACCAAATAAAGTTTTGAGACAAAGGTGTGTTTGCAAGATGGTCAAGCTATACTCCTTGAATCAATGATATTTAGCTCATTCCTCAAATAAGAGAACCTTGCTTCATCAAGAGGCTTCGTGAATATATCGGCAAGTTGATCTTTGGTAGGAACATAGATAAGCTCAATATCACCACGGGCAACATGATCCCTAATGAAATGATTCCGGATCTCAATATGCTTCGTTCTTGAATGTTGCACCGGATTATAGGCAATCTTGATAGCACTTTCATTGTCACATAATAGAGGCACTTTGTCACAAATGACCCCGTATTCCTTTAAAGTTTGCCTCATCCATAACAATTGAGTGCATCCACTAGCGGCGGCAACATATTCCTTGGTGGAGAGAGATACAATTTGCTTCTTAGAAGACCAACACACAAGGACCTACCAAGAAATTGGCAAGCCCTGGAAGTTGTTTCCTATCATCCTTGTCCCCCGCCCAATCCGCATCGGTGTATCCATTGAGAATAAAACTTGAGCCTTTGGGGTACCAAATACCATATCTTGGGGTATCAACCAAATATCGAAAGATTCTTTTAAGAGCCATCATGTGACTCTCTTTAGGAGAAGCTTGATACCTTGCACACACACTAACACTCAACACTATGTCCGGTCTAGATGCACAAAGGTAAAGCAAGGATCCAATCATGGAGCGATATACCTTTTGATCCACCTCTTTACCATTGGGATCAAGTGCAAGATGACATTTAGTAACCATAGGAGTGGCTACACCCTTCAACTTGGTCATCTTGAACCTCTTGAGCATGTCTTGGAGATATTTTGCTTGATTGATGAAGGTTCCTTCTCTCAATTGCTTGATCTCAAAACCAAGGAAGAACTTCATCTCTCCCATCATAGACATCTCAAACCTATCGGTCATAAGCTTTGAAAATTCATCATTGAAAGCTTGGTTAGTAGAGCCAAAGATAATATCATCAACATATAATTGGCAAACGAAAAGCTCCCATTAACCCTCTTAGTAAAAAGAGTGGGATCGATTAGCCCAACATCAAACCCACGGTCTACCAACAATTCTTTAAGGTGCTCGACCAAGCTCTAGGAGCTTGTTTGAGACCATAAAGTGCTTTATCAAGCTTGTAGACATGGTTAGGAAAGTTGAGATCCTCAAACCCGGGGGTTGCTTAACATAAACCTCTTCATGCAAAGGACCATTAAGAAATGCACTTTCACATCCATTTGTTGTAACTTAAAGTTATGATGCGATGCATAAGCAAGAAGGATACAGATGGACTCAAGGCGAGCCACGGGAGCATAGGTCTCTCCAAAGTCAATTCCTTCAACTTGAGAGAAACCTTGAGCCACCAATCTTGCCTTGTTCCTCACAACATTTCCAAACTCATCTTGCTTGTTCTTGAATATCCATTTAGTGCCTATAACATTGCGGCACTCCTTTGGCTTCTCTACTAAGGTCCATACTTTGTTGCGCTTGAAGTTGTTGAGTTCTTCGTGCATAGCTTCCAACCAATCCGAATCTTCAAGGGCTTCAAATACTTTCTTGGGTTCCACTAAGGAGATATAAGCATGATGATTGCTAAAGTTAGCCAATTGCCTTCTTGTGGAAACCTTGCCCTTACATCACCAAGAACCTTGTCATGTGTGTGTTCAAGACGCTCAAGTTGCCTTTCTCTTCTTGCTAGACGACGGGCCTCGATCTCCTCCTTGGTTTTTCTAGGCCTTGGAGGTGTCACTTGATCAACTTGATCATTTGGGTCCCCGTCTTGACCTTCAATTGGAGCTTCCTCAATTTCTTGAGAATGCTCAACCTCATGTGCTTGATCTTGGACAATATTTGGTGAAGTGCAAACATCGAATGGAAACTCATCGGAGCCATCATGAATCCTTGATTGATCTTGTCCTTGATCTTGTACATGAGAGGGAGGGTTTTCTTCTTGTTCTTGGGTTGGTGCATCATTAGCTTCAAGAGATGGGGTTTGTTGATGTTGAGAAGATGAGGGCTCCACCGTGGTAGAGCATAGTCCTTCCCACCGTGTCCCTCAATGGGGCGGAAAAATCCCACACCCATTCTTACTATGGCATCTTGAGGTATTTCATCACCCGCACATACATCAACTTGCCCCACTTGGGAGCCATCATTTTTCGAACCTCACACTACAAGATTCGATGATAATCCCGGAGGCTATATCAAAGACTCTATAAGTGTGAGATTACACCGTAACCAACAAATATACCCTCCAAAGCTTTAGGAGCAAATTTAGATAAACGAACTCCTTTGATTTTGTAGAAACACTTACAACGAACACCTTGAAGTATGAGATATTAGGCTTGTTCCGGTGAGTATTTCATATGGAGTCTTGTTCAAGCCCTTACGGAGATAGCCGGTTAGAAGAGTGGCAAGCGGTGGAGATGGCTTCGGCCCAAAAGTTATAGCGGGATTTATACTCCGCCATCACAGATCTTGCCATATCCATAAGAGTCTGTTCTTTCTCCGCAACACCATTTTGTTGAGGGCAATGGAATATTGATGACGAATCCTCATCACTAAGAAAATCATTGAGTGTATAGTTCTTGAACTCGGAGTTGTCACTTCTTATTGCCATAATGAGGAGGTTGTGTTGGTGTTGCACCTCGGTAGCAAAGTCAATGAATATTTGTTGAGTCTCTGTTATCACCAGATTTTGGCCAAATCAGGAGGTGGGCCGTAAGTGAAGATGGGCTTGAAGGACATATACGTGGAGCATCTTTGAAGCGGCCTTGCGCTAAGAGTTTGGGCTAAATGGCCCGTGTATCTGTATATAGTAGATCGTATCGTGTTTAGAATTAACAGATAGAGTCTGCCCGTGCACGGTTAGGTGCACGCTCAATTAGAAAGTCCCTTGGACTATAAATATGTATCTAGGGTTTAAAGGAGGACAATCACGTTCACAACAAACACAAATCAGCGCATCGCCACCCCTTCCTTCGAGGGTTTCTTCCGGTAAGCACATGCCGCCTAGATCGCATCTTGCGATCTAGGCAGAACGTTATTCCTTCCCTGTGTTGCTCGTGCTGGGCGTTGTTGATGCGAGACTACTTATCTTTAGGTGTTTAGGGGCTTGCATTGATGCTTTCTCGTGCATATCTGCGTGGCAATGCCGTCCCTCGACATCTAGCTGCCCTTACACCTTCTGGGGTGTAAGGGCAAGATCTTGCTTGATCGTTACTTAGTAGATTCGATCTCGTTATAGTTGCTCCTTGTTCGCAGGATTAGTTTAATATCTGCATAGTTAGGCCTTATGCTGGGTCGGACGATCCCAGTAGCGCGTTAGGTGTTGTTTACCGTCCCTACAAGGGATGTTCCGGAATCAACGTTATGTTGGTTTTTAGGCCTCTTGTAGGGGTAGTTTGCATCATCTTCCGTATGCTAGGCCCGATCACACGTAGGACGTTCCGGTTATGCGGTGAAAACCCTAAACTGTCAGATCGGTTTAGCTTTGTTTTGATCAAGCAGGATCCCCATGTCATTGCAAATCCAACGCGAACCATGGGGCGATCGGCTCATTGAGCCGATCCACAGCAACCTGAGAGCCGATAGGGCTCGTATTTAATGTTTACGTGTCTACCACAGAACAATCGAAGCACTCTAACACCTTCCTGATCGGGTCTAGGTCGGGTGGCAGCGCCTAGCAACCGCCAAAGACGGGCGGAAGACTTGCGGGACGACGCGAGGTGCCAGGTCCACTAAGCGGCCTTGGAGCCTCCCGGCTTCGTGTTGCTTAACCATTGCCCGCCGGTGGGTTTTGGCAAGTAACACATTCTCGCACCGGTGGGACATCTTCTGCAACATCCACGCCAACACCGACACCCGAGATGGCGAGGAACAGATCACACAGATCTCCGCTGAACACAAGAAGAAGTACGATGAGTGAAGGCCATCGTTGATTTAACTCATCGGCTCCTTTGAAGACCCGTTCGCACGGCACGTTCAAAGGATCTCACGCCACAAGGCGTCCTCGACGGGTTGGATCTCGTCTCCCTTCGAGGAACGTCAGAGCCCCCGCGACGAGAGATCAACCACGTGGTGGCTCATTCACGCATCGGCATTCCGAGAGCCCTGGTAAATACGTTGGAGCGCACGCCTGTGGCGCAAGAGATCACGAAGCATCGCTTCCCTTCAGGACCTGCTCAGGGACTCACTGGGGAGAAGTGCAACTCCACACAGGCCACCATTGCCGTACGCGATGGCAGCTCCACAGCAACAAGGTTCACCAGCATACGTTGTCTACAAGGTTGGAGGTGATCCGGCGACTATCTTCTTATGAGCCGCCCAAGGAGATCCCGCACGGATACGTGTGCATCGTTTGTGCGGACGCAACAACGGACGCAGCGATCCAGTTCCGACAGAGGGATTGGTTTGTTAGAGCAATTGTTCCTAGGAGGAACTACTGCACAACGGGAGTTTGGGGCAGACGTTGAGAAACAAAGCGTGGCTAGCCAAGTATGCCATCGCACCAATTCATGACAGCTCATCTGCTACTTCCTCCACCGCGGATCAGATCAATGCATCCTGAGAGATCAGCTGCATCCCGCCGAAGAAGAAGATAATCGGCTATTCCAAGCCGTACCCCAATGAGTTTGACCCTGATCCCACTACCACCTATACCGGATCCCGGACTTCACCAAATTCAGTGGGGAAGGGTCTAGCTCAATTGAGCACGTGGGCGATACTTGGCCCGGCTGGGCATGGTTTCAGCATCGGATCAGCTGCGGGTGAGGTTCTTTTCGCAATCCCTCACCGGTCCAGCCTTTGGATGGTACACCTCGTTGTGCCCAAATTCTGTGCGATCATGGAAGCAACAGAGGAACAGCCACACACAATATCATTCGTGTTATCGAGGTCGGCATTGCCGAACTAGCACAGTTGGCAAAGCGAGGAGAGACAAGTGTCTGAATACATTCGCGTTCAGGATCGTCAAGAACCGATGTTATTCGGTTCACTTAACTGAAAGAAGAGTCGAACTGGCCATGGCAGGCCTTGCAGCGCTGCTCAAGGATCTCGAATGCTCGAAGTAGAGTACAACTCCGCCAAGACATGGTCCGAGACCGACCTTATATGAACAGCGCCATCCAAAATGCCAAGCAAGTTCAAGCGCGCGATAAGCCTGGTCAATGCTGATGAGGATGAAGATTCTACGGAAGGTCAGGAAGTCGCAATAGCCGAATGGACCTGACGGCAGACTGTCCCGCAAATGGGTGAACCCACCAGGGCCTCCAAGAGGGTTTGACTTCGACGTGAGCAAGGCAGAGCAAATTTTCGATCTTACTCGAAGAGAACAAATGAAGCTACGAAGGCCACAAGATCCCCACACAAGAGATGAACAAAAGGCCATACCGCAAATGGCATCATACGTTCACGCACGCTACCAACGATCGCAAGCATTGCAGACAAATTCAGATGGCGATAGAATCGGTCGATTAACTGGACGCTTTGCATGATGGTAGACATGCGTCCATTTCCGGACGTCAACATGGTGGATCTAAGCCACTCCATAAGGGAGCCAGGGTTCTCTTTGATGTCAATGTGGCTAGGCTTGTGGGCCGCCATGGCAAAGATAAAGCAGAGAGCAGCCACTCCCGTGGCAAAGATAAATCGAGAGAGGCCGTGCAAGTAAAGAAAAAGAGGAGGCTTCCACGCACCGGCCCCGGTGGATGATGACACGATACCTAACCGAGGAGGAGGTGAGGGAGCATACGTATCAACACCCACTATCCGTGCATCTCCTCAACAAATGTGAGCAGCAGTATGACCGACGTCGGCGCTCGACGAAGATGATGAAGATATCGTCGGTCTGATGCAGTGGAGGTATCGTCAGCATGATAGAAACAACGGCGGGTACGAACGCCACGCTAGAGGGAGGTCAAGGGAGCAAGATGACGTGGATAAGCACTGGAACTGTCCCTTCTTCAAACATTGCTGGGACTCAGGAATGAGCCGATTGCCAACAATCGAGAATTGCCCAGAATGCAAGCAGCAAAGGAGGAGGACAAATGAAGTCTCAGTGTTCGTCTAGGGCCTCTCCCACCTCATAATAAACAAGCTGAGTCATCTCAAGAAGAAGACTTTGAGGAGTCGGATGGAGAAGAAGATATGTATCACCGACCAAGGTGGTGCCCTGATGGACTCAGCCATTCTCAGAAGCGTAGGGTGCACGGCTGCGCAACCTGGAAGAAGCCGAGGCACTGCACATTGCGAAAAGCGCGGCCCGATCTGGCCGCGAAAATTCAGCAACAATGGAGACAAAGGCGCGCCCGCCAAAGAAAGTATGGCGCCCAAAACAGGCGAAAGCCGATGCGAGGCATCGCTGCTGCCCACGCGAGGCATCGGCCGATACAAACATGGTATCCGTGATCCGGACGAGTAGCAGGTCCAAGACATTGGACGTACGTGGCAAGGCGATCCTCGATCGGCCCTCAAAAATGAAAAGCAAAGGATCTTATCTCCGACATGCCACATATACCATGGAAATCCGAGAAGTTGCAAACCATCGCAAGCATTGCAATGAAAAGGAGGCCGATTCCCGCAAGCCAAAATTATCCTCGACACACGTTTTGTCCGTGTTCGCATTGATCCGACAGATGCACGAAGAGCCGATGACCATCAAGTACTTGATAGAATCGGCTTGGGGGCACATAGATGGACAAAACACGAGGATACAAAGCTTGAGTGGATGTCAAATGCCCACAGAACAACTCAGTGATACAATCGTCAATAAAAAACAAAAATACAGAAATTTTTACAATACCGATGCGTAGACATCGACTTAAGAATTCAAAGCCGATGCACGGCCATCGACTCAAGGGATACAAGTTACAAGCGACAGCTCATCGAGTTACGTGGCGAGGCTCTACTGGAGGAACTCCTCATTGGAATGGCTTGGTGACTCGGCCCTTCCTTCAAGGACCTCCAACTCCCTTTTGCAAGACTTCAAGCTCGGCGCACAGCATACAGTTTGGGCGTCCAGGACTCCCTTTTTTCTCATTTAAGCTGTTGATATTTGCCGGCAAGTTTGAGGATCGCAGCCCCGGCCAACAACAAGAACAGCATGAACGTGCAGATCAGGCTAGGATCATGAGAACAACCGACGATCGTCCAATTGGACTGAATGCATTCTCACCAGAAGCTGCATCATTGAACCGAAGAAGCTCGGGGGGGGCTCACCTTTGAAGGTTCTCTGCTTTGAAAGCCGATTTGGTTAGAATCGGTGAGCCGCACTACAGTTAAAGCCGATGATGGCCCATTCGGTTGGTACACTTTTATCCTCGCCTTGATCGAGGCTCGGGGGCGCCGCTCAAGGTTCTTTGTTCTGAGGAGCTAGAGCCACCAATTTGAAGAGGGAGCCATCATAATTGATAGGCTTTGGGCCAGTTGGTTGTTACAAAGAGACAAAGCATCGCGGGGAAAGTTGTAGGCGATCAAGATTTTCAGCAATGGTCCTAGAGTTCTCCTGAAGGCATCAATTCTGGAGTCTTGCCGATTAAAGCTAACATTAAGCTCAGGGGACTTGGATTTCCAAGATTTAAGGTTTGCGCGATTACGATTTGGTCCTGTTCGACTGCAATTTGAGGATCTGAACTGATCTATCTCGAAATTTATCATAAGAGACCGATGCGTTGCCATCGGCTCATTGAACATCGACCAAGGTGACAATCGGCAAAATCAGGATAGGGGAGAATCGGCTAGATCAATATGGAAGAAATCGACAGAATCAAATTGGGAAATTCCTTCATTGATAATCAGGTTTCTTACATAGAAGGAGCCGATTGCTCTCAAAAAGGAACTGCTGGGGGATACATTGCCCTCGTCTATTACTCCTAGCTCTATCCTATCTAGGGGCGCTGTGCCCTCATCATCGCCATCGCCGGTCGGCCGGCGCTGGCTCCCGCCGGCTCGTCGTCGCTCGTAGCTGACCACCCGCGGGACCTTCATTGTCCTCGTCTTCTTCATCAGCATTGCATTCGCGTCGAAGTCGCCATGTTGCCCGGCCAAGGGCAGAGACGCTTGGCCGGCGGCCGTCGAGGAGGTGTCGTCCTCCTCCTCTTCCTTCCTCCTTCACCTCCTCAGCCGGAGGAGAAACCGTCCCAGGAGAAGCCATCGTCGTCGCTTTCCTCCTCCGATTCCCCCAATGGCGAGGAAGCGGAGGTCGCTCTCCCGTCCGTTAAGGATCGGTCATCTTCGGATCGGACGGAGGAGTCGTGGCTCGACTCGTCCCCGCCGCGGCTATGGCGCGACGGATGTTGGCCGCGTGGGCCTCCCGCGGGTCCCATTCCGGCGTCGGCTCGCGGGAGGGGGAGGATTGGTGGAAAGACCCGATGGGGGAGAAGAAGAGGTAGAAGACATGGCGACGGAGGAGGGCTTTTGGAAGTGTTGATGCAAGGGGATGAAGAGGAGAACTGCTCGATGCGGTTAAATAAAAGGAGATGGAAATTTAATTGTCGAGCAGTTTTTGAGGACATGGTGCCAAAACTGTCAAATCGGTAGAGTAGTTGGGAAGGCAAGTCGTCATGATGAGAAAATACTCGACGGTTTCGCTCGCCATGACATGACTCCCTGAGGAGTCGATGGTTTTGAAATTATCATTGCCAAAACCAGGGGGCATGTGTTATCACCATATTTTGGCCAAATCAGGAGGTGGGCCGATGAAGATGGGCTTGAAGGACATATACGTGAGCATCTTTGAAGCGGCCTTGCGCTAAGAGTTCGGGCTAAATTGCCCGTGTATCCGTAATATAGTAGATCGTATCGTGTTTAGAATTAATAGATAGAGTCTGGCCCGTGAGGTGCACGCCTCAATTAGAAAGTCCCTTTGACTATAAATATGTATCTAGGGTTAACGGAAAAGGAGGACAATCACGTTCACAACAAACACAAATCAGCGCATCGCCACCCCTTCCTTCGAGGGTTTCTTCCGGTTAGATCATGCCGCCTAGATCAGATCTTGCGATCTAGGCAACACACGTTATTCGTTCACCTTGTGCTGCTCGTGCTGAAGCGTTGTTGATGTGAGCAGCACTACTTATCTTTAGGTGTTTAGGGCTTGCATTGATGCTTTCTCGTGCATATCGCGTGGCAATGCTCGTCTCTCGACACCTAGCTGCCCTTACACCTATCTCGGGTGTAAGGGGCAAGATCTTGCTTGATCGTTACTTAGTAGATCTGATCTGTTATAGGTCCTTGCTCGCAGGGATTAGTTTAATATCTCGCATAGTTAGGCCTTATGCTGGGTCGGACGATCCGGTAAGCGCGTTAGGTGTTGTTTACCGTCCCTACAAGGGATACCCGGAATCAACGTTGGTTTTTTTGGCCTTTGTAGGGGTAGTTTGCGTCATCTTCCGTATCTGCTAGGCCCGATCACACGTAGGACGTTCCTATGCGGTGAAACCCTAAACTGTCGTAGATCGGTTTAGCTTTGTTTAAGCAGGATCCCCATGTCATTGCAAATCCAACGCGAACCATGGGGCGACGACCATTGAGCCGATCCATAAGCAACCTCTAGGAGCCGTATTTAATGTTTACGTGTCTACCATGTGAACAATCGAAGCACTCTAACACCTTCCCGATCGGGTCTAGGTCAGGTGGCACGCCTTAGCAACCGCCAGACGTGGTCTGGAAGACTTGCGGACGACGCGAGGTGCCAGTCCACTAAGCGGCCTTGGGGCCTCCCGGCTCTTCGTGTTGCTTAACCATTGCCCGCCGGTGGGTTTTGGCATTTGTTGAGTCCCATCTTTCGTCTTGAGAAAGTAGACCCAAGTGTATCTTGAGTAATCATCAACAATCACCAAGCAATGTTTCTTCGCACCAAGACTTGCATGAGTAACGGGACCAAAGAGATCCACATGAAGGAGCTCCAAGATCCTCTTGGAAGAGATGATAGTCTTGCTTGGATGCGGAGAGTCATGCATTTTGCCTTCAACACAAGCCCTACAAACACGATCTTTGGCAAAAGAAACATTTTCCATTAGTCCCACAATATGGTTCCCCTTGTGAAGACTTTGCAAAGTTCTCATGTTGACATGGGCTAAGCGGCGATGCCACAACCAACCCACATCCGCCTTCCGAATAGGCACATCGCACTTGAAGTGGTGGTCCCCGAAAGTCCACCACATACAAGTTATGTTCGCGATACCCAACGAAAGCGACTTTTAGAGTCTTGCTCCACAAGAGGACCACAATATCTTTATCAATAAAGACGGTGAAACCCATCTTGCCAAGGGCGGAAACGGAAAGCAAATTGTAACCAAGGGTTTTGACAAGCATGACATCCACAAGTGTTATGTTGTGTGCAACCACAACCTTCAAAAACCCTACCTCGGATGTAGAATTATCGCAAAGGAGACGGTGATATTGTTTATGTTGGGCCTCAACTCCTTGACGAGGTTCTTGCCGGTCATATGACTTGTACATCCACTATCAAGTACCCATTTTGAACCTCCGCGGCATAGTCCTACATGAGATCAATCTTGGATTTAGGTACTCATTTCTCAATGGGTCCTCTTTTGTTAGCAACAAGGGTCTTTGGGACCCAAATAGACCAAGCAACATAACCATCATATGGGCCAACATATTTAGCATAAACATTACCATAATAATCTTTAAATAGAACATAGTGAGGGTTAGCATTTCCGCATCATCATCATTAATGGTGTTGCCCTTAGGGGCTTCACCATTGGTGATAGCTTTCTTCTTCTCTTGTGCGGGCTTGGCCTTTTGCTTGTTTGCCTTCTTTGCCTTGGAATTATAACCTAGGCCCTCCTTCCCATTGTTTGATCTTTGCTTACTCAAAAGATCATCCAAAGAAAGTTTACTTTGGGGAGAGGAGGCCTTAGCAAGTTCATCCTTCAACCTAGCATTTTCCTCAATAATATTTGCATGATCACATGGAGGGGTAGAGGAGATAGGCACATCATATGAAGCAAGCCTAGTTTGAAGTTGCTCATTTGACTTGGATAGGAGAGTTCATTCACTCTTCAAAGCTTTGTGAGCTTTGTCTAGTTCATCTAGATCCTTCACAAGTTTCTCATGATCAACACCAATTGGGCCATTTCCTTTTTAAGCAATTTAGTCTTAGCCCTAGCAAGATCTCTAGATTTAGTGAGCTTGTTAATTTTATCTTGAGGCTCTTCAAGATTTTCTAACCTCTCCTCAAGAGAAGCTATAGTTTCTTGACTTTCCTCAAGAGCATTTTAAGAGCATGGATTTCAAGAGAGTCTTCTCTCTCTATTTGACCCTTTTTCTCAAGAGTATCATTTTGTTGAGCTAAACGAGCCATGAGATTTGAAACATGCTTTTTGTTGATACCTTGTAGGTTAAACATGAATTCATCAAACTCTAGCATTTCTTGTTTCACTTTTAGACTAGCATCATCAACCCCTAGATCACTTGATATGTTAGGCATAGAGGGGCTAGGAGATGATACCTCGGAGGATTTGGCCATGAGACAACTTTCTTCCTCCACATGAATGATCTCATTGGGGGATTCACTTGGTGATGAAGAGTTAGTGGAGAGGGAGGCAAGAGCGACCAATCCATTAGAGGTTGCATCTTCTTCATCATCAACATCATCATCTCCGGAGGTATATTCTTATTGAGTTGATAGCACAATAGATGTGTCCAAGGAGGACCTTGCCATGAAGCAATGTGCATTCTTGATATGAGGATTCTCATTGGGGGATTCAAAGAGAGATGAAGAGGGAATGTTGGTAGTGACAATGGCGGCCACTTCCTTTGAGCTTTCTCCTTCATCATCACTAGAGCTTTCAACTTCATCGGAAGAATATTCTTCTCTAGTCACTAGCACAACTCTTGGAGGCCTCTTGCCCTTCTTGGTCTTGTTGTTGTAGAATTTCTTGTTGGGGGCTTTTGGATATTTGCTCTTTGTGTCTTTGCTCTTGTCCTTGGGAATGAGCCTTCCATTATGAAGCTCTCTATTCTCATAGGGGCATTCGGCAATGAAGTGGCGCTTGTCATCACAATTGTAGCATGATCTTGTCTTTGGACCAAAGCTAGTGAACCCACTTTTGTGGTTTCTCTTGATGTTGTCTTCCTTGGCCTTGGAGGGATCAACCCAAAATGACTTTGCATGGAAGGCCATGTGATCATGATAGTGGCATTCCAAATCTTCCGGATAGGACATACTCCAAGATGCCCTATATTGTTCTTGAGGGTACACTTCTTCTACGGGGTTGACCATCAAGGCAAGATTGTTCCCTTTTGACATACCAATGGCACGATTGCGAGAATCATGAGAGTTTTGCTCGAGCACCTTGAGGGCTTGCATCTCGTGCACGGAATCTCAACGAATTGATGTCCTCCATGGTGACCAACTTACCGGCCTCTTCCGAAAGCCCATCGTCCGGCATACTCTTAGGCGGTTAAGCCCGAAATAAGAGCCGAGGCTCTGATACCAATTGAAAGATCGTATGCCGCACCTAGAGGGGTGAATAGGTGCTAACCAATTTTTAGTTCTTTTTCTTGCTTGACACAAAGGTAAATTCTCTAGATATGCAACTAAGTGAATTTACCTTTATGACAAGGTTATCAACTAAGATATAGCTACAATATATATATAGGAGAGAGAATAGGATAGAGGTAACCGAGAGTGTAGCACGCGATGACACGGAGATGATTCCCCGTAGTTCCCTTCCTTTGCAAGAAGGTACGTCTACGTTTGGAGGAGTGTGGTTGCTATGCAAGCCAAACCAACAGCCACGAAGGCTTCACTGAGATCTCCTGTGAGCAACGCCACGAAGGCCTAGCCCACTTCCACTAAGGGATTTCCTCGAGGCGGAAACCGGGCCTTTACAAAGTTCTTGGGGCACACATCCACAACCGAATTGGAGGCTCCCAAATATGTAACAACACAACAATCAACAACAATACATCAACACAAATCAACTAGGGATCCAAAGAGGAACACTAGCAAGGGGGCCCTCAAACAAATGAGGGGGAAATGTAAATCGCTTCGGTGAGGATGTAGATCGGTGGCTTCTCCTTCGAATCTTCAAAGATCAAGAGCTTTGGTTGGGGAGGAAGGAGATCTTGCAAATCTTGTGTTCTTGAGGTGGCTCTAATGGTGGTGAAGCTTGGCAGATATTTCTTGCAATGATTGAGCAAAGGAGGAAGGAAGAAGAAGAGGGGTATAAATACCCTCCCCAAAATCCAGTTAGCTTCCTGGCCTGATATTCCGCTAAGTAGGGGCCTGATAATCCCCCCGGATAATCCGGCCTCAGTACAAAACGGGACAATGTCCGGCCAAATATCCGGCCACTATCCAGATGCTTTTCTTCAGGTCCTTAGCATTTTCGGGGCCGGATATTTTGAAATGTCCGGCCCTGATAATCCCACCGTGGACAAACCAGACAATATCCGGTAAATGTCCGCCCCAATCTAGACAAGCTTTTCTTCAGTCCTTAGCCATTTTTGAGGGGGCCGGATATTTTTAATGTCCGCCCGGATAATCCGGCCCTGGGACAAAACTAGGACAATATCCGGCAAATGTCCGGCCCCAATCCAGAAGAGTACGAGCAAGCAATTCCTCAGTCCTAAAGGGGGCCGGATATTTTGGAAATATCCGGCCCGGATTATCCGGCTGATGAACTTTCTCGCTAATCTTTTTTTGACAAGACTGACCACATCCAACACACATACAAATATATTTATATAATCCCTGTACCACTTAACCAAACATTAGTGTATCACGTACATTGACATCAAACACTCAAAACATAATATGAGAGATGTTTTTTCACCCGCGCCAGACCGAAAATACCTTTGGGGCACATGATGGGCGAGGTTTTCTCCTAAGCACGCCCGAAAGACCTTGAGATGCTCTAAATATCCATAATAAGCATTGTCGACTTGCCCGTGGCACTTGAATCTGGGCACCCTAGCCAGATCCATGAGCTTGAACCACCGTCAACCAGTCAAGCCGCCACACATGCATCACTCCTCACCATTGGGGACCGCCACACATGCGTCGCTCCTCACCATTGGGTACTTGAGGATGCCAACGATCTCAGGAGACGACAACACAACGTCATGGAGAGCTTGGAAGGGCACAATTTACACGGAGGTATAGGGCTAAGGGTATGGCGAAGGAGGAGAAAGTAGACCCCCCCTAGCGACCACCGCCGGCGGTGACGAGGAAGAGGGAGGCTGGGACGAGAGCCCATGCCATCGCCCCAAGAGACGCCGTAGCTTTTTGTCCAATTTTGGCACCATCAACTCAGAAGTTTCTGCCATTTGAGGCGCCCCACATACGAGACGCCCGCTCTGCCTCCGACAGCGTGATGCGATGGTCGTGGATCTCCTACCACAATCAATCGCTGCCTACTTGGGCACCGAAGGAATGTTGACGTTGTTTGCTGCCGCTAGCGTGTAGAAGCTTCCTTGTGACGGCACAACACACGTCCGTTGGGAACCCCAAGAGGAAGGTATGATGAGCACAACAGCAAGTTTTCCCTCAGAAGAAACCAAGGTTTATCGAACCAAGGAGATGAAGGCCACATGAAGGTTGTTGGTGGAGGAGTGTAGTGCGGCGCAACACAATGATTGTGCCAACGTGAACCTGACAACACAATCAAAATACTTTGACCCAACTTAACAACTGAGGTTGTCAATCTCACCGGCTTGCTAAAACAAAGGATTAAACGTATGGTGTGGAGAATGATGTTTGTTTGCGAAGAACAACAAAGAAAGAGATTGCAGATTGTATTTCAGATGTAAAAATGGACCGGGGTCCACATTCACTAGTGGTGTCTCTCCAATAAGATAAATAGCATGCCGGGTGAACAAATTACAGGTGGGCAATTGACAAATAAAGATTCATATACATATCATGATGATCACTATGAGATTTAATCGGCATTACGACAAAGAACATAGACCGCCATCCAACATGCATCTATGCCTAAAAAGTCCACCTTCGGTTAGCATCCGCACCCCTTCCAGTATTAAGTTGCAAACAACAGACAATTGCATTAAGTATGGTGCGTAATGTAATCAACACAAATATCCTTAGACAAAGCATTGATGTTTTATCCCTAGTGGCAACAACACATCCACAACCTTAGAACTTTCTGTCACTGTCCCAGATTCAATGGAGGCATGAACCCACTATCGAGCATAAATACCCCTCTTGGAGTTACAACTATCAACTTGGCCAGAGCCTCTACTAGCAACGGAGAGCATGCAAGAACATAAACAACACATATATGATAGATCAATAATCAACTTGACATAGTATTCCATATTCATCGGATCCCACCAAACACAACATGTAGCATTACAAATAGATGATCCCGATCATGATAGCTCACAAGATCTAAACATGATAGCACAAGAGGAGAAGACAACCATCTAGCTACTGCTATGGACCCATAGTTCAAGGATGAACTACTCACGCATCATCCGAGGCGGGCATGGTGATGTAGAGCCCTCCGGTGATGATTCCCCTCCCGGCAGGTGCCGAGGCGATCTCCCGAATCCCCCGAGATGGGATTAGGTGGCGGCCTCCGGAACTTTTTCCGTATCGTGGCTCTTGCACTAGGGTTTTCGCGACGAGAGATTATATAGGCGAAAGGGCGGCCGGAGGGCGCCGGGGGCCCACCCCAGGGGGCGCGCCGCCCCTTCGCGCCGCTTGTGGGGTGGGGCCCCTTGGCCCCTCTCCGTCCTCCTTCTGCTCGGAACCTTCCGCGGAAAATAAGACCGTGGGATTTTGTTTCGTCCAATTCCGAGAATATTTCCCGTGTAGGATTTCAAACCAAAAACAAGCAGAAAACAGAACTGCGCTTCAGATCTTGTTAATAGGTTAGTGTCGGGAAATGCATCAAAACATCATAAAGTGTGAACAAAACATGTAGGTATTGTCATAAAACTAGCATGGAACATAAGAAATTATAGATACGTTGATACGTATCAGCATCCCGCCCCTGGCAGGCGCATGCTTGGTGGGACTATGCATCGCACGATCTAGAAATCCCACGCATGGAGATGGTTAGGATGCGCGACGCAACACCATTTGTGGCCACCCCCTCCCGTGCGGCGGTTCGACATGGCGGTTGTGGTGTCCTCTTGGTGTTGGCTGACGCTAGTTTTTTTTGGAAGAGGTGGGCCGTGGAGGGTATGTGAGGTGGGTGCGGTGCGCACATTAAATTAACGTCGGTCCCAGGAGAGTGAGCGGTGGCGCAGATTATTGCCGGATCTATCCTGCCACACCGCGCCACCATGCGCGATGAGACTTCTCCCTACGCCCGCCTAGCGAACCGACACGGCCATTTCTAGGCTTGACCAAAGGTTGGAAACGACGTAAATAATGAAGCGCTCTCGCATCACCACCATGTGTCAATGATATGGCTAGCCCGCCACTCCTTACAATGTCACCTCGTTTCGTGCAGCGCACCCGCAAGGATTCCTGTTAATTTGAAGGGATTGCATCAGGGCGCCGGACACGTATTGGGCCACGCCAGACCGAAAAGACCTTTGGGGCACATGATGGGCGAGGTTTTCTGCTAAGCACACCCGGAAGACATTGAGATGCTCTAAATATCCATAATAAGCATTGTCGGCTTGCCCGTGGCACTTGAATTTTGTCACCCTAGCCAGATCCACGGTAGGGAGCTTGAACCACCGTCAACCAGTTAAGCCGCCACACATGTGTCGCTCCTCACCATTGGGGACATGAGGATGCCAACAATCTCGGGAGACGACAACACAACGTCATGGAGAGCTTGGAAGGGCTAGGGGGTATGGCGAAGGAGGAGGAAGTAGAGCCTCCCTGCTACCGCTAGCGACCACCGCCGGCGGTGACGAGGGAGAGGGAGGCTGGGACGAGAGCCCATGCCATCGCCCCAAGCGACGTCGGAGCTTTTTGTCCGAAATTTTGGCACCACCAACTCAGAAGTTTCTGCCATTTGAGGCGCCCAGCCCCCACCATTTTGTCAAAATTCAATCGGATTCTGATACCGCCGGGCCGCGCGCGCTCGTCCGCCTCGGAGGCCACTAGCCTGTTCCTGCTGCCGTGCCTGGCCGCTAGCGTAGCGTACTAGCGTGAGTGGTGGTCCGACTGGCAGGCACACCCGCCGGCACACCGGCCGGCCGGCGGTCACGCACGACTAGCCAGCGAGCTTTGACGACCAAATAATGGTGTCCCTTTGCCTTTGCTTTCGTCCTCCCCTGCACTATCCATGCGCTTTGTTTGCCGCTTCGGGTCGTCCGCATACGTGCGCCACGTTTCCGCCCTCCACCCCTCTTCTTTTCTTTTTGGAGCTCTTCGTCCATGCCATGATCCACATCCGTCCTGCCTCTCTCTCGCCACTGTATACATAGGACCACCGTGGAGTACTGTACCTGCGGCTCTTTGTCTCGGCTTGCTTTTCAGAAATCACGAGAGATGGGAGGCAGACAAATACTACTCCAGGAGTACACATCAACTACTCCCAGCGGAGTTTTGCACTCGTCTCAGCTGAGAGCCACCTAAAATACAGTATGTTTTTTTTAGGTGATCTACTAATTGCCAGCGGAATCGGCACGTACAAGCTGAGAACGAACCTTCCCCTGACTAATTTAATTCCAGGAAAGCTCAAAAGTTGGTTCTTTCGGATCAGCCTTCACAACTAAGCAAGTGTTTGAGGTCCACTTTATTTTATGCCGCTTTAGTTTAGTGGTTATTAAGCCAGAATTAGGTCTTGCTTCCAAGCAATGGCACTCCCGTGCGTACTGTCAAAATAAACAGATGGTGCCTCGGTTTATATGGCGACTACCATGCCATGACTACGTACGTGCGAAAAAAGGTTTTGCTAAGTGCAAGAACATCTCTACATTGCGGAGTTTGAGGTGCCTACAAATGATTATGGACTCGAACGGACTGAATCTTGTGATGAAGAAGTGGAATGGTGACTCTTTTATTGTCTAGAGTCACATATGTTTAGGATTGGCTAAGTTTAATAATCAATACATGTAATACCGAATGAGTGTAATGCTGAAAAGTATTTTATGACAAGTTCTGTAATATCGATTTGATATTGTAGATATCGATATTTTTTTCGATAAAATGTAGTTGTGGATATATTTTCACTATTTGATAAAACTTAAACATGATTAGGATACGTGAGAATTGAGAGGTATTTTTATAGATGGGCTAAGGGAGTACATGGCACTAGGAAATGAATACTATGGATTAGAACCACATAAATTGGTCATTTGTTCCCATCTAGAAATAATCAATGTAAATTACGATATAGCGATTCAATTATCATCCGGTACTCAGCTGTCACTTTGTGTTGTCATAGTTTGTTGTATGTTCACTACAGATCAAACTATATTTTAGTTCCATGCATTTCACATAAAACTAAATTATTATTTTATATTCCTTATGTTAAGGATTATAAGGCCAGAGGGTCAATTCGCCGGGGTCAATAAAGTCCATAACGAGTAACGACCCTCATTAATTACCACATGCTTCAATAGTTTCATATGCATGAAAGAAGAGAGGTCTTATGATCCCTAACAATTTCGAAAAGCTATCTGACTTTATAAACCCTAACAAAGTGAGTACATATGCGTACCTATAACGTTTTGCCTTTTCAATATATTTTCTATTAATGATTTTAAGATCCATGGAGAAAATATTTAGTAGTACTAATGTCCTACCATTAGTGCAATACGCATTAGCAATATATCCAAATAAAATTTAAAGACCCAACTCCAGAAAGAAAAATATCTCAAATATAGTGCTTAGATTGATCATTAGACAAATGTGGAATCCAAGTTTAATGTGCCATTATTAATGACATTATCATATTTATTTCCAGCCTATGTGATTAATTTAGAATTATAACTCGTGAGATTGTGAATAGATAAAAATATTTTAAAAAATGTGTTCGCGTGTTCTAGGAGAGAGATCATTGCTACTCATGCATTTGATGGTGTCTGTGTGCATATGTGTTGCACTCGATATTTCCAGTTAAGCGCTCAAACAACCCGTGTCGACACATATTTGAGACGATCTCACGCCTAGGCTACATGACCAATATTTATTGTTGGAATGGTTCTAAGTCAATGAAAATGTTAGTTGGATAAATTACTCTAGGCACTAGGGGCATGTACTCCCCTCATACCGGTTTAGAAGCTTATTACGTGCTTTGAGAAATTTTAATAATTAATTTTATCGACAAAATACAAAATATATGCCATAAAATCACACAATCGAAAGCTTATTTTGAATATGACTCCAATGGTATAATTTATGTGACTTTATACACCACCAAAATTATACCATTAGTGCTATATATTTTCTACATGGATGTTAATAAATACATTCTTGAAAATGATGGTTAGCCAAATTGACAATCCAACTTTAATTTGCCATCATTAACGATTGTCGCCATAATCCTTTTTTACTATTGCGGATCTTCGTGTTCAATTTGGAATTCTATCTTCGCGATATAGTCAACGAATATAAACGAATTTATATTTTATTAGATATGTCTTTGGAACCTTTTTGACATCTTTTACGACTTTAATATTCAGACATTTACAATTCTTTGAAAATTTTAAATTGGATACTGTTAATGGTCCAGGCACTAATGGTAGGAGATTAGGACATACCAGTCCTAAATATTTCCTGCATGGATCTTAATAAAGGAAGGCATTGATGGAACGGGATATCCAAAAGGCAAAACGTACTCCCCAGAAGAAATGGTCCACTCTACCTATCCACCAGAAAGCAACATTTCTCGGCAGAATGACCATTTCGTAGGCCCCATCCGTCCATCTACTCCGATCACTCCCCTCGCCGGTATACGCGTAGTGTACGGTGCCTGTGTACTACGCGCATTGATGTACCGTAGTTATACCTCCACCCAAAAATACGAATAAATAGGAGGAGTAGTACCACCGGCCACTCCCCTCTCTCCAGTTACCAACCGAGCCCAAGGAAGCAAACCGTGAGAGCGCAGGTGGTGGGGGAGCTGAGGCCTGAAGGGAGGGGAAAGAAGAAGAAACCTCCAATCTTGCTCCTGCTGCCCCGAGCCAAGATTCTCTTGTTGCATCGGCGTAAATGTAACTCCCCTGCTCCCTCTCCTTCCTTCCTCATCAGAAATCTCGAGTGTTCCTTCCTTCCTGCCTTCCTTGGTTTCGTTTCTTTCTTGGATCTGCCATGGCGGGAGATTAAGGGAAGAGCAGAGAGGTGATTTTGGGTTTTTGTTTCTTTTTCGGTTTCTTGTTCTTGTTCTTGCGCTCGTTTTTTTCGGGGTAGGATTCGGGCTGTCCTGTCAGGTTCGATCTCAGACGTTTTCCCTTCTTCAGTTTAGGAAGGGTTCCTAGGATGAAATAAATGAGACGCTGCGTTTCTCTGCGTCAAATTTATTGCGGACGCTTTTAGTAGTAACCAATGCAGGTCCTCGTCGTCCTGCTCCTAGAAACTGCAAATCGTTTTGCCCCGTTATTACCTCTTCCTCTGCTCCCTTCGTTTTTCTGCTCAGATCTGTGGCGCAGGCAGAGTTCGCTCCTGCCTGCCATCGCAAATGTGTGTTCTTTTTTTTATTTTCTGTCTTCTTTTCTGGTTCTTGCAGCTGGCTGCTAATAATCTTTTAAACTTTCCCCCGCAGAGGCGATTCTGCATTGGCCATTGAACGCGAGCGCCGAGCAGTTTCAAAGAACCCGAATTTGGTGGAGAAGATGTCGGGTAAGGATGAGCTCCTGCGTCTTTCTTCAGTTGTTTTTGTTTCTTGAGGAAAAATGTGTGTAAGACGGCGGCCGGTCACTGCAGTGGTCCATGCGGACGACATCGAGATATCGCTGTGCGACGGCAACTCAGAGGACGAGCGCCGCCGCCGCAAGATAGGCTCGCTGCGGCGGAAGGCCATCCACGCGCTCAAGAAGCGAGGCAGGCGCCGCGTCGACTTCCGCTTCCCGCCGGCCATCTCCATCGAGGACGTCCGGGACGCCGAGGAGGAGCGCGCCGTCGCCTCCTTCCGCGAGCGCCTCGCCGCGCATGGTCTCCTACCCGACAAGCACGACGACTACCACATGATGCTAAGGTTTTTTCTCGTCACGGAACTATCCCCCTTCCGTTATCCCTTGTTTTTGTCCTCTACTACTTGGATAGGTTGCGAAATGCCTGGATCTGAAACTTGCAACAATATGAATGAACACGTGATGCAGGTTCTTGAAGGCCAGGAAGTTCGACGCCGAGAAGGCAATGCAGATGTGGGCGGACATGCTCAGATGGAGGAAAGAGTTCGGCGCAGACACAATCCTTGAGGTGATCATTACGCTGGCCTGCGAGCAGTCGCTTGCTGAGAACTTCCATTGTCTGCTTAATGACACTCCTTCATCTGGTCAGGATTTTGAGTTCGAAGAACTTGATGAGGTGCTGCGCTACTACCCTCAGGGATACCATGGCGTCGACCGAGAGGGCCGACCGGTGTACATCGAGAGGCTTGGCAAGGTCGACCCCAACAAGCTCATGCAGATCACCTCTGTGGACAGGTACATCAAGTATCATGTGCAAGAGTTTGAGAGGGCCTTCAGAGAGAAGTTCCCTGCCTGCACATTGGCTGCCAAGAGGCACATTGACTCCACCACCACCATCTTGGATGTCCAAGGCGTGGTATGTGAATGATCCTTCTTGGTCTGCGCTTGTGTATCTGTCTGTTTTGTATGTTGTCTTGAATGTGTTTTTTGTCAAATGCAGGGTCTCAAGAATTTCTCCAAGACTGCAAGAGAGCTTGTACACAGAATGCAGAAGATAGACAGTGACTACTATCCTGAGGTAATTTTGCGCCTCCATTGGTACTTCACTGTAATATTTTGTTATGATGACCAATGATTCTAAAAAAACCACAAAAAACCTGCAGACATTGCATCAGATGTTTGTTGTGAATGCGGGCAGTGGGTTCAAGCTGATCTGGAACAGTGTGAAGGGCTTCCTTGACCCAAAAACTTCATCCAAGATTCATGTAAGCTCTATGGAGTATTTATCAGGATCATGGTATTGCATTTTGCGAGCGGCAATTAATTGTGTCTTTCAATGTAGGTTCTGGGTTCGAATTACCTGAGTAGACTTCTTGAAGTAATTGACTCAAGGTTGGTATAAAAGTCAAGCCAAGGAATAAGTGTCAATCCTTGCCCATTTCATGTCTGCTCTATGCATTTGAGAACATTTTTGATGGTAGTTGTGCTTTTCTCAGTGAGTTGCCAGAGTTCCTTGGTGGTTCATGCACATGCAGTGACAAGGGAGGCTGTCTTGGGTCGAACAAGGGGCCATGGAATGATCCTTACATATTGAAGGTATTTTACTGTACTTATGTAGAAGTCTTCTCTAATATACTGCTTTCCTTTTTGTACATCATGATTTGATTATATTTTGTAGATGCACTTATACTGGTATACTTGTTCTGTTTGTAGCTCATACACAATTTGGAGGCTGGCTCAGTGAAGGATATCAAGCCAGTTTCTGATGGAGAAGAAAGAAGTAGTTCTTCCCTTAGGTTAGAACAGCTGAAGGCAAGTTCCTGGAATAATACTTTAAACTCAAGCTATACACGTCTAGCTGATTGCTGCTTCAAATATACTGTTCTGAACATCATTTGTGTTGCTTCCAGTGGCAGGGCATGATGAGTGACACATCAAATGCTGAATCAGGATCCGATGTTGATGACTTTGGATCATCATATATACCAAAAGGAACTGAATATGGTTGCCTCACTCCAGTCCATGAGGAAGTGAGTTCAATGCTGTATTCTTTCTTGTTACTTCCTAGTGTTAGTGTGGTTAATTTTGCTCTATTCTGCTTTCTATAGCATTAAAATATTTGCTAGTCTTACCCCAACTTTTCTCTTGAATCTCTTACAATAATACCTTCTATGAGTTGATATCAGTATTTATACTTGCTGCAGGTAAAGGGCATAGATTCTTCAACTTACTTTGTCTGTCGAGATCAGAGTTATGTGGATATCTCTCTTGAAACTGGTAGGAGAGTGCGGCGAACTACTGAAACTTTGCCAAAACAACTGGCTGATAACCGACAGTTTTCTACCAATGGAAGCTCTCGTGAAATAGGTACCATCTCTTCTCTTGCACTTACTTAGTAAAATCCGTGCCATCAATTTTTCTGCAACTTGTCAATATTTTTGTATGTTTATTCGCTTATAATTTGCCTGTTGGTTGTTGCTGTAGCTTAGGATTCAATGGTCCATTTAACCGATTACCCGAGTTGCTTTTAACATCAGTACTGCATCGATTTTGTCTTGGTGCATGGGCAGTGTATCCACTGATTCAAGACATAAATTGGCATTGCAATCTTAGCTGGCTAGGTTGCTAGATAGAAAGATTGCAAGGCATTCGCGTAAAAGCCTTTAAATTCTGATTGGAAGGAATGAAGTACAGGTCATGTGGTATGCCTGCAGCTGCCAGTGCCAGGAACAGTTCCCTTGTGTAGCCTCACAGAGAACTGTTTCATTTAATATGTAGTACAGAAAGTTGTTGGTTTTTCTGATTATATTTGGCTCCTTGGTGATATACTTGGCCTGTTTTACTGCTTCATCCTACTAGTTGAAATCATATCATTAACTTGGTTCGCAGAATAAATCATCGAAACATTTGGCTCATGCTAGTGTGTTGCATCATTTTTTTTCTTGTTCACTTCTCATTGCGAAATAGTTTCTTTGATTTTCTCTCCCTGAGTTATGATTTTGTTTCACCCTGTCAGTGGATTTGGTGGTTACTTTCCTCCTTGATGATTTGTTTTTGTGTTTGGCAGGGAATGTTGGCAAACTGGATGGTACAATTGTCCTGATGGGTGTGGGAAATCTTGTAAAACTTGTGGTCTCAGCGTTGATCAAGATATTCTCCTTCTTCCGCCTTTTCATATCTGTACCAGTGAGGAGGCTTCAAAGTGCCAATCCTCCTACTGCACCAGTTCCAGTGGCGGAGAAGCCACAGCCTCGAACTGTAAGCGACGCTGATATGAGCGCTTGCTTACAGCGTATCGAAAATCTTGAATCGATGTGCAACCAGCTCGCCAGCAAGCCACCAGAGATCCCTGAGGACAAGGAGCAGATCCTACTCAACTCTTTTGAGCGCATCAGATCCATCGAGGCTGACCTGGAGAGGACCAAAAGAGTAAGTACTTGTATTGTGTAGCACAGTTTCTGTTTGATCGTAGACATCAAAGTTCTGATTTGCTCATGTGTCCTGAAACATTTTCCACAAATGAATCTTATGACAGCTAGGCTTTTTTTCTTCTTTCTCCTCAGTGCTAGTCTTGTTTTTTTTTTTAAATTAATGTGCCTTGTGTTAAACGCTGCTCAATTCATCAGGTGCTTCATGCGACTGTGGCTAAGCAGCAGTCATTGGTGGAAACTCTAGAAGCTGTACAGGAGTCGACCAGTGTCAGGGTATGCCATCTACAAACTTAGACTCACTGAATTGATTGTGTTTTTGCATATAGCGATCACATACTGAATTAGCATCATTCTATTCTATGCTACAAAAAGTTGTCTGGCTAACTGAACTAATTCTTACACCCAATGCTCGTGCAGAGGAGGTTGTTCTGTTCATAGGGTGACACAGAATCCTCAAAGCCATGTCGACATTAACCTGGGTGAAGCTGCCAGCTCCATTTTTGACCTCCCCGACTCCGAGCCTGGTTGCTGAGAGGAACGAAAGAGAAGATAGCATTGGATGTCTGTCGCTTCCTTTCGGAACCTCAAACCTTTCTTCTTTTTGTAGTTTATATTTTGAGCCAAAGTCCCAGGTTCCTTTGCCTGTCGAACGATGCTCCGCGCAGCATGATAGTATGTTTTTTGCTGGTTAAGCGTATAGTATCGTGGCAGAAAGTCGGTGGTGAGAATCTTGGAGGTTTGACTGGCCTGAACTTTCACTGAACCAATGGGCTGGTCAGGAGACACTAGTGGCAGGCTTACAGCTCATGTCTATGTAAATGGTAGTGCTATCTCTGATCCGATGATGATAGATTATTGCGATGTCTGTCAGTGAAATATGGATTGGTAGTACTTTAGTGGATCTTTGCAAATCTCGTGATTTCGTTCAACCCGACATGGCAACGTGGGGGTCCGTACGGGGCTGGCGAATCTTGCACGGTCTTTTACTACTGTGCGCGCCTGCACGCCACGGCAATGCACAGCGTGGTCTTTGTTGCAGCGAGCCGGATTACACGGCATCTGCTTCTTCATGAGCTGCCCCACTTGCCAAAGTGCCGTCAGTCCCCGGCTGCCGATTCATTGAGAGCATCTCCAACAGACGCGCTATATAGGCCGCGCGGCATAAAAACGTCCGATATAGCGCGCGCGGGACAGAATTAGGCGCTCCAGGGCGCAAACGGCGCGGCGCTGTAAATTTTACGCGCGGCTTTTTGCACAATCCGGAGCGGCATATCTGGCGCGTGGCTACAGCGCGCGGCATCGCTCGTCCAAGCGCGAAAGCCAACGGCTGGAAAATTCCTCCCCCGCGCCCTCATTTCCCCACCTACGCGCGAAATCCAGCCGCCGGTCGACTCCGCCGCCGCCGCTTCGCGCGCGCGCGTCGTAGATCCGCGTCGCCCGCACCTCCTCCGGCACGGCGGACGCTCCGCCGCCTGTGTCGCTCGCGCGGCCGTCACGACGAGTTGTAGCCGGCGGTCCTTCTCCGCCGCCCCCTTCGCGCCGCCGTCGCGTTCTCCTCCACGCAGGCGTCGACATGTCGTCCTCGTCGTCCTCGAGCAGCTTGCTTGCAACTTGGCGCGCCCATGGTGCTCGCCCATTTGCTCGCAAGGTATGAACCTCCGCCGGCCGGCCTCTACTCGTCAAGTAGCTACAATAGTTCATAGTGAATTAATATGATACATATGTTTGTAGAGTTCCTCATATGATTCATCGGATGACGAGTTCGACCAAGAAGAAGAGGAGAACATATCGATACTATTAGCATACCGCGCCGTTAAGAGGCCAAAATTTGGTGGATCGGTGTTCGGTAGACAGAAGTTGTGGAGAGAAAGGATTGAGGGGCATGAGAAATTGATGCGGTCGTATTTCAATGAGAATCCGATATTCCCCGAAAGCTATTTTCGGCGGCGTTTCCGGATGAGTCTCAACTTGTTCAAGCACATTGCAACGGAGGTCACCAAATATGATCGCTTCTTTGAGCAAAGGAGGAATGCCGCCGGAGAACTTGGCCATAGCACATATCAAAAGGTGACCGCCGCCTTGCGTATGTTGGCATATGGTATACCGGCGGATCTTATTGATGATCATTTGGCCATGGGAGAGAGCACTTCTATCTTGTGTGTGAAGCGCTTTGTCGTTGCAATTGTCAATGTCTTTGGCTCCACATACTTGAGAGCCCCAATGCTCAAGACACGGCAAGGCTTTTGGAGATCAACGCCAACCGGGGGTTTCCCGGTATGCTTGGTTCCATTGATTGTATGCATTGGAGTTGGAAGAATTGTCCAGCGGCATGGCATGGACAATTCAAAGGCTACAAGAAGGATGCCACCATAGTACTTGAAGCGGTGGCCGACCAAGAGACTTGGATATGGCATGCTTTCTTTGGAATGCCCGGATCTTGCAATGACATCAATGTTCTTCAACGGTCACCACTAATGACAAGACTTGCAATGCGGGAAGGTCCATTGGTGGAGTTTGAAGCAAATGGCCACAAGTACAACTATGGCTACTTCCTCGCCGACGGCATATATCCAAGGTGGCAAACATTTGTGAAGCCAATTATTCAACCAAGAGGTAAAAAGCAAACTCAATTCCACAATGCACAAGCGGCGGCTAGGAAAGATGTAGAGAGAGCATTTGGGATTTTGCAAGCCCAATTTGCCATTGTTAGAGGACCGGCTAGATTTTGGGATCAAGAATGCCTTTGGTATATCATGACCGCGTGTGTAATCATGCACAACATGATTATAGAGGATGATCGCGGAAAAGATGTGGATCATACCCACTACGACTTGATGGGGGTTCCCGTGCAAGTGACGAGGTCCGCACATAGGATTGCCCGATTCATTGCCTCATACCATGCCATTCGGTGCAACGACACACATGATGACCTTCAAAAAGATCTCATGGAAGAATGGTGGAATTGGAATGGACAACAATAGTTGCATATTTGTTGTATCTGTTTGAAAACTATGTGTTGTATTGTCTCAAAACCATGTTGTATTGTTGTATGTGTTGTATTTGGTGTGAAGTATTGTTGTGAACAATATATTATATTTTGGATGGTACAATATATTTGTGATTTTTTATATATTGTTTCATCTTGGTGGATGCATATTTGTGTGTATTTGCTGTTTGCGCCGCGTCCGCGCGCTGCAAAATAGCGCGTCCGGCGGAGGTGCTATTTTACCGCGCCAACGCGCGCTGCAAAATGGCGCGTCCGGCGGAGGAAAAAACGTCACAGCGCGCGATATCTGTTTACCGCGCGCGGATTCTTGGTTTTAGCGCGCCGCGATATAGCGCGTCTGTTGGAGATGCTCTGAGGGGTGTTTGTTCGGTAACAATATGTTTTCTCATCCCCGGAGAACTTTAAATCACCAAAAATGTACTCCCTCCGTATAAATAGATGCCTCAACTTTATCAAAATTTGAATGTATCTAGACCCATTTTAGTATCTAGATACATTCAAATTTGACCTAAGTTGAGACATCCTTTTATAGACGGAGGTTAGTATAAAAGGGAATGCTTATTCTTGCGAGCCACTTGCTCAGGAAAAATTGCACTGCGCTGATGCAAGGGACGGATGGCTGGAGCGTGCGATGGGAAAATATGGTGGGAAAAAATTGGTCACCTCCGGCTGGATGATATTTCTCGCCTAGTTCCACCTCACCGCTTAAAGTCGCGCCACCATCCCCCCCCACCTTAAGAGCTCTACGACCATAGTTATTCGTCAGCCACCGAGGTAAGGGATATTCTCTTCTCAAGCCGGTGGAGCTCCGCAGCGACAGTTCATCCTTCTACGCCTCATCGACATGTCGTCGTTTTCCTCCGTCGGGACAGACTCCTAGATCATCGTGAGTACCTCGTAACCCTAGCTTAGATCTACACTACGGTAGTTGCTATGTGTTAGTATAGAGTAGCTTAACTTAATTCATGGTTCAATATGGTGGTATTGGTTAGTTCTTGCTTTGATATGTAAGAGTAGATTAATTTTGCTTAGTTCTTTCTTCGATCTATAAGCTTAGAATAGTTTGCTTAGTTCTTACTTCGATCTATAAGCCTAGAGTGGATTGCTATGATTTTAAGTCGGCGTATTTGCGTCGAGCATTTGGTTCTGTGTTCTTCTAACATCCGTCGTTCACGTATAAGTGCGATAGTTGGTACACGAATTAGTTGTCCGATGTGTGCAACTGTTATCACCAGATTTTAACCGGATCAAGAGATGGGCCGTAATTGAGATGGGCTTGTAGGATATACACGTGGATTATCTCTGAATCGGCCTCATGCGAGAATTTGGGCTAGATTGCCCGTGTATTTGTATATTATGGTAGATTGCATCTTAGTTTAGAATTAAGAGATAGAGTTTAGCTCGTACACAGTTAGGTGTATTTCCAAAGATAGAAAGTCCACGGACTATAAATATGTACCTAGGGTTATTGAGAAAGGAGGACGATCACGTTCACAACAAACACAAACCAGGCGCATCGCCACCCCTTGTTTCGAGGGTTTCTTCCGGGTAGCGATCTAGGCTAGATCGCATATTCGCATCTGTTTTCGTTGTTTGGTGTTGCTCGTACTGAAGCCTTTTTGATGGCGAGTAACACTGTTTATCGTAGATGTTTTAGGGCTTGCATCGATGCTTTTTCTGATATATTTACATATGTGCTGTCCTAGATATCTAGCTGTCCTTACACCTATTTAGGTGTAAGGGCAGCCCTGCTTTATCTTTGTTTAGTAGATTCGATCTGTTATAGTTGTTCCTTGTTCATCGAGGATTAGTTTGATATCTGCATGGTTAGGCCTTGCAAACGGGTTGAACGATCCAGTAGTGCGTAAGGTACGGTTTGCCGATCCAAGAAGGGATGTTCCGGGAATCGACTCCGTGTTGGTTTTTAGGCCTCGTTTTGGGTTAGTTTGCTGTTATCTTTCGTATCTGCCAGGCTCAACTACGTGTAGGATGTTCCGGTTATGCGGTGAAAACCCTAAACTGTCGTAGATTGATTTAGCTTAGCGTTGATAAAGCAGAACCCCCTTGTTATTGCAGATCTATTATGAACCATGGGTTAATCGGCTTTTTGAGCCGATTCACAGGGTAACCTGAGAGCCGATCGAGGCTTGTTTAATTTTTACGTGTCTACCATGCAGGAAACTAATTGAAGCAATCCAGCACCTTCCGACCAGGTATAGGTCGTGGCACGCCTGCAACCGTCGGACGTGTGCCAGCATTGCGGGCCGTCGCTCGAGGGACCGAGCCCACAGCAGTCCCAGGAGCCTCCGGCTTTCGTGTTGCTCGTCGCTGCCCGCCGGGTTTGGCGGTGCAACACATTCGCACCCGGTGGGACACTCTACCACAACGGCGTCAACATCTCGCAACAGAGATGGCGGCGCACTCACATACGAAGAGCTCACCGAGGATCACAAGAAGAATTATGATGAGCTCAAGTCTCAGTTCGAAGCCGATCTCATCGGCTCTTTCGAGAGAACCCGTTCACATGGCATCGGGTGGAAGGGTTCTCACCTGAAGGCGTTCTCGACGGGGTAGACCTGTCTCTCCCTTCGAGGAACGCACAGAGCTCTGCGCCAGGAAGTCAACTACATGGTGGCTCACTCTTACACCGTCATTCCGAGAGTCCGTGAACGCTTTCGAGCGTATGCGATTCGCGTGGTGCAGAAATCGCGAAGCACCAGCACTCTCCATCAGGACCTACCCTAGGCACTCACCAGGGAGAGATACCGCTCCACACCTGACCAAGTGCCGTTCACGCTTGCCGCCCGCAGCAATAGGCTTCACCGGCATACGTCGCCTACAAGGTCGGAGGCGATCTGGAGATTGCCAATTCTGTCTGAGCCGCCCAAGGAAATACCATGGATACGTGTGCACCTACGTGCCGGACTGCAACAACTTCACGCGCACAAACCAGATTGCAGCAGCAGGGATTTCCGCAGGAGGAATTTCTGGGGCAGATGCCGATAAACAGGCATGGCTAGCAAAATATGCCACCGGAACGAGTCACGAAAGTTCGGCCCCTGCAGCACATACAGTGGAACAGATCAGTACAATCTTGAGAGACCAATTTGGCATCCTGCCAAAGAGGAGAACAATCGGCTATTCCAAGCCGTACCCCAATGAATATGATTTGATTCCACTGCCACCCAAATATCGGCTCCCGGAGTTCTCAAAGTTCAGTGGGTCAGAAGGATCTAGCTCAATTGAGCATGTGAGCCGATATTTGGCACAGCTGGGGATGATTTCAGCATCAGACCCGTTACGTGTGAGATTTTTCGCACAATCTCTCACTGGACCAACTTTTGGGTGGTACACATCGTTGCCACCAGATTCGATCCTGAAGAGCAGCTTGGAAGCGGCATTGCCGAACGTGTACGGTGCCGGTGTCACATCCAACGAGAGAACCGATGTTATTCTCTGAGAAAGAAGTAGTCGAGTGGCAGCGATCGCCGGCGCAAGGTGCAAGCGAGGGCGAGTCCACTTTGTACAAGCTCGAGTAACTGTCAAGTTCAGTCACAGCGCCGCTCAAGGATCTAGCTTCGGTCCGCATGGTCCTTGTACGAGGCGCCATCCGAAGTACTGACAAGTTCGTCAGCCGTGGTCGAGACAACGTTGAGGACCCGAAGACCAGGAAGTAGCCGTGGCTGAATGGGCTCGGGGCAGTCCTGTGTCCGCAAATGGGTGAAACCACAAGGGCCTGCAAAAGGGTTTGACTTCGATATAAGCAAAGCTGAGCAGATATTCGATTTATTGCTCAAGGAGAAACAGCTGAAGTTACCCGAAGGCCATAAAATCCCTACGGCGCAAGAGATGAATGGGAGACCATACTGAAGTGGCATCACTCGTTCACCCATGTCACCAATGACTGCAAAGAGTTGCGTCGGCAGATCCAGTTGGCGATAGAACAAGGCCGTTTGATCTTTAGTCAGTTTGCCATGAAAGTGGACACGCAACCTTTCCTAGCGTCAACATGGTGGAACTAGATCACCCCGTGCAGCGTCGGCCAGGTTTCTCATTTGGTATTAACATGGCAGGGCCTGTACGCCACCAGGACAACGATAAAGAAGAGAGATCAGTCACTCCGTGGCAAGGATAAGGAGGAGGCCGGTCCGCGACCGGCGCCGATATGATGATAAACGGTACATCACCGAGGAACAAGTGAGAAGCGTGCGATACCCACTTTCCGCACACCTCCTTAACAAATATGAGCAGCAGTACGACGACGTCGGCGATACGATACGGACGAAAGATATCGTCGGTCGATGCACTTAAAAATCTCGTCGGTATGATAGAGACGACGAAGGTTATGGACGCCGCGCTAATGGGATGTCAAGAGAACAAGAAGACATGGACAACACGGGATTGTCCTTTCTTCAGCATTGCTGGGATTCAGAATGAGCCGATTGCCTACAATCGACAACTGCCGAGATGCGACAGCGGAAGAAGGACAAGGGAGACGTTTCGGTGTTCGGGCGTCTAGGGCCTCTCCCATCCCAGATTAGAAAAGCTGAGTCATCTCAAGGGGAAGATTTCGAGGAGTCAGATGACGAAGAAGAAGATAGATACCACCGGCCAAGGTGGTGCCCTGATGGACTCAGTCACTCCCAAAAGCGCAGGGTGCAACGGCTACGTAGTTTGGAGGAAGCCGAGGCGCGGTACCTGGAAAGCTCGGCGATCGGCCGTGAAAATTCAGCAAACTTTGGAGGCGGATACACGTCCACAGAAGAAGGAATGGCGCCCCAAACAAGTAAAAGCCGATGCAAAGGCATCGGTGCACAAACATGGTGTTCATGCTTCCGTGAGTTTGTGCTCAAGAACCGAAGAAGTGCCGTAGCTCGGTTGTGCTCCACGGCCGATCATCTTTGAAAAGCCACGGAGAGGAGCTATAAACATTTGAAGGCCCTGTATCTAAGAGGTTACATCAACGGGCAGCCTGTCGGCAAGATGTTGGTTGACACGGGAGCGGCAGTCAACATAATGCCATACTCCATGCTACGGCGTTTGGGACGCTCTACTGAAGATCTGATCAAGACCAACGTCACATTAAGCGACTTAAACGGCCAAGCATCAGAGGCACAAGGCGTTCTGAACGTGGACCTAACCGTGGGCCGAAAAACCATCCCTACGTCGTTCTTCATCGTCGACCGCAAAAGCACTCGGTCCCGCTAGGGAGGGAGTGGATTCACACCAACTGTGCATTCCATCCACAATGCACCAATGCCTGATACAGTGGGATGGAGATGAAGTGGAGGTCGTTCATGCAGATGACTCGATCGAGATCTCAATAGCTGGCATGAATATTTGGGACGCAGACGACCAAGAGCCGATCTCTGGAATCAGTTTGGACGGCTGTGAGCGCATAGAAGTTTCAAAAAACGGGGTGAGGCTGGTCTTATCCACCGGCCTGACAGAGTAGCAATCCCAAAGTCGACGGACGTACGTGGCAAGGCCGATCCCTGCGATCGGCCCCAAAAAATAAAAAGCAAGGATCCCACCTCAAGCATGTCACGTAGTAGTCGAAACCAGATAAGTTGTAAACCTTCATTGTGCAATGCAATTGAAAAGGAGGCCGATTCCAGCAATCGGCCAAAATTATCCTCACCATACGTTATGCCTGTGTTCAGCATCAATCTAGCATCTTGGGTTTTGGCTCATAGATGACTGGAAAGCCGATATCTTCAATTACTTGAAAGATTCGGCTCGGGGGGCACTTAAACGGATAAGGTACGAGGCTACGAAGTATGTGCCCAGTGGCTGTCAATGGCCAGCGTCGCAAGAAATATTTCCCAAGTATGTGGGATGATAGACATTGAAATATGGGGCCGATGCATGAAATTGATCGGCCAGTAAAAAAAAAGATTTTAAGTACAGCATGCTCGGACATCGACTTTAGAACAAAAAGCCGATGCGCAGCCATCGACTCAAGAGGTACAAACTGTTATAAGCAGGTACAAGCTCAGTGGAGCAGTTATCATTACATGGAGGAGCTCTACTGAAGGAATGCCTCAAGAGCATGGTGGGCGTCAACACGAACACGATCCACCTCAGCGATTTGGCCTCATCATCTTCATCCTGGCCTGTCACTAGTTGCTTGTTCAGGGCCCTTATTGCGGCCAGATCAGTCTTCAGTTCAGCTTTGAGGCCTTCTGCTTCCTCGTGGGAGTGGGCAATAATAGCTTCCTTATCTTGGATGAGCTGTTTGGTTGCCCGGACCCTCTCTTCAATATCCTCCAACTCCTTTCGCAAGGTCCAGTTCAAGTGCTGACAGAGGTGTCGCTTTGGCGTCCAGCTGCCTTTTTCTCATTAAGCCGCTGACATTTGTCTGCAATATCGGCTTTCAACGGAAGCTGGGCGTAAGGTGATTCTCTGACGAGCCAATTTCACCCTTGACTTGAAAGCAGACAGAGTCACAGCCGGCCAGAGCTTCACCCGCACCGGGAGATGGGCTGGATATCTTCAAGAATGCTCTTCACTTCTCGGGATCTTCAACCAATGTTTCAATTGAGGAGGAGAGCAAGGCCTTGAGATGCTGGAGTTGACCATGTGTGTGCGCTGGGTCCTGACTCTTCACTTGCTTTAGACGCAGCTGGTTCGATGGATTCAGGGTCGAACGTTAGCAAGCTTGAGAGGTCATAACCCTGACAAACAACAAGAACAACGTACACAGCGAAAAAGCAAGGAAGAACTAAGGGAAGGAAGTGTACCTCTCCTAAGACCATAGGAGCAGCCGATGAAGAGGTGATCGGCTCTTGTGTTTCTGCTGTGGGCTTGGCCAAGGTGGCAGCCTTGTCGGCTACACTTTTAGAGGTTGCTAGGTCCAGGGCGGTGGATGTCATCAGTACCTCCTCGACTTCCCCACTAGAGGTGTCATCAATCTGCAAAGGAAGTGGTTAGCCGATGAGAACAGCAATAGGTTAGCATGAAATATGAGCCAAGGAGAGTATGGAGAGTAATTACATTCGAAATCTCCTGGTTTGATGAAGAGGTTTGCGGTGCCTTGCGAGATCTCTTGATGCATCGGCTCTTTGTGCGTAGACCTCCCTGTCCTACTTTATGTGAAGCCTGGGAAGCAGCGGGTTCGGGAGCTGACCTTTTCTTGGAAGCCGATGGTGGCAAGTCTGGCTGGCTCTGTGTGGTGGTTTTCCCGAATTACCGAGCTCGAGTCCCTTCGAATGGGTGTGTCCTCACTTGGAGTTTTCTTCGGTGGAGGCTGTAAAAATACAAGCATGTTACGAAGCCTAGAAGGATAGATGAAATCAGCCAAGGCATGGATCAGCTTACGTGCAAACTTTCTTGAGCTAGAGTAGGGTTTGGCGCTTCAAGGTCTTCCTGGCAGCTACTTTCCTCACTGCTGTTCTCGCCGTGCCGAGGCTCGGGGGCAGCCCCGAAGATACTCTGCTCTTGGAAGCCGATTTTGGTGAAATCGGCTGACTATGCATCACAACCTTTTTCAAGGGTGGTGAGTTTTTGCAGAAGAGGACCACTGGAGCTGGTGGGAGGAATTGGAAAGGGGAGCCATCATCATGTACAGGTTCTGGACCATCTTGTTGTTACAAGAAGACAAAGCAGGGTTATAAAAGGAAAGAAATCGTTGTAAACCACTTCGAGATAATTTGTGAGTAGTGGTACCTGTTCTGCAGAGATATCATATTCAGCATCAAGTTGTTTCAACAATGATCCCAGAGCTCTCCTGAAGGCATGACTCTTCCACATTGACCACCAGGTTTCAAAACCATCGGTTGATGAGGTAAAAGAGAGGTTGTGAGGAATTGGGATGGTTAGAGCATCAAAGAAAGAGTAACACCTCGACCAGTGAGGATATCGGGCAAGTCAGCTCTACTCTCTGTTAAGTGATGGAGGAAGAAATGGGGAGACACCTGCCCAAGACCAAACTGCCGGGCTGCTACGACCGGCTGATAGACTCATAACCAGGTTTGATGATCCTGTTGGAGGTGCTCATGCCCACCGGAAGGAAACAGGGACGAATCATAGTGGAATACAATTGCAGGGTGCTGATGTCATCGGCAAAGTCTAACTTTGAAGGATAGGATTCTCAAAATGCTCGATTCCGTGTAAGGAAAGAAAGGGGATTGTCCAGGCCTTGGAAGAAGACGAACCATTTTGACGCCTCCTTGGGAGTCAGTTTCCCTGGAAGGCTATACAAAGCTTGGTCGTAGCTAGTGCATCGGATTTGCTTCCGTTGGCATCTGGAAAGGTGCGAGTGGCCAGACGTGGGAAGTTTGGGATGTGGTTCTGGAAGTATAGCTGAGCCCATAATTGAATAAACCACCAGGGACCTCCTGTTTTGACTGTCTTTTGGGAAAACAGTTTGACAGACATTAGTTGGAGATATCGATAGACCTCTCCAAGGAACAGTTTGCCAATGCCAAGCTGGGTGCCCCTGGCAAGTTCATAGGCCAAGGAAAGGTAATTCTTGGTGGGAGCAAGTGAAGGGCCACAAAATATGAAGTGTTCCAACCAGAAGTTCAGGAAGGCCGTGTGTTCTTTCTCTGTTACAGGGCCTTTGTTTTTCATGTGGCGTCGAAGATAAGCACCCCAGTTTGTGCAGTCTGTTTTGGAAGAGAGCTTGAAAGGAACCTTTGGCAGCATAAAAGCAGAGGGGCTTGGGGATGCAATATCTAGACCAGTGATCATGGCCACGTCTAGTAGGGTTGGTGTCATGGGGCCATGACCAAACATGAAGCAATTCAAAGCATCGACTAAAAGTAGCCGATGGTTTTCGAAGGTTTTGATGTTTCACAAGGGGAGACAGTGATAAAGCTAAAGCATCGGCTATTCCTGTGGTTTCCAGTTGGCTTGGTGAGTTTTGGCTATTCTATTATACCATGAAACCCAATCCGGAGCCTATTATGCCAGTACATCGCAATCCCAGGGCTGGTTGTGGATCCGGACTAAGTGAAACTCGGGAGGTGGGCGTTCAAGCTCCTCGGACACCAAGTCCAAGTCTCGCTCGAAAACCAAACTTCCCCCGTTCCCCAGCTGGTAAGACTCCGTCTGGGCGTAATGCTCCATCTGTAGAGGCATGGATGAGTAAGTTAGAGAAGTGTGAGTGTTCAAAATTTTAATTTTATTGTAAGAGGAAACATGAACTTATTATTTTGCAAAGGATCTCAAGGGTAAGAGTGTGAATATATTTTTATAACTATTTCTTTTATTTCTTTTAAATCTAAAGGTTTCAAACGTCCATTCTAAACTAGGGGCTCCTAAGGTCAAACAATGGCTCTGATACCAACTTGTCAACACCCGGATTTTTAAGTCCAGATGCCTATTATGTCGTACATCGCAATCCCAGGAATAATGTTGTTGCGAGACATAATAGTTGAATATCATAGAGTCATCATTTATTACAACACATAGAGTCTTACATCCATGGATCACATGATCCAATATTACACAAATAGTTGATCTACATGATCAACACACATAAATAAGTAGCGGAAGCGTCGTAGTAGGTGGAACTATCTATCCACAGGCCAACGCTTGACGTTAGAAGCATCCTAGTTCTGATAGACGTCTGCTGACCGTCATCCTCGTACTGTTGCTCCTCTTCATAGTCTGGCATTGGAATAGCCAGGGACACAACCATGAGTACTTAAGTACTCGCAATCTAATACTAATGTAAGTAATTACCAATTTAATGGTTGCTAAGCTCTAGGTTTATTTGCATAAAGCCAAGTTTAATTCATAAACATTCAGTAAAGATGCTTGAATCACTAGACTAACTCAAGTGGGAACATTAGTGTCATTCCCACAAATTAGTTGTATTTCCAAGTCAAGTCACCATTCAATTCACCATTCCTTTTTAAGACAAGGACAACGGAACAGTATGGCCTTTCCAATCGTCTGTAAGTGGACACGGCTATTCGAATAGGTTTAAAACTCTGCAGAGGTTGTACTCTTGTGCCACAACTTTGATTACATCCGTCGGGAATATCCCGAATCATCATAACTCAGTACGCGGATCATCAACCATAACCTTTCACTTAAATAACCTAGTATAGGCACCTCTCCCCATGAGCTTGGCCTCCCGGTGAAAACCAACTGTCAACCCGGGAACTGCACAGGGCTTGGGTCGTACATTCACCTCATATTCACATCATGTCACTTTCTGAGGCAGCCTCGGCATAACCCCTAGGATGCTTGTTTGAGGGAACCCATACTAAACTACATAAGTTTCTAGTTACGCCCTACCCATAATCAGGTATTGTGGGGGTACTTGTATAATTGGAAGGGTATCATCCGAACCAATCATCAGTTTTCACAAGATTTCACCAAGTCATTCACCGTCAAAGTCTTTCAAAGTCATTTCATTTCACATTGTTCCCATCTAGAGTAGTCACTTTTTTTATTTAGCACTAGCAACTAGTCATGAGGGGTGCTATCTAGCTTTATTTGCTTAGACTAACTTTGATACTTTTGTGCTATTCTAGACCGTGAATCATGAATCAAAAGTAAGCTTTGTAAAAAGAGAATAAATTGTAAGGTAAAAACATAGGATAGGATTATTTAAGCATAAGTAAAATGTAAGGGTGCCTTGCTCATGAAGAGCTTTGCATTAGGGTGGCTTGCAAGAGTGTTAGCTTGCCTTGGTTGGGATAGGAATCAAAGTTTTCCTCCTCCTCTTGAGAGTAGCCTTCCTCCTCTTGATACTCCTCGTTACTAGCGTCTATACACGAATACGAGGTATACAATCACCACACAAACTTAAGTGCTAAGCTAAACACACCAAGGATGCACACAAGCCTATGCTAGCATCACATCTTATTAACATGGTGATTTACTTTGTTTATGTTAAGAAAAATAATTTCCTCTCATTATCATTTAATAGTATAGTATTTTAATGTGTTGGAGGAATATAATTTCCTCTCATTGAATCTTATTAAAATTTAATCTCTTCAAATAATAATAAGGTATGAATAGTGGTTGACCAAGGTCAACACTTCATATCTATTATTTGAGAGTGGAATTTAAATGAGGTGCTATACCTCATGCATGTTAATTCTAGCATGGTAATGATTTAATATCTCTAAGTAATGAAATAGGAGGTTCATTAGACTAAGGTCATTACCTCTTATTGAATTACTTAGGATCAAGATTTAAGAGAGTGGATTTGGTGAACAGGGGGGTACGTGAGCACCCCCTAGCTGCGTTGGATCAATGTTGAGATTCATTTCGACTCACGCGACCAAGCAGCGTGAGTACCTTTCTTTGCGGGAAAAAGCTGCTAGCGGGCCTCCAGATCGATGACCATGCGGTTTACTAAACTTATCCCACTGTCCGCATCCTCCACATTCATCCTCCTCTCTCTCATAGACCTCACGGGAGGTTTCCTCCGGGATGCATCGCCGCCGTCGGGCGGGCGCCGCCTAGAGGTGTCGAGGTCGCCGTCGGGTGGGGGCGCCGTCGTGTTCCTCGCGCCTGCTCTGCGTCGTGCTCGTCGACGGGGCTCGAGGGCTGAGTCCCGCCCGCCTGCCACGCCCTCTGTCGGCTCCCGCGCGCCCGCTGCCGTGCTCCCTGGCGGCACTGCGCGCCCGCTGCCGCGCTCTCTGCGGCTCCCGCTCGCCCTGGCCGACAGCGCCCGGGCGCTTGCCGTCATGCCCCTCTCCGGCTCCCGCACGCTGCGTCCTCCAGCTCGGCGGTCGGCGTCTTTATGTCCCTATCCCACCGCGTTCTTGGTTTGTTGATCCACATCCATCGATAATCGATTGGTCATCCGTGAAGATCCGTTCGAATTTTGTACCCGTTGAATATTTCTTGGGTCTTTCGGTTCCATCCCCGCTTTTTCCTAGCGCAGAATCGCCGCAACAGCAAAGGCACATCCTGAAATCAGGACAGACAAACATGCCACACACTTACCGAAAATATCGAACGCTCTTAGAAACATTGGAATGATTGTGGGCGAGAAAACTTTTGGTTTGGTCGAACAGTGGGAGCAGTAAGAGAACATTGTTTAACATTATTTAATTCAGCCTTGTTCCCTTTATCTTAAAAAACAAAGAAAAGTATAGGTAGAAAGAGAGAGAAGTATAGGTCGTAGTGTCTCTCCTCCGTCGGCCATCGAACCACGCGAGGCTCCAACAGTTAACGGATCACCGGATGACGTTAGACACGTGTTGAGTAGCTAGGGGGTGCTCACGTACCCCCCTGATCACCGGGCTTCATTCGCAAGATTTAAATGAGAGAGTAGCTCTCATACTATTTAAATAATTTATTTGTATGTGTTAAATGGACTAGAAAAGGGTTCCATAGCCATTATTTGGTTCTAGTTCATGATCATGCAAAACAACTATACCATATTTTTGCATAATCAATTAGAGCATGTCAAATGTGATTTATGAGAGTTGGAATCAACTCAAAATCATTTGTAACTTATTTTTAATAATTATTTGAAGTTAGAAAAGGCCCTGCCTTGTTATTTTTATCATTTAAATTTAATTACGAATTTGGGAATGATGCCAGTGGCATTGTGTAGATAATTTAATTAGCTTTCTGAATATATAAAATTTGCTAAATTTGGTGTAGTAGATTTCAAACTATTCAAATTTGAAGTGGGCAACAGTATTGAATTTGAACTAAATGGATTAAATCATATTTGAATTATTGGGCCACGCGGGAAAATAGAATGGGCCGAAACGAATTAAACGAACACTGCGCAGCCCACTAAGCATCTGGTGCCACTGGGCTGCCCTGACGAGTGGGGTGATACGTCTCCGACGTATCGATAATTTCTTATGTTCCATGCTACATTATTGATGATATCTACATGTTTTATACACATTATATGTCGTATTTATGCATTTTCCGGCACTAACCTATTAACAAGATGCCGAAGAGCCAGTTGCTGTTTTAGCTGTTTTTGGTTTCAGAAATCCTAGTAAGGAAATATTCTCGGAATTGGACGAAATCAACGCCCCGGGTCCTATTTTTGCCTGAAGCTTCCAGAAGACCGAGGGGAAAGGAAGTGGGGCCACGAGGCGCCGCCACAACAGGCGGCGCGGCTGGCCTGGCCGCGCGGCCCTGGTGTGTGGGGCCCTCGTGTGGCCCCCCGTTGCCCTTCCGCCTACTTAAAGTCTTCGTCGCGAAACCCTCTGCCGAGAGCCACGATACGGAAAACCTTCCAGAGACGCCGCCGCCGCGATCCCATCTCGGGGGATTCAGGAGATCGCCTCCGGCACCCTGCCGGAGAGGGGAATCATCTCCCGGAGGACTCTTCATCACCATGATCGCCTCCGGAGTGATGAGTGAGTAGTTCACCCCTGGACTATGGGTCCATAGCAGTAGCTAGATGGTCGTCTTCTCCTTTTGTGCTTCATTGTTGGATCTTGTGAGATGCCTAACATGATCAAGATCATCTATCTGTAATACTATATGTTGTGTTTGTCGGGATCCGATGGATAGAGAATACTATGGTATGGTGATTATCAATCTATTACCTATGTGTTGTTTATGATCTTGCATGCTCTCCGTTATTAGTAGAGGCTGGCCAAGTTTTTGCTCTTAACTCCAAGAGGGAGTATTTATGCTCGATAGTGGGTTCATGCCTCCATTAAATCTGGGACAGTGACAGAAAGTTCTAAGGTTGTGGATGTCTGTTGCCACTAGGGAGAAAACATTGATGCTATGTCTAAGGATGTAGTTGTTGATTACATTACGCACCATACTTAATGCGATTATCATTGCTTGCAACTTAATACTGGAAGGGTTCGGACGATAACACGAAGGTGGACTTTTTAGGCATAGATGCATGTTGGATGGCGGTCTATGTACTTTGTCGTAATGCCCAATTAAATCTCACTATATTTATCATATCATGTATATGCATTGTTATGCCCTTCTCTATTTGTCAATTGCCCGACTGTAATTTGTTCACCCAACATGCTTTTATCTTATGGGAGAGACACCTCTAGTGAACTGTGGACCCCGGTCCTATTCTTACATAGCATACAATCTACTGCAATACTTGTTTTCTGTTTTCTTTGCAAACAATCATCTTCCACACAATACGGTTAATCCTTTGTTACAGCAAGCCGGTGAGATTGACAACCTCATTGTTTCGTTGGGGCAAAGTACTTTGGTTGTGTTGTGCAGGTTCCACGTTGGCGCGGAATCCCTGGTGTTGCGCCGCATCACATTTCGCCACCATCAACCTTCAACGTGCTTCTTGACTCCTACTGGTCCGATTAAACCTTGGTTTCTTACTGAGGGAAACTTGTGCGCATCATACCTTCCTCTTGGGGTTCCCAACGGACGTGTACATCTACGCGTATCAAGCAAATTTCTGGCGCCGTTGCCGGGGAGATCAAGACACGCTGCAAGGGGAGTCTCCACTTCCCAATCTCTTTACTTTATTTTTGTCTTGCTTTATTTTATTTACTACTTTGTTTTGCACCTAAACAAAACACAAAAAAATTAGTTGCTAGTTTTACTTTATTTACTGTCTTGTTCTCTATATCAAAAACACAAAAAAATTAGTTACTTGTCTTTATTTACTTAGTTACTTTTACTACTGTTATCATGAGTAATCCTGAAGTTGAAGTTCGTTCTTTTAAGCAACAAGGGGGAGAAAGTTTTAAAGATGCTTGGTACAGAATTAGTAATGCTCATCATAGGTGCATTAAGAAACACTCCACCACTATCCTTCTTAGGAACTTTTATGTTGGTTTATCTAGTTGGAATAGGTATGTTCTTGATACTCTTTCGGGAGGTAATTTCCTAGGTACTCCCGCTTTAGAAGCTAGTTGCATCATTGAGAGTCTAGTTGGAATACCACCTGTTAATGAAGTTAAAATTGAAATCTCTCTTGAGGATGTTATGAAAAAATTGGAAACCATAGAGAAAAATTTTCCAAGTATTGAAACTAAATTGGAAATGTTATTGGATAAAACTGATGAACTTGATAAATCCCTAGGAGGAGTTGATGAAAGAATTAATGTCCTAGGAACTTGTGTTGTCCATGATAATCAAACCAATAGGATTGATGAACTTGAAAAAGCTATGGGAACCTTGGGTTCAACCTTTTCTTCTCTCAAGTATAATGAGAAAGCTTATGTGGGTAAAGAGCAAAAATTCATGTATGCCTCTAAAGTGCCTAAACAAAAGAATTATTATAGGCCTAAAATTGCTAAAACCCCTAGCACCACCATAGAAAATTTAGATAATGGAGCACCTAAAGTACCCTCTGCAACAAGTTGTGTTTGCATGAAAAATAATAATGTCGATGCTTCATCTCTTGATGTTACTTGATTCACACTTTCTGCGCCTAGCTGAAAGGCGTTAAAGAAAAGCGCTTATGGGAGACAACCCATGTTTTTACTACAGTACTTTGTTTTATATTTGAGTCTTGGAAGTTGTTTACTACTGTAGCAACCTCTCCTTATCATGTTTTTGTGCCAAGTAAAGTTTCTATGTTAAAGTTGATGTTATATTTGGGATCGCTGCGCAGAAACAGCATTGCTGTCTGTCACGAATTCTGGCATAAGTCTCTGTAGAAAATTCGAAAAAATCTGCAAAATTACGAGCGTGATCCTCAGATATTTACGCAACTTTCATTAGTTTTGAGTTTTTCCATTTGAGCAAGTCTAGTGCCCCTTTCAGGTTCGTCTTTACGGACTGTTCTGTTTTTGACAGATTCTGCCTTTTATTTCGCATTGCCGTATTTGCTATGTTGGATGAATTCCTTTGATCCATTAATGTCCAGTAGCTTTGTGCAATGTCCAGAAGTGTTTAAGAATGATTGTGTCACCTCTGAATATGTGAATTAATTGTGCACTAACCCTCTAATGAGTTTGCTTGAAGTTTGGTGTGAAGGAAGTTTTCAAGGGTCAAGAGAGGAGTATGATATACTATGATCAAGAGGAGTGAAAGCTTGGGGATGCCCCGTGGTTCATCCCTGCATATTTTAAGAAGACTCAAGCGTCTAAGCTTGGGGATGCCCAAGGCATCCCCTTCTTCATCGACAAAATCATCAGGTTCCTCCCCTGAAACTATATTTTTATTGATCACATCTTATGTGCTTTGCTTGGAGCGTCGGTTTGTTTTGTTTTTGTTTTTGTTTGAATAAAATGGATCCTAGCATTCATTGTATGGGAGAGAGACACGCTCCGCTGTTGCATATGGACAAATATGTCCTTAGGCTTTACTCATAATGTTCAAGGCGAAGGTTGAAACTTCTTCGTTAAATTGTTATATGGTTGGAATCGGGAAATGCTACATGTAGTAATTCTAAAATGTCTTGGATAATGTGATACTTGGAAATTGTTGTGCTCATGTTTAAGCTCTTGCATCATATACTTTGCACCCATTAATGAAGAAATACATAGAGCTTGCTAAAATTTGGTTTGCATATTTGGTCTCTCTAAGGTCTAGATAATTTCTAGTATTGAGTTTTGAACAACAAGGAAGACGGTGTAGAGTCTTATAATGTTTACAATATGTATTTTATGTGAGTTTTGCTGCACCGGTTCATCCTTGAGTTTGCTTCAAATAACCTTGCTAGCCTAAACCTTGTATCGAGAGGGAATACTTCTCATGCATCCAAAATCCTTGAGCCAACCACTATGCCATTTGTGTCCACCATACCTACCTACTACATGGTATTTCTCCGCCATTCCAAAGTAAATTGCTTGAGTGCTACCTTTAAAATTCCATCATTCGCCTTTGCAATATATAGCTCATGGGACAAAATAGCCTTAAAAACTATTGTGGTATTGAATATGTACTTATGCACTTTATCTCTTATTAAGTTGCTTGTTGTGCGATAACCATCACTACAAGAAAAGTTGCCATGGCCGACGAAGTTGAAGTCGCGCCGTGGTTGCTGGTGTACCATGGCCGACGATTTTGGTCCCTCCGTGGTGCATGTCAAAACTTTTTTTTCTCGTTTTTGAGGCCACCTAGCCCGACGAAAGCGGCCAAAACGTGGCGTATGGTGGCCCGGGACGTGGTGCATCTCGAAATCTCGGGTTCGCCGGCCGAGTCAACGCAAATCCGCACCGCCGAGGGATGTAGGGCCCAGATGGCAGCCTCTCTGGCATTGTTTTTTTCTAGATCGCGCCATCTCGTTCAACGTTCTCCGATCGAGCCGTTTACGATGCAGGATCATGGGTCCCGCATGTCATCCTCTATGAACCAAAATTCTTTCTATTCTTGGATTTTTTTGACCCCCTGATTTCTGGCTACTTCCTTTTTCTTTTGATCCCTTGCCGCCTTGGAAACGTTGAGACCGCTGCTGCTAAATGGGACCCGCATGTCATCCTCTATGTGCAATCAACTTTCTTTTCTTGGAGTTTTTTTGGCACCTCAAATTTGGTCACTTGCCTTTTTCTTTCGATCCCCTGCCGCCTCTCAAACGGTGATGCCGCTTACTTGGGACATGTCATCCTCTATGTACTATAAAACTTTCTTTTCTTGAATTATTTTTGGCACCTCATATTTGGTCACTTACCTTTTTCTTTCGATCCCCTGCCGCCTCTCAAACGGTGATACCGCTGCTGCTAAATGGGACCCGCATGTCATCCTCTATGTACTATAAAACTTTCTTTTCTTGGATTTTTTGGCACCTCATATTTGGTCACTTGACTTTTTCTTTCGATCACCTGCCGCCTCTCAAACGGTGATACCGCTGCTGCTAAATGGGACCCGCATGTCATCCTCTATGTACTATAAAACTTTCTTTTTTGGATTATTTTTGGCACCTCATATTTGGTCACTTGACTTTTTCTTTCGATCCTGTGCCTCAAACGGTGATACCGCTGTTGCTAAATGGGACCGCATGTCATCCTCTATGTACTATAAAACTTTCTTTTTTGGATTATTTTTGGCACCTCATATTTAGTCACTTGACTTTTTCTTTCGATCCCCTGCCTCAAACGGTGATACCGCTGCTGCTAAATGGGACCCGCATGTCATCCTCTATGTACTATAAAACTTTCTTTTCTTGGATTATTTTTGGCTCATGATATTTGGTCACTTGCGTTTTTTTCTTTCGATCTCATGCCACGTTTGAAACTTTGAGGAACCTGCTGGCTCATGGGACCCGCATGTCATCCTCTATGTGCTATAAAAGTTTATTTTCTATGGTTTTTTTCACTCTCTGATTTTTGTCTATTTCCTTTTTCTTTTGATGCCCTGCCGCCTTGGAAACGTTGAGTAAGCTGCTTACTCATGGGACCCGCATGTCATCCTCTATGTACAATCAAGTTTCCTTGAATTATTTTTGGCTCCTGATATTTCGTCACTTGCCTTTTTCTTTCGATCTCATGCCACGTTTGAAACGTTGAGGAACCTTGGCTCATGGGACCCGCATGTCATCCTCTACGAACAATAAAAGTTTCCTTTATTGGAGTTATTTTTGACCCCTAATTTCTGGCTATTTGCCTTTTTCTTTTGATCCCCTGCCCCCTTTGAAACGATGAGGACGCTGTTGGCAGGTCGGTCCCATATGTCATCCTCTATGAACAATACAAGTTTCCTTTGGTGGATTTATTTTTTACCCCTAATTAATTTCTGGCTATTTCCTTTTTTTCTTTGATCCCCTGCCGCCTTGGAAACGTTGAGGATGCTGCTGCCTCATCGGTCCCGCGTGTCATCCTCTCAGAACGATAAATGTTTTCTTTTCTTGGATTTTTTTACCAACTGATTTTTGGTTTTTTTTATTTTCGATCCCCTGCCGCCTTTGAAACGTTGACGACGCTGCTGGCTCATGGGTCCCGATGTCAGCCTCCCCGTACAAGAAACATGTGATATCTTGATTATTTTGCAGACAATAAACAGTGTATTTCGCTCTGAGCTATTGCAAACGGATAAATTAAATCTTTATTTTTACAACATATATCTTGAATCTCCTTGTTTTTTGTTTTGGCGAAGCATAGGACTTTCCTGTTTTTTTTTTGAGAAAAATCCGAACTATCATGTTCTGGAGTGGGCTGAAATTGTACGTGTCAAAAGGCCCAGAAGGATAGTTCGAAGGCCCAGATGTCCAGATGCAGCCCAATTGAAATCTTTCTTTTCTTGGATTTTTTTCACCCCCTGATTTCTGGCTACTTCATTTTTCTGCCGCCTTGGAAACGTTTAGACCGCTGCTGCAAAATGGGACCCGCATGTCATCCTCTATGTACAATAAAGTTTCTTTTCTTGGATTATTTTTGGCTCCTGATATTTGGTCACTTGCCTTTTTCTTTCGATCTCATGCCACGTTTGAAACATTGAGGAATCTGCTGGCTCATGGGACCCGCATGTCATCCTCTATGTACAATAAAAGTTTGATTTCTTGGATTTTTTTCACCCTCTGATTTTTGGCTATTTCCTTTTTCTTTTGATCCCCTGCCGCCTTTGAAACGTTCAGTAAGCTGCTGGCTCATAGGTCCCACATGTCAGCCTATATGAACGATAAAGCTTTCCTTTCTTGGAGTTTTTTTGACCCCCTAATTTCTGGCTACTTTCTTTTTCTTTTGATCTCAAGCCGCATTTGAAACGTTGGGACCGCTGCTGCAAAATGGGACCCGCATGTCATCCTCTATGTACAATAGAGTTTCTTTTCTTGGATTATTTTTGGCTCCTGATATTTGGTCACTTGCCTTTTTCCTTCGATCCCATGCCACGTTTGAAACGTTGAGGAACCTGCTGGCTCATGGGACCCGCATGTCATCCTCTATGTACTACAAAAGTTTATTTTCTTGGGTTTTTTTCACTCTCTGATTTTTGGCTATTTCCTTTTCTTTTGATCCCCCGCCTTGGAAACGTTGAGTAAAGCTGCAAACTCGTGGGACCCGCATGTCATCCTCTATGTACAATCAATTTTCTTTTCTTGGAGTTTTTTTACCCCCTAATTTCTGGCTACTTTCTTTTTCTTTTGATCTCAAACCGCATTTGAAACGTTGGGACAGCATGTCATCCTCTATGTACAATAAAAGTTTCTTTTTTTGGATTATTTTTCACCCTCTGATTTTTGGTCACTTGCCTTTTTCTTTCGATCTCATGCCGCCCTTGAAAACGTTGAGGAACCTGCTGGCCCATGGGACCCACATGTCATCCTCTATGTACTATAAAAGTTTCTTTTCTTTGATTTTTTTCACCCTCTGATCTTTGGCTATTTCCTTTTTCTTTTCATCCCCTGCCGCCTTGGAAACGTTAGTAAGCTGCTGACTGGTGGGACCCGCATGTCATCCTCTATGTACAATCAAGTCTCTTTTCTTGGATTTTTTTTACCCCCTTATTTTTGGTCACTTGCCTTTTTCTTTCGATCTCATGCAGCCTCTGAAACGTTGAGAAGCTGCTGGCTCATGGGACCCACATGTCATCCTCGATACTATAAAAGTTTCTTTTCTTGGATTTTTTCACCCTCTTATTTTTGGCTGTTTCCTTTTTCTTTTGATCCCCTGCCGCCTTGGAAACATTGATTAAGCTGCTGACACAAGGGGCCCGCATGTCATCCTCTATGTACAATCAACTTGCAAGATCTTGGGGCGGAAGAGCTTGTATAAGTGGGACCCATATGTCATCCTCTATGTACAATAAAAGTTTCTTTTTCTTGGATTATTTTTTGCTCCTGGTATTTGGTCTCTTTCCTTTTTCTTTCGATCTCATGCCGCCTCTGAAACGTTGAGTAAGGTGCTGGGTCATGGGACCCGCATGCCATCCTCTATGTACAATCAACTTTCTTTTCTGGGAGTTTTTTTACCCCTAATTTCTGGCTACTCTTTTTCTTTTGATCTCAAGCCGCATTTGAAACGTTGACACCGCTGCTGCAAAATGGGACCCGCATGTCATCTTTTATGTACAATAAAGTTTCTTTTCTTGGATTATTTTTGGCTCCTGATATTTGGTCACTTGTCTTTTTCTTTCGATCTCATGCCCCCTTTGAAACGTTGAGGAAGCTGCTAGCGCATGGGTCCCGCATGTCATACTCTATGAACAATAAAAGTTTCCTTCCTTGGAGTTATTTTTTACCGCTAATTTCTGGCTACTTCCTTTTTCTTTTGATCCCCTGCCGCCTTGGAAACGTTGAGTAAGCTGCTGACACAAGGGGCCCGCATGTCATCCTCTATGTACAATCAACTTGCAAGATCTTGGAGCGAAAGAGCTTGTATAAGTGGGACCCATATGTCATCATCTATGTACAATAAAAGTTTCTTTTCTTGGATTATTTTTTGCTCCTGATATTTGGTCACTTTCCTTTTTCTTTCTATCTCATGCCGCCACTGAAACGTTGAGTAAGGTGCTGGCTCATGGGACTGTACAATAAAGTTTCATTTCTTAGATTTTTTTTACCCACTGATTTTTGCTAACTTGCCTTTTTCTTTTCGATCATATGCCGCCTTTGAAATTGAGGTCGCCGCTGGCTCATGGGTCCCACAAGTCAGCCTCTATGAACAATAAACCTTTCCTTTGTTGTATTTTTTTTACCCCTAATTTCTGGCTATTTGCCTTTTTCTTTTGATCCCCTGCGGCCTTTGAAACGATGAGGACGCTGCTGGCAGGTCGGTCCCACATGTCATCCTCTATGAAGAATATAAGTTTCCTTTTTGGATTTATTTTTGACCCCTAATTTCTGGCTATTTGCCTTTTTCTTCTGATCCCTGCCGACTTCGAAATGATGAGGATGCAGCTGGCAGATCGGTCCCACATGTCAGCCTCTATGAACTATAAATGTTTCCTTTGTAGGATTTATTTTTTACCCCTATTTTCGGGCTACTTGCCTTTTTCTTTGAAACGTTGAGGACGCTACTGTCTCATGGGTCCCACATGGCATCCTCTCTGAACGATAAACCTTCATTTCTTGTTAACGACAGGTTTATCAGTATTATTTTCGCAGACTAATACAAGCTCTTTGGCTCCAAGATCTTGCAAGTTGATAGATTAAATCAAGGAATTATTAGGATATGTTTTAAATTTCAAATCCACTTTATGAATTTTTAAAAATACCGTTATCCATGTGGGTATGGAGCGATCAAGGATTTTCATATTGGGCATGAGCAGTTTCAAAAATTGGAACCCTATAATTCAAAATAAATAAAAACAACTTTTATGTAGAATCTCCGTGTATTTTTTTTTGCCAATCATAGGATCTGTGTTTCATTAGAAAAGGGCCGAAATTGCATGAGCAGAAAGGCCCATTTGAAGTTATTGGGCTTCGACGGCCGGAGCAAGTAGACCGATAACAATTACCATGTAGATGTTCCTTGGCAACCCAAAAGTGAAATATTGGGCCCAACAGGGGAAGGTTGAACAGTACTTTTTCTATTGGGAAGGTGGTACATGGGGTTATCCTGACAAAAAAAATGGAACATGGGTTACTGAAGGTTGCCCATTTGTGCCTAATATGTTTGTCAGCAGGAGCTTTACCTTCCGCCGCCGCCGCTCCGCTTCCGCCGCCGCCGCCATGCCTCGTCGCGGGTCGAGCTACCGGTACGGCGGCGTCTCGAGCTCGGGGTACCGCAGCGTCCGCGCGCGCCCCAAATTAAGGTACTTCCTCCTCGGGACGGCACCTACGATAGGCTCGGCTGGCCTTGGGGCATTTACCCCTAGCCTCTTCCATGCTCAAGTTTTTGAAATGTTTCTGGCTCTGTTCAACACTGGATCAAATTTGTCAACATGACCATTCTTATGGAGTAGCAACGAGTTGAATCTCTCAAAACTCTTTAAGTTCTGCAATATAACGACTAATTGGTACTACCTTATACAAAATGATTACATATCCTTATTTTGGAAGCAAGCAATCACACACTTATAGTTTGCTAGTCAGCTGCACGTAACGTTAAAAATCGGCAATTATAATGAATAAACCTGTAATTTTCACTTAAAATGCATTAAGGAGCATCAAATTTGACAAATCAAACCATGTCGTACTGAAAATTGACATGTCTTTCTCATGCAGAAATGTAAAATTATCCATGCATGTGCGTTTATACAGGTTAAGTTTTGCACGTATTATTTTTTGTAACTTTTCTGACTACCTTCAAAGCTCCAATCCTTCTTCATCATCTTTGTTGTACCGCACTGATGCAAGTGAATGCGAGCTGCTCGCCAGACGCGACTTCGTGTCCGATATGTGTACTATGCCTTCTCCATCTAGTGCTAGTTACGCCTCTGTGCTAATTAATTCAGCACAAACCTCTGTCATTGCAGCTGTGACTCACCTCGACCATTGGAGCCCAATCACAAGAGCGAGCTCAGTCTCAACCAGAGAGGCATGTGTCTCATGGTTAGCTATCTACAACTTGCTGTCTTACTAAAACCGTGCCTATCATATAGAGATCACCTCGCTGGTGTAGCAATGGCTGCAAGTAGCTGCTAGCATGAGCGAAGGGGATAAGGAAGAAAAGATTAAAAAAATGGGGTGGGGCCAACAAGCAGGAAAGCTATCTACTAGCTTTATGGATGTTTCTGGAATTGGGTAGAAAATAGTACTCGATGACACTGTAGCAGCGAATCCCAGAGACCAAAGGCCGTTGGATGATGTCTAATGAACGGCAGAACAAAATCGGCGAAATTAGCTTGAATTTTGATAATAAATCTTGGGCATTTTCCCTCGAACATGATTTATCAACTTTGGGTAGTCTCTGGACTAGTCTCCCTCGTCCACCAATTATTATCATAAACTACTGCGGAAAGTTGAGGGCAGTCCCTAGTCCCGAGCACTTCGCCCACTTCCCCTGGCCTCATCCCAGAGATCTCACACCAACCACCTCACCGTCGACTAGCCGCCAGTCTACAGCCCTCCGAAGAATCCCCAATGGCGGCGACGCCCCTACTAGAGCGCTCCTCACGCGAGCGCATCATCGAGTCTGGCCCACATGTCTTCCGTGCCTGCCGTGTGTCGGCAAGCACGACCGACTTCTCCGTCGGCGAGCCGCCGGCCGTGGGCGAGGGCGAGGCGTCCCCGTACACTATGACAGTGCACATCTTCTTCTCGAGGACGTACGAGCTCAGGAGGATGGCCGGCCCCCTCCCTGCCCCACTGGATGAGGACGATATCACCACTACACCCTGCGAAGAGGTGGTGCTGGATCTTGGCTTGCCTCCGAGGAAGCTGCGTAGTGGGGGCAATGTCGTGCGAACTATGCGCGAGATTCTTGCCCGTGTATGGCTGCTCAAGAACCTGAACCTCACGGAGGAGGAGTGGGACATCATCATGCCTTACGATGTTATGCACCTGATGTGGCAGCAGGCGTGTCGTCGGCTCGGTGGCCTCCACTTCGACCTCACCCTTAGGGTGGACCACCGGCTCATCGTCAACTTGCCGGCGCTGCAGGACAGTTGGGTCCTAGTTGCGCCGGAGGACGGCCACTGCAGCATATGCATGCTGGGGCTGTCGCAGCGCACAACGGTGCGTCTCCGGGGATGCAAACACCCGTTCCATAGGAAGTGCATCTTCTCCTGGTTTGTAACGAACGCCAGCTGCCCTATCTGCCGCGATAAAGTGCTGACCCATCTTATTTTCGATTTGTAGCATAGTATGAATAAAAACCCTGTATGATAGGGATGCCATGCCAACTTGAATCCTATGTCAAGAGAAATTCTATTTGATTGTGGTTATAAGATATTCTGCATTAGTTTGATCTATTATCATTCTATTTTCCTATGGGATATGACCCTATGAATCAAACAGCATGGGATTACTTCCACACAATTAAGTTTGACCAACTTTTAGTAGGACAACAAACATAAATAATTAGTCATCATGGGATTACAATCCAACAGATAATTGTCTTCAGGACTCATACATTTTCCAAATAGAAAAATCAAAACAAATCATGGTTCTTCATCTCACAGCATGATACAGAGACAAGAGTCTAATCATCATCATCATCATCATCATCATCATCATCATCATCATCATCATCATCATCATCATCATCATCATCATCATCACCTCCGTCTTCATTCTGATATTCGTGCATGGTCTCATCCTGCTCGTCCTGTCCATTCTCCTCCTGAGATTCACCAGGTAGCTTCAGTTTATCCATCTCTTTGTCGACTATGCTAACCTCAACAGTGAAATCTACTTCTCCATCATGTGCAGGGATACCTGTATCCAACGAGGTTTCATCAATGTCAGCAACTTTAGTTTGCATACAACCAGCGAAATCATCTTGCTGGGCACCAATTATTGGATCCGCATTCTCATCCAAATCATATATGTTCCTTGCCACAAACTTTTGCACATACTGCCATCCTTTTCTAGATCTGTCTTCCAAGAAAAGTACCTTGGCCGCTTGAGGTACCAAAATATAAGGATCATCCTTGTACCACTGAGCAGTAGTATCGACTGATATGAAATACCCATCATTTCTGGCACCTTTGCCCTTGTTTGGATCTTGGTTGTACCAATAACACTTAAATAGAACCACAGATCGGACAGTAACCTTATCACTATAGAACAACTGAATAACCTCTTCTATGTGACCATAATGGTCAAATGACTCTGATCTCTTTTTTCTGGTTGTCAAGTGATCTCCACTGGTTGTGATGCCACTATTTCGTGTCTTCAAATGTTGTTCACGCTCATAGGAGCTGTAATGGACACCATTGGCATTGCAAGCTGCAGCTACCAACACCCTCTTATCTGGACCACGTGATAGGACAAGGAGATCAGCACTAACAGCGCCTGGATTCTCCGCATGGAGTTTCGAGATCTACGATTACAAAATAGACAAGAGGTCATCTCATGTGAAAACACATAGACAAGTCAGAGTGCAATTGAACATCTTACATATTTCTCAAACCAGTCCTGAAACCCACTCCCACGTGCCGATAGCTTTCCATTCGTTTCCATGTACAACCTGCAAAACATAGCCAAGTCAGCTGAATATATTTCATTTTGATACAAGTTCATAGTATATGCGAGGAACTGAGTAGTTCGTGTGCATAGTACTCACTTAACATATTCATCAGCCTCTGTAGCATTATTCAGCACATACCAAGACAGCTGTTCAAATTCAGACTGCTCTAATGTTTTTTCGGTCCTCTTTCCTATTAGCTCAACACCATGTTTAAAAACAGATCCTCCAACTTCCAAAATTCTGCGACCCCGATTGAATCTGGTCTCAATATCAGGAATATATCTTGAGGCAAATGTATATGCTTCAGCAGCAATATACGCCACTGCAATGCAAGCCTCCGGTCTAGCTTTGTTCCTAACTGTATTCTTGAAAGTGCACAGTCGACGTTCTATAGGGTACATCCATCCATACTGTACCGGACCTCTTAAAAGTGCCTCATCAGGTAGATGAACAGCCAAATGCACCATCACATCAAAGAAGGCTGGAGGATATATCAGCTCCAGCTTGCACAGGATTACTGCTATGTCCACCTTAAGACGTTCTACAACAGCTCTGCTTAGAGTTTTACTACATATTTCCCTAAAGAACCTTCCCAACTCTGCAATCACGTTGTACATATTTGGCTTCACTAAATCTTTAATGCCAATAGCTAAAAGCCTTTGCAGCAGGATGTGACAATCGTGAGTTTTCAACCCTTGGAGCTTGTTTCCTTCAGCATTGAGACAATTTGCAATGTTGGAAGCAAATCCGAACGGGAACATCACACCTCGGAGGTACTCACAAAATAATCTCCTTTTAGGCATCGGCAATGTGAATTCCGCGCCTCGAAATTTATAATGTTTTTCCTTGCCTTTGTTCACTTTGTCATTACGATCCAGTTGCAAGTGCCTGTTAACATTCAATGTTGCACAATCAATCCTAGCATTTGAGCTATCTTTTGTCTTGGATGGAATGTTGAGTAATGTGCCGACAATGCTGTCACATATATTCTTCTCCATGTGCATGATATCAATATTATGCCGAAGCTTCTTACCAGCCCAATACGGCAAGTCCCAAAGAGTGGTCCTGCGCTTATAAAATATTCTCGGTCTATCATTTTCCATTTCCTTCCTCTTGGTACGTGCTGCTATTTCACCTCCCATCTTCCTTTTGGTAGCTGCTAGACTCAGTTCATCTCGTCTCTTCTTCCTTTTTCTATCTGCTACTACTGCTGCTGCATCTTCTGTATTCTTCTCTGCTGTACCTCCATTTGGCAACGGGGAGAGAAACCGCTGGTTATTACTAAACCAAAACCGTCCCCGTGAGGCAAAGTTCTTCCCGTCCCCATCCCTGATAACTGCCACGGGGACATACTGCATACCATAACCACCACCATCGGGTTAACGGCTAACCAGCGGTTACCCATCCCTGACAATAGGCTAAAAAAAATTGAGCAGCACTTCTCTAGTACCTTAGCTAAAAATATTGACAGCAAATCAATAGGAGAAAACTGGGCACATAGCCGCACAGGGACACATAGCAGTTTAAGTTTCAGCCATTACATGACACAAATGGTAGGAGTAGCAGTTTAAGTTCAGCCATTACATGACACAAATCAATTGGCAGTTTAACTTCAGCCATTACATGACAAGAGTCATGACTCATGACAATACAGAATTCGAATGAACCGAAAATGAAGATAAATTGCAGTCTTTACTCCAAGCTTTGCTTCATCATTTCAGACTTGTAGAAGCACTGAAGTGCAGGCTGCGACTCACTAAACATTACAGCTTCAGGCCCTGCATAAGGTGAAAAGATTAGACTGAAAGCTTGTTCTATACAAGTATCATCATCCTGTCCGAAACAAGTGAATAACTGATGATCCATTCATCTATCATAGTAGTATCATCATCTTGTCCGAAACAAGCAAGTGAATAACTGATGATCCATTCATCTATCATAGTAGTATAGTGAAAATGCTACAGTATTAGAGATAGATGCTAACCTCGAGGCCTTCCTCAATATCTTCAAGAACACTCCAGAAGCTAGCTTCTTGTCCATTGTCATCATCTACAAGCAAACACAAATACAACAATTTAGACATGAAAAATAAAGGAATATAACTAGAGATGTTGCTCTATGCTCTCTGCTGTACGCCTGTACCTGCTGTGGCGGCTGGTGGTTTTCCTGGTTTAACATTTCTGACCGCTTCTAGGTGCGCCTCCAACTCGTGACTCTTAAAGTGCTGCGGTTTAGTCTTTTTACAGGCCTGATCACCAATAAATTGCAATTTTTTTCTATTTTTTCGGAAACTGTGATCTAATGGAAGGAAACGGCGATGGCCCATATAGCATATCTTGTTTATTATCCTCACTGCCAGCTGATCAGTATCACAGTGAACACATGCATTATAACCTGATGTTACTCTGCCTGACATAGTGCCCAAAGCTGGATAATCATGGGTGCAATACAGTACAGCAGCACGTAATAGAAAATTTTGTTCTTTAGGTTGACACACATCCCGTGTAGGGACACCCTCCCATAATGTTTGCAAGTCTCTAATAAGAGGCTGCATGAACACATCAAAATCCTTCCCAGGAGATTTGGGACCTGGGATGAGTAAGGCCATCATACAGTTCGACTGATCGGTGCATGTCCAGGGAGCCTGGTTGTAAGGTGTAACTAGTACTGGCCACATGCTATACGAGTTGCTCATGTTGCCAAATGGGTTGAATCCATCTGTAGCAAGGCCAAGTCTCAGGTTCCTTGGATCTGCAGCAAAATCTGGATGATCCAGGTCGAATTGCTTCCATTCATCGCCATCAGCAGGATGCCTCAGTAAATCAGGGTCGGGCGTGAGAATCTCTTTGTGCCATCTTGTTTCCCGAGATGTTTGTTCTGAAGCAAACAACCTCTGCAATCTTTGTACAAGTGGAAAGTATCTCAGAACCTTCCAAGGAATCTTTTTCTTACCACCAGCTCCATCATGTTTCCATCTTGATTCCTTACATACTGGACATTCATCGAGGTCATTATACTCCATCCAAAACAGTGCACAGTTATTTTTGCAAAAATCAATCTTCTCATATCCAAGTCCCAGTACCTTGATGTACTGCTTCACCTCATAAAAGGATTTTGGCAGTCCAGCCCCAGGGAGTGCATCGCTGTATGTCTTCGCAACTGCATTGAACGCTTTATTGGTAATCCCCTGGTATGACTTGTCATGAAGTAATTTCACAATTAATTCGAATCTTGACACAACAGAACCAGGGGCCACTAAGCGCTTAGCATCTTCTATCAGGTCATGGAAAAGAGGCTTTTTGTGATAACCATGGGGCTGTTGGCTTGCATATGGATACAGATCCCGTAACAAATTAGCAGTAGCCTCATCCTGGACGAGATCTTCAGGCTGATAACCATCAGAATAAAGAGGATCAATAATGTCAGGCTGATCATAGTGTTCACCATGGTTAATCCACCTGATATATGTCTGGTCCATCCCATAAACGAATAAATGATCTGAGACTACATGTTGAGGCTTGGACCCAATATTCAAACATACGCGGCATGGACAAATCACTTCCTTTGTCTTGTCGCCGTCAGTAAAATCACTAACGTGCTTCATGAAGTCTTCAATACCACTCAAATATGTTGGTGTGGTTAATGAGTCAAATAATATCCAAGTTCTGTCCATCTGTTGAGGAGATAGATGGTCAGAGAAGCGATAAGCTATTTCAACAAACAGGTCACCTACGAATGTAAGCAAGCATACCTGAGCAAACAGGTCGAATATAAAACTATAAATGCTACATTATTTGAGCCGATTTCAGCAAACAAACTGAGTGCAAAACTACGGCTACCTAGCGAACAGATTTTTTTAGGCTGACCACTGGGTTTCCCCACTTTGTATTTTTTTATTAATAAAAAGAGGGAAATATGTACAAAAGTTGCTGGAGAGCAGCAACTAAAAGGATCATAGATCCCAAGCAGCAAAATATATATATAATGTTCTACCCATGATATGATTTCCTCTTTGCCTTATGAACAAGGAGAGCAATTTCATCCTTGAATCTCTTGTGCCATCTATAAATGCTTGGGGGGGAGGGGCGAACAGATCTATCGAAAGCAATACAATACCAACACATTCTTTCTTCTTTTTTGCCGTAATTCCGCCGATCTATTAGCAGTGCAAAGAAGCCAAAAGTAATAAGATTACATACAGGTTCATAGACCACCAGGGCCGTACCTGAGAATACGGAGGGCCTGAGCAAAACAAGAAATAGAGGCCCTCAACATGATCATTGGCAACTAAAATGATTTTATATATACTACTCACTCCATTTCAATAAACAATGCACCCTTGTTTTTCGTATTTTATCTTCGAAAAAATATTAATCTATATCTCTCTATTTAAAAATGATGTTTCAATTTTATGTAGATATACATGTATTTAGATGAGTTTAGTTTGCAGATACATGCAAGTTTTGATGAAGTTGAAACATATTTTTCAGGATGAAGTATATAAAAAAATTGATATAAAACTGGTATCATTAGAAAGTATTTTCCAACACGATTCTAACAATGCTGCTTATGTATTATATGATCGTGATATTGTTGTCCTATTTATTTGGTCAAGGTTCACATTGAAATGTGGTAAAATAAATTAAAAGAAGTGCATCGTGTGAAAAAGCAATCTAAGAATTCAAAAGTGCTAATTGTTAGTCGAAACATGACATCATTGAGACAAAATATTAATATTCATTGGAAGACTAACTGAATTAGCTGCACTCGCGATGAAAAAGAAAGAGAAGATACGGGTAAGAGCAAGTACAATAAGGTACAGTCTTTTTGTTTGTTTGTTTGGGTTGCTCATCAAGCTTATCGCTCGATACAATAAGGTACAGTCAGCGGGAGTGGTGTTTGGAACATGGGTGCATAGTGGGTGGTATCATAGAGTACTATCATAGATATGCTATATTTATTATAGTGGAGTATTGAAAATGGCATATATAGAAGGGGATATTGAGAATTGAGAGTGGCATAAACACAACTTCAGTTTTTGTAATGGCATAAACACAACTTGTGAATTGAGGAGTGGCATAGAACCAATTAACACTTGTTTCAATAACAGCCATCAAAAGCCAATCGAACGCACGAGAATGGATCCAAAATTTACCCATTTTAAGTTTCACGAGAAAATTTTAAACTTAAAATTCGTACTGCCTAGAAGTTTTTGAAACAAAAATCCAGTAAATCTTATATGTCGGGTTATGCATTCTGGGGGAGTTTCATCAGATTCAGCCATATTGTTTATCAATAAACCTCATTTTATGTTTTACAACCAACTTTAAACTTAAAATTCAAACTGTCCAGTAAAAAGAACAACATTCCAGTAAATCTTATATATTTCTTCTGCATTCCGGGAAAGATTGGTCGGATTCAAAAAAAATAGTTTGGGAATAAACATTGTTTTTGTCTGGAAACGACTTATTGTAGAGTGATTTTTGGTTGGATACATTCATGTGTGTTCGATTGGCTTTGGATGGCTGATATTGAACCAAAGTCAACGCTGGGCTTTTGACCTAGCTGAACGTCACTGGAGCTGCGTCAAAAGTCCAGCCATGACTTTGTCTCAATAACAGCCATCAAAAGCCGATCGAACGCACAGGAATGGATCCAACCAAAAATCACTCAACCGCTGGAATTTTGACCTGAAAGTCACTGAAGCTGTGTCCATACTTGCCCAACAGGTTGCGTATGAACGTAAACCAACATATCTGAGCAAACAGGTCGAATATAAAACTATATAACTAAATGCCACGTTATTTGAGCCGATTTCAGCAAACCAACTGAGGTCTATTTTTTTTAGGCTGGACAGTGGTTTCCTCGCTGTGTATTTTTCACTGTAATAAAAAAGAGGGAAAATGTTACTGGAGAGCAGCAACTAAAAGGATCATAGATCCCAAACAGCAAAATCTAGCTAAAAAGGTTATACCCATGATGATAAGCCATGATATGATTTCCTCTTTGCCTTACAAACAAGCAGTGGCGGACCTAGGATTTTAGGAAAGGGTATGACACAACAAAATTTTGGAGTTTCTATTGAATTTCTTTTGTCCTAATAAAAATAATTAAATAAAATACTTTCTCGGATTCATACTAATTAACTCAAATTTGTCTAGATATAAATGTATCTACTCAACAAACTTGTCTAAGATACATCAGTATCTAGACAAAGTTGAGTCAATTAATTTGGATTGAAGGGAGTATGTCAAAATGATTAAATAAAACAGATTTTGCATATAATCAAAATGTAAATTGTTGAAAAATGCACCGTTGACGGGGTGCTCTAATTTTGAACTGAATTCTCACTAAATATATATAATTAATCATATACTTGACTACCAAAGATTAATTATCAGTTGATTAATCGTATATACAGTAGCAAGATATTTCCTTTGATTAATCATGATATCTAATCAGGTCATGGTGCATGGCCATAGCTGGCCTTGTAGGCTTACACGCGAGACAAAATCGCACATCTTGAAAAACATGCAAGTAGACTGTTGGCTAAAGCCAATGCATTAATCAATCGGATGTCTAATCAATCGGTTACATGCACTAGCTCAGTGTTCGCATGGCTGCACGCCACATGTATTAGCACCGCATGTATACATATACATCACTCATCTTGATTAATTGCTCAGCTCATTAAACTATCAAAGATCTTGCACGGCTTGGACGCAGGGTATGCCGTGGCATATACGGCATACCCTGTAGATCCGCCACTGCAAACAAGGAGAGCCATTTCATCCTTGAATCTCTTGCGGCTTCTGTAAAAGCTTGGGGGCGAACAGATCAATCGAAAGCAATATAATACCAACAAATTCTTTCTTCTTTTTGGCCGTAAATCCACCGATGTATTAGCAGTGCAAAGAACCCAGAAGTAATAAGATTACAAACAGGTCCATAGAGGACTGGCACCAAGCGACGACTACAAACATTGGGCAATGGTGAGCAGTACAGTGTACAGTACGAACGAATTCGAGCAAATAGGTAAAGCGGAAAACAATGTCAAACAAACACATCGAGAGGAAAACAATATCAACCGATCGATTCGAACGAACTAACGAACTTATAAGGGCTGGGCGACGGCGACTGACTTCGATTGAGCTATAATGAATCGTACTTGCCCAGGCCTGAAGATAGCATGCATACCGTGAGGATCTACCAGCTGACCGCGCCTGCCGGTGCGGCTGGAGAAGAACGGCGCCACCAGCAGTCGCCGGCTGACGCGGCTGATAGACAGCGTGGGGAAGTTTTGGTGCGCGGCCTGGTTCACCGAGGGTGTGTCTAGAGAAGAACAGGGCGCCGAAGGAGGTGTCTAGAGAAGAACAAGGTGGGCTGGGTGCTGAGTTAAAGGCGAGCGTTCGAAATATTGGGCGCGCGTTCGAAAGTTTAGGAGCGCGAGGGAGGTGTCTGCTGTGCTGAGTTAAAGGCGAGCGTTCGAAATTTCCCCGTCCTCTTCTTTTTTGGGCTAATCTATCTATACCTCTATTCTATCTACATGTTTTTTATTTTTTTCTATTCTATACATGAGTTTTTGAAATTGAATTTTTTCACTCTGTCAGCCTTCCGGCCAATGCTCATTTGAAGTAATTGAAGCTGTTGATTTGCAGCTTAGAGGTGCTATCTACCGCTCATCATACAAGGACTCTTCAGATCTAAACGGCTGTGAATGCACGGATTCGTCACCCATCCTTCCCTTGGACTGGCGATGCTGAAAGCCTGAAACACTGGAACCCTCTAGATACTTCGGGATACCTCACTGCCCCACATTATTAGACAGGCCTTTTCCGACACGGGAAGTCAAAAGTTGGGGGCTCCATGCAGTACATATGAATACTCGCTAGCTGCATGGTCTAGAAGCAGACTAGAGTAAATCATCAATTCGTCAAATCAATTGGTGTATAATTTTTTTTAGCAGCTAAGACGCCGGCATGAACCATTTTATCAACTTGAATGCTTACTACATGACATAAGAAGACTATGTACTTTGGTTTTTCATTTTTCTGATTTTTTAAATTTTGTGCCCATTTGAATCTTGGTCAAATCCTAGGTTTGACCAAGATTAAACAAGTTTAAAACATGAAAATGAAAAGGTAATCATGGATCCTTCTTAGTCACTCTAAAATGAAGCTTTTGGGATGTTCTTGAAATTTCCATGTTTGAAACCCAAAACGACTTCTCTTCATGCTTGACTTCATAAGACAGAGTTTAGGGGTTAGGGGGTAGATACATGATTTGTCTAGTTTGCATATATCTAGACCTTTTTTGTCAACTTTAATGCTTACTATATGACACAAGAAGACTATGTGCTTTGGTTTTTCATTTTTCTATTTTTTTTGAATTTTTTGCCCATATATTCGAATCTTTGTCAAATCCTAGGTTTGACCAGGATTTAAACAAGTTTAAAACATGAAAATGAAAAGGTAAGCCTGGATCCTTCTTAGTCACTCTAAAATGAAGCTTTTGGGAGGTTCTTGAAATTTCCATGTTTGAAACCCAAAACCACTTCTCTTCATGATTGACTTCATAAGACAGAGTTTAGGGTTAGGGGTAGATATATACATGATTTTCTGGTTTGAATATGTCTAGACCTTGTTTATCAACTTGAATGCTTACTATATGACATAAGAAAATTATGTGCTTTGGTTTTCATTTTTCTGATTTTTTTATGCCCGTTTGAATCTTTTGGTCAAATCTTAGGTTTGACCAAGATTTAAACAAGTTTAAGACATGAAAATGAAAAGGGGAGAATGCATCCTTCTTAATTAGTCACTCTAAACTGAATTTTGTAAGAGGTTTTTGAAATTTCCATGTTTGAAACCCAAAACCACTTCTCTTCATGTTGGACTTCATAAGACAGAGTTTAGGGGTTAGGGGGTAGATACATGATTTGTCTAGGTTGAATATGTCTAGACCTTGTTTATCAACTTTAATGCTTACTATATGACATAAGAAGACTATGTGCTTTGGTTTTTCATTTTTCTATTTTTTTGAATTTTATACCCATATATTTGAATCTTTGTGAAATCCTAGTTTTGACCAGGATTTAAACAAGTTTAGAACATGAAAATGAAAAGGTAAGCTTGGATCCTTCTTAGTCACACTCTAAAATGAAGCTTTTGGGAGGTTCTTGGAATTCCAATGTTTGAAACCCAAAACCACTTCTCTTCATGATTAACTTCATAAGACAGAGTTTAGGGTTAGGGGTAGATATATACATGATTTTTCTGGTTTGAATATGTCTAGACCTTGTTTATCAACTTGAATGCTTACTATGTGACATAAGTAGACTATGTGCTTTGGTTTTCATTTTTCTATTTTTTATATTTTATACACATATATTTGAATCTTTGTGAAATCCTAGGTTTGACCAGGATTTAAACAAGTTTAGTACATGAAAATGAAAAAGGTAAGCCTGGATCCTTCTTAGTCACACTCTAAAATGAAGCTTTTGGGAGGTTCTTGAAATATCCATGTTTGAAACCCAAAACCACTTCTCTTCATGATTGACTTCATAATACAGAGTTTAGGGTTAGGGGTAGATATATACATGATTTTCTGGTTTGAATATGTCTAGACCTTGTTTATCAACTTGAATGCTTACTATATGACACAAGAAGACTATATGCTTTTGTTTTTCATTTTTCTGATTTTTTTTGAATTTTATGCCCGTTTGAATCTTTTGGTCAAATCTTAGGTTTGACCCAGATTTAAACAAGTTTAAGACATGCAAATGAAAAGGGAAGCTTGCATCCTTCTTAGTCACTCTAAAATGAATTTTTAAGAGGTTTTTGAAATTTCCATGTTTGAAACCCAAAACCACTTCTCTTCATGCTTGACTTCATAATACAAAGTTTAGGGGTTAGGGGGAGATACATGATTTGTCTAGTTTGAATATGTCTAGACCTTGTTTATCAACTTTAATGCTTACTATATGACATAAGAAGACTATGTGCTTTCGTTTTTCATTTTTCTATTTTTTTGTATTTTATACCCATATATTTGAATCTTTGTGAAATCCTAGGTTTGACTAGGATTTAAACAAGTTTAGAACATGAAAGTGAAAAGGTAAGCCTGGATCCTTCTTAGTCACAATCTAAAATGAAGCTTTTGGGAGGTTCTTCAAATTTCCATGTTTGAAACCCAAAACCACTTCTCTTCATAAGACAGAGTTTAGGGTTAGGGGTAGATATATACATGATTTTTCTGGTTTGAATATGTCTAGACCTTGTTTATCAACTTGAATGCTTACTATATGACATAAGAAGACTATATGCTTTTGTTTTTTCATTTTTCTGATTTTTTTGAATTTATGCATGTTTGAATCTTTTGGTCAAATCTTAGGTTTGACCAAGATTTAAACAAGTTTAAGACAAGAAAATGAAAAGGATGTTTGAAACCCAAAACCACTTCTCTCCATGCTTGACTTCACAATATACAAAGTTTAGGGAAAATGTCAGTCTTTTTATGCAAATCTGCACATAAATGGCTCAAATTAAAACAGTATACTCGTTTCAGTGTTTTTGATTTCCTATAAAAAAATAGATTTTCCTGAGAAGTTCTAATTTTTGCCAGAATTTGAAAATTTTGGATTTCTTGTTCCTATTTAGATATTATAGATACTAGCAAGATGGCCCTCGCAATTTTGATTTACCATGAATAGTTACTATGACATTTCCAAGAATACCATGTCACATATTCTACAATTTATATTTGAGTTTTTGGTATTTAAAATTCCACTGGTTTGATGACTAAATATTGAAGGTGTAGCCTTGCATTAGTGGATTTTTATCGTGACAAAACAACCTATTGTTATTGCTACTCTTACACTTACATCATTATTCTCTCTAATAATAGACCGACGAACTACCTCCATATACATATTGTCCTTACTCTCTCTTCTATTTAATCCAACTATGCTAGTGGATTACTTATGTGCCTATGAGTTTGATTCCAAATAAGAACTCCAATATTGTTGACATGATCTTTCTAAAACTAACACTTAAGGTACAATGGAGCAATCTTGTCCTGATTCTATATCCATACGCCTGTGGAAATTTTGATAAAACCACTTAAATCCACGCAAAATAGTACTCTCACCCGGATATAATTGTTTTTTATTTACCGCGTCGTACCCTCTGACCCGGAGTCCCAATTAGTATAACCATAAACTTGTGTAGCCGACTTAGAAGTGGGACATGACTATCTAGATATTACACTTTGTAAAATTTTCATAAATAAACGTAGCTAAACATGGCGGTGAGCTTTAAATCCAAAATCATATAATAATGTATTTATAATCATCTATAGAGATTTTTCTAACATGTTTCTTCGAAACACAGCACTCTATCGAAAATAATTGGTCTAATTGGAACTTATTCACTCTTCAGAACCAATTACACCCTTCTCTCATAATAACTGATTTAGAATGAATTGGGATAGACCAGATGGAATGTTTGTGTGTGACGAACACAGGATAGCATGTGGTTACCATGAGTGTATATGATTATGGCAATGACCAACCGTATTACCTACAAATGAAGTTTGGGGAAAAACTTCGTATCTAACTATCGAGCAAGATAATTGTGGAGCAAGATGCGTGCTCAATATTTTTAGATAATATTTTTTTATATCATACTTCCTCTGTTTATAAATATTAGACGTTTTAGCTAGCCAATCTAGCTTGTTTAAATGTCATACATTAACAAACGGAGGGAGTACATACATGTGCTCTACTTTGTACTACCTTGTTCAGAAAAAGATGTCGCAATTCTTTTTAAATTTTGATGAATCTATACACTATTTAGTGTAGGTGTAAAGAAACGTCCCAATTTTAAAAATCTGCTATATCCTTCTCGAGAGTGAGGGTAACCTTTTTTCTTTCGATTTGTTTAAGTACACTCAATTCATGTAGTATAAACCACTTCACACTATTTAGCGTACATCCTCATCTTCCAGGCTACCCGGCTCGACGGCAGGACGACCGTAGTAGCTCGACGCATAACACGTCCTCCTCGCCGGCACTCTCGCTCAGCTCATGTGGTTACTAAAAAAATGAATTCTAATTTTAAAATATTACACGTCCTAGTTTAAAAACCTTGTCATGCACGTGTGGTTCAGAATATGTATGCACACGACACAGTCCGACGCTAGGATAATACACAGATAACTCATCTAAACTTTCAAAAAAACTGGTCTAAACGTGACGGGATAGGTCACATGCACGTAAATATATGGCTCAATCTAGATCCCATTTAAACGTGATCTGATAGGATTCTTTTCTTTTTGACAGAATCTGATAGGATTCTTACGGTCAAAGAAAGAAAACAACATATGTTAAACTCGTATGGGCAACAGACTCTGTTTCCATGTTTTTCCCCAAACTACACTTTTACGTGCAACCTTAGACTTTCCCGCGCCAAATAAAAAAAATAGATCGTGTCAAGTTTGAGTTCGTGTTACACATGTGTACGTTTAACTCGTATGGGCAACAGACTCTGTTTCCATGTTTTTCCCAAAACTACACTTTTACGTGCAACCTTAGACTTTCCCGCACCAAATAAAAAAAATAGATCGTGTCAAGTTTGAGTTCGTGTTACACATGTGTACGTTTACGTTATATTCATCTATTAGTAAATCCTAGTCACAAATTACAGATCCAACGATTAATAATAATTAAGATGATGTGGATTAACCTTGTGTCTCTATTTAAAACATCTTATTTTGCTTTTAGTATATAATAGAAGACTAGGTGACTCAACGAGAACGACTCAACATTGACTCGACTCAGACACAACTACTACATTGACACAAGTACTAATATAATAAAGTAAGAGTACTAGTTTGTTTACATTTCCACAGGCCAATTTTACGAACAAAATTTCGAAAATTAACCTTCAGAAACTCGGAAGCCAGGTGACACAACAGTCATCAAGGATTGCAGCTAGTGGTACACAGTGACCTGGTCAAGATCTACCTTGAGCCTGCTTGACGCTTCAGCTCGGAGTTGAGAGCCTTCTCCTGTGACAGCTCGGCCTCTAGTTTGTCCGTCCTAACCGTGAGGTTCAGGATCAGTCCGGCGAGTTTGTCCATGGTCTCCGCCTGGCCGAGGCTCCGCCGCTGGATCTCATTACTCGCAGTGAACGATTTCATGGCGATATCGTCGAGAATGCGAATCCGGATCTTCTCAGTGGCGAGCTCAGAATAAAGTCTCATGCACTCATCGGCGAGGGCGCTTCTGTCCGCCGTCTCGACGCAGAAATCGCCCATAACCATTTCTAAAATGGGACCGATCTCGTAGCGGGGCTTCTATCAGATGGGGATGGAGCACAAAATCAGAAGTGTACCCAGAGAAGTACCAAGAAAGAGAAAATGGGAATCCCAATTTGCACGAATGTCTATACCTCGCTGCTTTGAGAACTTGGCTCCGTGGAAGATGTTTCCGCAGGCAGGAGGGCTGCGGGAAAACTAAGGCCGCCCGACCTGAATATACGATTGAGAGAAGGTAAGAAAAGGAGGGGATGATAAGTTGTGAAAGACATAGAAAGATGCGCAAGAACGGAGGATCGCCTGAAGGTAGCAGTCGCGGCTGATGACCCACAAGTATAGGGGGTGTATCGTAGTACTTTCGATAAATAAGAGTGTCGAACCCAACGAGGAGCAGAAGGTGTTGACAGCAGTTTCGATGAAGGATTCACTGTAAATGCTCACAGACAAGTATTCAGGGGGTTTTGATATTGCAGATAAATAAAGTACAAGTAAATAAAATGCGAGAGAAATAATTGCAGCGAGTGGCCCAATCCTTTTTAGCACAAAGGACAAGCCGGTTTGTTTACTTATAATGACCAAACGTTCCTGAGGACACACGGGATTTTAGTCTAGTGCTTTCGCTACATACAGCTGATTAATCTTCATTGTTTTGATAAGTGTTGTGTGGGTGAACCTATGCTAATGTACCGCCCTTCCTAGGACTAATACATACTTGTGATTATACCCCTTGCAAGCATCCGCAACTACAAGAAAGTAATTAAGATAAATCTAACCACAGCCTTAAACTCTGAGATCCTGCGATCCCTCCTGCATCGATATACTAACGGGGGCTTAGGTTTCTGTCACTCCGGCAACCCCGCAATTAGCAACCGAATACAAGATGCACTCCCCTAGGCCCATAAATGGTGAAGTATCGTGTAGTCGACGTTCACACGACACCACTAGAAGAATGACACCACAACTTAAATATCATAACATTGAATATTACTCAACCATAATTCACTACTAGCATTTAGACTTCACCCATGTCCTCAAGAACTAAACGAACTACTCACGAGACATCATATGGAATACAATCAGAGGTGATATGATGATGAATAACAATCTGAACATAAACCTTGGTTCAATGGTTTCACTCAATAGCATCTACAACAAGTATAGAATAACACCGGGAGAGTTTCCCCTATCAAACAATCAAGATTTAACCCGAATTGCTACAGCGATGACGAGGTGCAGCGGTGGTGATGGCGGTGTAGATGGTGGAGATGATGATGATGATGATGGAGATGATGTCCCGCTCGATGACGATGGCGATGGCGTCGATTTCCCCCTCCGGGAGGGAATTTCCCCGGCGGATTCCTGCCCGCCGGAGAGCTCTTTTCTCTCTGGTGTTCTCCGCCCCGCAGAGGCGGCTGTAACCCTTCGTGAGGATCCCTCTGTGGCTTAGGTTTTCGGGACGAAGGAGTACGCGAAGAAAAGGAGGCGAAAGGGGCTGTGGGGCCCCCAGAGCATAGGGTGGCGCGGCCAGGCCATGGGCCGCGCCGCCCTATGGTCTGGGCCCACAGTGGCTCCTCTCTTCTTCCCCTTCTGGCTCCCTCCGTCATCTGGAAAAATAGGAATTTACGTGAAATTCCCTTCCACAGTTGATCTTCCGAAATATTGCGTTCTGACGGTGCTTTTTCCAGCAGAATCCTGGCTCCGGTGCTTGATCCTCCAATGATGATGAAACATGCAAAATAGATGAAATAACATAAGTATTGTGTCCCAATATGAAATATATCAATGAATAACAGCAAATTATGATACAAAATAGTGATGCAAATTGGACGTATCAACTCCCCCAAGCTTAGACCTCGCTTGTCCCCAAGCGAAACTGAGCTCGATAAACAAGACCACATGTTTATGGAGTGAAGAGTCGATAAATAAAATACGGACAAGAAGCATCATATTCATTCACACAAGACATTCTAGTAAACAACTTCCTCATATAACTCATCTTGAAATAAGTAAAGAGAAATCACAAGTAAAGGTGCATAAGAAATCATAGTTGGTGATGGCAAACTTTGTTCTTGGTCAGAGAACTACTAACGGATTGTACTTCTAAGCAAAGCTTTCATATTAGATTTTATAGCTGAGCTTTCATATTCAAGCATGACAATCTCCTCATAATCATTGATAACTTCAAAGTCATATTCATTCAGATAAAATTGGTACTAAACAAGAAAGTATAAAAGACATGATCAACTGAATCATAGCATAAATGATTGGTTCACAACAACTCAATTGCTTGCTTAAGATAGAGGGAAATAGGTTTACTGACTCAACATAAAAGTAAAAGATAGGCCCTTCGCAGAGGGAAGCAGGGATTAAATCATGTGCTAGAGCTTTTCAAGTTTTGAAATCATATAAAGAGCATAAAAGTAAGATTTTGAGAGGTGTTTGTTGTTGTCAACGAATGGTAGCGGGCACTCTAACCCCCTTGCCAAACGAACCTTCAAAGAGCGGCTCCCATGAGGGACGGCATCTCTACCAGCAAGGTAGATCATCCCCCTTCTCTTTTGTTTACACATGTATTTTAGTTTTATTAAGGATGACACTCCCCCAACCTTGGCTTTCTCAATCCATGGCTAACCGAATCCTCGGGTGCCTTCCAACATTCACATACCATGGAGGAGTGTCTATTGCAAAATTAAGTTGCTTACTGATAAATCAGAGCAAAACATGTGAAGAGAATTATTAATGAAAGTTATTAATTGGGGCTGGGAACCCCGTTGCCAGCTCTTATTGCAAAGTTATTGGATAAGCGGATGTGCCGCTAGTCCATTGGTGAAAGTCCGCCCAACAAGATTGAAAGATGAAACACCACATACTTCCTCATGAGCTATAGAACATTGACACAAATAAGGAGTAGTAGTTTGAATAATTTAAAGGTAGCACATGAAGTATTTACTTGGAATGGCAGAAAATACCATGTAGTAGGTAGGTATGGTGGACACAAATGGCATAGGTTTGGTCTAAGGTCATGGATGTATGAGAAGCATTCCTCTCGATACAGGTCTTTGGCTAGCAAGGTTTGATAGCAAGCATAAAGGTTGAGGGAAACAAACAAATATACATATGATAGAAACAATCATGCATCTTTCTCATAAGCACAAGCAATTTTAACTTAAGAATACTAAGCATAGAGATAATAGAGTAATATATCTAAGTGTATTTCTCTCTTCTATTTAAACATCAAGATGTTGTTGCTATTGACCAATGCTAAGTTTGCCAAAACCAAATAGATTTACTTAATGCTCCCAAAGTGATATCAATACTCATGTCAAGAGTAATCATATAATGGAGATTGCAAACTAAAATAAGGTGTGCAAAAAGTAAATGATAAGACTTCTCATTAATATTCCATAACGATAACTCACACCAACGGATACATAGATAACTAACTAAGAGAGATACTTCCACATTGCATACTATTTCATATGATAACTTCCCTACTCATGATATGACACTACTTGATAGTAAAAGATAAAGGTGGTGGTGATGTGATACCGCGGCACTCCCCCAAGCTTGGAACAAACCAAGGGGATGCCAATACCGATGATGAATTACTCCTTCGGTGATGATGGTGATGGATTCTTCTCGCGCTTCATAAGGATCTCCTTCAGCTTCAGCTTCTCAATTTTGCAATTCTGCACCAAAACCTGAAGAGACTCATTGTTACCCGAGTGTGGCGGTGACGGCCTTGTGCTGGGATTTGAGTAATATTCCAGCATTCTGCGAAGTCGCTGGTTCTCCTCCTGAAGTATCTCCACTTCCCTTCTTAGAGCACGATATTGATCACAAAACTCATCAGCAACCCGTATTGCTTCCTCCACACAAGGGAAAGAGTCGAGGTCCAGAGCAGGCGGAAGAGCTCCCTGCAAGTTATGAGAAAAAGAACGCCCAGTGTTAACCGATCCCACCAAGATTGGCTTACTCCTCGTAGTTTCCCACTCTCCTTTTGCTGATGCTATCTTCTCCTTCTCCTTATTGATCCTTTCATCCATCTCTTCCCTCCAAGGCCCCTTGTCTTTGTTGTTGGAGACCATGGTGCTTCTAGATCAAAACAAATCTGGCAGAAAACAGCTCGAAACAAAACACGACGAGAAAACGATATTACGGACCTCCAGGGGTCCGGGGGATTATATAGCAAATATTTTTACGACAAAAGGAAGGTTCCAGGCCGAAAACGAGTGGAAACGGGACGCCGAGGTGCCGTCACCATAGGTCGGCGCGGCCAGGGTGGGGCCCGCGCCGGCCTGTGGTGACGGGCCCTCGCGCGTCTTTTCCACTCCGTTTCGATTCCGTAATTTTTCATATTTTCTAAAAACAGCAGAAATAATGTTCGGAAAGGTAAACGCGGACTTTTTATTACCTATACTGTTACCTATTCAAAGTCGAGTTCTGGCGGACTGTCAATTTGTCCTTTGATGAAAGCCTCCGGTGTTTCCACTTGAATAATATCAACATCAACATTATAAGAATCGCCCGAGATATAATGCTTGAGTCTTTGTCCATTCACCACTTGTGTGGCATTGCCTTGGAGAGAGCTAATTTTAATTGCTCCTGAACGATACACCTCCTCAACAACATATGGTCCTTCCCACTTCGAGAGTAATTTCCCTGCAAAGAATCTGAGACGAGACCGATACAATAGAACTTGATCTCCAACATTAAATTCTCTTTTGATGATCCTTCTATCATGCCACTTCTTAACTTTTTCTTTAAAGAGTTTAGCATTTTCATAAGCTTCACTTCTCCATTCATCTAGAGAACTTAATTGCAACAACCTCTTATTACCGGCTAATTTAGGATCTTTATTTAGTTCTCTAACAGCCCAATAAGCTTTGTGCTCTAGTTCTAAAGGTAAATGACAAGCTTTTCCATAAACCATTTTATAAGGTGACATTCCCATAGGATTTTTATAAGCAGTTCTATAAGCCCATAATGCTTCTTTCAATTTGCTAGCCCAATTCTTCCTAGATTTATTAACAGTCTTTCCTAAGATAGCTTTAATCTCTCTATTTGATAATTCTACTTGACCACTAGTTTGAGGATGATAAGCAGAAGCAATTCTATGATTAATACCATACTTAGCAAGAGTTTTTCTAAAACCTCCATGAATAAAATGAGAACCTCCATCAGTCATAATATATCTAGGTACTCCAAATCTAGGAAATATAATATCTACAAGCATTTTTATAGAGGTCTCACCATCAGCACTTTTTGTAGGTATAGCTTCTACCCATTTAGTAACATAATCAACAGCGACAAGTATATGAGTGTTACCGTCTGAAGAAGGGAAAGGACCCATGAAGTCGAATCCCCAACAATCAAATGGTTCAATAACAAGAGTATAATTCATAGGCATTTCATTGCGTCTAGAGATATTACCAACTCTTTGACATTCATCACAAGATAAAATAAATTTCCTTGCATCTTTGAAGAGTGTTGGCCAATAAAAACCTGATTGTAGAACCTTTTGCGCGGTTCTATCTCCAGCGTGATGTCCTCCATAAACACTTCCATGACATTTATTCAATATCTCCTGTTGTTCATATTCAGGAACACATCTTCGCATAATACCATCCACTCCTTCTTTATACAAGTGTGGGTCATCCCAAAAATAATGCCTCAAGTCATAAAAGAATTTCCTCCTTTGCTGAGCTGAAAAGGTTGGAGGCAAATACTTCGAAACAATAAAGTTAGCATAATCTGCATACCAAGGGCTCTCTCGCGAGCTCACCTTTATTACAGCCAATTGTTCATTTGGAAAACTATCATTAACAGGAACAGGATCATAAGCAATATTTTCCAATCTAGACAAATTATCAGCAACAGGATTATCAGCACCTTTCCTATCTATAATATGTAAATCAAATTCTTGCAACAGAAGTACCCATCTAATAAGCCTTGGCTTAGCATCTTTCTTTGTCATAAGGTATCTAATTGCAGCATGATCAGTATGAATTGTAACTTTTGAATCAACAATATAAGGTCTAAACTTATCACAAGCAAAGACTACAGCTAACAATTCCTTTTCAGTTGTAGCATAATTTCTTTGAGCAGCATCAAGAGTCTTACTAGCATAATGAATAACATTTAACTTTTTATCTACCCGCTGTCCAAGAACAGCGCCTACAGCAAAATCACTAGCATCACACATAATTTCAAAAGGCAAATTCCAATCAGGAGGTTCAACTACAGGAGCAGTTGTTAAGGCTTTCTTTAGAGTTTCAAAAGCTTCCTTACAATCATCATCAAAAACAAAAGGTACATCTTTTTGAAGAAGATTAGTAAGAGGCTTTGAAATTTTAGAGAAATCTTTAATAAATCTCCTATAAAACCCAGCATGACCAAGAACACTACGAATACCTTTAACATCCCTCGGATAGGGCATCTTCTCAATTGCTTCAACTTTAGCTCTATCAACTTCAATACCTCTCTCGGAAATTTTATGTCCCAATACAATTCCTTCATTAACCATAAAGTGGCATTTCTCCCAATTAAGAACAAGGTTAGTTTCTTCACATCTCTGCAAAACTTTATCAAGGTTTCGCAAGCAATTATCAAAAGAATTCCCATAGACAGAAAAATCATCCATGAATACCTCTACAATACTTTCGCAAAAACCATGAAAAATAGCAGACATGCATCTTTGAAAAGTAGCAGGAGCATTACATAAACCAAAAGGCATACGCCTATAAGCATAAGTTCCATAAGGACAAGTAAAAGTGGTTTTCTCTTGATCTTTAGCTTTAACAGCAATTTGTGAAAACCCAGAATAACCATCAAGAAAGCAAAAATGAGTATTTTTAGACAACCTTTCTAGCATTTGATCAATAAAGGGTAAAGGGTAATGATCTTTCTTAGTAACTTTATTAACTTTTCGAAAATCAATGCACATTCTATAACCTACAACTATTCTTTGAGGAATAAGCTCATCATTATCATTAGGCACAACAGTCATTCCTCCTTTCTTAGGAACACAATGAACAGGACTAACCCATCTACTATCAGCAATAGGATATATAATACCAGCTTCAAGGAGTTTTAATACCTCGTTCCTTACCACTTCCTTCATCTTCGGAATTAGACGACGTTGATGTTCAACAACAGGCTTTGCATCTTCTTCCATATTAATAGCATGTTGGCAAATAGAAGGAGAAATCCCTTTCAAATCATCAAGAGTATAGCCAATAGCTCCTCGGTGTTTCTTCAATATTTCCAATAACCTTTCTTCCTCAATTTCTGAAAGCTTAGAACTAATAATAACAGGATATATTTTCTTATCATCAATATGAGCATATTTAAGATTATCAGGTAAAGGCTTTAGATCAAAAACAGGATCTTCCTTTGGTGGCGGTGTTGTACCCAAATCTTCCACCGGTAAATCATGCTTGAGAATAGGTTGGCGAAGAAAAATTTCCTCAAGCTCATCTCTTTCTTTCCTAAAAGCTTCACTTTCACTATTCTCCAAATGTTGCTGCAAAGGATTATTAGGAACAAGAACAATAGATGCACACTGCTCCATTTTAAAATCATTACTAGGCAAGTCAGCTTTATAAGGAGTTTTGGTAAATTTAGAAAAGTTAAATTCATAAGGTTCACCAGCAAATCTAGTCAAAATTTTCTCTTTCTTACAATCTATAATAGCTCCACAAGTATTTAGAAAAGGTCTACCAAAAATGATAGGACAATGATCACTAGCAGCAGAACCAAGTACCAAAAAGTCAGCAGGATATTTAATCTTACCACATAGAACTTCCACATCTCGAACAATACCAATTGGAGAAATAGTTTCTCTATTAGCCAAATGAATAACCACATCAATATCTTCAAGTTCACAAGAACCAATTTCGTGCATAATCTCCGTGTAAAGCTCATAAGGAATAGCACTAACACTTGCACCAATATCACATAAACCATAATAGCAATGATCACCAATTCTAACAGATAGCATAGGAACACTAACTTGTTTGGATTTATTAGGATGTGAAACAATATTAGAAGCATCTTCACAGAAAATAATATGACCATCCTCCACATTTTCAGTCACAAGATCTTTAACTATAGCAACAGCAGGTTCAATTTTAATTTGTTCTTCAGGTTCTTTAGGTTTCTTTTCACTTTTATTAACCGCACTAGATATGACAGAGTACTCCTTCATTTTAGCAGGGAAAGGAGTTTTTTCAATATAAGCTTCAGGAATAACATTATCAACAGTTTCAATCACTACACATTTGTTTACAGATGAATCAACTTTATCTTTATACGGTTCATGATACTTATCAAAATTCTTCTTAGGCAGTTCATAATGAGAGGCAAAAGCTTTATAAAGATTTGCAACAACTTGGGAATCAAGACCATATGTAGCACTCATATTACGAAATTTATCAGTATCCATAAAAGCTTCAATGCATTTATAATCATAAATTATACCTGATTCTCTATCTTTGTCGTTCTCCCATCCTTCAGTATTTTCTTGGATCCGATCAAGAAGGTCCCTTTTAAACTCTTCATTCTTGCGTGTAAATGATCCAGAACAAGAAGTATCCAGCAAGGTCTTGTCTTGAAAAGAAAGTCTTGCATAGAAATTATCAATAATAACATTACCAGGAAGCTCATGAATGGGGCATTTGAGCATTAAAGACTTCAATCTCCCCCAAGCTTGGGCAATACTTTCTCCATCATGAGGCCAGAAATTATATATGCGGTTCCGATCTTTGTGAATTTCACTTGGAGGATAAAATTTGGAATAAAATAAAGGCACAATGTCCTCCCAATCAATAGAATCACCATTCTTCAGCAATTTATACCAGTGCGCCGCTTTACCAGACAGCGATATAGTGAATAGTTTCTTCCTAACTTCATTCATAGAAATACCTGCACATTTGAATAAACCGCATAATTCATGCAAAAACAATAAATGATCACCAGGATGGACAGTTCCATCCCCTTCATAGCGGTTATCCATAACACGTTCAATAATTTTCATAGGTATTTTATATGGTACTACTTCCTCACCTGGCGCTTCATCCACTACCGTTGCAGTAGTAGTAGATTTCCCAAATAGAAATTGAAGAGAGGATCTCTCCATAATGATTTATAGCAGCAGGCAGAAATAAAATCAGCACAAACAGTAAATTTCCTTACCAATTCCACTTACCAATAGCGCTTCACTCCCCGGCAACGGCGCCAGAAAATAGTCTTGATGACCCACAAGTATAGGGGGTGTATCGTAGTACTTTCGATAAATAAGAGTGTCGAACCCAACGAGGAGCAGAAGGTGTTGACAAGTTTCGATGAAGGATTCACTGTAAATGCTCACAGACAAGTATTCAGGGGGTTTTGATATTGCAGATAAATAAAGTACAAGTAAATAAAATGCGAGAGAAATAATTGCAGCGAGTGGCCCAATCCTTTTTAGCACAAAGGACAAGCCGGTTTGTTTACTTATAATGACCAAACGTTCTCGAGGACACACGGGGATTTTAGTCTAGTGCTTTCGCTACATACAGCTGATTAATCTTCATTGTTTTGATAAGTGTTGTGTGGGTGAACCTATGCTAATGCACCGCCCTTCCTAGGACTAATACATACTTGTGATTATACCCCTTGCAAGCATCCGCAACTACAAGAAAGTAATTAAGATAAATCTAACCACAGCCTTAAACTCTGAGATCCTGCGATCCCTCCTGCATCGATATACTAACGGGGGCTTAGGTTTCTGTCACTCCGGCAACCCCGCAATTAGCAACCGAATACAAGATGCACTCCCCTAGGCCCATAAATGGTGAAGTATCGTGTAGTCGACGTTCACACGACACCACTAGAAGAATGACACCACAACTTAAATATCATAACATTGAATATTACTCAACCATAATTCACTACTAGCATTTAGACTTCACCCATGTCCTCAAGAACTAAACGAACTACTCACGAGACATCATATGGAATACAATCAGAGGTGATATGATGATGAATAACAATCTGAACATAAACCTTGGTTCAATGGTTTCACTCAATAGCATCTACAACAAGTATAGAATAACACCGGGAGAGTTTCCCCTATCAAACAATCAAGATTTAACCCGAATTGCTACAGCGATGACGAGGTGCAGCGGTGGTGATGGCGGTGTAGATGGTGGAGATGATGATGATGATGATGGAGATGATGTCCCGCTCGATGACGATGGCGATGGCGTCGATTTCCCCCTCCGGGAGGGAATTTCCCCGGCGGATTCCTGCCCGCCGGAGAGCTCTTTTCTCTCTGGTGTTCTCCGCCCCGCAGAGGCGGCTGTAACCCTTCGTGAGGATCCCTCTGTGGCTTAGGTTTTCGGGACGAAGGAGTACGCGAAGAAAAGGAGGCGAAAGGGGCTGTGGGGCCCCCAGAGCATAGGGTGGCGCGGCCAGGCCATGGGCCGCGCCGCCCTATGGTCTGGGCCCACAGTGGCCCTCTCTTCTTCCCCTTCTGGCTCCCTCCGTCATCTGGAAAAATAGGAATTTACGTGAAATTCCCTTCCACAGTTGATCTTCCGAAATATTGCGTTCTGACGGTGCTTTTTCCAGCAGAATCCTGGCTCCGGTGCTTGATCCTCCAATGATGATGAAACATGCAAAATAGATGAAATAACATAAGTATTGTGTCCCAATATGAAATATATCAATGAATAACAGCAAATTATGATACAAAATAGTGATGCAAATTGGACGTATCAACTCCCTTGAAGACTCTTAGGCACCTCGACAGCAGCACAGGGACGCCATTGCTGGGATTCCCTCAGCTTCGCCGCAGCCGCACGAGCCCTTCTGTGGCGAGACTTGCTCCCGGTCATGGTGGCGAAGTAGTATTCCAAGAGGTAAACAAAGTGGTGAACTGAGGAAGACGGCAAGAGCAAAGGTTAGTTCTTAAATTTGGCCTCCCCGTCTCCTCGGCACCTCGCGAGTAGTAATACTGGTCAAAGAGCAAACTTCAAGGCAGAGACTTGGTGGGCCATTCATCTCCAACTATACTTCCTCCGATCCGAATGATACCAAATTTTTGAATGACAAATCACCCAAAACAGTATCTAGGATTTGATCTAGATTCAAATGGGCATAAAATTTCAAAAAAATGAAAAACCAAAGCATATAGCCTTCTTATGTCATATAGTAAGCACTCAAGTTGGTAAACAAGGTCTAGACATATTCAAACCAGAAAAATCATGTTTCTACCCCTAGCCCTAAACTTTGTCTTATGAAGTCAAGCACGAAGAGAAGTCGTTTTGGATTTCAAACATGGAAATTTCAAAAACCTTCCCAAAAGCTTCATTTTGGAGTGACTAAGAAGGATACAGGCTTACCTTTTCATTTTCATGTTTTAAACTTGTTTAAATATTGGTTAAGCCTAGGATTTGACCAAGATCAAATGGGCATAAAAATTCAGAAAAAATCAAAAAAAATGAAAACCAAAGCACATAGTATTATTATGTCATATAGTAAGCATTCAAGTTGATAAACAAGGTCTAAACAACAAACTAGACAAATCATGTATCTACCCCCTAACCCTAAACTCTGTCTTATGAAGTCAAGCATGAAGAGAAGTGGTTTTGGGTTTCAAACATGGAAATTTCAAAAAACTCCCAAAAGCTTCTCATTTTTGAGTGACTAAGAAGGATTCAGGCTTACCTTTTCATTTTCATGTTTTAAACTTGTTCAAATCTTGGTCAAACTTAGGATTTGACCAAGATTCAAATGTGCATAAAAATTGGGAGGAAGGGTATGAATTACAATTCAAAAAAACAAGGTAACTTAAATACTTGGATGCCCCAAAGATGTGTGGAAGCCCAGAACAATGGCAAAACATGTGCGCACGCTGCATCCAATTCAAGTAGAACACATAGTAGGCATCGATAGTTTGACCTAAATTTGAAATCAAAGAGAAGGTGGTTAGAAAAAATCGAAATTGGCAAAGCAAAGCATGAAATCATAAATTTGTGATGCACTATAGCTATGAAAAGTATCAAACAATGCATACCAAAATGATTTTTTAGAGGAATACTAGTTCAACTTATTTTAATTTTATATTAGTAGCCCAAAATCGAACTAGTAGTTGGATATTTCTGAACTTGATCTGTAGTAGTGGGCAAAACCCTAGTTTAACCTATTTAATCATAGATTCGTAGGTCGATTTTTCTACTTTTTTATTATTACTATGCAGCACATGTGTGTTTGCCCGTCGAGTGAAACTCGGAGGAAGAAGGGATCACTCGGAAGGAGAGAAGAAGGGAGAGAATTATGGTGTCTCCCCTTTTTCGGGTGATGATGTTGACTTTTGTGCAGGGTTTGTCAGTGAGCAGGAGCGAGCGAGCGAGCGAGTCGAGCGAGGCCGAGAATGAGAGAGATTTGTTTTTTTTGTGAGAGGGACAACCGAAGGATCCAGAAGGACCCACATACTTCCAATACGCATCCTGATGCGTCTTCTCTTGACAAAGAAAATGGCTGGGAGTTTGCGTACCTATTGCACGTGACTTGTGCTCACTGAAGTGTGGGACCTCACGCATGGGCACCACACGTAAGTGACAGACCTGTTGATGTAAAAACTCGGTTGATTATTATACTACTACATTTATACAAAGTTTCCTATGGATTCAAGGGTACGAAAGCCAAGTTAAATCATTTACATGACATTATTTTTTCCATGAAGCCAAGTTAACTCATTTATCAATTGGTACATTTTGGAGTGACTAAGAAGGATCCAGGCTTACTTTTTCATTTTCATGTTTTAAACATGTTTAAATCTTGGTCAAACCTATGACTTGACCAAGATTCAAATGGGCATAAAAATTCAAAAAAAAGAAAAACAAAAGCACACCGTCTTCCTATGTCATATATCAAGGTGATAAACAAGGTCTGCCATATTCAAACCACAAAAATCATGTATCTACCCCCTAACCCTAAACAAGGATCCAGGCTTACCCTTTTCATTTTCATGTTTTTAAACTTGTTCAAATCTTGGTCAAACTTAGGATTTGACGAAGATTCAAATGGGCGTAAAAATACTTAGAAAAATCATGTACGTATCTACCCCAAACCCTAAACTCTATCTTACGAAGCCAAGCATGAAGAGAAGTGGTTTTGGGTTTCAAACATGGAAATTTCAAAAACCTCCCAAAAGCTTCATTTTAGAGTGACTAAGAAGGATCCATGCTTACCTTTTATTTTCATGTTTTAAACATGTTCAAATCTTGGTCAAACCGTACGTACCTAGGATTTGACCAAGATTCAAATGGGCATAAAAATTCAAAAAAAAATGAAAAACCAAAGCACATAGCCTAGCTTCTTATATATGCCATATAGTAAGCACTCAAGCTAGTTGATAAACAAAGTCTAGACATATTCAAACCAGAAAAATCATGTATCTATATACCCCTAACCCTAAACTTTGTCTTAATTATGAAGTCAAGCACGAAGAGAAGTCGTTTTGGGTTTCAAACATGGACATTTCAAAAACCCTCCCAAAAGCTTCATTGTGGTGTGACGTACTAAGAAGGATACATGCTTACATTTTCAACAACCCCCCTAAAAGCTTCATTATAGAGTGACTAAGAAAGGATCCAGTCTGGCGGGCTTACCTTTTATTTTCTTGTTTTAAACTTGTTCAAATCTCGGTCAAACCTAGGATTTGACCAAGATTCAAAATGTGCATCAAAATTTAAAAAAATTAAAAACCAAATTAAAGCGCATAGTGTTCTTATGTCATATAGTAAGCATTAAAGTTGATAAACAAGGTCTAGACACATATTCAAACAAGACAAGTCATGTATCTATACCCCTAACCCCTAAACTCTATCTTATGAAGTCAACAACATGAAGAGAAGTGGTTTTGGGTTTCAAACATGGAAATTTCAAAAACCTCCCAAAAGCTTCATTTTAGAGTGACTAATATATATAAGAAGGATACATGCCTGCTTACCACCTTTTCATTTTCATATTTTAAACTTGTTTAAATCCGTGTCAAATTAAACCAAGGATTTGACCAAAAGATTCAAATGGGCATAAAATTTTAAAAAAAATCAGAAAAATGAAAAACAAAAGCATATAGTCTTCTTATGTCATATAGTAAGCATTCAAGTTGATAAACAAGGTTTGGACATGCATATTCAAACCTAGGCAAATCATGTATCTATCCCCTAGCCCCTAAACTCTATCTTATGAAGTCAAGCATGAAGAGAAGTGGTTTTGGGTTTCAAACATGAAAATTTCAAGAACATCCCAAAAACTTCATTTTAGAGTGACTAAGAAAGGATACAGGCTTCCCCTTTTCATTTTCATGTTTTATACTTGTTTAAATCTTGGTCAAACCTAGGATTTGACAAAGATTCAAATGTGCATCTATCAAAATAAAAAAATCAGAAAAATTAAAAACCAAAGCACATAGTTTTCTTATGTCATATATAGTTAGCATTAAAGTTGATATAAACAAGGTCTAGATATATTCAAACAAGAAAAATCATGTATCTACCCCTAACCCTAAACTCTGTCTTATGTAGTCAAGCATGAAGAGAAGTGGTTTTGGGTTTCAAACTTGGAAATTTCAAGAACCCCCCAAAAGCTTCATTTTAGAGTGACTAAAGGATCCAGGTCGGGCTTACCTTTTATTTTCATGTTTTAAAATTGTTCAAATCTTGGTCAAACTGTACCTAGGATTTGATCAAGATTCAAATGGGCATAAAATTTCAAAAAAAATGAAAAACCAAAGCATATAGCCTTCTTATGTCATATAGTAAGCACTCAAGTTGGTAAACAAGGTCTAGACATATTCAAACCAGAAAAATCATGTTTCTACCCCTAGCCCTAAACTTTGTCTTATGAAGTCAAGCACGAAGAGAAGTCGTTTTGGATTTCAAACATGGAAATTTCAAAAACCTTCCCAAAAGCTTCATTTTGGAGTGACTAAGAAGGATACAGGCTTACCTTTTCATTTTCATGTTTTAAACTTGTTTAAATATTGGTTAAGCCTAGGATTTGACCAAGATCAAATGGGCATAAAAATTCAGAAAAAATCAAAAAAAATGAAAACCAAAGCACATAGTATTATTATGTCATATAGTAAGCATTCAAGTTGATAAACAAGGTCTAAACAACAAACTAGACAAATCATGTATCTACCCCCTAACCCTAAACTCTGTCTTATGAAGTCAAGCATGAAGAGAAGTGGTTTTGGGTTTCAAACATGGAAATTTCAAAAAACTCCCAAAAGCTTCTCATTTTTGAGTGACTAAGAAGGATTCAGGCTTACCTTTTCATTTTCATGTTTTAAACTTGTTCAAATCTTGGTCAAACTTAGGATTTGACCAAGATTCAAATGTGCATAAAAATTGGGAGGAAGGGTATGAATTACAATTCAAAAAAACAAGGTAACTTAAATACTTGGATGCCCCAAAGATGTGTGGAAGCCCAGAACAATGGCAAAACATGTGCGCACGCTGCATCCAATTCAAGTAGAACACATAGTAGGCATCGATAGTTTGACCTAAATTTGAAATCAAAGAGAAGGTGGTTAGAAAAAATCGAAATTGGCAAAGCAAAGCATGAAATCATAAATTTGTGATGCACTATAGCTATGAAAAGTATCAAACAATGCATACCAAAATGATTTTTTAGAGGAATACTAGTTCAACTTATTTTAATTTTATATTAGTAGCCCAAAATCGAACTAGTAGTTGGATATTTCTGAACTTGATCTGTAGTAGTGGGCAAAACCCTAGTTTAACCTATTTAATCATAGATTCGTAGGTCGATTTTTCTACTTTTTTATTATTACTATGCAGCACATGTGTGTTTGCCCGTCGAGTGAAACTCGGAGGAAGAGGGATCACTCGGAAGGAGAGAAGAAGGGAGAGAATTATGGTGTCTCCCCTTTTTCGGGTGATGATGTTGACTTTTGTGCAGGGTTTGTCAGTGAGAGGAGCGAGCGAGCGAGCGAGCGAGTCGAGCGAGGCCGAGAATGAGAGAGATTTGTTTTTTTTTGTGAGAGGGACAACCGAAGGATCCAGAAGGACCCACATACTTCCAATACGCATCCTGATGCGTCTTCTCTTGACAAAGAAAATGGCTGGGAGTTTGCGTACCTATTGCACGTGACTTGTGCTCACTGAAGTGTGGGACCTCACGCATGGGCACCACACGTAAGTGACAGACCTGTTGATGTAAAAACTCGGTTGATTATTATACTACTACATTTATACAAAGTTTCCTATGGATTCAAGGGTACGAAAGCCAAGTTAAATCATTTACATGACATTATTTTTTCCATGAAGCCAAGTTAACTCATTTATCAATTGGTACATTTTGGAGTGACTAAGAAGGATCCAGGCTTACTTTTTCATTTTCATGTTTTAAACATGTTTAAATCTTGGTCAAACCTATGACTTGACCAAGATTCAAATGGGCATAAAAATTCAAAAAAAAGAAAAACAAAAGCACACCGTCTTCCTATGTCATATATCAAGGTGATAAACAAGGTCTGCCATATTCAAACCACAAAAATCATGTATCTACCCCCTAACCCTAAACAAGGATCCAGGCTTACCCTTTTCATTTTCATGTTTTTAAACTTGTTCAAATCTTGGTCAAACTTAGGATTTGACGAAGATTCAAATGGGCGTAAAAATACTTAGAAAAATCATGTACGTATCTACCCCAAACCCTAAACTCTATCTTACGAAGCCAAGCATGAAGAGAAGTGGTTTTGGGTTTCAAACATGGAAATTTCAAAAACCTCCCAAAAGCTTCATTTTAGAGTGACTAAGAAGGATCCATGCTTACCTTTTATTTTCATGTTTTAAACATGTTCAAATCTTGGTCAAACCGTACGTACCTAGGATTTGACCAAGATTCAAATGGGCATAAAAATTCAAAAAAAAATGAAAAACCAAAGCACATAGCCTAGCTTCTTATATATGCCATATAGTAAGCACTCAAGCTAGTTGATAAACAAAGTCTAGACATATTCAAACCAGAAAAATCATGTATCTATATACCCCTAACCCTAAACTTTGTCTTAATTATGAAGTCAAGCACGAAGAGAAGTCGTTTTGGGTTTCAAACATGGACATTTCAAAAACCCTCCCAAAAGCTTCATTGTGGTGTGACGTACTAAGAAGGATACATGCTTACATTTTCAACAACCCCCCTAAAAGCTTCATTATAGAGTGACTAAGAAAGGATCCAGTCTGGCGGGCTTACCTTTTATTTTCTTGTTTTAAACTTGTTCAAATCTCGGTCAAACCTAGGATTTGACCAAGATTCAAAATGTGCATCAAAATTTAAAAAAATTAAAAACCAAATTAAAGCGCATAGTGTTCTTATGTCATATAGTAAGCATTAAAGTTGATAAACAAGGTCTAGACACATATTCAAACAAGACAAGTCATGTATCTATACCCCTAACCCCTAAACTCTATCTTATGAAGTCAACAACATGAAGAGAAGTGGTTTTGGGTTTCAAACATGGAAATTTCAAAAACCTCCCAAAAGCTTCATTTTAGAGTGACTAATATATATAAGAAGGATACATGCCTGCTTACCACCTTTTCATTTTCATATTTTAAACTTGTTTAAATCCGTGTCAAATTAAACCAAGGATTTGACCAAAAGATTCAAATGGGCATAAAATTTTAAAAAAAATCAGAAAAATGAAAAACAAAAGCATATAGTCTTCTTATGTCATATAGTAAGCATTCAAGTTGATAAACAAGGTTTGGACATGCATATTCAAACCTAGGCAAATCATGTATCTATCCCCTAGCCCCTAAACTCTATCTTATGAAGTCAAGCATGAAGAGAAGTGGTTTTGGGTTTCAAACATGAAAATTTCAAGAACATCCCAAAAACTTCATTTTAGAGTGACTAAGAAAGGATACAGGCTTCCCCTTTTCATTTTCATGTTTTATACTTGTTTAAATCTTGGTCAAACCTAGGATTTGACAAAGATTCAAATGTGCATCTATCAAAATAAAAAAATCAGAAAAATTAAAAACCAAAGCACATAGTTTTCTTATGTCATATATAGTTAGCATTAAAGTTGATATAAACAAGGTCTAGATATATTCAAACAAGAAAAATCATGTATCTACCCCTAACCCTAAACTCTGTCTTATGTAGTCAAGCATGAAGAGAAGTGGTTTTGGGTTTCAAACTTGGAAATTTCAAGAACCCCCCAAAAGCTTCATTTTAGAGTGACTAAAGGATCCAGGTCGGGCTTACCTTTTATTTTCATGTTTTAAAATTGTTCAAATCTTGGTCAAACTGTACCTAGGATTTGATCAAGATTCAAATGGGCATAAAATTTCAAAAAAAATGAAAAACCAAAGCATATAGCCTTCTTATGTCATATAGTAAGCACTCAAGTTGGTAAACAAGGTCTAGACATATTCAAACCAGAAAAATCATGTTTCTACCCCTAGCCCTAAACTTTGTCTTATGAAGTCAAGCACGAAGAGAAGTCGTTTTGGATTTCAAACATGGAAATTTCAAAAACCTTCCCAAAAGCTTCATTTTGGAGTGACTAAGAAGGATACAGGCTTACCTTTTCATTTTCATGTTTTAAACTTGTTTAAATATTGGTTAAGCCTAGGATTTGACCAAGATCAAATGGGCATAAAAATTCAGAAAAAAAAAAAAAATGAAAACCAAAGCACATAGTATTATTATGTCATATAGTAAGCATTCAAGTTGATAAACAAGGTCTAAACAACAAACTAGACAAATCATGTATCTACCCCCTAACCCTAAACTCTGTCTTATGAAGTCAAGCATGAAGAGAAGTGGTTTTGGGTTTCAAACATGGAAATTTCAAAAAACTCCCAAAAGCTTCTCATTTTTGAGTGACTAAGAAGGATTCAGGCTTACCTTTTCATTTTCATGTTTTAAACTTGTTCAAATCTTGGTCAAACTTAGGATTTGACCAAGATTCAAATGTGCATAAAAATTGGGAGGAAGGGTATGAATTACAATTCAAAAAAACAAGGTAACTTAAATACTTGGATGCCCCAAAGATGTGTGGAAGCCCAGAACAATGGCAAAACATGTGCGCACGCTGCATCCAATTCAAGTAGAACACATAGTAGGCATCGATAGTTTGACCTAAATTTGAAATCAAAGAGAAGGTGGTTAGAAAAAATCGAAATTGGCAAAGCAAAGCATGAAATCATAAATTTGTGATGCACTATAGCTATGAAAAGTATCAAACAATGCATACCAAAATGATTTTTTAGAGGAATACTAGTTCAACTTATTTTAATTTTATATTAGTAGCCCAAAATCGAACTAGTAGTTGGATATTTCTGAACTTGATCTGTAGTAGTGGGCAAAACCCTAGTTTAACCTATTTAATCATAGATTCGTAGGTCGATTTTTCTACTTTTTTATTATTACTATGCAGCACATGTGTGTTTGCCCGTCGAGTGAAACTCGGAGGAAGAAGGGATCACTCGGAAGGAGAGAAGAAGGGAGAGAATTATGGTGTCTCCCCTTTTTCGGGTGATGATGTTGACTTTTGTGCAGGGTTTGTCAGTGGAGCGAGCGAGCGAGCGAGCGAGTCGAGCGAGGCCGAGAATGAGAGAGATTTGTTTTTTTTTGTGAGAGGGACAACCGAAGGATCCAGAAGGACCCACATACTTCCAATACGCATCCTGATGCGTCTTCTCTTGACAAAGAAAATGGCTGGGAGTTTGCGTACCTATTGCACGTGACTTGTGCTCACTGAAGTGTGGGACCTCACGCATGGGCACCACACGTAAGTGACAGACCTGTTGATGTAAAAACTCGGTTGATTATTATACTACTACATTTATACAAAGTTTCCTATGGATTCAAGGGTACGAAAGCCAAGTTAAATCATTTACATGACATTATTTTTTCCATGAAGCCAAGTTAACTCATTTATCAATTGGTACATTTTGGAGTGACTAAGAAGGATCCAGGCTTACTTTTTCATTTTCATGTTTTAAACATGTTTAAATCTTGGTCAAACCTATGACTTGACCAAGATTCAAATGGGCATAAAAATTCAAAAAAAAGAAAAACAAAAGCACACCGTCTTCCTATGTCATATATCAAGGTGATAAACAAGGTCTGCCATATTCAAACCACAAAAATCATGTATCTACCCCCTAACCCTAAACAAGGATCCAGGCTTACCCTTTTCATTTTCATGTTTTTAAACTTGTTCAAATCTTGGTCAAACTTAGGATTTGACGAAGATTCAAATGGGCGTAAAAATACTTAGAAAAATCATGTACGTATCTACCCCAAACCCTAAACTCTATCTTACGAAGCCAAGCATGAAGAGAAGTGGTTTTGGGTTTCAAACATGGAAATTTCAAAAACCTCCCAAAAGCTTCATTTTAGAGTGACTAAGAAGGATCCATGCTTACCTTTTATTTTCATGTTTTAAACATGTTCAAATCTTGGTCAAACCGTACGTACCTAGGATTTGACCAAGATTCAAATGGGCATAAAAATTCAAAAAAAAATGAAAAACCAAAGCACATAGCCTAGCTTCTTATATATGCCATATAGTAAGCACTCAAGCTAGTTGATAAACAAAGTCTAGACATATTCAAACCAGAAAAATCATGTATCTATATACCCCTAACCCTAAACTTTGTCTTAATTATGAAGTCAAGCACGAAGAGAAGTCGTTTTGGGTTTCAAACATGGACATTTCAAAAACCCTCCCAAAAGCTTCATTGTGGTGTGACGTACTAAGAAGGATACATGCTTACATTTTCAACAACCCCCCTAAAAGCTTCATTATAGAGTGACTAAGAAAGGATCCAGTCTGGCGGGCTTACCTTTTATTTTCTTGTTTTAAACTTGTTCAAATCTCGGTCAAACCTAGGATTTGACCAAGATTCAAAATGTGCATCAAAATTTAAAAAAATTAAAAACCAAATTAAAGCGCATAGTGTTCTTATGTCATATAGTAAGCATTAAAGTTGATAAACAAGGTCTAGACACATATTCAAACAAGACAAGTCATGTATATATACCCCTAACCCCTAAACTCTATCTTATGAAGTCAACAACATGAAGAGAAGTGGTTTTGGGTTTCAAACATGGAAATTTCAAAAACCTCCCAAAAGCTTCATTTTAGAGTGACTAATATATATAAGAAGGATACATGCCTGCTTACCACCTTTTCATTTTCATATTTTAAACTTGTTTAAATCCGTGTCAAATTAAACCAAGGATTTGACCAAAAGATTCAAATGGGCATAAAATTTTAAAAAAAATCAGAAAAATGAAAAACAAAAGCATATAGTCTTCTTATGTCATATAGTAAGCATTCAAGTTGATAAACAAGGTTTGGACATGCATATTCAAACCTAGGCAAATCATGTATCTATCCCCTAGCCCCTAAACTCTATCTTATGAAGTCAAGCATGAAGAGAAGTGGTTTTGGGTTTCAAACATGAAAATTTCAAGAACATCCCAAAAACTTCATTTTAGAGTGACTAAGAAAGGATACAGGCTTCCCCTTTTCATTTTCATGTTTTATACTTGTTTAAATCTTGGTCAAACCTAGGATTTGACAAAGATTCAAATGTGCATCTATCAAAATAAAAAAATCAGAAAAATTAAAAACCAAAGCACATAGTTTTCTTATGTCATATATAGTTAGCATTAAAGTTGATATAAACAAGGTCTAGATATATTCAAACAAGAAAAATCATGTATCTACCCCTAACCCTAAACTCTGTCTTATGTAGTCAAGCATGAAGAGAAGTGGTTTTGGGTTTCAAACTTGGAAATTTCAAGAACCCCCCAAAAGCTTCATTTTAGAGTGACTAAAGGATCCAGGTCGGGCTTACCTTTTATTTTCATGTTTTAAAATTGTTCAAATCTTGGTCAAACTGTACCTAGGATTTGATCAAGATTCAAATGGGCATAAAATTTCAAAAAAAATGAAAAACCAAAGCATATAGCCTTCTTATGTCATATAGTAAGCACTCAAGTTGGTAAACAAGGTCTAGACATATTCAAACCAGAAAAATCATGTTTCTACCCCTAGCCCTAAACTTTGTCTTATGAAGTCAAGCACGAAGAGAAGTCGTTTTGGATTTCAAACATGGAAATTTCAAAAACCTTCCCAAAAGCTTCATTTTGGAGTGACTAAGAAGGATACAGGCTTACCTTTTCATTTTCATGTTTTAAACTTGTTTAAATATTGGTTAAGCCTAGGATTTGACCAAGATCAAATGGGCATAAAAATTCAGAAAAAATCAAAAAAAATGAAAACCAAAGCACATAGTATTATTATGTCATATAGTAAGCATTCAAGTTGATAAACAAGGTCTAAACAACAAACTAGACAAATCATGTATCTACCCCCTAACCCTAAACTCTGTCTTATGAAGTCAAGCATGAAGAGAAGTGGTTTTGGGTTTCAAACATGGAAATTTCAAAAAACTCCCAAAAGCTTCTCATTTTTGAGTGACTAAGAAGGATTCAGGCTTACCTTTTCATTTTCATGTTTTAAACTTGTTCAAATCTTGGTCAAACTTAGGATTTGACCAAGATTCAAATGTGCATAAAAATTGGGAGGAAGGGTATGAATTACAATTCAAAAAAACAAGGTAACTTAAATACTTGGATGCCCCAAAGATGTGTGGAAGCCCAGAACAATGGCAAAACATGTGCGCACGCTGCATCCAATTCAAGTAGAACACATAGTAGGCATCGATAGTTTGACCTAAATTTGAAATCAAAGAGAAGGTGGTTAGAAAAAATCGAAATTGGCAAAGCAAAGCATGAAATCATAAATTTGTGATGCACTATAGCTATGAAAAGTATCAAACAATGCATACCAAAATGATTTTTTAGAGGAATACTAGTTCAACTTATTTTAATTTTATATTAGTAGCCCAAAATCGAACTAGTAGTTGGATATTTCTGAACTTGATCTGTAGTAGTGGGCAAAACCCTAGTTTAACCTATTTAATCATAGATTCGTAGGTCGATTTTTCTACTTTTTTATTATTACTATGCAGCACATGTGTGTTTGCCCGTCGAGTGAAACTCGGAGGAAGAAGGGATCACTCGGAAGGAGAGAAGAAGGGAGAGAATTATGGTGTCTCCCCTTTTTCGGGTGATGATGTTGACTTTTGTGCAGGGTTTGTCAGTGAGCAGGAGCGAGCGAGCGAGCGAGCGAGTCGAGCGAGGCCGAGAATGAGAGAGATTTGTTTTTTTTGTGAGAGGGACAACCGAAGGATCCAGAAGGACCCACATACTTCCAATACGCATCCTGATGCGTCTTCTCTTGACAAAGAAAATGGCTGGGAGTTTGCGTACCTATTGCACGTGACTTGTGCTCACTGAAGTGTGGGACCTCACGCATGGGCACCACACGTAAGTGACAGACCTGTTGATGTAAAAACTCGGTTGATTATTATACTACTACATTTATACAAAGTTTCCTATGGATTCAAGGGTACGAAAGCCAAGTTAAATCATTTACATGACATTATTTTTTCCATGAAGCCAAGTTAACTCATTTATCAATTGGTACATTTTGGAGTGACTAAGAAGGATCCAGGCTTACTTTTTCATTTTCATGTTTTAAACATGTTTAAATCTTGGTCAAACCTATGACTTGACCAAGATTCAAATGGGCATAAAAATTCAAAAAAAAGAAAAACAAAAGCACACCGTCTTCCTATGTCATATATCAAGGTGATAAACAAGGTCTGCCATATTCAAACCACAAAAATCATGTATCTACCCCCTAACCCTAAACAAGGATCCAGGCTTACCCTTTTCATTTTCATGTTTTTAAACTTGTTCAAATCTTGGTCAAACTTAGGATTTGACGAAGATTCAAATGGGCGTAAAAATACTTAGAAAAATCATGTACGTATCTACCCCAAACCCTAAACTCTATCTTACGAAGCCAAGCATGAAGAGAAGTGGTTTTGGGTTTCAAACATGGAAATTTCAAAAACCTCCCAAAAGCTTCATTTTAGAGTGACTAAGAAGGATCCATGCTTACCTTTTATTTTCATGTTTTAAACATGTTCAAATCTTGGTCAAACCGTACGTACCTAGGATTTGACCAAGATTCAAATGGGCATAAAAATTCAAAAAAAAATGAAAAACCAAAGCACATAGCCTAGCTTCTTATATATGCCATATAGTAAGCACTCAAGCTAGTTGATAAACAAAGTCTAGACATATTCAAACCAGAAAAATCATGTATCTATATACCCCTAACCCTAAACTTTGTCTTAATTATGAAGTCAAGCACGAAGAGAAGTCGTTTTGGGTTTCAAACATGGACATTTCAAAAACCCTCCCAAAAGCTTCATTGTGGTGTGACGTACTAAGAAGGATACATGCTTACATTTTCAACAACCCCCCTAAAAGCTTCATTATAGAGTGACTAAGAAAGGATCCAGTCTGGCGGGCTTACCTTTTATTTTCTTGTTTTAAACTTGTTCAAATCTCGGTCAAACCTAGGATTTGACCAAGATTCAAAATGTGCATCAAAATTTAAAAAAATTAAAAACCAAATTAAAGCGCATAGTGTTCTTATGTCATATAGTAAGCATTAAAGTTGATAAACAAGGTCTAGACACATATTCAAACAAGACAAGTCATGTATATATACCCCTAACCCCTAAACTCTATCTTATGAAGTCAACAACATGAAGAGAAGTGGTTTTGGGTTTCAAACATGGAAATTTCAAAAACCTCCCAAAAGCTTCATTTTAGAGTGACTAATATATATAAGAAGGATACATGCCTGCTTACCACCTTTTCATTTTCATATTTTAAACTTGTTTAAATCCGTGTCAAATTAAACCAAGGATTTGACCAAAAGATTCAAATGGGCATAAAATTTAAAAAAAATCAGAAAAATGAAAAACAAAAGCATATAGTCTTCTTATGTCATATAGTAAGCATTCAAGTTGATAAACAAGGTTTGGACATGCATATTCAAACCTAGGCAAATCATGTATCTATCCCCTAGCCCCTAAACTCTATCTTATGAAGTCAAGCATGAAGAGAAGTGGTTTTGGGTTTCAAACATGAAAATTTCAAGAACATCCCAAAAACTTCATTTTAGAGTGACTAAGAAAGGATACAGGCTTCCCCTTTTCATTTTCATGTTTTATACTTGTTTAAATCTTGGTCAAACCTAGGATTTGACAAAGATTCAAATGTGCATCTATCAAAATAAAAAAATCAGAAAAATTAAAAACCAAAGCACATAGTTTTCTTATGTCATATATAGTTAGCATTAAAGTTGATATAAACAAGGTCTAGATATATTCAAACAAGAAAAATCATGTATCTACCCCTAACCCTAAACTCTGTCTTATGTAGTCAAGCATGAAGAGAAGTGGTTTTGGGTTTCAAACTTGGAAATTTCAAGAACCCCCCAAAAGCTTCATTTTAGAGTGACTAAAGGATCCAGGTCGGGCTTACCTTTTATTTTCATGTTTTAAAATTGTTCAAATCTTGGTCAAACTGTACCTAGGATTTGATCAAGATTCAAATGGGCATAAAATTTCAAAAAAAATGAAAAACCAAAGCATATAGCCTTCTTATGTCATATAGTAAGCACTCAAGTTGGTAAACAAGGTCTAGACATATTCAAACCAGAAAAATCATGTTTCTACCCCTAGCCCTAAACTTTGTCTTATGAAGTCAAGCACGAAGAGAAGTCGTTTTGGATTTCAAACATGGAAATTTCAAAAACCTTCCCAAAAGCTTCATTTTGGAGTGACTAAGAAGGATACAGGCTTACCTTTTCATTTTCATGTTTTAAACTTGTTTAAATATTGGTTAAGCCTAGGATTTGACCAAGATCAAATGGGCATAAAAATTCAGAAAAAATCAAAAAAAATGAAAACCAAAGCACATAGTATTATTATGTCATATAGTAAGCATTCAAGTTGATAAACAAGGTCTAAACAACAAACTAGACAAATCATGTATCTACCCCCTAACCCTAAACTCTGTCTTATGAAGTCAAGCATGAAGAGAAGTGGTTTTGGGTTTCAAACATGGAAATTTCAAAAAACTCCCAAAAGCTTCTCATTTTTGAGTGACTAAGAAGGATTCAGGCTTACCTTTTCATTTTCATGTTTTAAACTTGTTCAAATCTTGGTCAAACTTAGGATTTGACCAAGATTCAAATGTGCATAAAAATTGGGAGGAAGGGTATGAATTACAATTCAAAAAAACAAGGTAACTTAAATACTTGGATGCCCCAAAGATGTGTGGAAGCCCAGAACAATGGCAAAACATGTGCGCACGCTGCATCCAATTCAAGTAGAACACATAGTAGGCATCGATAGTTTGACCTAAATTTGAAATCAAAGAGAAGGTGGTTAGAAAAAATCGAAATTGGCAAAGCAAAGCATGAAATCATAAATTTGTGATGCACTATAGCTATGAAAAGTATCAAACAATGCATACCAAAATGATTTTTTAGAGGAATACTAGTTCAACTTATTTTAATTTTATATTAGTAGCCCAAAATCGAACTAGTAGTTGGATATTTCTGAACTTGATCTGTAGTAGTGGGCAAAACCCTAGTTTAACCTATTTAATCATAGATTCGTAGGTCGATTTTTCTACTTTTTTATTATTACTATGCAGCACATGTGTGTTTGCCCGTCGAGTGAAACTCGGAGGAAGAAGGGATCACTCGGAAGGAGAGAAGAAGGGAGAGAATTATGGTGTCTCCCCTTTTTCGGGTGATGATGTTGACTTTTGTGCAGGGTTTGTCAGTGAGCAGCGAGCGAGCGAGCGAGCGAGTCGAGCGAGGCCGAGAATGAGAGAGATTTGTTTTTTTTGTGAGAGGGACAACCGAAGGATCCAGAAGGACCCACATACTTCCAATACGCATCCTGATGCGTCTTCTCTTGACAAAGAAAATGGCTGGGAGTTTGCGTACCTATTGCACGTGACTTGTGCTCACTGAAGTGTGGGACCTCACGCATGGGCACCACACGTAAGTGACAGACCTGTTGATGTAAAAACTCGGTTGATTATTATACTACTACATTTATACAAAGTTTCCTATGGATTCAAGGGTACGAAAGCCAAGTTAAATCATTTACATGACATTATTTTTTCCATGAAGCCAAGTTAACTCATTTATCAATTGGTACATTTTGGAGTGACTAAGAAGGATCCAGGCTTACTTTTTCATTTTCATGTTTTAAACATGTTTAAATCTTGGTCAAACCTATGACTTGACCAAGATTCAAATGGGCATAAAAATTCAAAAAAAAGAAAAACAAAAGCACACCGTCTTCCTATGTCATATATCAAGGTGATAAACAAGGTCTGCCATATTCAAACCACAAAAATCATGTATCTACCCCCTAACCCTAAACAAGGATCCAGGCTTACCCTTTTCATTTTCATGTTTTTAAACTTGTTCAAATCTTGGTCAAACTTAGGATTTGACGAAGATTCAAATGGGCGTAAAAATACTTAGAAAAATCATGTACGTATCTACCCCAAACCCTAAACTCTATCTTACGAAGCCAAGCATGAAGAGAAGTGGTTTTGGGTTTCAAACATGGAAATTTCAAAAACCTCCCAAAAGCTTCATTTTAGAGTGACTAAGAAGGATCCATGCTTACCTTTTATTTTCATGTTTTAAACATGTTCAAATCTTGGTCAAACCGTACGTACCTAGGATTTGACCAAGATTCAAATGGGCATAAAAATTCAAAAAAAAATGAAAAACCAAAGCACATAGCCTAGCTTCTTATATATGCCATATAGTAAGCACTCAAGCTAGTTGATAAACAAAGTCTAGACATATTCAAACCAGAAAAATCATGTATCACCCCTAACCCTAAACTTTGTCCATGAAGTCAAGACGAAGAGAAGTCGTTTTGGGTTGCTGGTTTCCATGGCCGACGATTTTGGTCCCTTGTGGTGTGACGTACTAAGAAGGATACATGCTTACATTTTCAACAACCCCCCTAAAAGCTTCATTATAGAGTGACCAAAAGGTCCAGTATGGTGGCCCGGGACTTGGTGCATCTCGAAATCTCGGGTTCGCCGGCCGAGTCAACGCAAATCCGCACCGCCGAGGGATGTAGGGCCCAGATGGCAGCCTCTCTGGCATTGTTTTTTTCTAGATCGCGCCATCTCGTTCAACGTTCTCCGATCCAGCCGTTTACGATGCAGGATCATGGGTCCCGCATGTCATCCTCTATGAACCAAAATTCTTTCTATTCTTGGATTTTTTTGACCCCTGATTTCTGGCTACTTCCTTTTTCTTTTGATCCCTTGCCGCCTTGGAAACGTTGAGACCGCTGCTGCTAAATGGGACCCGCATGTCATCCTCTATGTGCAATCAACTTTCTTTTCTTTTTTTTTTGGCACCTCAAATTTGGTCACTTGCCTTTTCTTTCGATCCCCTGGCCTCTCAAACGGTGATACCGTGCTGCTAAATGGGACATGTCATCCTCTATGTACTATAAAACTTTCTTTTCTGGATTATTTTTGGCACCTCAAATTTGGTCACTTGCCTTTTCTTTCGATCCCCTGCCTCTCAAACGGTGATACCGCTGCTGCTAAATGGGACCCGCATGTCATCCTCTATGTACTATAAAACTTTCTTTTCTTGAATTATTTTTGGCTCCTCATATTTTTTCACTTGCCTTTTTCTTTCGATCCCCTGCCGCCTCTCAAACGGTGATACCGCTGCTGCTAAATGGGACCCGCATGTCATCCTCTATGTACTATAAAACTTTCTTTTCTTGAATTATTTTTGGCACCTCATATTTGGTCACTTGCCTTTTTCTTTCGATCACCTGCCGCCTCTCAAACGGTGATACCGCTGTGCTAAATGGGACCCGCATGTCATCCTCTATGTACTATAAAACTTTCTTTTCTTGGATTTTTTTGGCACCTCATATTTGGTCACTTGACTTTTTCTTTCGATCCCCTGCCGCCTCTCAAACATTGATACCGCTGCTGTAAATGGGACCCGCATGTCATCCTCTATGTACTATAAAACTTTCTTTTCTTGGATTTTTTTGGCACCTCATATTTGGTCACTTGCCTTTTCTTTCGATCCCCTGCCGCCTCTCAAACGGTGATACCTCTCGCTAAATGGGACCCGCATGTCATCCTCTATGTACTATAAAACTTTCTTTTCTTGAATTATTTTTGGCTCCTGATATTTTTTCACTTGCCTTTTTTCGATCTCATGCCACGTTTGAAACGTTGAGGAACCTGCAGGCTCATGGGACCCGCATGTCATCCTCTATGTACTATAAAAGTTCTTTTTCTTGGTTTTTTTTCACCATCTGATTTTTGGCAATTTCTTTTTTCTTTTGATCCCCTGCCACCTCTCAAACGCTGATACCGCTGCTGCTAAATGGGACCCGCATGTCATCCTCTATGTACTATAAAACTTTCTTTTCTTGAATTATTTTGGCTCCTCATATTTGGGCACTTGCCTTTTTCTTTCGATCTCATGCCACGTTTGAAACGTTGAGGAACCTGCTGGCTCATGGGACCCGCATGTCATCCTCTATGTGCTATAAAAGTTTCCTTTGTTGGATTTTTTTTCACCCTCTGATTTTTGGCTTGCCTTTTTCTTTTGATCCCCTGCCCCCTTTGAAACGTTGAGTAAGCTGTTGGCTCAAGGGACCCGCATGTCATCCTCTATGTCCATCAACTTTCCTTTCTTGGATTTTTTTCACCCCCTAATTACTAGCTACTTTCTTTTTCTTTTGATCTCAAGCCGCATTACAAACATTGAGACCGCTGCTGCAAAATGGGACCCACATGTCATCCTCTATGTACAATAAAGTTTCTTTTCTTGGATTATCTTTTGCTCCTGATATTTTGTCACTTGCCTTTTTCTTTCGATCTCATGCCGCCTTTGAAACGTTGAGTAAGCTGCTGGCTCATGGGTCCCGCATGTCATCCTCTACGAACAATAAAAGTTTCCTTTCTTGGAGTTATTTTTGACCCCTAATTTCTGGCTATTTGCCTTTTTCTTTGGATCTCCTGCCCCTTTGAAACGATGAGGACGTTGTTGGCAGGTCGGTCCCACAAGTCATCCTCTATGAACAATAAAAGTTTCCTTTGATGGATTTTTTTGAACCCCTAATTAATTTCTGGATATTTCCTTTTTTCTTTGATCCCCTGCCGCCTTGGAATCGTTGAGGATGCTGCTGCCTCATGGGTCCCGCATGTCATCCTCTCAGAACGGTAAATGTTTCTTTTCTTGGATATTGTTTACCAAATGATTTTTGGCTTATTTTTTCTTTCGATCTCCTGCCGCCTTTAAAACGTTGAGGACGCTGCTGGCTCACGGGTCCCACATGTCAGCCTCTATGAACAATAAGCGCTGAGGACGCTGCTGCCTCATGGGTCCCGCATGTCATCCTCTCAGAACGAAAATGTTTCTTTTCTTGGATTTTTTACCAACAGATTTTTGGTTTATTTTTTCTTTCCATCCCCTGCCGCCTTTAAAACGACGCTGCTGGCTCATGGGTCCACGATGTCAGCCTCCCCGTACAAGAAACATGTGATATCTTGATTATTTTGCAGACAATAAACAGTGTATTGCGCTCTGAGCTATTGCAAACGGATAAATTAAATCTTTATTTTTACAACATATATCTTGAATCTCCTTGTTTTTTGTTTTGGCGAAGCATAGGACTTTCCTGTTTTTTTTTTGAGAAAAATCCGAACTATCATGTTCTGGAGTGGGCTGAAATTGTACGTGTCAAAAGGCCCAGAAGGATAGTTCGAAGGCCCAGATGTCTAGATGCAGCCCAATTGAAATCTTTCTTTTCTTGGATTTTTTTCACCCCCTGATTTCTGGCTACTTCATTTTTCTTTTGGTCCTGTGCCGCCTTGGAAACGTTCAGACCGCTGCTGCAAAATGGGACCCGCATGTCATCCTCTATGTACAATAAAGTTTCTTTTCTTGGATTATTTTTGGCTCCTGATATTTGGTCACTTGCCTTTTTCTTTCGATCTCATGCCACGTTTGAAACGTTGAGGCTGCTGGCTCATGGGACCCGCATGTCATCCTCTATGTACAATAAAAGTTTGATTTCTTGGATTTTTTTCACCCTCTGATTATTTCCTTTTTCTTTTGATCCCCTGCCGCCTTTGAAACGTCCAGTAAGCTGCTGGCTCATAGGTCCCACATGTCAGCCTGTATGAACGATAAAGCTTTCCTTTCTTGGAGTTTTTTGACCCCCTAATTTCTGGCTACTTTCTTTTTCTTTTGATCTCAAGCCGCATTTGAAACGTTGGGACCGCTGCTGCAAAATGGGACCCGCATGTCATCCTCTATGTACAATAAAGTTTCTTTTCTTGGATTATTTTTGGCTCCTGATATTTGGTCACTTGCCTTTTTCCTTCGATCCCATGCCACGTTTGAAACGTTGAGGAACCTGCTGGCTCATGGGACCCGCATGTCATCCTCTATGTACTACAAAAGTTTATTTTCTTGGGTTTTTTTTCACTCTCTGATTTTTGGCTATTTCCTTTTTCTTTTGATCCCCTGCCGCCTTGGAAACGTTGAGTAAGCTGCAAACTCGTGGGACCCGCATGTCATCCTCTATGTACAATCAATTTTCTTTTCTTGGAGTTTTTTACCCCCTAATTTCTGGCTACTTTCTTTTTCTTTTGATCTCAAACCGCATTTGAAACGTTGGGACAGCATGTCATCCTCTATGTACAATAAAAGTTTTTTTGGATTATTTTTCACCCTCTGATTTTTGGTCACTTGCCTTTTTCTTTCGATCTCATGCCGCCCTTGAAAACGTTGAGGAACCTGCTGGCCCATGGGACCCACATGTCATCCTCTATGTACTATAAAAGTTTCTTTTCTTTGATTTTTTTCACCCTCTGATCTTTGGCTATTTCCTTTTTCTTTTCATCCCCTGCCGCCTTGGAAACGTTAGTAAGCTGCTGACTGGTGGGACCCGCATGTCATCCTCTATGTACAATCAAGTCTCTTTTCTTGGATTTTTTTACCCCCTTGGTCACTTGCCTTTTTCTTTCGATCTCATGCAGCCTCTGAAACGTTGAGAAGCTGCTGGCTCATGGGACCCACATGTCATCCTCGATACTATAAAAGTTTCTTTTCTTGGATTTTTTTCACCCTCTTATTTTTGGCTGTTTCCTTTTTCTTTTGATCCCCTGCCGCCTTGGAAACATTGATTAAGCTGCTGACACAAGGGGCCCGCATGTCATCCTCTATGTACAATCAACTTGCAAGATCTTGGGGCGGAAGAGCTTGTATAAGTGGGACCCATATGTCATCCTCTATGTACAATAAAAGTTTCTTTTTCTTGGATTATTTTTTGCTCCTGGTATTTGGTCTCTTTCCTTTTTCTTTCGATCTCATGCCGCCTCTGAAACGTTGAGTAAGGTGCTGGGTCATGGGACCCGCATGCCATCCTCTATGTACAATCAACTTTTTTTTCTGGGAGTTTTTTTTACCCCTAATTTCTGGCTACTCTTTTTCTTTTGATCTCAAGCCGCATTTGAAACGTTGACACCGCTGCTGCAAAATGGGACCCGCATGTCATCTTTTATGTACAATAAAGTTTCTTTTCTTGGATTATTTTTTGCTCCTGATATTTGGTCACTTGTCTTTTTCTTTCGATCTCATGCCCCCTTTGAAACGTTGAGGAAGCTGCTAGCGCATGGGTCCCGCATGTCATACTCTATGAACAATAAAAGTTTCCTTCCTTGGAGTTATTGTTTACCGCTAATTTCTGGCTACTTCCTTTTTTCTTTTGATCCCCTGCCGCCTTGGAAACGTTGAGTAAGCTGCTGACACAAGGGGCCCGCATGTCATCCTCTATGTACAATCAACTTGCAAGATCTTCGAGCGAAAGAGCTTGTATAAGTGGGACCCATATGTCATCATCTATGTACAATAAAAGTTTCTTTTCTTGGATTATTTTTTGCTCCTGATATTTGGTCACTTTCCTTTTTCTTTCTATCTCATGCCGCCACTGAAACGTTGAGTAAGGTGCTGGCTCATGGGACTGTACAATAAAGTTTCATTTCTTAGATTTTTTTTACCCACTGATTTTTGCTAACTTGCCTTTTTCTTTTCGATCATATGCCGCCTTTGAAATTGAGGTCGCCGCTGGCTCATGGGTCCCACAAGTCAGCCTCTATGAACAATAAACCTTTCCTTTGTTGTATTTTTTTTACCCCTAATTTCTGGCTATTTGCCTTTTTCTTTTGATCCCCTGCGGCCTTTGAAACGATGAGGACGCTGCTGGCAGGTCGGTCCCACATGTCATCCTCTATGAAGAATATAAGTTTCCTTTTTGGATTTATTTTTGACCCCTAATTTCTGGCTATTTGCCTTTTTCTTCTGATCCCTGCCGACTTCGAAATGATGAGGATGCAGCTGGCAGATCGGTCCCACATGTCAGCCTCTATGAACAATAAATGTTTCCTTTGTAGGATTTATTTTTTACCCCTATTTTCGGGCTACTTGCCTTTTTCTTTGAAACGTTGAGGACGGTACTGTCTCATGGGTCCCACATGGCATCCTCTCTGAACGATAAACCTTCATTTCTTGTTAACGACAGGTTTATCAGTATTATTTTCGCAGACTAATACAAGCTCTTTGGCTCCAAGATCTTGCAAGTTGATAGATTAAATCAAGGAATTATTAGGATATGTTTTAAATTTCAAATCCACTTTATGAATTTTTAAAAATACCGTTATCCATGTGGGTATGGAGCGATCAAGGATTTTCATATTGGGCATGAGCAGTTTCAAAAATTGGAACCCTATAATTCAAAATAAATAAAAACAACTTTTATGTAGAATCTCCGTGTATTTTTTTTTGCCAATCATAGGATCTGTGTTTCATTAGAAAAGGGCCGAAATTGCATGAGCAGAAAGGCCCATTTGAAGTTATTGGGCTTCGACGGCCGGAGCAAGTAGACCGATAACAATTACCATGTAGATGTTCCTTGGCAACCCAAAAGTGAAATATTGGGCCCAACAGGGGAAGGTTGAACAGTACTTTTTCTATTGGGAAGGTGGTACATGGGGTTATCCTGACAAAAAAAATGGAACATGGGTTACTGAAGGTTGCCCATTTGTGCCTAATATGTTTGTCAGCAGGAGCTTTACCTTCCGCCGCCGCCGCTCCGCTTCCGCCGCCGCCGCCATGCCTCGTCGCGGGTCGAGCTACCGGTACGGCGGCGTCTCGAGCTCGGGGTACAGCAGCGTCCGCGCGCGCCCCAAATTAAGGTACTTCCTCCTCGGGACGGCACCTACGATAGGCTCGGCTGGCCTTGGGGCATTTACCCCTAGCCTCTTCCATGCTCAAGTTTTTGAAATGTTTCTGGCTCTGTTCAACACTGGATCAAATTTGTCAACATGACCATTCTTATGGAGTAGCAACGAGTTGAATCTCTCAAAACTCTTTAAGTTCTGCAATATAACGACTAATTGGTACTACCTTATACAAAATGATTACATATCCTTATTTTGGAAGCAAGCAATCACACACTTATAGTTTGCTAGTCAGCTGCACGTAACGTTAAAAATCGGCAATTATAATGAATAAACCTGTAATTTTCACTTAAAATGCATTAAGGAGCATCAAATTTGACAAATCAAACCATGTCGTACTGAAAATTGACATGTCTTTCTCATGCAGAAATGTAAAATTATCCATGCATGTGCGTTTATACAGGTTAAGTTTTGCACGTATTATTTTTTGTAACTTTTCTGACTACCTTCAAAGCTCCAATCCTTCTTCATCATCTTTGTTGTACCGCACTGATGCAAGTGAATGCGAGCTGCTCGCCAGACGCGACTTCGTGTCCGATATGTGTACTATGCCTTCTCCATCTAGTGCTAGTTACGCCTCTGTGCTAATTAATTCAGCACAAACCTCTGTCATTGCAGCTGTGACTCACCTCGACCATTGGAGCCCAATCACAAGAGCGAGCTCAGTCTCAACCAGAGAGGCATGTGTCTCATGGTTAGCTATCTACAACTTGCTGTCTTACTAAAACCGTGCCTATCATATAGAGATCACCTCGCTGGTGTAGTGTAGCAATGGCTGCAAGTAGCTGCTAGCATGAGCGAAGGGGATAAGGAAGAAAAGATTAAAAAAATGGGGTGGGGCCAACAAGCAGGAAAGCTATCTACTGTACTAGCTTTATGGATGTTTCTGGAATTGGGTAGAAAATAGTACTCGATGACACTGTAGCAGCGAATCCCAGAGACCAAAGGCCGTTGGATGATGTCTAATGAACGGCAGAACAAAATCGGCGAAATTAGCTTGAATTTTGATAATAAATCTTGGGCATTTTCCCTCGAACATGATTTATCAACTTTGGGTAGTCTCTGGACTAGTCTCCCTCGTCCACCAATTATTATCATAAACTACTGCGGAAAGTTGAGGGCAGTCCCTAGTCCCGAGTCGTCGTGGTGAACGAGCAGATGCCATGGGATGGCTTATCTTGGGGCCGAATGGACGCTAGAGGATTCGGGGGAGGGTTTGTGACTAGATGGATGAACTTCCGGATGCTTTCCTCAAGAACATGGCCAGGGCCAGAGGTAGAAGAAGAAAGACACAAGGACGAACTCGCTCTAGATCACCATGTTCATTGATCTCAAGATAGGTTACAGGTTTCTTCTCTCTCTGTGGATCGCGCATGTACAAGAAGCTGCCCCCTCTCCTTATATAGAGGAGAGGGTGGCTTACAGAACAAGAAACCCTAATGGGATCTTTGACTAGACAAACTACTTTACAAAGATACTTTATAAAGCTACTTTAATCATAGATGACGCCTTGGTCTTCTTTAAACATAGAGGCTGACGTCCTCCGGCCTCTTTGACCGTCATCCTCCTCCTTGTCTTCTAGTCTTCGTTTAAAGCCACTTTGCTTAGCTCATCCTTGTCTTTTAGCTCCTGACGGAATCTTGGACCAGTCAGCCGGCATGTTCTTCCTTCCGTCATGCCGGTATCTTTCCTTCCCGGCTCCGGCATACCCCTCTTGGGGATACCGGCTTAGCTTACTTAGCCAAACTCTATTTTCTTATTCCGGTATGAATATTAAACCGGTATCTTGAAGGGTGAGACCATCCGGTATGGCATATCTTTGGCATACCGGGGGTCATCCCCCCAACATTAGTCCCCGAAGCTGGTATAGTCTGGCGGATTCTATCCAACAGACCATGCCAGGTTTTTGTATCTTGGATACCGGTTTAACTTCCTTGGCCCTTGGCTCAAATCCGGCATCTTTGCTCGGACTCACACTTTCTCTCTTCTCTAGACATTCTCCGGCATCTTACTCTCCGGTATCTTAGTCTTTAAGTCTCTCCTCGACGTGGTCGAGAATATTTCGGGTTCTGTGCCTGTCAGAGACATGCGCACTGTGACTGTCGCGCCAGTGTCAGTTGTCACTTCGTATTGACACTTGCGCGCGCATTTAATGCACCGCTCCGGATCCCACTCACCGCTTCGGATCCCATGTGTACCTCCGTGTGGCTTTCTCTTTTCCGCGTGTATCTCTGTGACACGTGGCGATCAGCGACGCGAACCGTCGCGGGCCGCGAGGCAAACCGCGCAGGCCCAGCGGTTTTCGGCCCACCTTCTCTCTCCTTTATAAGCTCAACCGCCCCTTCTTCTTCCTCTTCTTCGCATTCTCCTTCCTTCGCGCATAGAGTTCTTCGCTCCTGCGCTCCTTCACCGCACCTCGTCCGCCGCTGCTCGCCTGAGTTCGCCGCCCGGTGAACTTACGCCGCGCCTCCGCCGGACTTCGTCGTGTGGAGAGCTTCCGCAGCGTCTTCTTCTTCTTGGCCTTCACCGCCTCGCCGTCGGCAGAGCTCGCCGGCGACCGCGGGCCTGTTTTCTCGCCGGAGAAGTTCTTCCTCATCAACTGCGACACTCCAGGTCAGTTCAAATCTTGCTCTATTTGCCATTCGCTCGCTTTCCAGATCTGGGGTCTTTGGTGTTCTTATTTCTTCCTTTTTCTCTGGTTTTTCTCTTACTCGTAGATCTTCGCGTGTGGGTCAAGTGTGGGATTCTTGTTTCTTTGCCTCCTATCCAATGTCTGACGAGGAAACTTCTTCCGCGTCTTCCTCTTCTTCCTCCGCTAACCATAGCAAACGATCTTCCGGCGAATCTACACCCTCAGATTCGATGAGGGCAGATTCCGGCAAACAGCAGGAATCCGGTAGCCAGCAAGGGCAGCCATCAAGAGGCCGGTAGTCCTCAAGATGCCGGTAGCTCTCAGGAGGCCGGTAGCTCCCAAGATGCCGACAACTCCCAAGATGCCGGCAGTCGCCTAGAATCCGGTAGCTCTAGCCAAGCATCCGGCAGCCAAGTTGGGACGAGTAGCTCTGGCGAGGCTTCAAGCAGCTCCAGCCAATCTTCCGGCGAGGAGCCTTCCCCAGTCACACGCGGAGCTTGGATGGGCTCCAATGTTACTGAATATGAGATAGATTGGCTGTACCGGTCCCGTAGGATTCCGGAAGGAGTCACTTGCCGGATTCCTGGTGACGAACTAATTCCGGACCCCGAGCCCGACGAACGTGTTGTTTTTCTTGCTCACTTTGAGCGCGGCTTCGGCCTTCCTCCTTCTTCCTTTTTCCTTGATCTTCTGGATTTCTACAAACTCCAACCTCATCATCTTCCTGGCAACTCCGTCTTTTACCTCTCCTGCTTCACCACCTTCATGGAGGCCTACATTGGCATACGTCCCACTCTCGAGACGTTTGCCCGCTTCTTCGCTCTTCGGATTAATTCCGTTCAGGGCAAAAATATTCCTCCACCCAAGCCCCCCGTTCAATGCGGGTCTTGCATCATCGGCAAGCGTCAAGGGAGCCCCTTTTTCGAGTTCTCCGGCCTGGAGTCTTGCCGGTTATGGCAAGGGACGTTTTTCTATGTGAAGAACAACGGCCCCGCAGATCTCATCTGCCTGCCTCCTTTTGATCCGGCGCCGCCCGCGAAAACCAACTGGAGCTACAATCCGAAGGAGTCTCACAACGAGACCAACCGGATTATACGCTTCATGAAGCAGAAGATGAAGGACACCGGCATCTGCTCTGACGATATCATCCGCACCTTCATATCGCGCCGGGTACTTCCTCTGAAGCGCCGCGCCCATAGGATGAGCGAGATGTACGGCCCTGGCGATCCTACCAAGATCACCGGCCTGCCTCTTAGCAAGAAGGACGTTGTCCTCAAGGCCAAGCAGATTTGCCAAACTGCTATGCGCTTTAACTGGAAATGGGGCCTGCTTCCCTTCAGCACTACTAACCCTCCGACCCAAGAAGTAAGGGACTATGCGATCGGGGTTGTTTCTTGCCGGTAACCTTTTGCTTTTGCTTATTTTCTTTTTCATGTTTCAGGCCAAGGACCGCTTCCCCCTCATCGAAGCCGAGCGGCGAGGATCTTGCCGGAAGCGCGCCCTCGACTCCTTCGACCCCGATCCCCTCATATTTTGGAAGGATCTGAAAATGGGCAAGACCCCGGCATCTCGCCTGGGCCGGTCTCCGCCAAAGCCAACCGGGTCCGCCGACGACCTGGAAATGCTTGAGGTATTTTCTTTTCCGGCTTCTTTTATTCTTCCGCTATCATTTTCCTTCGAGCTGCTTCTTAACCTTGCTCAAACCTTAGATCCATGAGCATGCGCCGCCCCTTCGTGCCGAGGCCGGCACGGAGTTCGTGGACAAGCTCATGGCCCAGGGCCAGAAGAACAAGCGGCCGCCATCTGACGATGGCTCCAGCCAGGCCCCTCCCTCCAAGCGCTTCCGGACAGAAGAGCTGGGGGAGAAGAAAGTTGGCGTGCGCCGCTACGCGCGCAAGCAGATGCCTACCGCTGCCGGGTAAGTTTTTATTTCCTGACTCGTCTGATTTTTGCTAAGTCCTTTTTCCGGTTGTATTTTTCCAACCATCTCTCTTTTTTCTCTTTTTCTTCAGCGCCGCGCTCAAGCTGGGCTCCAGACCCTCGGGCTCTGAAGGTTCCGCAAGGACCTCAACCCCTCCTCACTCAAGCCCGGCACCACCTGGTGCCGGCAACATCTCTGCCTCCCTTTCGGGGGGCACAACAAGTTCGGGGCGTGCGGCCCCTACATTTTCTGATCACCGCACAGAGGAGGATTCTTCCTTCTTCCTCGAGAACCAAGACACCGGCACCAGCAACACCGGTGCCGGAGAAGAAAAAGCTGCCGGGCAGGCGGAGCCTCCAGCTCCTCCTGTCCTTGAGAAAAAGACAAGTCCCGCGCCGGAATCCTCCGCGCCGGGAAGCTCCAACCCGGGTGGTGCGTCTACCGCGCCCCCTTCTCCACGGACCATCCTCATGCCGCCGCCAAGTGCTCCCGGCACCCAGCCTTCCGGGGCTGCTTTTGCCGCGCCGCCGCCCAAGACCTTCAGGTCTACTAAGGGGAAGGCGACGGCTCCCGGCACCTCCTCTGCAGGCCAGCAGCCCCTGGTGCTGCACGTCTCCAAGGCCGCCCAGAACACTGTCGCCAAGGCCACCGGTCTCCTTGGCCGCATAACTGACTTCAAGCGCCGAGGCCAGGATCTGGGGCACCTCATGCCTTACGCCCAGAAGTGGAACGCCGCGGATGTCACTCCGGCGACCCGCGGCCTGGGCAAGGACAGGCAGCCGGCACCTGATCCCATTGGGAACCGCTCTTCCGAGGAGCACTTCACGCGGCTCCGCTGCGCCGTGAAGGAGCTGGACAGTTCGTGGTACGACGCCACGAACAATCTGATGGTACGTTTTATCAACTTTCCTTAATTGCCGATCTCCTCTCTTCCGGAGTCTTTCAGCTTTTACTTTCATGCCGGTTTCTCTCTTGTCTATCTTCCCAGTCCCCGAGTTTTGTGGTGAAAGCGTAGCTTTTAGGACAAAACTTAAACTTTAAGAACTTAGCGCGAAACCGGCACTGCCAGTCCCCGAGCTTCGGGTTAAGAACTCTGTTCTTAGCGCGAAACTTTACCTTAGAACGCGCGAAACCGGCACTGCCAGTCCCCGAGTTTCGGGTTAAGAACTCTGTTCTTAGCGCGAAACTTTACCTTAGAACGCGCGAAACCGGCACTGCCAGTCCCCGAGCTTCGGGTTAAGAACTCTGTTAGCGCGAAACTTTACCTTAGAACGCGCGAAACCGGCACTGCCAGTCCGAGCTTCGGGTTAAGAACTCTGTTCTTAGCGCGAAACATTACCTTAGAACGCGCGAAACCGGCACTGCCATCCCCGAGCTTCGGGTTAAGAACTCTGTTCTTAGCGAAACTTTACCTTAGAACGCGCGAAACCGGCACTGCCAGTCCCCGAGTTTCGGGTTAAACACTTTGTTCTTAGCGCGAAACTCTACTGATCTTTTTGCCTTGAACAGCTCACGGCTGACGCTCGGAAGACCCTCTTTGAGGAGCTCTATGGGAGCACCGGGAGCTTGTGGAGGCGCACGACAAGTGCCAAGGTATACTTTTGTTCTGCCGGCATCTTTCTTACCGGAACTTCTTTTCTTTCTACACTTGCAATTTCTTCCTGACAGTGCTCCCGGAAGCTTCCATTGACGCCCTCAAGGAGCAGCTTGCCAAGGCCCAACGTACGACTTTCTTACCGGGATCTTTTTTCCTTCTGCTAACTTGTCTTTACTTTGAATTTTACCAACACCTTGTTGTTTACACCTTCCTTTCCGGCTCACAGGGGAGAAGGAGCAGCTGATCAAGCAGCATCAGGAGGAGCTGAGCGCCCAGAAGACCAGCTACCAGGAGCTCAAGTCCCAGCTTGTCCAGCTGGGTCTTGACCATGCCAAAGCTCTCGAGGCCGCTGCAGCTGACGCAGCGGCTAAGATGAACGAGGCCCTGGAGAACGCTAGCGACGCCACCGTGGTGCTGCAAGCTGAGCTGGAGGAGCTGGCCAAGGCCCGGAAGGCTGCCGAGGAGAAAGTCGCGCGGTTGGAGGAGGAGCGCAAAGAATGCCATCAGCTGATCCTCCAAACCGACAACCTTGCCCATCGTAAGCTCTCTGATTAATGCATACAAACCATTTTTCCTCCGGTCTCATTTTCTTTTCGCTATCTTTTCATCCGGTCTCTTTTTCTTCCGGCTTCTTTTCTTTCCGGGTTCTTTTCTTTCCGGATTCTTTTCCTTAGCCGTTTTTCTTCTTTGCACAGGCCTCTTCCCGGACTCCCAGACCCATGCTGTGAAGAAGGTCAACGCGCGCCGCACAGACCAGGGCCAGGCGAACCTTGCCGTGCCATGGACACCCCATGACCATCTGGTCGCGCTTAACGCGCGGGTGTCCCATATGCGCGCCATCGATCGCAACCTATCGGACATTCCTGAAGTAGCTTCCCAGCTCTACAGGACTCTCTGGCCTGGCGAGGTGGTGCCGGACACTTTCTCCTTGATCAGCGATCGCCTCAAGGGCGCCGGCAGGAGGATCCGCGAATGGCAGTGCTCTGCTGCCCGCGCCGGAGCAGACTCTGTCCTCCGCGTCGCCTGCTCTTGGTACCCGGAGCTCGACCTGGATGCCCTTATCGGCGTGCGCGAAGGCGCGGAAACCGACCTGGATCCGATCCTTGCCGCCAAACGGCAAGATCGCGCGTACCGGATCGCGGAGTACGCCGAAATGCGCACCTTCATCCCTCCTCCCCATGGCGTCGAAGATTTTCTTGACGAGGAGGGAGATGAAGCCGAGGAGGAGCCCCTGGACGATGCTGGTGCCGGCGACGCTCCCCCTGAAGCTCCTGCTGCCTGATTCTCGGCTTCCAGACTTTACCTGTCATGCCCTTGGCCCTGTGTGGCTTAAAACAATCTTTTGTTAAATTCTGCCCCGGTATGCCGGGGCTTATGATGTAAAACTTAAGTCCGCTTATGGTGTCGTACGACTTCTGTGCCGGTAGGCTATACCGGTAGCTAATTATCTTTAGTTTGTCTTAGCATTTTCGCATTTGGTTTTGCCTTTATCCTGCACTTGCAAAGATTTTCAAACTGTTTCTGCATCCAATTAGATGCACATCTGGCTCTTTTGCCTTGGCTCTGCCTGCCTTCTCTGGGCGCTTTGGCGTATGAGCACAAGGTTCTTTCACCAAACAAGCATTTTCTTGAACTTAGAAATAATTCGAAATTTTGCAAAAAACCGGTATGACCGGGGTTAGTTAAATTTTTCCGAATTGTTCTTTCCCGGTTTCCCTCTCCACAGTTCATGTGCTTATCCCCTACCGGTTTATCTTGCTTGCCATGAAGCCAAGTTATGGACAGCAGCAGAGTCGAAGACTCCGGTAGGGTTTAGCACATTACTAAACCGGAAAGAAAAAGCGTTCAATAAGCAACCGGCAACAGAAAAAATAGACATGTTTCATGCAATTTAAACAAGACAAGTCCCCGAGATTCATTCGAGGTTCCGACATCTTTTATTCATAGCATGTAAGGTACAAAAAGGAACTTCTTACACCACAACTTCATGAGTAGAAAGGACGCAACAAGGCTACGTTCCATGGGCGTTTGGTCTCGTCTCCGGATCTGTCCGCCTTTCCCTTCTTCCATTCCTGCGCATCGATTAGGTAATATGCATCGTTGTGGAGAGCTTTGCTCACAATGAAAGGTCCTTCCCATGGGGGTGACAGCTTGTGCCTGCCTTCAGTGCGCTGCACCAGGCGTAGCACCAGGTCTCCTTCTCGGAATACCCTCGGGTTTACCTTCCGGCTGTGATAGCGTCGGAGGTTTTGCTGGTAAATGGCTGTTCTTGCCAAAGCTAGCTCTCTTGCTTCTTCTAGCAAGTCTACATCATTTTCTCTGGCCTCTTTTACCTCTTCTTCGGTATAGAGCTGCACCCTTGGTGAATCATGGAGGATGTCGGTTGGTATGACCGCTTCTGCTCCATAAACCATGAAAAATGGGGTGTATCCGGTGGACCGGTTCGGAGTTGTTCTTAGACTCCAGAGCACTGACGGTAGCTCATCGATCCAACATCCCGGCGACTTTTCCATTGCATCAATGAGCCTTGGTTTGATACCGGAAAGTACCAAAGCATTTGTTCTTTCAACTTGGCCGTTGCCTTGTGGATGCGCTACTGAGCACAAATCCAGCCGGATGTTTTTACTTTCACAGAACCGTTTGAACTCTCCTTGGGCAAAGTTTGTGCCATTGTCAGTTATGATACTGTGCGGGTATCCATACCGCAGGATTACATCTTTCAAGAATTTCACTGCTGTGTGGCCATCACATTTTGCGATAGGCTTCACTTCCAGCCACTTGGTGAATTTATCCACCATTACCAAGATGTGGGTCATGTTTCCCCTTGCGGTTTTGAACGGTCCAACCATGTCCAGGCACCAAACGGCGAAAGGCCAAGTTAGCGGTATGGTTTTTAAGCCGGATGCTGGGGTATGGTTTTGCTTAGCATACCTCTGGCAGCCATTGCATTTCCTTACCAAATCCTCAGCATTGTCCAAGGCTGTGGGCCAGTAGAACCCATGCCGGAACACTTTTGCTACCAACGCTCTTGAAGAAGCGTGATGCCCGCATTCTCCTCGATGAATCTCCTCAAGCATTTCTTTTCCTTCTTCCGGCTCCACACACCTTTGGAGGACACCGGTAACACTTCTTTTGTACACCTCGCCATTGATGATGGTGTAAGCTTTGGACCTTCTCTGTATCCTTCTTGATTCATTTTCGTCAACCGGCAAGGTGCCGTTGATCAGGAATTCCTTAATAGGTTCGACCCAAGATGGTGCCTCTCTAACCACAAACACCGGCATGTCTATGTCCATGCTGTCCACAAGCATTGCCTCTTCCGGCACGGGCGTTGCAGTCCCCGAGTTTACCGGTGCAGTCCCCGAGTTTGCCGGAGCAGTCCCCGGGTTCCCTTCGTCAACCTCCATTGGCACCACATGTGACTCCGGTACAAAAATTGATTCCGACTCCGGACTTGGCTTGATTGATGGAACTCGCAAGTGCGCCAGAGCTATCCCGGGAGGAATTTCTTGCCTGGATGAGCCTAACTTGGATAAAGTATCCGCGGCCTCATTTTCTGCACGTGGCACATGGTGGAACTCACATCCTTCGAAGAAGCCGGCAATCTTTTGCACATGGAACCGGTATAAGGCCATGTTGGCATCTTTTGCGTCCCAATCTCCGGAACACTGTTGCACCACAAGATCTGAATCGCCATAACAAATGATCCTGAGTGCCCCTATTTCTTTTGCAACCTTGAGTCCATGTATCAGAGCCTCGTATTCAGCGACATTGTTTGATGCCCTGAAGTGCACTTGTAAAACATACCGGAGGTGATCTCCCTTTGGTGAAGTGAGTACCACACCGGCACCTAGGCCCTCCTTGAGCTTGGATCCGTCAAAATGCATCTTCCAGTACTCTATTTTGTGTTCTGGCGGCTTGTACTGTATCTCCGCCCAATCGACCAAGAAATCAGCTAAAGCTTGCGATTTTATGGCATCTCTTCTTTCATATACCGGCACATACGGTGATAGCTGAATTGCCCATTTTGCAATCCTGCCGCTGGCATCCTTGTTGCCCATGATATCGGAGATGGGTGCCTCGCTCACCACTTTCATGGGGTGTTCCTCAAAGTAATGCTTGAGTTTCGTGGCGGCCATGAACACGCCATAGGTCATCTTTTGGAAGTGTGGGTAGTTTTGCTTTGATGAGGAGAGCACCTCGCTCAGGTAGTATACCGGCCTCTGGACGGTTTTTCCTTCCTCTTCTCTTTCCACCACAACCACAACACTAACCACCCGGTTCGTTGCCGCTATATAAAGCAACATAGGTTCTCTTTCCAAGGGCGAGGCCAAAATTGGGGCCGTTACGAGCATGTTTTTCAATTCTTTAAATGCTGCGTCTGTGGTGGTCCAGACGAAAGTATCCGATTTTCTCATCAAAGCATATAGCGGCAAGGCCTTTTCTCCTAGCCTGCTTATGAACCGGCTTAGCGATGCCAAGCTTCCGGTAAATTTTTGCACATCTTTCAGTTCTCGCGGAATGGTCATTCTTTCTATCGCTCGGATTTTTACCGGATTGACCTCAATGCCCCGGCTTGACACAAGGAAACCAAGCAGCTTGCCGGCAGGGACACCAAAGGTGCATTTTGCCGGATTGAGTTTCATCCGGAACCGCCTTAGGTTATCGAATGTTTGCCGGATGTCATCGATTAGGGTATCTTTTACCTTAGTTTTTATCACGATATCATCCACATAGACTTGCACATTCTTTCCGATTTGATCGAACAAGCATTTTTGCATACAGCGCTGGTACGTTGCACCAGCGTTGCGCAAACCAAAAGGCATAGTAACATAGCAATAAGCCCCGTGCGGGGTAATGAACGCAGTTTTTATTTGATCTTCTTTTTTCAGAGGGATCTGATGGAAGCCGGAATAGGCATCCAGAAACGACAACAACTCACACCCAGCAGTAGAGTCAATCACTTGATCGATTCGGGGCAAAGGGAAAGGATCTCTTGGGCAAGCTTTGTTGAGGTTGGTGTAGTCGATGCACATGCGCCACACCTTGGCAAGTTGTGCCTCCAGGTTCTCATCTTTTTTCTTCTCAACCAACACCGGATTGGCCAGCCACTCTGTGTGCGTGACCTCCACGATGAAACCGGCTACCAGCAGCTTTGTTACTTCTTCTCCAATGATTTTCCTCCTATCTTCAGCGAACCGGCGCAAAGGTTGCCGCACCGGCTTAGCATCCTTCGGACATTTAGAGAGTGCTCAGCCAGCTCCCTCGGAACCCCTACCAAATCATCAGTAGACCAGGCAAAGATGTTCCGATTCTCACGGAGGAAGCTGACGAGCGCGCTTTCCTATGCTTGGCTGAGGCCGGCACCGATACGGACGGTGCGCTCTGGGTAAGCCGGATCCAGCACAATGTTCTTTGTCTCATTTGTCGGCTTGAATGCCGGTGAGTCCAAGCTTCCACTCATTGCCGCTAAGCTCAACTTTGAGGACTGAGCCAGCGCAACAGCAGTTTGCATTCTCTTTTTCTCCTCCGCGATCACCAGCGATTCCGCTAGGTTCGATCCGGCAGATGCTGTTTCCATTGAGACTTTGTAGTTTCCCACCACAGTTAGTGGTCCACGAGGTGCCGGCATCTTCATCTTGAGATAAGCCGTATGGGTTGACGCCATGAACGCTGCCAAGGCCGGTCTCCCCAACAAGGCATGGTATGGACTATCTAGGTCCACCACCTCAAACTCAAGGTTTTCCACACGACAATTGTCGCGTCCTCCAAACGACACATCCACCCGAACTTTTCCTATCGGGGCGCAAGACAAACCGGGAACAATCCCATGGAAAGTTGTGTGAGTTGGCTGCAACATGTTTTCTGTTATGCCGAGCGTACGCATGGTGTGCTTGTACATGATGTTTATGCTGCTACCATTGTCTATCAGCACCTTGCTGAATTTTACTCGAGTTTCCGGCCCCTTCATGATTGGGTCCACCACGAGAGCGTATCCACCCGGATTCGGCATGACTTTGGGGTGATCCTTGAACGACCAGGTGATTTCCTGATCTGACCACAGCATGTATTTTGGAACTGCCGGCATCACGGCGTTCACTTCCATGGAACGGCGATGCACACTTTGCCTGTCCATTGGCTCAGTGACAAAGACAACCATGCACAAGTGCGGGTCCTCATAAACATTCCGGCCTAAAGGTGCCGGTGGAGGTGGTTGATCATTATTTTGCTCCACCCGGTTAACTTGCTGGTACTGCTGCCTGTTTGGCTGCACCGGTAAGGCGTTTGCTCCGGTAAGCGGTGGTGGAGGTGGTAACTGTTGCTGCTGCATGGGGCCCCCTCGCCGCATCTTTTACCGCTCCTTTTGCATCAAGAACTTGGTCCAAGAACAATCCTTCGTCAAATGATTTGACGGGTGATCCGGATTCGGTGTGTGCCACCGGCAAGGCTGGTCCATGGCGGCTTCCATGGTGTACTTCACGGGTTCCTGCCAGTTCTTTTTCTGGCCCCAGGGTTTCTTTTCTACCCACTGCTTCTTAGGACCCGCCCACGGCTGCGATCCGGTTTTTTGTCTCTGACTGCCGCTGGCGTCAGAATTTTCTTGCACGGCAGCAACTTGCTGAGATGCGTATCTTCGATCCGGGAAATCTTCCCTCCTTTTGTTGTTCCGGTTATCCCGGTATTGCTGCTGGTGCGGATTCGACTGCTCCGGCTCAGCTTGCACTGCCGGCTGCATTGGGTCTCCCAATGCATAGCTGTCTGCCACACGTATCATCTCTGCTAGAGTTGTGGGCATGCTTCTCTGCAGCCTTTGCCACAAAGGTGATCCTCTCCGGCATCCTTGACTGAACCAAGCAATGGCTTGTGCCTCAATCACTCCTTCACATGTGTTTCTCATTGAGTTCCACCGGGTGAGATAATCCCGGTCTGGTTCTCCTGCACGCTGTTGGCACAGCGCAAGCTGTTGGGGCCGGTTTGGCCTCTTGTAGGTGCTGCTGAAATTGTTCACAAATGCTTCCTCAAAGTCCAACCATCCGTTAATACTTCCTGCCGGCAAGTTGTTTAGCCAGATCCTTGCAGGACCCACAAGGTAAGACGGTATGATTCTTACCGCCCAACGCCGGTTTACTCCACCACCAGCCACGTAAACAGCTGTGACATAATCTGTTAGCCAGTCTTCCGGCTTGGTCGTACCATCGTACGTTCTTGTGTCCGGGGCAACTGGAAATTGCGCACCGGTGGTTCTTCTCTCATGATCCGAGGGCCAAAACACCTTGGACCAGGAGGTCCTTCACATTCAACTATCGCAGATAACCGTACTCTGTCCAGCCTGTGCCTCGCATCCCGGTCTGCAGACATCTTTCCCCTAGGCGTTCTCCCAAAGGATTCCGGCGGACTCTTGTTCGTTCGCCTCGGAATCTGATTCATCGTATTCTTCCAGTTCCGCGGCCCTTGCCTGCCGGTACCCTGGTGGTGGCATCTCTTCATCCACGCACGCCACTCTTGCGGCTTGATAATTTTGCCCGGTTTCATATCTACCGGCATGATTGTTTCCGGCATAGCCTCCCTTGGCATAGCCCCGATCTGCCCCTTGGCTTTTTCTACCGGCATCATATTGCCCGGCTTTCTGTTTTCCGGCAAGAACTGGGTCATACACAGTCATCTGCCGTGCATTCTTTTCCTTTCTTTTGTCCGGATGAGGCGATGATGCCTGCCCCTGGGACTTGCTTCCGGCATTCTTTGTTGAACGCGCGGATTTTGAGGCCACTGCCTCGTTCAGCTTAGCCAGCTGCTCTGCATTTTGCTGCTCAATGGTTTTCAACAGCTCTTTCACACGCTCTTGCTGCTTTGCCAACTCATCACCAGAAAGAGATTCACACAACTCTACTGCAGCTTTAGCGGCCTTTATAGTTTTATCCGGACTACTGTACTTAGGCTTTTCTACGATGCTTACAGATACAGATGCACTCTTGCCGGCAAGAACTTCTTTACGCAAATCCTGATCTAGATTGCTTTAAGCCGGTTTTCCGGCATCCTAGCAGCATGAGCACTAACTGAAGCAAAGCCATGGGCAGCATTGTACTCACGTAGGGTCAGGTTCAGCTCGCGCTGCGCCCGGATGATGTCGGCGCCGCCGGTAAGCAGGGCCTTGCGCGTGGCCTCCAGCTCCTCCTGAGCCTTTGCCGGGTCGATGTTCTGCGCGATGGGCGTGGCCAGCGTGTTCATCGCCGCTTGAAGAGGTGTTGCCGGTGGTGCTGACGATGCTCCCGCGACGCCGGCGTCACGCTCCAGCGGTGGTTTTGCCGGGCGAGTCGATGCCGCACGTTCAGCTCCTTCTTCCACAGCTCCCTTGCCGGTGTTGACCGCACCAGCCATCATGACCTCCACGCTGCCGGCGGCGCGGCCAGCACACAGCCATCTTGGCGGATCCGGCGCCACCAACACCGGCGAGAGGTGCTGGCGCACAGGGACGGTGCCGAGGTAGACGCGGATGCTGCCGAACTCGATGGTGCGGCCGTTCTGCGGGAACATGCCGCCGTTGGCGAAGCAGCCAGCGTTATCGTTGATGAAGTCGATGTTGTAGAGGCTTTGCACGAGCGCGGACACCGTGCGCTCGCCGTTGACGTCGAGGATGCCCGCCCGAATATGAACTCCAGCAAGCGCCACTTCATGCCCCACGGTGGGCGCCAACTGTCGTCGTGGTGAACGAGCAGATGCCATGGGATGGCTTATCTTGGGGCCGAATGGACGCTAGAGGATTCGGGGGAGGGTTTGTGACTAGATGGATGAACTTCCGGATGCTTTCCTCAAGAACATGGCCAGGGCCAGAGGTAGAAGAAGAAAGACACAAGGACGAACTCGCTCTAGATCACCATGTTCATTGATCTCAAGATAGGTTACAGGTTTTCTCTCTCGTGGATCGCGCATGTACAAGAAGCTGCCCCCTCTCCTTATATAGAGGAGAGGGTGGCTTACAGAACAAGAAACCCTAATGGGATCTTTGACTAGACAAACTACTTTACAAAGATACTTTATAAAGCTACTTTAATCATAGATGACGCCGGGGTCTTCTTTAAACATAGAGGCGACGTCCTCCGGCCTCTTTGACCGTCATCCTCCTCCTTGTCTTCTAGTCTTCGTTTAAAGCCACTTTGCTTAGCTCATCCTTGTCTTTTAGCTCCTGACGGAATCTTTGACCAGTCAGCCGGCATGTTCTTCCTTCCGTCATGCCGGTATCTTTCTTTCCTGGTTCCGGCATACCCCTCTTGGGGATACCGGCTTAGCTTACTTAGCCAAACTCTATTTTCTTATTCCGGTATGAATATTAAACCGGTATCTTGAAGGGTGAGACCATCCGGTATATATCTTGGCATACCGGGGGTCATCCCTAGTCCCGAGCACTTCGCCCACTTCCCCTGGCCTCATCCCAGAGATCTCACACCAACCACCTCACCGTCGACTAGCCGCCAGTCTACAGCCCTCCGAAGAATCCCCAATGGCGGCGACGCCCCTACTAGAGCGCTCCTCACGCGAGCGCATCATCGAGTCTGGCCCACATGTCTTCCGTGCCTGCCGTGTGTCGGCAAGCACGACCGACTTCTCCGTCGGCGAGCCGCCGGCCGTGGGCGAGGGCGAGGCGTCCCCGTACACTATGACAGTGCACATCTTCTTCTCGAGGACGTACGAGCTCAGGAGGATGGCCGGCCCCCTCCCTGCCCCACTGGATGAGGACGATATCACCACTACACCCTGCGAAGAGGTGGTGCTGGATCTTAGCTTGCCTCCGAGGAAGCTGCGTAGTGGGGGCAATGTCGTGCGAACTATGCGCGAGATTCTTGCCCGTGTATGGCTGCTCAAGAACCTGAACCTCACGGAGGAGGAGTGGGACATCATCATGCCTTACGATGTTATGCACCTGATGTGGCAGCAGGCGTGTCGTCGGCTCGGTGGCCTCCACTTCGACCTCACCCTTAGGGTGGACCACCGGCTCATCGTCAACTTGCCGGCGCTGCAGGACAGTTGGGTCCTAGTTGCGCCGGAGGACGGCCACTGCAGCATATGCATGCTGGGGCTGTCGCAGCGCACAACGGTGCGTCTCCGGGGATGCAAACACCCGTTCCATAGGAAGTGCATCTTCTCCTGGTTTGTAACGAACGCCAGCTGCCCTATCTGCCGCGATAAAGTGCTGACCCATCTTATTTTCGATTTGTAGCATAGTATGAATAAAAACCCTGTATGATAGGGATGCCATGCCAACTTGAATCCTATGTCAAGAGAAATTCTATTTGATTGTGGTTATAAGATATTCTGCATTAGTTTGATCTATTATCATTCTATTTTCCTATGGGATATGACCCTATGAATCAAACAGCATGTGATTACTTCCACACAATTAAGTTTGACCAACTTTTAGTAGGACAACAAACATAAATAATTAGTCATCATGGGATTACAATCCAACAGATAATTGTCTTCAGGACTCATACATTTTCCAAATAGAAAAATCAAAACAAATCATGGTTCTTCATCTCACAGCATGATACAGAGACAAGAGTCTAATCATCATCATCATCATCATCATCATCATCATCATCATCATCATCATCATCATCATCATCATCATCATCATCACCTCCGTCTTCATTCTGATATTCGTGCATGGTCTCATCCTGCTCGTCCTGTCCATTCTCCTCCTGAGATTCACCAGGTAGCTTCAGTTTATCCATCTCTTTGTCGACTATGCTAACCTCAACAGTGAAATCTACTTCTCCATCATGTGCAGGGATACCTGTATCCAACGAGGTTTCATCAATGTCAGCAACTTTAGTTTGCATACAACCAGCGAAATCATCTTGCTGGGCACCAATTATTGGATCCGCATTCTCATCCAAATCATATATGTTCCTTGCCACAAACTTTTGCACATACTGCCATCCTTTTCTAGATCTGTCTTCCAAGAAAAGTACCTTGGCCGCTTGAGGTACCAAAATATAAGGATCATCCTTGTACCACTGAGCAGTAGTATCGACTGATATGAAATACCCATCATTTCTGGCACCTTTGCCCTTGTTTGGATCTTGGTTGTACCAATAACACTTAAATAGAACCACAGATCGGACAGTAACCTTATCACTATAGAACAACTGAATAACCTCTTCTATGTGACCATAATGGTCAAATGACTCTGATCTCTTTTTTCTGGTTGTCAAGTGATCTCCACTGGTTGTGATGCCACTATTTCGTGTCTTCAAATGTTGTTCACGCTCATAGGAGCTGTAATGGACACCATTGGCATTGCAAGCTGCAGCTACCAACACCCTCTTATCTGGACCACGTGATAGGACAAGGAGATCAGCACTAACAGCGCCTGGATTCTCCGCATGGAGTTTCGAGATCTACGATTACAAAATAGACAAGAGGTCATCTCATGTGAAAACACATAGACAAGTCAGAGTGCAATTGAACATCTTACATATTTCTCAAACCAGTCCTGAAACCCACTCCCACGTGCCGATAGCTTTCCATTCGTTTCCATGTACAACCTGCAAAACATAGCCAAGTCAGCTGAATATATTTCATTTTGATACAAGTTCATAGTATATGCGAGGAACTGAGTAGTTCGTGTGCATAGTACTCACTTAACATATTCATCAGCCTCTGTAGCATTATTCAGCACATACCAAGACAGCTGTTCAAATTCAGACTGCTCTAATGTTTTTTCGGTCCTCTTTCCTATTAGCTCAACACCATGTTTAAAAACAGATCCTCCAACTTCCAAAATTCTGCGACCCCGATTGAATCTGGTCTCAATATCAGGAATATATCTTGAGGCAAATGTATATGCTTCAGCAGCAATATACGCCACTGCAATGCAAGCCTCCGGTCTAGCTTTGTTCCTAACTGTATTCTTGAAAGTGCACAGTCGACGTTCTATAGGGTACATCCATCCATACTGTACCGGACCTCTTAAAAGTGCCTCATCAGGTAGATGAACAGCCAAATGCACCATCACATCAAAGAAGGCTGGAGGATATATCAGCTCCAGCTTGCACAGGATTACTGCTATGTCCACCTTAAGACGTTCTACAACAGCTCTGCTTAGAGTTTTACTACATATTTCCCTAAAGAACCTTCCCAACTCTGCAATCACGTTGTACATATTTGGCTTCACTAAATCTTTAATGCCAATAGCTAAAAGCCTTTGCAGCAGGATGTGACAATCGTGAGTTTTCAACCCTTGGAGCTTGTTTCCTTCAGCATTGAGACAATTTGCAATGTTGGAAGCAAATCCGAACGGGAACATCACACCTCGGAGGTACTCACAAAATAATCTCCTTTTAGGCATCGGCAATGTGAATTCCGCGCCTCGAAATTTATAATGTTTTTCCTTGCCTTTGTTCACTTTGTCATTACGATCCAGTTGCAAGTGCCTGTTAACATTCAATGTTGCACAATCAATCCTAGCATTTGAGCTATCTTTTGTCTTGGATGGAATGTTGAGTAATGTGCCGACAATGCTGTCACATATATTCTTCTCCATGTGCATGATATCAATATTATGCCGAAGCTTCTTACCAGCCCAATACGGCAAGTCCCAAAGAGTGGTCCTGCGCTTATAAAATATTCTCGGTCTATCATTTTCCATTTCCTTCCTCTTGGTACGTGCTGCTATTTCACCTCCCATCTTCCTTTTGGTAGCTGCTAGACTCAGTTCATCTCGTCTCTTCTTCCTTTTTCTATCTGCTACTACTGCTGCTGCATCTTCTGTATTCTTCTCTGCTGTACCTGCTGTGGCGGCTGGTGGTTTTCCTGGTTTAACATTTCTGACCGCTTCTAGGTGCGCCTCCAACTCGTGACTCTTAAAGTGCTGCGGTTTAGTCTTTTTACAGGCCTGATCACCAATAAATTGCAATTTTTTTCTATTTTTTCGGAAACTGTGATCTAATGGAAGGAAACGGCGATGGCCCATATAGCATATCTTGTTTATTATCCTCACTGCCAGCTGATCAGTATCACAGTGAACACATGCATTATAACCTGATGTTACTCTGCCTGACATAGTGCCCAAAGCTGGATAATCATGGGTGCAATACAGTACAGCAGCACGTAATAGAAAATTTTGTTCTTTAGGTTGACACACATCCCGTGTAGGGACACCCTCCCATAATGTTTGCAAGTCTCTAATAAGAGGCTGCATGAACACATCAAAATCCTTCCCAGGAGATTTGGGACCTGGGATGAGTAAGGCCATCATACAGTTCGACTGATCGGTGCATGTCCAGGGAGCCTGGTTGTAAGGTGTAACTAGTACTGGCCACATGCTATACGAGTTGCTCATGTTGCCAAATGGGTTGAATCCATCTGTAGCAAGGCCAAGTCTCAGGTTCCTTGGATCTGCAGCAAAATCTGGATGATCCAGGTCGAATTGCTTCCATTCATCGCCATCAGCAGGATGCCTCAGTAAATCAGGGTCGGGCGTGAGAATCTCTTTGTGCCATCTTGTTTCCCGAGATGTTTGTTCTGAAGCAAACAACCTCTGCAATCTTTGTACAAGTGGAAAGTATCTCAGAACCTTCCAAGGAATCTTTTTCTTACCACCAGCTCCATCATGTTTCCATCTTGATTCCTTACATACTGGACATTCATCGAGGTCATTATACTCCATCCAAAACAGTGCACAGTTATTTTTGCAAAAATCAATCTTCTCATATCCAAGTCCCAGTACCTTGATGTACTGCTTCACCTCATAAAAGGATTTTGGCAGTCCAGCCCCAGGGAGTGCATCGCTGTATGTCTTCGCAACTGCATTGAACGCTTTATTGGTAATCCCCTGGTATGACTTGTCATGAAGTAATTTCACAATTAATTCGAATCTTGACACAACAGAACCAGGGGCCACTAAGCGCTTAGCATCTTCTATCAGGTCATGGAAAAGAGGCTTTTTGTGATAACCATGGGGCTGTTGGCTTGCATATGGATACAGATCCCGTAACAAATTAGCAGTAGCCTCATCCTGGACGAGATCTTCAGGCTGATAACCATCAGAATAAAGAGGATCAATAATGTCAGGCTGATCATAGTGTTCACCATGGTTAATCCACCTGATATATGTCTGGTCCATCCCATAAACGAATAAATGATCTGAGACTACATGTTGAGGCTTGGACCCAATATTCAAACATACGCGGCATGGACAAATCACTTCCTTTGTCTTGTCGCCGTCAGTAAAATCACTAACGTGCTTCATGAAGTCTTCAATACCACTCAAATATGTTGGTGTGGTTAATGAGTCAAATAATATCCAAGTTCTGTCCATCTGTTGAGGAGATAGATGGTCAGAGAAGCGATAAGCTATTTCAACAAACAGGTCACCTACGAATGTAAGCAAGCATACCTGAGCAAACAGGTCGAATATAAAACTATAAATGCTACATTATTTGAGCCGATTTCAGCAAACAAACTGAGTGCAAAACTACGGCTACCTAGCGAACAGATTTTTTTAGGCTGACCACTGGGTTTCCCCACTTATTATTTTTTTATTAATAAAAAGAGGGAAATATGTACAAAAGTTGCTGGAGAGCAGCAACTAAAAGGATCATAGATCCCAAGCAGCAAAATATATATATAATGTTCTACCCATGATATGATTTCCTCTTTGCCTTATGAACAAGGAGAGCAATTTCATCCTTGAATCTCTTGTGCCATCTATAAATGCTTGGGGGGGAGGGGCGAACAGATCTATCGAAAGCAATACAATACCAACACATTCTTTCTTCTTTTTTGCCGTAATTCCGCCGATCTATTAGCAGTGCAAAGAAGCCAAAAGTAATAAGATTACATACAGGTTCATAGACCACCAGGGCCGTACCTGAGAATACGGAGGGCCTGAGCAAAACAAGAAATAGAGGCCCTCAACATGATCATTGGCAACTAAAATGATTTTATATATACTACTCACTCCATTTCAATAAACAATGCACCCTTGTTTTTCGTATTTTATCTTCGAAAAAATATTAATCTATATCTCTCTATTTAAAAATGATGTTTCAATTTTATGTAGATATACATGTATTTAGATGAGTTTAGTTTGCAGATACATGCAAGTTTTGATGAAGTTGAAACATATTTTTCAGGATGAAGTATATAAAAAAATTGATATAAAACTGGTATCATTAGAAAGTATTTTCCAACACGATTCTAACAATGCTGCTTATGTATTATATGATCGTGATATTGTTGTCCTATTTATTTGGTCAAGGTTCACATTGAAATGTGGTAAAATAAATTAAAAGAAGTGCATCGTGTGAAAAGGCAATCTAAGAATTCAAAAGTGCTAATTGTTAGTCGAAACATGACATCATTGAGACAAAATATTAATATTCATTGGAAGACTAACTGAATTAGCTGCACTCGCGATGAAAGAGAAAGAGAAGATACGGGTAAGAGCAAGTACAATAAGGTACAGTCTTTTTTTTGTTTGTTTGGGTTGCTCATCAAGCTTATCGCTCGATACAATAAGGTACAGTCAGCGGGAGTGGTGTTTGGAACATGGGTGCATAGTGGGTGGTATCATAGAGTACTATCATAGATATGCTATATTTATTATAGTGGAGTATTGAGGGAAAATCGGCTAAATCAATTTGAAGAAAATCGACAAAGTCAAATTAGAGGAAATTCTTCATCGATGATCAGATTTCTTACATAGAAGAGCTGATTGCCCTCAAAAGGAAGAATCTATCCATCTTCATTGATTTAAAAGGGGATTTCTTACAAGGAGAAGCTGATTGCTCAACAAAAGGGGAACAGATTGCTACGGCTAGTCTTATGCTAGTAAATCCCTACTCTAAGGGCTGTTGCCGTCTTCGTCGTCGCTGGGGTAGCTGCCGTCATTGCTACTGTCGACGAATTCCTCGTCGCTGCTACTGTGACCTTCAGCGGAGGCCTCTTCCTCTTCATCATCATCCTCCTCATCGGACCAGGCCCAGCCACGGATGCGCTTTGGTGGCGGTTCATCGGAGGAGGTGTCGTCCTCTGGTTCCTTCTTCGTGTCGGAGGAGATGTCTTCGTCTTCGTCGTCCTCTTCTTCTTCTTCTTCTTCTTTGGTGGAGGAAGTGAATTTACCCCGGAAGAGAGGGTCGTCGTCGTCGCTCTCCGCCTCCAGTTCTCCGTCAATCAGGAATCGGAGGTCATCTTCCCCGTCAGTCAGGGGCATGTCGCCATCCGACCAGACGAGGTCCTCGGGTCGACCCTCTGGTACGAAGTCGAAGTCGAACTCTTGCTCGTCCCAATGCTTGGGAGCGCGCCTATTGTACGCTTCCATCTGGCTGACCTCTGGCTCCAGCTCACTCGAGGAAAAGGATTGGGAGGAGGAAGAGGAAGACATGGTTACAGAGGAGGAGGGTTTTTGGGCCGATGGCTGGTTTGAAGCAGGAGGATGAAGAAGTGAACTGTTCGATGCGGTTAAATAAAAAGAGACATGTGGTGGTCATGTGGCAAATAATAGACACTTTTAAGAAAAGTGTGGCAAATCATAAAATATTCAAAACTGTCAAATCGTGCAGAGAAGTTGAGAAGGCAAGGCGTCATGATGAAGAATACTGCGACGGTTCTGCTCTGCCACGACATGACCCCTCGAAGGAAAAACAGATGGTTTTGATATTATCATTACCAAAACCAGGGGGGCATGTGTTATCACCGGATTTTGGCCAAATCAATCGGATGTCTAATCAATCGGTTACATGCACTAGCTCAGTGTTCGCATGGCTGCACCGCCACATGTATTAGCACCGCATGTATACATATACATCACTCATCTTGATTAATTGCTCAGCTCATTAAACTATCAAAGATCTTGCACGGCTTGGACGCAGGGTATGCCGTGGCATATACGGCATACCCTGTAGATCCGCCACCGCAAACAAGGAGAGCCATTTCATCCTTGAATCTCTTGCGGCTTCTGTAAAAGCTTGGGGGCGAACAGATCAATCGAAAGCAATATAATACCAACAAATTCTTTCTTCTTTTTGGCCGTAAATCCACCGATGTATTAGCAGTGCAAAGAACCCAGAAGTAATAAGATTACAAACAGGTCCATAGAGGACTGGCACCAAGCGACGACTACAGACATTGGGCAATGGTGAGCAGTACAGTGTACAGTACGAACGAATTCGAGCAAATAGGTAAAGCGGAAAACAATGTCAAACAAACACATCGAGAGGAAAACAATATCAACCGATCGATTCGAACGAACTAACGAACTTATAAGGGCTGGGCGACGGCGACTGACTTCGATTGAGCTATAATGAATCGTACTTGCCCAGGCCTGAAGATAGCATGCATACCGTGAGGATCTACCAGCTGACCGCGCCTGCCGGTGCGGCTGGAGAAGAACGGCGCCACCAGCAGTCGCCGGCTGACGCGGCTGATAGACAGCGTGGGGAAGTTTTGGTGCGCGGCCTGGTTCACCGAGGGTGTGTCTAGAGAAGAACAGGGCGCCGAAGGAGGTGTCTAGAGAAGAACAAGGTGGGCTGGGTGCTGAGTTAAAGGCGAGCGTTCGAAATATTGGGCGCGCGTTCGAAAGTTTAGGTGCGCGAGGGAGGTGTCTGCTGTGCTGAGTTAAAGGCGAGCGTTCGAAATTTCCCCGTCCTCTTCTTTTTTGGGCTAATCTATCTATACCTCTATTCTATCTACATGTTTTTTATTTTTTTTCTATTCTATACATGAGTTTTTGAAATTGAATTTTTTCACTCTGTCAGCCTTCCGGCCAATGCTCATTTGAAGTAATTGAAGCTGTTGATTTGCAGCTTAGAGGTGCTATCTACCGCTCATCATACAAGGACTCTTCAGATCTAAACGGCTGTGAATGCACGGATTCGTCACCCATCCTTCCCTTGGACTGGCGATGCTGAAAGCCTGAAACACTGGAACCCTCTAGATACTTCGGGATACCTCACTGCCCCACATTATTAGACAGGCCTTTTCCGACACGGGAAGTCAAAAGTTGGGGGCTCCATGCAGTACATATGAATACTCGCTAGCTGCATGGTCTAGAAGCAGACTAGAGTAAATCATCAATTCGTCAAATCAATTGGTGTATAATTTTTTTTAGGAGCTAAGACGCCTGCATGAACCATTTTATCAACTTGAATGCTTACTACATGACATAAGAAGACTATGTACTTTGGTTTTTCATTTTTCTGATTTTTTAAATTTTGTGCCCACTTGAATCTTGGTCAAATCCTAGGTTTGACCAAGATTAAACAAGTTTAAAACATGAAAATGAAAAGGTAATCATGGATCCTTCTTAGTCACTCTAAAATGAAGCTTTTGGGATGTTCTTGAAATTTCCATGTTTGAAACCCAAAACGACTTCTCTTCATGCTTGACTTCATAAGACAGAGTTTAGGGGTTAGGGGGTAGATACATGATTTGTCTAGTTTGCATATGTCTAGACCTTTTTTGTCAACTTTAATGCTTACTATATGACATAAGAAGATTATGTGCTTTGGTTTTTCATTTTTCTATTTTTTTTGAATTTTATGCCCATATATTTGAATCTTTGTCAAATCCTAGGTTTGACCAAGATTTAAACAAGTTTAAAACATGAAAATGAAAAGGTAAGCCTGGATCCTTCTTAGTCACTCTAAAATGAAGCTTTTGGGAGGTTCTTGAAATTTCCATGTTTGAAACCCAAAACTCAAGCTAGTTGATAAACAAAGTCTAGACATATTCAAACCAGAAAAATCATGTATCTACCCCTAACCCTAAACTTTGTCTTAATTATGAAGTCAAGCACGAAGAGAAGTCGTTTTGGGTTTCAAACATGGACATTTCAAAAACCCTCCCAAAAGCATTGTGGTGTGACGTACTAAGAAGGATACATGCTTACATTTTCAACAACCCCCCTAAAAGCTTCATTATAGAGTGACTAAGAAGGATCCAGTCTGGCGGGCTTACCTTTTATTTTCTTGTTTTAAACTTGTTCAAATCTCGGTCAAACCTAGGATTTGACCAAGATTCAAAATGTGCATCAAAATTTAAAAAAAATAAAAACCAAATTAAAGCACATAGTGTTCTTATGTCATATAGTAAGCATTAAAGTTGATAAACAAGGTCTAGACACATATTCAAACAAGACAAATCATGTATCTATACCCCTAACCCCTAAACTCTATCTTATGAAGTCAACAACATGAAGAGAAGTGGTTTTGGGTTTCAAACATGGAAATTTCAAAAACCTCCCAAAAGCTTCATTTTAGAGTGACTAATATATATAAGAAGGATCCATGCCTGCTTACCACCTTTTCATTTTCATATTTTAAACTTGTTTAAATCCGTGTCAAATTAAACCAAGGATTTGACCAAAAGATTCAAATGGGCATAAAATTTTAAAAAAATCAGAAAAATGAAAAACAAAAGCATATAGTCTTCTTATGTCATATAGTAAGCATTCAAGTTGATAAACAAGGTTTGGACATGCATATTCAAACCTAGGCAAATCATGTATCTATCCCCTAGCCCCTAAACTCTATCTTATGAAGTCAAGCATGAAGAGAAGTGGTTTTGGGTTTCAAACATGAAAATTTCAAGAACATCCCAAAAACTTCATTTTAGAGTGACTAAGAAAGGATACAGGCTTCCCCTTTTCATTTTCATGTTTTATACTTGTTTAAATCTTGGTCAAACCTAGGATTTGACAAAGATTCAAATGTGCATCAAAATAAAAAAATCAGAAAAATTAAAAACCAAAGCACATAGTTTTCTTATGTCATATAGTTAGCATTAAAGTTGATATAAACAAGGTCTAGATATATTCAAACAAGAAAAATCATGTATCTACCCCTAACCCTAAACTCTGTCTTATGTAGTCAAGCATGAAGAAAAGTGGTTTTGGGTTTCAAACTTGGAAATTTCAAGAACCCCCCAAAAGCTTCATTTTAGAGTGACTAAAGGATCCAGGTTGGGCTTACCTTTTATTTTCATGTTTTAAAATTGTTCAAATCTTGGTCAAACCGTACCTAGGATTTGATCAAGATTCAAATGGGCATAAAATTTCAAAAAAAATGAAAAACCAAAGCATATAGCCTTCTTATGTCATATAGTAAGCACTCAAGTTGGTAAACAAGGTCTAGACATATTCAAACCAGAAAAATCATGTTTCTACCCCTAGCCCTAAACTTTGTCTTATGAAGTCAAGCACGAAGAGAAGTCGTTTTGGATTTCAAACATGGAAATTTCAAAAACCTTCCCAAAAGCTTCATTTTGGAGTGACTAAGAAGGATACAGGCTTACCTTTTCATTTTCATGTTTTAAACTTGTTTAAATATTGGTTAAGCCTAGGATTTGACCAAGATCAAATGGGCATAAAAATTCAGAAAAAATCAAAAAAAAATGAAAACCAAAGCACATAGTATTATTATGTCATATAGTAAGCATTATATTCAAGTTGATAAACAAGGTCTAAACAACAAACTAGACAAATCATGTATCTACCCCCTAACCCTAAACTCTGTCTTATGAAGTCAAGCATGAAGAGAAGTGGTTTTGGGTTTGAAACATGGAAATTTCAAAAAACTCCCAAAAGCTTCTCATTTTTGAGTGACTAAGAAGGATTCAGGCTTACCTTTTCATTTTCATGTTTTAAACTTGTTCAAATCTTGGTCAAACTTAGGATTTGACCAAGATTCAAATGGGCATAAAAATTGGGAGGAAGGGTATGAATTACAATTCAAAAAAACAAGGTAACTTAAATACTTGGATGCCCCAAAGATGTGTGGAAGCCCAGAACAATGGCAAAACATGTGCGCACGCTGCATCCAATTCAAGTAGAACACATAGTAGGCATCGATAGTTTGACCTAAATTTGAAATCAAAGAGAAGGTGGTTAGAAAAAATCGAAATTGGCAAAGCAAAGCATGAAATCATAAATTTGTGATGCACTATAGCTATGAAAAGTATCAAACAATGCATACCAAAATGATTTTTTAGAGGAATACTAGTTCAACTTATTTTAATTTTATATTAGTAGCCCAAAATCGAACTAGTAGTTGGATATTTTTGAACTTGATCTGTAGTAGTGGGCAAAACCCTAGTTTAACCTATTTAATCATAGATTCGTAGGTCGATTTTTCTACTTTTTTATTATTACTATGCAGCACATGTGTGTTTGCCCGTCGAGTGAAACTCGGAGGAAGAGGGATCACTCGGAAGGAGAGAAGAAGGGAGAGAATTATGGTGTCTCCCCTTTTTCGGGTGATGATGTTGACTTTTGTGCAGGGTTTGTCAGTGAGCAGGAGGTGCGAGCGAGCGAGCGAGCGAGTCGAGCGAGGCCGAGAATGAGAGAGATTTGTTTTTTTTTTGAGAGGGACGACCGAAGGATCCAGAAGGACCCACATACTTCCAATACGCATCCTGATGCGTCTTTTCTTGACAAAGAAAATGGCTGGGAGTTTGCGTACCTATTGCACGTGACTTGTGCTCACTGAAGTGTGGGACCTCACGCATGGGCACCACACGTAAGTGACAGACCTGTTGATGTAAAAACTCGGTTGATTATTATACTACTACATTTATACAAAGTTTCCTATGGATTCAAGGGTACGAAAGCCAAGTTAAATCATTTACATGACATTATTTTTTCCATGAAGCCAAGTTAACTCATTTATCAATTGGTACATTTTGGAGTGACTAAGAAGGATCCAGGCTTACCTTTTCATTTTCATGTTTTAAACATGTTTAAATCTTGGTCAAACCTATGACTTGACCAAGATTCAAATGGGCATAAAAATTCAAAAAAAAGAAAAACAAAAGCACACCGTCTTCCTATGTCATATATCAAGGTGATAAACAAGGTCTGACATATTCAAACCACAAAAATCATGTATCTACCCCCTAACCCTAAACAAGGATCCAGGCTTACCCTTTTCATTTTCATGTTTTTAAACTTGTTCAAATCTTGGTCAAACTTAGGATTTGACGAAGATTCAAATGGGCGTAAAAATACTTAGAAAAATCATGTACGTATCTACCCCAAACCCTAAACTCTATCTTACGAAGCCAAGCATGAAGAGAAGTGGTTTTGGGTTTCAAACATGGAAATTTCAAAAACCTCAAACTATAGGCCGGGTTAGCATCTAGTGCAGTATGTGTGAGAATGTATGCACTATGTGTGCTATAACTTGTGTGTCTTTCAAATTTGAACCAAATTTGAATAAGTTTGAAATATTTGAAATGGGGCTTTTGGCTTAAACATTTGAAACCCAAAACGACTTCTCCTCATGCTAGACTTCATAAGACCGAGTTTAGGGTTAGGGGGTAGATACATGATTTGTCTGGTTTGAATATGTCTAAACCTTGTTTATCAACTTGAATGCTTACTATATGACATAAGAAGACCATGTGCTTTTGTTTTTCATTTTTCTATTTTTTTAAGAATTTTATGCACATTTGATTCTGGTCAAATCCTAGGTTCAACCAAGATTTAAACAAGTTTCAAGCATGAAAATGAAAACGTAAGCCAAGATCCTTCTTAATTAGTCACTCTAAAATATATGAAGCTTTTGGGACGTACTTGAAATTTCCATGTTTGAAACCCAAAACCAATTCTCTTCATGATTGACTTCATAAGACAGAGTTTAGGGTTAGGGGTAGATATACACATGATTTTTCTGGTTTGAATATGTCTAGACCTAGCTTGTTTATCAACTTGAGTGTTTACTATATGACATAATTAAGAAGGCTATGTGCTTTGGTTTTTCATTCTTTAGATTTTTTGTCTGAATTTTTATGCCCATTTGAATCTTGGTCAAATCCTAGCTAGGTTTGACCAAGATTTAAATAAGTTTAAAACATGGAAATGAAAAGGTAAGCATCGATCCTTCTTAGTCGCTCTAAAATGAAGCTGAATTTTGGGAGGTTTTTGAAATTTCCATGTTTGAAACCCAAAACCACTTCTCTTCATGCTTGACTTCATAAGACGAAGTTTAGGGTCGATAGGGGGTACGTAGATACATGATTTGTCTTGTTTGAATATGTCTAGACCTTGTTTATCAACTTGAATGCTTACTTTATGACTTATAAGAGGACTATGTGCATTGGTATTTCATTTTTTGATTTTTATGCCCATTTGAGAATCTTGGTAAAATCCTAGGTTTGTTGAGCAAGATTTAAACAAGTTTAACATGTGAAAATGATAAGGTAATTAAGTCTGGATCTTTCTCTTAGTAACTCTAAAATGAAGCTTTTGGGAGGTTCTTGAATTTACCATGTTTGAAACCCAAAACCACCGTACTTCTGTTCATGCTTGACTTCATAAGACAGAGTTTAGGGTTAGGGGTAGATACATGATTTTTCTGGTTTGAATATGTCTAGACCATGTTTATCAATTTGAATGCTTACTATATGACATAAGAAGGCTATGTGCTTTTGTTTTTCATTCTTTCGATTTTTTTCTGAATTGTTATGCCCATTTGAATCTTGGTCAAATCCTAGGTTCGACCAAGATTTAAACAAGTTTAAAACATGACAATGAAAAGGTAATTAATCATGGATCCTTCTTAATTAACCAGTCTAATTAAAATGAAGCTTTTTGGGAGGTTTTTGAAATTTCCATGTTTGAAACCCAAAACCACACTTCTCTGCTTCATGCTTGACTTCATATATAATTAAGACAAAGTTTAGGGTTAGGGGGTACATGATTTGTCTGGTTTGAATATGTCTAGACCTTGTTTATGAACTTTTGAATGCTTACTATATGACATAAGAAGAATATGTGCTTTGGTTTTTTATTTTATCTATTTTTTTATTTTATGCCCATTTGAATATTGGTCAAATCCTAGGTTTGACCAAGATTTAAACAAGTTTAAAACATGAAAATGAAAAGGTAAGCCTGGATCCTTCTTAACTAGTCACTCTAAAACGAAGCTTTAATTTTGGGAGGTTTTTGAAATTTCCATGTTTGAAACCAAAAACCACTTCTCTTCATGCTTGACTTCATAAGACAGAGTTATTTATGGTTTTAGAGGGGTAGATACATGATTTGTCTTATTTGAATATGTCTAGCTAGACCTTGTTTATCAACTTTTGAATGCTTACTATATATATGTATGTGACATAAGAAAACTATGTGCTTTGGTTTTTCATTTTTCTGATTTTTTTGGAATTTTGATGCACATTTGAATCTTGGTCAAATCCTAGGTTTGACCAAGATTTAAACAAGTATAGATCATGAAAATGAAAATGGAAGCCTGTATCCTTCTTAGTCACCCTAAAATGAAGTTTTTGGGAGGTTTTTGAAATTTCCATGTTTGAAACCCAAAACCACTTATATATCTTCATGCTTGACTTCGTCATAAGACAGAGTTTAGGGGTTAGGGGGTAGATACATGATTTGTCTAGCTAGTTTGAATATGTCCAGACCTTGTTTATCAACTTTAATGCTTACTATATGACATATAAGAAGACTATGTGCGCTTTGGTTTTTCATTTTTCTGTTTTTTTTTTGAATTTTCTGCCAATTTTGTTTGACCAAGATTTAGACAAGTTTTACACGTGAAAACGAATAAGTAAGCCTGGATCCTTCTTAGTCACTCCAAAATGTACCAATTGATAGGTGCGTTAACTTTGCTTCATGGAAAAAATAATGTCATGTAAATGAGTTAACTTGGATTTCCTACCCTTGAATCCATAGGAAACTTTGTTCTAATGCACTATAATAATCAACCGAGTTTTTACACCAACAGGTCTGTCACTTACGTGTGGTGCCCATGCGTGAGGTCCCACACTTCAGTGAGCACAAGTCACGTGCAATAGGTACGCAAACTCCCAGACATTTTCTTTGTCAAGAGAAGACGCATCAGGATGCGTATTGGAAGTCTGTGGGTCCTTCTGGATCCTTCGGTCGTCCTCTCAAAAAAAAACAAACAAATCTCTCTCATTCTCGGCCTCGCTCGACTCGCTCGCTCGCTCGCTCGCACCTCCTGCTCACTGACAAACCCTGCACAAAAGTCAACATCATCACCCGAAAAAGGGGAGACACCATAATTCTCTCCCTTCTTCTCTCCTTCCGAGTGATCCCTCTTCCTCCGAGTTTCACTCGACGGGCAAACACACATGTGCTGCATAGTAATAATAAAAAGGTAGAAAAATCGACCTACGAATCTATAATTAAATAGGTTAAACTAGGGCTTTGCCCAGTACTACAGATCAAGGTTCAAAAAATCCAACTACGGGGTTCGAACAACCCCATTTCTAATCCAAGATTTTTTCGACCTCATCCAATGGCCTCAAACTATAGGCCGGGTTAGCATCTAGTGCAGTATGTGTGAGAATGTATGCACTATGTGTGCTATAACTTGTGTGTCTTTCAAATTTGAATAAGTTTGAAATATTTGAAATGGGGCTTTTGGCTTAAACGTTTGAAACCCAAAACGACTTCTCCTCATGCTAGACTTCATAAGACCGAGTTTAGGGTTAGGGGGTAGATACATGATTTGTCTGGTTTGAATATGTCTAAACCTTGTTTATCAACTTGAATGCTTACTATATGACATAAGAAGACCATGTGCTTTTGTTTTTCATTTTTCTATTTTTTTAAGAATTTTATGCACATTTGATTCTGGTCAAATCCTAGGTTCAACCAAGATTTAAACAAGTTTCAAGCATGAAAATGAAAACGTAAGCCAAGATCCTTCTTAATTAGTCACTCTAAAATATATGAAGCTTTTGGGACGTACTTGAAATTTCCATGTTTGAAACCCAAAACCAATTCTCTTCATGATTGACTTCATAAGACAGAGTTTAGGGTTAGGGGTAGATATACACATGATTTTTCTGGTTTGAATATGTCTAGACCTAGCTTGTTTATCAACTTGAGTGTTTACTATATGACATAATTAAGAAGGCTATGTGCTTTGGTTTTTCATTCTTTAGATTTTTTGTCTGAATTTTTATGCCCATTTGAATCTTGGTCAAATCCTAGCTAGGTTTGACCAAGATTTAAATAAGTTTAAAACATGGAAATGAAAAGGTAAGCATCGATCCTTCTTAGTCGCTCTAAAATGAAGCTGAATTTTGGGAGGTTTTTGAAATTTCCATGTTTGAAACCCAAAACCACTTCTCTTCATGCTTGACTTCATAAGACGAAGTTTAGGGTCGATAGGGGGTACGTAGATACATGATTTGTCTTGTTTGAATATGTCTAGACCTTGTTTATCAACTTGAATGCTTACTTTATGACTTATAAGAGGACTATGTGCATTGGTATTTCATTTTTTGATTTTTATGCCCATTTGAGAATCTTGGTAAAATCCTAGGTTTGTTGAGCAAGATTTAAACAAGTTTAACATGTGAAAATGATAAGGTAATTAAGTCTGGATCTTTCTCTTAGTAACTCTAAAATGAAGCTTTTGGGAGGTTCTTGAATTTACCATGTTTGAAACCCAAAACCACCGTACTTCTGTTCATGCTTGACTTCATAAGACAGAGTTTAGGGTTAGGGGTAGATACATGATTTTTCTGGTTTGAATATGTCTAGACCATGTTTATCAATTTGAATGCTTACTATATGACATAAGAAGGCTATGTGCTTTTGTTTTTCATTCTTTCGATTTTTTTCTGAATTGTTATGCCCATTTGAATCTTGGTCAAATCCTAGGTTCGACCAAGATTTAAACATGTTTAAAACATGACAATGAAAAGGTAATTAATCATGGATCCTTCTTAATTAACCAGCCCGTCTAATTAAAATGAAGCTTTTTGGGAGGTTTTTGAAATTTCCATGTTTGAAACCCAAAACCACACTTCTCTGCTTCATGCTTGACTTCATATATAATTAAGACAAAGTTTAGGGTTAGGGGGTACATGATTTGTCTGGTTTGAATATGTCTAGACCTTGTTCATGAACTTGAATGCTTACTATATGACATAAGAAGACTATGTGCTTTGGTTTTTTATTTTATTTATTTTTTATTTTATGCCCATTTGAATATTGGTCAAATCCTAGGTTTGAACAAGATTTAAACAAGTTTAAAACATGAAAATGAAAAGGTAAGCCTGGATCCTTCTTAACTAGTCACTCTAAAATGAAGCTTTAATTTTGGGAGGTTTTTGAAATTTCCATGTTATTTGAAACCCAAAACCACTTCTCTTCATGCTTGACTTCATAAGACGAAGTTTAGGGTCGATAGGGGGTAGATACATGATTTGTCTGGTTTGAATATGTCTAGACCATGTTTATCAAATCCTAGGTTTGACCAAGATTTAAACAAGTTTAAAACATGAAAATGAAAAGGGAAGCATGTATCCTTCTTAGTCACTCTAAAATGAAGTTTTTGGGCGGTTTTTGAAATTTTCATGTTTGAAACCCAAAACCACTTCTCTTCATGCTTGACTTCATAAGACATAGTTTAGGGGTTAGGGGTAGATACATGATTTGTATGGTTTGAATATGTCTAGACCATGTTTATCAATTTGAATGCTTACTATATGACATAAGAAGGCTATGTGCTTTTGTTTTTCATTCTTTCGATTTTTTTCTGAATTGTTATGCCCATTTGAATCTTGGTCAAATCCTAGGTTCGACCAAGATTTAAACAAGTTTAAAACATGACAATGAAAAGGTAATTAATCATGGATCCTTCTTAATTAACCAGCCGGTCTAATTAAAATGAAGCTTTTTGGGAGGTTTTTGAAATTTCCATGTTTGAAACCCAAAACCACACTTCTCTGCTTCATGCTTGACTTCATATATAATTAAGACAAAGTTTAGGGTTAGGGGGTACATGATTTGTCTGGTTTGAATATGTCTAGACCTTGTTTATGAACTTTTGAATGCTTACTATATGACATAAGAAGAATATGTGCTTTGGTTTTTTATTTTATCTATTTTTTTATTTTATGCCCATTTGAATATTGGTCAAATCCTAGGTTTGACCAAGATTTAAACAAGTTTAAAACATGAAAATGAAAAGGTAAGCCTGGATCCTTCTTAACTAGTCACTCTAAAACGAAGCTTTAATTTTGGGAGGTTTTTGAAATTTCCATGTTTGAAACCAAAAACCACTTCTCTTCATGCTTGACTTCATAAGACAGAGTTATTTATGGTTTTAGAGGGGTAGATACATGATTTGTCTTATTTGAATATGTCTAGCTAGACCTTGTTTATCAACTTTTGAATGCTTACTATATATATGTATGTGACATAAGAAAACTATGTGCTTTGGTTTTTCGTTTTTCTGATTTTTTATGGAATTTTGATGCACATTTGAATCTTGGTCAAATCCTAGGTTTGACCAAGATTTAAACAAGTATAGATCATGAAAATGAAAATGGAAGCCTGTATCCTTCTTAGTCACCCTAAAATGAAGTTTTTGGGAGGTTTTTGAAATTTCCATGTTTGAAACCCAAAACCACTTATCTTCATGCTTGACTTCGTCATAAGACAGAGTTTAGGGGTTAGGGGGTAGATACATGATTTGTCTAGCTAGTTTGAATATGTCCAGACCTTGTTTATCAACTTTAATGCTTACTATATGACATATAAGAAGACTATGTGCGCTTTGGTTTTTCATTTTTCTGTTTTTTTTTTGAATTTTCTGCCAATTTTGTTTGACCAAGATTTAGACAAGTTTTACACGTGAAAACGAATAAGTAAGCCTGGATCCTTCTTAGTCACTCCAAAATGTACCAATTGATAGGTGCGTTAACTTTGCTTCATGGAAAAAATAATGTCATGTAAATGAGTTAACTTGGATTTCCTACCCTTGAATCCATAGGAAACTTTGTTCTAATGCACTATAATAATCAACCGAGTTTTTACACCAACAGGTCTGTCACTTACGTGTGGTGCCCATGCGTGAGGTCCCACACTTCAGTGAGCACAAGTCACGTGCAATAGGTACGCAAACTCCCAGACATTTTCTTTGTCAAGAGAAGACGCATCAGGATGCGTATTGGAAGTCTGTGGGTCCTTCTGGATCCTTCGGTCGTCCCTCTCAAAAAAAAAAAACAAATCTCTCTCATTCTCGGCCTCGCTCGACTCGCTCGCTCGCTCGCTCGCTCGCACCTCCTGCTCACTGACAAACCCTGCACAAAAGTCAACATCATCACCCGAAAAAGGGGAGACACCATAATTCTCTCCCTTCTTCTCTCCTTCCGAGTGATCCCTCTTCCTCCGAGTTTCACTCGACGGGCAAACACACATGTGCTGCATAGTAATAATAAAAAGGTAGAAAAATCGACCTACGAATCTATAATTAAATAGGTTAAACTAGGGCTTTGCCCAGTACTACAGATCAAGGTTCAAAAAATCCAACTACGGGGTTCGAACAACCCCATTTCTAATCCAAGATTTTTTTCGACCTCATCCAATGGCCTCATATGACATAAGAGGACTATGTGCATTGGTATTTCATTTTTTGATTTTTATGCCCATTTGAGAATCTTGGTAAAATCCTAGGTTTGTTGAGCAAGATTTAAACAAGTTTAACATGTGAAAATGATAAGGTAATTAAGTCTGGATCTTTCTCTTAGTAACTCTAAAATGAAGCTTTTGGGAGGTTCTTGAATTTACCATGTTTGAAACCCAAAACCACCGTACTTCTGTTCATGCTTGACTTCATAAGACAGAGTTTAGGGTTAGGGGTAGATACATGATTTTTCTGGTTTGAATATGTCTAGACCATGTTTATCAATTTGAATGCTTACTATATGACATAAGAAGGCTATGTGCTTTTGTTTTTCATTCTTTCGATTTTTTTCTGAATTGTTATGCCCATTTGAATCTTGGTCAAATCCTAGGTTCGACCAAGATTTAAACATGTTTAAAACATGACAATGAAAAGGTAATTAATCATGGATCCTTCTTAATTAACCAGCCAGTCTAATTAAAATGAAGCTTTTTGGGAGGTTTTTGAAATTTCCATGTTTGAAACCCAAAACCACACTTCTCTCTGCTTCATGCTTGACTTCATATATAATTAAGACAAAGTTTAGGGTTAGGGGGTACATGATTTGTCTGGTTTGAATATGTCTAGACCTTGTTCATGAACTTGAATGCTTACTATATGACATAAGAAGACTATGTGCTTTGGTTTTTTATTTTATTTATTTTTTATTTTATGCCCATTTGAATATTGGTCAAATCCTAGGTTTGACCAAGATTTAAACAAGTTTAAAACATGAAAATGAAAAGGTAAGCCTGGATCCTTCTTAACTAGTCACTCTAAAACGAAGCTTTAATTTTGGGAGGTTTTTGAAATTTCCATGTTATTTGAAACCCAAAACCACTTCTCTTCATGCTTGACTTCATAAGACGAAGTTTAGGGTCGATAGGGGGTAGATACATGATTTGTCTGGTTTGAATATGTCTAGACCATGTTTATCAAATCCTAGGTTTGACCAAGATTTAAACAAGTTTAAAACATGAAAATGAAAAGGGAAGCATGTATCCTTCTTAGTCACTCTAAAATGAAGTTTTTGGGCGGTTTTTGAAATTTTCATGTTTGAAACCCAAAACCACTTCTCTTCATGCTTGACTTCATAAGACATAGTTTAGGGGTTAGGGGTAGATACATGATTTGTATGGTTTGAATATGTCTAGACCATGTTTATCAACTTTAATGCTTACTATATGACATAAGAAGACTATGTGCTTTTGTTTTTCATTCTTTCGATTTTTTTCTGAATTGTTATGCCCATTTGAATCTTGGTCAAATCCTAGGTTCGACCAAGATTTAAACAAGTTTAAAACATGACAATGAAAAGGTAATTAATCATGGATCCTTCTTAATTAACCAGCAGTCTAATTAAAATGAAGCTTTTTGGGAGGTTTTTGAAATTTCCATGTTTGAAACCCAAAACCACACTTCTCTGCTTCATGCTTGACTTCATATATAATTAAGACAAAGTTTAGGGTTAGGGGGTACATGATTTGTCTGGTTTGAATATGTCTAGACCTTGTTTATGAACTTTTGAATGCTTACTATATGACATAAGAAGAATATGTGCTTTGGTTTTTTATTTTATCTATTTTTTTATTTTATGCCCATTTGAATATTGGTCAAATCCTAGGTTTGACCAAGATTTAAACAAGTTTAAAACATGAAAATGAAAAGGTAAGCCTGGATCCTTCTTAACTAGTCACTCTAAAACGAAGCTTTAATTTTGGGAGGTTTTTGAAATTTCCATGTTTGAAACCAAAAACCACTTCTCTTCATGCTTGACTTCATAAGACAGAGTTATTTATGGTTTTAGAGGGGTAGATACATGATTTGTCTTATTTGAATATGTCTAGCTAGACCTTGTTTATCAACTTTTGAATGCTTACTATATATATGTATGTGACATAAGAAAACTATGTGCTTTGGTTTTTCGTTTTTCTGATTTTTTATGGAATTTTGATGCACATTTGAATCTTGGTCAAATCCTAGGTTTGACCAAGATTTAAACAAGTATAGATCATGAAAATGAAAATGGAAGCCTGTATCCTTCTTAGTCACCCTAAAATGAAGTTTTTGGGAGGTTTTTGAAATTTCCATGTTTGAAACCCAAAACCACTTATCTTCATGCTTGACTTCGTCATAAGACAGAGTTTAGGGGTTAGGGGGTAGATACATGATTTGTCTAGCTAGTTTGAATATGTCCAGACCTTGTTTATCAACTTTAATGCTTACTATATGACATATAAGAAGACTATGTGCGCTTTGGTTTTTCATTTTTCTGTTTTTTTTTTGAATTTTCTGCCAATTTTGTTTGACCAAGATTTAGACAAGTTTTACACGTGAAAACGAATAAGTAAGCCTGGATCCTTCTTAGTCACTCCAAAATGTACCAATTGATAGGTGCGTTAACTTTGCTTCATGGAAAAAATAATGTCATGTAAATGAGTTAACTTGGATTTCCTACCCTTGAATCCATAGGAAACTTTGTTCTAATGCACTATAATAATCAACCGAGTTTTTACACCAACAGGTCTGTCACTTACGTGTGGTGCCCATGCGTGAGGTCCCACACTTCAGTGAGCACAAGTCACGTGCAATAGGTACGCAAACTCCCAGACATTTTCTTTGTCAAGAGAAGACGCATCAGGATGCGTATTGGAAGTCTGTGGGTCCTTCTGGATCCTTCGGTCGTCCCTCTCAAAAAAAAAAACAAATCTCTCTCATTCTCGGCCTCGCTCGACTCGCTCGCTCGCTCGCTCGCACCTCCTGCTCACTGACAAACCCTGCACAAAAGTCAACATCATCACCCGAAAAAGGGGAGACACCATAATTCTCTCCCTTCTTCTCTCCTTCCGAGTGATCCCTCTTCCTCCGAGTTTCACTCGACGGGCAAACACACATGTGCTGCATAGTAATAATAAAAAGGTAGAAAAATCGACCTACGAATCTATAATTAAATAGGTTAAACTAGGGCTTTGCCCAGTACTACAGATCAAGGTTCAAAAAATCCAACTACGGGGTTCGAACAACCCCATTTCTAATCCAAGATTTTTTCGACCTCATCCAATGGCCTCAAACTATAGGCCGGGTTAGCATCTAGTGCAGTATGTGTGAGAATGTATGCACTATGTGTGCTATAACTTGTGTGTCTTTCAAATTTGAATAAGTTTGAAATATTTGAAATGGGGCTTTTGGCTTAAACGTTTGAAACCCAAAACGACTTCTCCTCATGCTAGACTTCATAAGACCGAGTTTAGGGTTAGGGGTAGATACATGATTTGTATGGTTTGAATATGTCTAGACCATGTTTATCAACTTTAATGCTTACTATATAACATAAGAAGACTATGTGCTTTTGTTTTTCATTCTTTCGATTTTTTTCTGAATTGTTATGCCCATTTGAATCTTGGTCAAATCCTAGGTTCGACCAAGATTTAAACAAGTTTAAAACATGACAATGAAAAGGTAATTAATCATGGATCCTTCTTAATTAACCAGCCAGTCTAATTAAAATGAAGCTTTTTGGGAGGTTTTTGAAATTTCCATGTTTGAAACCCAAAACCACACTTCTCTGCTTCATGCTTGACTTCATATATAATTAAGACAAAGTTTAGGGTTAGGGGGTACATGATTTGTCTGGTTTGAATATGTCTAGACCTTGTTCATGAACTTGAATGCTTACTATATGACATAAGAAGACTATGTGCTTTGGTTTTTTATTTTATTTATTTTTTATTTTATGCCCATTTGAATATTGGTCAAATCCTAGGTTTGAACAAGATTTAAACAAGTTTAAAACATGAAAATGAAAAGGTAAGCCTGGATCCTTCTTAACTAGTCACTCTAAAATGAAGCTTTAATTTTGGGAGGTTTTTGAAATTTCCATGTTTGAAACCCAAAACCACTTCTCTTCATGCTTGACTTCATAAGACGAAGTTTAGGGTCGATAGGGGGTAGATACATGATTTGTCTGGTTTGAATATGTCTAGACCATGTTTATCAAATCCTAGGTTTGACCAAGATTTAAACAAGTTTAAAACATGAAAATGAAAAGGGAAGCATGTATCCTTCTTAGTCACTCTAAAATGAAGTTTTTGGGCGGTTTTTGAAATTTTCATGTTTGAAACCCAAAACCACTTCTCTTCATGCTTGACTTCATAAGACATAGTTTAGGGGTTAGGGGTAGATACATGATTTGTATGGTTTGAATATGTCTAGACCATGTTTATCAACTTTAATGCTTACTATATGACATAAGAAGACTATGTGCTTTGGTTTTTCATTTTTCTGATTTTTTTAGAATTTTGATGCACATTTGAATCTTGGTCAAATCCTAGGTTTGACCAAGATTTAAACAAGTATATATAGAACATGAAAATGAAAAGGGAAGCCTGTATCCTTCTTAGTCACCCTAAAATGAAGTTTTTGGGAGGTTTTTGAAATTTCCATGTTTGAAACCCAAAACCACTTATCTTCATGCTTGAGCAAGATTTGACCAAGATTTAAACAAGTTTAAATCATGAAAATGGAAAGGTAAGCCTCGATCCTTCTTAGTCGCTCTAAAATGAAGCTTTTGGGATGTTCTTGAAATTTCCATGTTTGAAACCCGGCCAAAACGACTTTTCTTCATGCTAGACTTCATAAGATCGACACGGGGTACATATATACATGATTTGTCTGGTTTGGATATATCTAGACCTTGTTTATCAACTTGAATGCTTACGATATGACATAAGAACACTATGTGCTTTTTGTTTTTTATTTTTTGTGCCTATTTGTATCTTGGTCAAATCCTAGGTTTGACCAAGATTTAAACAAGTTTAAAACATGAAAATGAAAAGGGAAACATGTATCCTTCTTAGTCACTCTAAAATGAAGTTTTTGGGAGGTTTTTGAAATTTCCATGTTTGAAACCTAAAACCACTTCTCTTCATGCTTGACTTCATAAGACAGAGTTTAGGGTTAGAGGGGTAGATACATGATTTGTCTTATTTGAATATGTCTAGCTAGACCTTGTTTATCAACTTTTGAATGCTTACTATATATATATGTGACATAAGAAGACTATGTGCTTTTGTTTTTCATTTTTCCGATTTTTTAATTTTATGCCCATTTAAATCTTGGTCAAATCCTAGGTTTGACAATGATTTAAACAAGTTTCAAATATGAAAATGAAAAGGCAAGCATGGATCCTTCTTAGTCACTCTAAAATGAAGCTTTTGATAGGTTTTTGAAATTTCCATATTTGAAACCCAAAACCACTTCTCTTCATGCTTGACTACATAAGACAAAGTTTAGGGTTAGGGGGTAGATACATGATTTTTCTTGTTTGAATATGTCTAGACCCTTGTTTATCAACTTTAATGCTTACTATATGACATAAGAAAACTATGTGCTTTGGTTTTTCATTTTTCTGATTTTTTTGGAATTTTGATGCACATTTGAATCTTGGTCAAATCCTAGGTTTGACCAAGATTTAAACAAGTATAGAACATGAAAATGAAAAGGGAAGCCTGTATCCTTCTTAGTCACCCTAAAATGAAGTTTTTGGGAGGTTTTCAAAATTTCCATGTTTGAAACCCAAAACCACTTAATCTTCATGCTTGACTTCGTCATAAGATAGAGTTTAGGGGTTAGGGGGTATATACATGATTTGTCTAGTTTGAATATGTCTAGACCTTGTTTACCAACTTTAATGCTTACTATATGACATATAAGAAGACTATGTGCGCTTTGGTTTTTCATTTTTTCATTTTTTTATTTTATGCCCATTTGAATCTTGGTCAAATCTAGGATTTGACCAAGATTTAAACAAGTTTAAAACATGAAAATGGAAAGGTAAGCCTGGATCCTTCTTAGTCGCTCTAAAATGAAGCTTTTGGGATGATTTTGAAATTTCCATGTTTGAAACCCAAAACCAATTCTCTTCATGCATGCTTGACTTCATAAGACAGAGTTTAGGGTTAGGGGGTTAGATACATTATTTGTCTAGTTTGAATATGTCTAGACTTTGTATATCAACTTGAATATATTATTGTACCATGTCTCCACACAGCCCAAAATGCACATATTTTCAAAAGTTTTCATGCATGAGTACTTGTAACTAGTAAAAATAGAAAGTAAAAATAGGAACCCCATGTATGAAGGATACTAAAAAGAACTCTTTCACATTTTTTTGGTATAGATTATGAGTTTGCTTGGCTTCATACACAAGTGAGTACATGTCATGCAAAAATTAACACGAAATTTAGTTATCATGACCCATTTTTGGCAGGCATTGTGCATATCGCCTTGAGAAACATCTTTGCGAGCTAGTGTATTAAACGTTTATTCACATATAATGGATTTTTTTACTTTATTAGTGCACACAATGACAGAATCGGCCAAATGTGTATGATTTTTGTGAAGGTGCTAGAAAAACAAGATGCACTACGATGAAGCATGAAAGGAGGCAAGGGGAGGGATAGTGAAGAGGTGGGAGAGACCGAGAGATGAACCGCAAGGTAATTAAAAAATTGGGGCCAAAACGATTCCAACTTCCTAGGCATTGACCAACTTTGCCCCTCTTAACCCAACGTGGCAGTGAACCCGTATAAGCAACAACTTCCTCTTACTCCGCTTCTCCGAAATGGTAAGAGAACCTCTCCAGCTTAAGTGACCAATCGACATATCTATGGCCTTCCGACTTGGCTCTGGTCGCCGCGCGCGTAGTCCTACCACCGACGAGGAAGCGGAGCATCAGCGCCGCCTTCGCTTCGTCCATCGCGCACCAAGGCATAACCCGCCCGCTCTGCACTGGCCGGTTGTTCAGCCCGCGGCGGCGGCGCTGGCCGTGGAGCCCCTCGCCAGCCGCTTCCCGTGCGGGCCGATGGATGCAGAGGCAGGGATCTCCCACGCAACCCCGCATGCGACGCCCGCTCGGCCCTGGCCGGCTTTTCCGCCCGCGCATGCCGCATGGTTTTCTTTGCCAGCAGGTGAGATCCCCTTCCCGGCCGGCGCGAACGATGCGGAGGCAGGGAGCTCCCGTGGCCAGCCGCCTAATCCGACCGCACTTCAGGCGGTGCCGGCCGTGGAGCCAGGCCGTTCTTTCGAAGCGCATCACGGCGACGCCCTTTGCAGGAGCAACACCGCCAAGGAGCTCGTATATAACGTGATGTTCCCGGCACTCTATAGATGCCGGGATGCTCTGCAAGCTTTCGTGCAGGCTAAGAATGCGGCGGCTGCAAATCCCAGGGACGCAGCATTGCAGCGGCGCGCCGATGAGGCTAAGGTGGCGCACGCTTTCCACCAGGCGTGCCTCGACAGGCTTAACATCCAGCACGGCTTCGTGCAACCGCCAAACGCCGCTCCAGCTAAGATCCAAAAATACTCCGGTGAGCATATCACTCCGGAGTAGAACAATCCAATTTCTAGTACTGTAGGAGTACTTTATTAGTGCACAAACCTGGCGAAATTAAAGGTGTGTTCTTTGTGTGTGATGTAAATCTAAAAATTTGAAGGTTCTAGCAAAAACATTTCTTCAGAAATATTCGATGTGTTTGCTTGGCCTTATCTATATATCCGGTGAGCATATATGGATGCCAAATCCTTTACAAACTTTATATTTTTTAAGTGATCGATGTGCATGCATCTATCTCGCCATGGTAAATTAATGAAACAAGTTGCATATTTGCCAGAATTCCAAACTTCGTGAGCAGTATAGAGATCGAGACCTTAATTAATTATTATGAGTAGGATGCATGCATGCATGTCCATTTTCTAGGGTTTTAAAGGATACTAGAGCTTTTCTAGGTTAATTTGCAACTATATGTATATTTGTTTTCTAGTTCTGGGCTGATCATTAAACTCGACGTTGAGTTGTAGATTATGTGAAATTAGTACATGCCATAAAATATAGTATAATTTTTTATGTACCCTACGAGGCAGTACGTGTGGTGTACCCTTAATTATTAATTGGTAGACATGTACCGTTGGCATGTTTGAAGAAAATTTGAATTTGGAAGAAGTTTTTAAAGTAAAATTAACGCAAGCACAAAATCATGTGTGATGGTGAAATTTCTTGAACAAATTAATACAAACCTAGTAATATGAGTTTGTTTGGCTTTCTGCCCACAAGTGAGTATTGTGCGCATGTACTTTGATGCAAAATCCCGCCATACAAAACTTTTTAGTTATCATATGACCTCAAGTTTGGAAGAGATCGTATTTTAAGCAACTTCACAAACAAGAGATTCTAACAATTATATGCATGCATGAAAGAATGATTTCCCTTTTTTATTACTGTACAAAAATGGCTAGATGTGTGTTAATTGTGAAGGAGGGCTACCAAATTTTAACAGTTGCACATTATTGTCATAATTCCACCTTTTGGAAGCAGTAGGGTAGACATGCTTTCCGCTTGGTAGGATGTGTTAGTGCCATCAATTTTGTAGATATAGGTTCAAGGATTTGTTCATCTTAATCTGGAACTATATATGGATTTTTAAGCTTTTGCCTAGTAATTAAACTCATAATTGAAATAATGTAGGTTATTTAACTACATACATGCCATAAATTCTGACAGGAAATACTTGGACGTGCCTTGCGAGGGTGGTAACAAACAAGAACACAATGACCAAACTTCAAATGCCAATCCACCCACCAAGCTATACGATTGGCATGTACAATCGATCGACTCCTTCTAATCAAATTTGAATACAATAGAAGAAGTTTTAAAAAATTTCAAAATGAGATCAACTTGTGCATTGAGTCATCCTTTGTTATTTATTTGCTTGTAAAAATAGAAACATAGGCATATGAATGTATTCGAAACACTTCACTTTTCAACGGGGAAGGGACCCGAAGGTCCCAGAAAAACAAAAAAAAGATTACAATAGTAGTACTCCTTTGAGAAGGCAGTAGAAGAAGGATCCTCGAAGAGCCAAATGCTTTTATTATCCACAGCTGTTCGGCTCTTTTCCTTCTCGTGTAAGCTATCGCGCAATGATTATACTAGGCTGCTCGATTATACTAATGGTCGGATGGTAGTACAACCATTTTCGCAAACTTCTGCGCCCTTCGTCATGTCAGCATCGTATCCCAGTGTGCAAGCAGTCTGCTCGAATGAAATACTCCTAAGTACGTACGGTATTCCCTCCAAAGACACACCACACGGTATTCCCTCCAAAGACGCACCGTCGCCCCGATCTGCTCGAATGAAATACTCCAAAATACTTCTGCGCCCTTCGTCATGTCAGCATCGTATCCCAGTGTGCAAGCAGTCTCCTATGAAATGGAGACGACATTTTGTTGAAAAGTGTCGGTGCATGCTATATATACCACACTAGTATGAGAGTTTTTACAGCATTATTCCGATTTCCACAGAATGCATTAAATTTGGAAGCGATGCCACACTGACAAGAGTGGTTTAAACAAGGCCATTATTTTTATTATGTTATATTACTACAATACTCCAAGGTAGCACTAGTAGCCTTCGGTTGTACTCTGCCGGTCGCGCTGCCTCATTCGACCAGACTTTATTCTTCTTCTCATATATATATACAAAATACTGTCTGCCGAGGTTCGATGACCGCACCGTCGCCCCTCTCCGCGCCGCCGTCTTGGGCCGCGCCACCATTCTCCCCGCCGAGTTCTCCCCCGTCCCCGACGCACCACCGTCAAGCACCACCGGACCGATCTTCGCAGGTATGTACATCTCCAACCTCCGGCGAGTACAGAGGTTCATCGGTCATTGTGTTCGATATAACCTTAATTTGGGGATTGCAATGTGAGTAACTTACTGGGTTTTCTAGGAAATGAAAACGGCGTCGCTCGATGCCTACACTGCGTCGGCGGATACATGGAAAGCGGAGACGGATGCTCTGCATGCATCGGCGGAGACATGTAAAGCGGATGCGGAGGCAAAGGCGAAGGCGGTGGCTAGGACGGGCCCGGGCGCTGTGGCGCTGGCAAATGCTCGTATCGAAGCTGCATTTTGTTGGAAAGTCTTGGCGCGTGCTTCGAGAGTTTTGGCGGCGCAGCCGGGAGAACCGTCGGAGGCTTCGAAGCTGGCTGCTTTGAACGCGTCGAGAGCTTGGATGGTGACTTCATCTAAGGCGGCGCTTGTTGCATATGATCGTGACTCGTCAACCCCTTTGTAAGTTCTACCTTCCCCAACTGCAATGAGGTTAGATCTGGTGGATTGGGGTTTTTTGCCCAAACCAGACGTGATGATGCATTGAGATGTTTTTGTATTTTTGATGATGCATTCTGCTTCTTTTGTAATTTGGGTGATTCATTATGCTTTTTAGGTAGTAATTTTTCTGATGCACTCACCTCTTCAGGAATTTTTCATGGTTTTTTTTTTGTTTTTGTTTTTCTGTCAACCTAGCTAATGCTCTCTGCTGTTTAGCCAAAAGTTGGATGATGCATTGTACTGTTTACATATATTTTACTCTGATGATGCATTTTGCTCTTTTAGCCTTTTAGGTAATTTTTCTGATTCCTTGAACAGTGTGGGAAATTTCGATGAAGAATTTTGCTGTCAACTTAGATGATGTATTGTGCTGTTTACATTTTATTACCTATATCAAAGCTAACCCCATCTGATGTTACCACAGCGTTTTGGGTCCTGTAGAGGTCTCTTTTTCCTCCAATCGTGTTGACACGTTAGCAATTATTACTGTATATGCGAGATTGCCTTCCGTTGGTGCGTCCTATTTTTGTGGTGTTTTTTTTTTGCAAATTAAGGGCTTCATTGATTATGCAACAGGATTACAATTGCATTGTCCTGTTTACAATATTTTGATTTTGCTGATGCATTGTGCTGTTCACATTATTTTGATTTTGCTGATGCATTGTCCTGTTTACATTATTTTGATTTTGCTGATGCATTGTGCTGTTTACACTATTTTGATTTTGCTGATGCACCGTGCAGTTTAGGAAACTTTGATGATGAATTAGATGATGCATTTTGCTGCTTAGTCAAATTAGATGTTGCATTTTGTTTTAAAAAATAGATGATGCAGTGTGCTGTTTACATAATTTTGACGATGCATCGTGCGATTTGCATAATCCTACCAGCTTCAGTCGAAGGACACCCACAACAATCAACGATCTGCCTGGAGATGTAGTCTCTCAGATTCTTGTCAGGCTTCCTCCCCATCCAACCTGCTTACTAGCTGCATCAGGCACCAAGAAAGCATGGAGGCAATGTATGGGAAGCAATTATTTCAGAAAGCTAACTGTGTCACACAACGGAGGAAACCCGTTGCTAGGGTTTTTCACCAACAACTCCGAGGACAATCGATTCATCACAGAGCATGATCTTCACCCGGCCATCTTGAAGATGCTGGCAATCCCGTCTCAAGTGAACGGTCCCAAAATCTATGTCCTGGGATGCCGCGATGGTATGGTGCTACTCCATTCTAATGTATCCAGAGGGTATATATCAGTCTGGGATCCAATTAGGCAAGTTCTCACAGCGATACCAGAACCACCATTGTGGCGCAATCACACAATTGAAAGCAGCGGCTCAATTCTCTGTTCGAGAAACAACTCTGAACCGTTTACACATTGTGGCAAGTTCTCGGTTGTTTGGATAACAACTAAACGTTACGATGCACAGGCTCATATCTACTCACCAGATTCAAAAGAATGGGAGTTTCTAGCTCGATCAACTCCGATGCTGTCAGAGATTGACCGTAGACCGGCAACTCTCATAGGGGGTATTTTGTACTGGCCAACGAAGTCTAGATATATCATTGAGCTTGACCATGCAAAGAAGACTCTGAAATATATTCAGTGCCCTCATGAGACGCATGATATATTCATGCTTAACATTCACATCTTCAAGGGACATAATGGAGATGTTGCCCTTGCTGTTATAAGAGACTTCACCCTACAAACATGGACCAGTACAAGATCATCAACAGGCGATCACGAGTCATGGACATGTCATATAAATTTTGAATTGGATACTTTTTTTGGCCTTGACACATCATTTCCATACAATTGGAAACATCCAGTAAGGTTACTCTGCGTATTTGAGGACAAAAATGAGCTGGTTGTACGGGCAAAGGAGGGAGTATTCCAATTAGATATGAGCAACTGGCAGTGGAGAAAGTACAATTCTGCTAGACGTTGGTGCACTTTACATCCCTACTCAGTTAGACCGGGTTAGTCATTCATATGTAACCTTTGCATTCATTTACATATGACTTTTGCTGATCAATTTGTTCATTTCCTGACAGTAACCGACCTGATCCAGAGTGCAACATCAAGGACACGAAAAAGAACGCGCTGTCAGGAACCCATCTAATTCAAAGTTCAACATCCATAAGAGAAAAGGAAGTCGCATATGAAGGAGCAAGGCTTGTTTGGGCAAGAAGTGATAGCCCAGCTTTTGTTTGGTCTGATGTCTTTTAGTTTTCGTTCTGGTGGAAATGTCGCTGCACCATTTGTTTGTACTGCAGCTCCATAGTGCTAGCTGCTAGTACGTTGGCGCTGTCCTACGTCTGCTTGTTTTGGGGGCATAAATATGCCACGAAACCTTTGTTTTATGTGATCAAACGGTCATTTCTGCATGTATATGTTCGGGTTCTGATGAAACCTTTTTTGTGATCTGTACATATATTTGAGTCAGTCTGTGTTTTGTTTTATGATGGGCAGGAGTATTTGTTTTACTACACCATTGTTTATCCGAATTGTATTACTCACTCTATTCAAAAAGTTAGCGGCTCACCTTTTTCCTTCAAGATACGGATGTATCTACACACTAAAAACATATATAGATGAAACATCTTCAGACAAAGTTTAGTCACTTATGTATGGACGGGGGTAGTATTATTTATGTTGTGCTCCCAAACAAGCAGACATCGGACAGCGCCTGTTTAAAGTTCATATGTGTAATCTTATTCCCTTTGGAAGTTAAGCATTAAACTCTACTAGTACAACCGTGGTGGTCTTGTGATGTAGTACTCTTTTGATGCATTTGTGATGTAGTAGTACAGTACTTTTTTTTGAACTGGTATAGTACTATCTAAGAAGAGTACTCCCTCCGATTCACATTCATTTTACACCAATAAATATGGATCGGAGCGAGGGAGTAAATTAAACATGGCATCTCGTGCATGAAGCTTGACAGATCGATCAGGTTGGCTAGAATGGCAATACAATGCTCCTCATTAGGCAAATGCATGCCATGTACGATAGTATACATCCAGTAAAGAAGTCTATACTGACATAAAAAAGACTACATTGGGGATGAGAGTCAATTGGGGAATCTACAATACATAAAATCTTGCTCGTAGCTGATTTTGGCTAAGAGGGTTTTACTCACATTACACGTGCCACTTTCCTTGTCTGCAAAACAAGTTCCAATAAAGGAAGAGGAAAGAAGAGGACATTGTGGGCGAGATTGAACACCTTTTTATGTGTTAAGCTGAGGCCTTGTTTAGCTGAGGATTTCGACTTAGGCCTAACAGCTCAGCACACCCAGAAATAAATTTCCTTGCGCGCACCACTGTCAGCAAAAATAACAAAATTGGCACGCAAGATTAAGAACGAAGTGAATTTAAGTAACTTGGTTAGCTTTTCAAGCAATATATTCAGAGAAAGAGCACACATGTCCGGCAAATAATCGTAAGAGAAGAACAATAAATCTAAGGCATTCCACTTCATATGCAGAAGGGACGCGACAGCGCATGGATTCATACCTTGAGTCGACTCTGGCTCGTAGAAGGGCGGTCGCGCCTCGAGGATGCCGGCGACGTCTCCACCTCGATCTCACATATGACTGCTTCTCGGTGGGCGGTGCGCCACGCCATGTAGAAGATCTATCAAAAGAGGAGAGCCCGATGACGCTACCGACGCCTCAACCTTGATAGCACCGGCTTGTTGCTCCGCACCGAGATGCGCCACGTGCAAGATTTAGCGGATGCGCCAATTTTAGAGATATGTCATGATCGTTGTAACAAATTTCAACATGATGATGATTTGATCCTGCACTCGGCCTTGAACATAAGTACTAGTACAGTCTCACAATTTTTTTATCATTATACTTTGCGAGATTTAGCGGATGCGCCAAATTCAGAGATAGATCATGATCATGGTAACACAATTTTCAATGTAATGATGATTTGATGTTGCACTAGACCTTGAACATAAGTACTAGTACGGTCTCACAATTTTGTATCATTATACTTTGCAAGTTTTAGCGGATGCGCCTATTTTCAGAGGATCATGGTAACAAATTTTCAACGTGATGATGATTTGATGTTGCACTCGACCTTGAACAGAAGTACTACTACTGTCTTACAATTTCTTTATCATTATACTTTGCAAGATTTAGCAGATGCGCCAAATTCAGAGATAGATCATGATCATGGTAACAAATTTTCAACGTGATGATGATTTGATGTTGCACTCGAACTTGAATAGAAGTACTAGTACAATCTCACAATTTTTTTATCATTATACTTTGCGAGATTTAGCGGATGCGCCAAATTCAGAGATAGATCATGATCATGGTAACACACTTTTCAATGTAATGATGATTTGATGTTGCACTCGACCTTGAACATAAGTACTAGTACGGTCTCACAATTTTGTATCATTATACTTTGCAAGTTTTAGCGGATGCGCCCATTTTCAGAGGTAGATCATGATCATGGTAACAAATTTTCAACGTGATGATGATTTAATGTTGCACTCGAACTTGAACAGAAGTACTAGTATGGTCTCACAATTTTTATTACTCGTATAATTATACTTTGAAAGATATAGCGGATGCGCCAATTTCAGAGATAGATCATGATCATGGTAACAAATTTTTAACGTGATGATGATTTGATGTTGCACTCGGCCTAGAATAGAAGTACTAGTACGGTCTCACAATTTTTTTTATCATTATACTTTGATATAGCGGATACGCTAATTTCAGAGATAGATCATGACCATGGTAGTGACCAATATTCAAGATGATGATGATTTGATTTTGCACTCGGCCTTGAACAGAGGTACTAGTACGGTCTCACAATTTTTTATCATTATACTTGGACCTTAGCGAAATTCAAAATCTCATAGCGGCAAAACTTCCCGCCTACAAAATACAAAAATTTCGTACGCTTCCAAATTCCCATTCTACCCCTGTGGAGATGACAGCAAAGTCGGTTGGTGGGGGGGTCTGCCCGTCATTTTTTGGATCACCACCTCCCTAGCCCGGAAACCCTCCCAAAAAAATTCATTTCCCTCAGACCACCCACCGGAACTTCCCAAGTCCCTCTCTCCCACCTCCACGACCACCGCACCGGAACATCCCCGCCGGACTTCCCTGGCCTACCCGAGCCCTCGCGATCCTCGTCATCCGGCTGCCTGCCGGAGCCGCTTCATCGACGCCGTCATCAACCGGACCGGATCATCCCCGCCGAACCTCGAAACCATATGCTCATCCAGCAGTCTACCGCAGTCGCTTCAGCTGCGGTATCGTCCACCCCACCGGAGCCGCTTCGCCGGATCCGTCGTCCACCGCATCGTATCTTGCTCACCGACACCGCTGTGCATGAACCGGATCTGCTTCACCGGCGCCGTGCATGATCTAAACTCTTCTACTGTCGCTTTTCTATTGCTTGCCTGCAAGTTCTTGTTTAATCTTGGGGGAACCTGTTTGTGCTAACGATTGCAGATGAGATGAGTAACCATGAAGTGTAATGGCCGTCTCTCCAACCCCAAGTAGCACATGTAGCGTACTTCATCACCGGATCTATCAACCCCAGGAAGATCTGCTGTGACTCCCACAGAGTGCTTCTCCTAATGTAAGTCCCTTGTTTTAGCGCCATGTTCTGGGTTCAGATGCTTGTTTGTCTGAAGCTCTTTTAGTTCATTCCTAGCTATGACCGTAACACGTTGCTATTTTCTACTTCATTGCTAACTTTAAGCGATTGAACATTTTGGTTTGCATTCCCTGCTCTGTAGATGTAGCCATCATAACTTCTATCTTGCTCAGTCGTTGTTACAAAAATTATACTGTAGGTATTATAGTAACATCCTGCTATTATTTAGTTCATGGCCAATTTTAAGTAATTGCACATGTTGGTTCGCATTCCCTGCTCTATAGCTTTTGGCATCGTAACTTCTATATTTGGTTTACATTCCCTGCTCTGTAGATCTAGCCATCATAACTTTATCTTGCTCAGTCGTTGTTACAAAAATTATGGCCTGCTACTATGTTGTTTGTGCCAATTTTTTACTCCATGAACATGTTGGCTTGCATTCCCTGTACTACAGGTGATGCCATTGTTTTGTATCTAGTTCATTGTAAGCTAACAAAGTAAGGACTTAGTTTGGCATGCTATCACTCTGCTATCTAGCCTGTAGTACAAATAAACTTGTCATACTACTAGATAATAATTTTGCGTGCCATCTTGTTCTTCAAAAGCTGCATTATTGACTTGTTTCTCTGACTTGGCATGACGCTCACATATGGAAAGCTGAACATATTGGTTTGCATTCCCTCTTATACAAGTTCACAGGTGATCCCACTATATTCTGTATCTGGTCCATCCTAAGCTCCAGCATTAACTATCCTCCATGTGTTGCTCATTACAAGTTTATATCCCGAAACATCTTGATTTGCATCCCCTTCACTATAAGTTCAGGAGTATTATTTAGTTCACGGCCAAAATGAAGTAATTGCACTTGGCACATGTTGGTTCACATTCCCTCCTCTTTAGCTTTTGCCATCGTAACTTCTATTTTTGGTTTACATTCCCTGCTCTGTAGATGTAGCCATCATAACTTCATCTTGCTCAGTCGTTGTTACAAAATTTATAGCCTGCTACTATGTTGTTCATGCCAATTTTGTACTCCCTGAACATGTTGGTTTGCATGGGACTCGACAGTAGTAAGTCTGCTGTTTCATTCTAACATGCTCTGTTATATTGGCTGTTGGTATGCGGCATGCACTCTTTGTTTGCTTATTGTGCGCATTACAATGATCTTGTTATAATGACGAAATGATGAGTTCCAAATTCTTTGCCAAACAATATTGTAGTGTCTTTGCCTTTCCATTGTTGTTGTCTTAACTTGTAATGTCTTTGTTTCAGATATAGGTGCTGCATGGACAACTTAAAAGATTGCCGGATCGCTTCATTGTATTGCTAGGTTTAATTACCATTCAATTTCTTTGGGTTCTGTAATATTTTTTTCAATGCCTTGCAGCTGATGTAATATTTAGTTAGTTTTTATAGTTCTTTCGCGCATTTTTTCTTTGGTGCTTGTGGTAAGTGAGGCTATCCGACAGAAATCAATGCTGCGTAAATATTCTCAGTATCTAAATCACGAATTCCCATCCCTTAAACGGCCCTATTAAGCGAAATCACATATGTGCCTGCCCGCAAAATCCTAAAGCGCATATTATGCCGGCATATAAACAGCAACTAAACGGGCTGGCCCACTTACTTCTTGGGCCAGCCCATTTGATTTACGGTGGACCCCACACTAATTGGGCTGGCCCACTTGCTTTAAGGTGGACCCCACCAACTACTGGGCCGGCCCACTAATTAGTTGGGCCAGCCCATTTGCTTTTTGGTGGACCCCACAAAATAAATGGGCCGGCGCTTAAGAGGAAAGTGGGACCCACCTGTGTTTTTGGCCCGGCCCACTATCTTGTTGGGCCGGCCCACTTGCTATATGGTGGACCCCACATACTAGTTGGGCCGGCCCTTTAACAGGAAAGTGGGACCCACATGTGTTTTTGGCCCGGCCCACTATCGTGTTGGGCCGGCCCACTTGCTATATGGTGGTCCCACATACTAAATGGGCCGCCCCTTAAGAGGAAAGTGGGACCCACCTCGTTTTTGGCCCGCCCACTGTCTTGTTGGGCCGCCCACTGCTATGGTGGACCCCACATACTAATTGGGCGGCCTTTTAGCAGAAAGTGGGACCACTCGTGTTTTTGGCCCGCCCACTATCTTGCCGGGCCGCCCACTTCTATATGGTGGACCCCACATACTAAATGGGCCGCCTTTAACAGAAAGTGGGACCCACCCGTGTTTTTGGCCCGCCCACTATTTTGTTGGGCCGGCCCACTTGCGTATGGTGGACCCCACAAACGAAATGGGCCGACCCTTTACCTGGAAAGTGGGACCCACTGTGTTTTTGGCCCCACTAGCTTGTTGGGCCGCCCACTTGCTCTACGGTGGACCCCACACACTAAATGGGCCGGCCCTTTAACAGAAAGTGGGACCCACCTGTGTTTTTGGCCCGGTCCACTTGCTTCTTGGGCCGGCCCAGTTGCTGTAAGGTGGACCCCACATGTTAAATGGGCCGGCCCATTTAAGTTTTGACCAGTCAACCTTAGAGGTTAGGCCCGGCCCACGTAACTAATGGACCAGCCCAGCTATATAGTTGACCGGTCAAACTATGTCATCTGGCCCGGCCCGCTTAAGACGTGGCAGGCCTCGTGTGGGCCTACCATCACCACGGGGTTTCAGCGGTTAACGCCGTTAACTGGCAGTTAACGGCGTCTGCCACGTGTCAGTTTGCATGACGTCAGCAGTCAACGGGCTCCCGAAAACACTTCCGCAACGGTCCGATTTTCCGTGGCGGAAGGGCGCCCAAGCGCGACGGACCGAAAAAATCGTCGTTGGACTTTGCCTGACGCAGTTTCCACAACAGAACCCATATCGTCGGGTTAGGCCCATAGGCGACGAAAAATACCCCTTAGCGGACGATTTTGAGACGTTGTCTATCAGAACTTTTCTTGTAGTGGTATCTATATACCCCTAACCCTAAACTTTGTCTTAATTATGAAGTCAAGCACGAAGAGAAGTCGTTTTGGGTTTCAAACATGGACATTTCAAAAACCCTCCCAAAAGCTTCATTGTGGTGTGACGTACTAAGAAGGATACATGCTTACATTTTCAACAACCCCCCTAAAAGCTTCATTATAGAGTGACTAAGAAAGGATCCAGTCTGGCGGGCTTACCTTTTATTTTCTTGTTTTAAACTTGTTCAAATCTCGGTCAAACCTAGGATTTGACCAAGATTCAAAATGTGCATCAAAATTTAAAAAAATTAAAAACCAAATTAAAGCGCATAGTGTTCTTATGTCATATAGTAAGCATTAAAGTTGATAAACAAGGTCTAGACACATATTCAAACAAGACAAGTCATGTATATATACCCCTAACCCCTAAACTCTATCTTATGAAGTCAACAACATGAAGAGAAGTGGTTTTGGGTTTCAAACATGGAAATTTCAAAAACCTCCCAAAAGCTTCATTTTAGAGTGACTAATATATATAAGAAGGATACATGCCTGCTTACCACCTTTTCATTTTCATATTTTAAACTTGTTTAAATCCGTGTCAAATTAAACCAAGGATTTGACCAAAAGATTCAAATGGGCATAAAATTTAAAAAAAAATCAGAAAAATGAAAAACAAATGCATATAGTCTTCTTATGTCATATAGTAAGCATTCAAGTTGATAAACAAGGTTTGGACATGCATATTCAAACCTAGGCAAATCATGTATCTATCCCCTAGCCCCTAAACTCTATCTTATGAAGTCAAGCATGAAGAGAAGTGGTTTTGGGTTTCAAACATGAAAATTTCAAGAACATCCCAAAAACTTCATTTTAGAGTGACTAAGAAAGGATACAGGCTTCCCCTTTTCATTTTCATGTTTTATACTTGTTTAAATCTTGGCCAAACCTAGGATTTGACAAAGATTCAAATGTGCATCTATCAAAATAAAAAAATCAGAAAAATTAAAAACCAAAGCACATAGTTTTCTTATGTCATATATAGTTAGCATTAAAGTTGATATAAACAAGGTCTAGATATATTCAAACAAGAAAAATCATGTATCTACCCCTAACCCTAAACTCTGTCTTATGTAGTCAAGCATGAAGAGAAGTGGTTTTGGGTTTCAAACTTGGAAATTTCAAGAACCCCCCAAAAGCTTCATTTTAGAGTGACTAAAGGATCCAGGTCGGGCTTACCTTTTATTTTCATGTTTTAAAATTGTTCAAATCTTGGTCAAACCGTACCTAGGATTTGATCAAGATTCAAATGGGCATAAAATTTCAAAAAAAATGAAAAACCAAAGCATATAGCCTTCTTATGTCATATAGTAAGCACTCAAGTTGGTAAACAAGGTCTAGACATATTCAAACCAGAAAAATCATGTTTCTACCCCTAGCCCTAAACTTTGTCTTATGAAGTCAAGCACGAAGAGAAGTCGTTTTGGATTTCAAACATGGAAATTTCAAAAACCTTCCCAAAAGCTTCATTTTGGAGTGACTAAGAAGGATACAGGCTTACCTTTTCATTTTCATGTTTTAAACTTGTTTAAATATTGGTTAAGCCTAGGATTTGACCAAGATCAAATGGGCATAAAAATTCAGAAAAAATCAAAAAAATGAAAACCAAAGCACATAGTATTATTATGTCATATAGTAAGCATTCAAGTTGATAAACAAGGTCTAAACAACAAACTAGACAAATCATGTATCTACCCCCTAACCCTAAACTCTGTCTTATGAAGTCAAGCATGAAGAGAAGTGGTTTTGGGTTTCAAACATGGAAATTTCAAAAAACTCCCAAAAGCTTCTCATTTTTGAGTGACTAAGAAGGATTCAGGCTTACCTTTTCATTTTCATGTTTTAAACTTGTTCAAATCTTGGTCAAACTTAGGATTTGACCAAGATTCAAATGTGCATAAAAATTGGGAGGAAGGGTATGAATTACAATTCAAAAAACAAGGTAACTTAAATACTTGGATGCCCCAAAGATGTGTGGAAGCCCAGAACAATGGCAAAACATGTGCGCACGCTGCATCCAATTCAAGTAGAACACATAGTAGGCATCGATAGTTTGACCTAAATTTGAAATCAAAGAGAAGGTGGTTAGAAAAAATCGAAATTGGCAAAGCAAAGCATGAAATCATAAATTTGTGATGCACTATAGCTATGAAAAGTATCAAACAATGCATACCAAAATGATTTTTTAGAGGAATACTAGTTCAACTTATTTTAATTTTATATTAGTAGCCCAAAATCGAACTAGTAGTTGGTAAACAAGGTCTAAACAACAAACTAGACAAATCATGTATTTACCCCCTAACCCTAAACTCTGTCTTATGAAGTCAAGCATGAAGAGAAGTGGTTTTGGGTTTCAAACTTGGAAATTTCAAGAACCCCCAAAAGCTTCATTTTAGAGTGACTAAGAAGGATCCATGCTTACCTTTTCATTTTCATGTTTTAAACTTGTTTACATCTTGGTCATAGCTAGTGTATTTGACCAAGATTCAAATGGGCATAAAATTTAAAAAAAAATGAAAAACCAAAGTACATAGTCTTCTTATGTCATATAGTAAGCATTCAAGCTGATAAACAAGGTCTAGACATATTCAAACCAAACAAATCATGTATCTACCCCCTAACCCCTAAACTTTATCTTATGAAGCCAAGCATGAAGAGAAGTGGTTCTTGGTTTCAAACATGGAAATATCAAAAACCTCCCAAAAGCTTCATTTTAGAGTGACTAAGAAGTATCCATGCTTACCTTTTCATTTTCATATTTTAAACTTGTTTAAATCATTGTCAAACCTAGGATTATACCAAGATACAAATATGGGCACAAAACCCTCTTAGCCAAAATCAACTACGAGCAAGATTTTCTGTATTGTAGATGCCCCAATTGACTCTCATCCCCAATGTAGTCTTTTTTATGTCAGTATAGACTTCTTTACTGGATGTATACTATCGTACATGGCATGCATTTGCCTAATGAGCAGCATTGTTTAGCCGTTCTAGCCAACCCGATCAATCTGTCAAGCTTCATGCACGAGATGCCATGTTTATGGCCCTTTTGTTGTGGCTTTTTTTGGCTTTTGGCTTTGGCAAAAGCCAAAAAAAGCACGTAAATAGGTGCTTTTTTGGGCTTTTGGATTTTGGAAGCCAAGAACAAAGATTCTATTCTTTTGGCTTCCAAAATCCAAAAGCCCAAAAAGCACCTATTTAGGTGCTTTTTTTGGCTTTTGCCAAAGCCAAAATAAGCCACAACAAAAGGGTAATTTACTCCCTCGCTCCGGTGATCCGATCCATATTTCTTGGTGCTAAAAAGAATGTGAATCGGAGGGAGTACTTTTCTTAGATAGTACTATATCAGTTCAAAAAAAAGTACAGTACTACTACATCACAAATGCATCAAAAGAGTACTACTGTACATCACAAGACCACGACAGTTGTATAGTATAGAGTTTAATGCTGAACTTTAAACAGGACCAGGAGCATCAGGGCCAGCAGCAGGGGCGTTGACCGGCAACAAACCAGGCAAAAGACGTAAGGAAGAGGCCATATGCTGCGTGCTTGGCCTTGATTGCAGGGTGGTGATTCTTCGCCGCTCGCCATGTATTCACGCCGTACCAGTTCCGCGTCGCCCGCGAGCGGATCGAAGCGATCCCGCGCGCCGGACACGCTCGAGGAGGCGTGGCGGCTCCAGTGCAAGCAGTCCGCCGCCGGGAGTCGGCGCGCGGCGTGCAGGTACAGAGGCTCCCTGTACATGCCGTCGTCGCTCCGCGAGTTCGCCCCGGGCGGGCTCTGGTACAAGGCGGATCCGCCGCTCAAACCGATGAGCGGCCCCGTCTTCAACAAATGGCGCGCCGACCGGGAGAGGAACCGCCGGTCGAAGGCGGCGTGGGAGGCGAGCACCAGCGGCGGATTCGCGCCGCCAGCCGGCGAGGAGGCGGAGGAGGCGGAGGAAGGGGAAGACCCCCTCTTCTTGAAGGCGCTGGCCGCGTCCCTCAAGGACGATGCCGACAAGAAGAGGGCGGAGGAAGAAGACAAGGCGGCGGCCATCGCCGCCGTGAAGGAGAAGGAGGCGCGGGATGCGGAGGAGAACGCGACCATCATCTTCCTCGACGACTAGATAGGTTAGAAGTCGCGATAAGGATCGCGCAATTCTGTATGTATGATCCGTATGTATGATCAACTATGAATTATGAACAATGAACTATCAAACCAAACCACATAGTTTTTTTATGTCATATAGTAAGAATTCAAGTTGATAAAACAAGGTCTAGACATATTCAAACTAGACAAATCACGTATATCTACCCCTAACCCTAAACTCTGTCTTATGAAGTAAAGCATGAAGAGAACTGGTTTTGGGTTTCAAACATGGAAATTTCAAAAACCTTCCCAAAAGCTTCATTTTGGAGTGACTAAGAAGGATGCAGGCTTACCTTTTCATTTTCATGTCTTAAACATGTTTAAATCTTGGTTAAACCTAGGATTTGACCAAGATCAAATGTGCAAAAAAATCAGAAAAAATCAAAAAAATGAAAACTAAAGCACATAGTATTCTTATGTCATATAGTAAGCATTCAAGTTGATAAACAAGGTCTAAACATATTCAAACCAGACAAATCATGTATCTACCCACTAACCCTAAATTCTGTCTTATGAAGTCGATCAAGCATGAAGAGAAGTGGTTTTGGGTTTCAAACATGGAAATTTCAAAAACCTCCCAAAAGCTTCATTTTAGAGTTACTAAGAAGGATCCATGCTTACCTTTTATTTTCATGTTTTAAACATGTTCAAATCTTGGTCAAACCGTACCTAGGATTTGACCAAGATTCAAATGGGTATAAAAATTCAAAAAAACTGAAAAACCAAAGCACATAGCCTTCTTATGTCATATATAGTAAGCACTCAAGTTGGTAAACAAGGTCTAGAGATATTCAAACCAGAAAAATCTTGTATCTACCCCTAACCCTAAACTTTGTCTTATGAAGTCAAGCACGAAGAGAAGTCGTTTTGGATTTCAAACATGGAAATTTCAAAAACCTTCCCAAAAGCCTCATTTTGGAGTGACTAAGAAGGATGCAGGCTTACCTTTTCATTTTCATGTTTTAAACTTGTTTAAACCTTGGTTAAACCTAGGATTTGACCAAGATCAAATGGGCATAAAAATTCAGAAAAAATCAAAAAATGAAAACCAAAGCACATAGTATTCTTATGTCATATATTAAGCATTCAAGTTGATAAACAAGGTCAAGACATATTCAAACCAGACAAATCATGTATCTACCCTAACCCTAAACTCTGTCTTATGAAGTCAAGCATGAAGAGACGTGGTTTTGGGTTTCAAACATGGAAATTTCAAGAACCCCCCAAAAGCTTCAATTTAGAGTGACTAAGAAGGATCCAGGTCGAGCTTATACCTTTTATTTTTATGTTTTAAACTTGTTCAAATCTTGGTCAAACCTAGGATTTGACCAAGATTCAAATGGGTATAAAAAAATGAAAAACCAAAGCACATAGCCTTCTTATGTCATATAATAAGCACTCAAGTTGATAAACAAGGTCTAGACATATTCAAACCAGAAAAATCATGTATCTACCCCTAACCCTAAACTTTGTCTTATGAAGTCAAGCACGAAGAGAAGTCGTTTTTGGGTTTCAATCATGGAAATTTCAAAAACCTTCCCAAAAACTTCATTTTGGAGTGACTAAGAAGGATGCAGGCTTAGCTTTTCATTTTCATATTTTAAACATGTTTAAATCTTGGTCAAACCTATGATTTGACCAAGATTCAAATGGGCATAAAAATAATTAGAAAAATCATGTACGTATCTACCCCTAACCCTAAAATCTATCTTACGAAGTCAAGCATGAAGAGAAGTGGTTTTGGGTTTCAAACACATGGAAATTTCAAAAACCTCCCAAAAGCTTCATTTCAGAGTGACTAAGAAGGATCCAGACCGGGCTTACATTTTATTTTCATATTTTAAACTTGTTCAAATCTTGGTCAAACCGTACCTAGGAATTGACCAAGATTCAAAAAAAAATGAAAAACCAAAGCACATAGCCTTCTTATGTCATATAGTAAGCACTCAAGTTGATAAACAAGGTCTAGTCATATTCAAACCAGAAAAATCATGTATCTACCCCTAAGCCTGAACTTTGTCTTATGAAGTCAATCACGAAGAGAAGTCGTTTTGGGTTTCAAACATGGAAATTTCAAATACCTTCCCAAAAGCTTAATTTTGGAGTGACTAAGAAGGATGCAGGCTTACCTTTTCATTTCCATGTTTTAAACATGTTTAAATAAGGATGCGTGATTCTGAAACCTCATACACATTGTTGCAAAAGTAATTACATCACCTAAACAATACTACCAGTTCATAATTCTAAACTTATGTACAATCTTGGAAACATATAACGCCAGCCTAGTTCACCAATTATCATCATCCCTCTTGATGCGCTTGCCGGTGCCGCTTGTACCTGCCTCCCATGGGTTGGCAGTCCAAGTTCTGCACTCGTTCGCACTTCGTGTGTCGGGAATCCTTGTTGGAGCTTCCCAACCAGATACAGGCCCTGCCCTTGCTAGCTCACCACATCCAGCCGTTGCCCTAGCTTGCTCACCATGTGAACCGCCATCCCACGGAGACCCCGAAGTAGGCTCGCACGAGTCCTTTATCCATGGTGGCATTTTCTTCGGATCAAATGGTATGTTGTGCCTAAAGCAATAAGATACAAATTCCCAGTAGGTTGTCCCGACACACTGCTTCTTCTCGTCGCGCCAGGCAGGGGGAAGAGCGGCCAACCTAGCCGCTTCCTTGCAATCCGGGCAAACCACTTCCCTTGGAATTGGTTGTGCTTGACGCTGCCCATCATTGATTTTTTTGAGTCGCCTGTACAACTCAAAACTGACATACCCATCAATCGCAGCATACCTCAAGTTTACTTCAGGCAATGGCATGCACTCCCATTGATCGTGGCTGCTAGTAGGGAACTTGGTCTTCATGTCTTTGTAAGATGGGTCAATGATGGCGGCTGCCAAATCACCCATGCCAGTCCTATTGCCAGGACCATTGAAATTGATCATATCCTGAATGTCAATCCAATTATGTTTAGGAATTTTAATGCCATCTCTAGCAAACCTGCTAGAGTCACCCCTGATGTCAACAGTTGTGAAACAAATTCCTTTATGTTGAAGGAATTCTTGCAGTGCCAGATTATCAGGACTCCTGCATGTTAACACAAATCAATCTTGTAAGATCGTATATGCTGAAATAGTACACATATTTTTCTTCCAGTAAACTGTATACTTGTTGCAGTGAAACAATGATTTTGCATCAGTGATACACATCAAAATAACATGAATTATTGTTGCGACTATATGATCTAATTATTTAAGTGTCAAGTTAAGATTCAGTTACTATATGTTAATATCTTGACATCCATGCCGATTATCGGTGAGTATGAGTACATGAAATTTGTGCAAATTTTGAGTACCAAAATCATGAAACTAGATATCGTGGTCAATCCAAAAAAATTATACAAGTATGTTGGATATTACGTTCCAGACCACATTTTTCATACAAGTTAGTTTGTTCGTGTTTTCATACAAGTTAGAACCTAGTCTATGTCGAAATAAAAAAGCAGATCCAAGATAAAGGAAGAGTTTCTATATTAAAAAACAAAAGGATAAAGGAAGGCATGTGAAGAACATACCTGCAGAAATGGTACACCAGGACGTGGTCGTCCATGGCCAACTGAACGACGGCGGTACTTACTTGGTCCGCAGTGTATTCTAGGTCGAGGCCGACGAACCTGGACCTGTCCTCTAGTAGCTTTTGTTCGTACATCTTGAGGGTGTGCTCGAGAACGGAAGGGTCATTCGTGTAGACCACGTTCACCTTGGTCGTCCCATGGGGAACGACGCTCCTCTTTAGCGTAAACAGGCCGCCGTCGGCCATGGCAGCGCTGAAGCACGTCGAACTGATCGGAGGGATTGAGGGGGAGGGAGGGAGAGCAACTGCAAACAATGGGGTTTTTTGGAACTTGCCGAAATGCAGGGGAGAACGAACCGCCAGGGGTTGTTTAGTGGGGACAGATGGGAATAATACTGCGATGAGGTTGAGGAATTAACTCCAACCGCCATTTAAATCTAGTACTCCCTATAGTCAGTTGATAGGAAATGGACGGGCAAGATTGATTCTAGGGAGGCGAACCCCAGTATTTTCCCAATTTATTTGAGTTGTAATATAACCATCGTTAATACTTGAATTGAAAAATATTTACAAAATTAATTTATTATATACTACATGATGAGATAATCCAACAAACCATGGAAATGCATGGCCATCCAACCATGTCACCCTCTTGTGAAAATTGTATAGGTGGTAGTGTGCGCAATACACGCGGTAGCCACTTCACAAATACATCCTTTTAATTTTGCCCCCCTTAATTCGGCCAATAAAAATGAAAAGACTTTATGTGGAAAACCAAAAAAACTGTATTTGGCAAAGTATAGTCGAAAATAAGAAGTTTTTCATTGATCTCTTAAAAAAGGGGTCATGATTCGAAAGTTCGCCATGCATGGTTCTTGCGGTAACCAAGCTAGCTCACCCATGTGGCAAGAAGCGAATCAATGTCCAACATGCATGGTTCCAAAAATATATATTTACAGAATGATTCTGCTTCTCAAGAATATTTGCATGCCATCATGTTTGTTATTTTTCCTAGATAAAAGTAGTAATTGGTGACTTCGTGATTGCCTTGCTTGCTGATTTCAATAAGTTTGAACCTCATTTTGGCTTTATTTCAAATTTAGGCAAAAACTTCTTGGCAATCGACTTTGTGAGCTACTATACTTGGATGCAACCCACATTTTCGTTGGCTAATGTTTTCTGATTCCACAACAATAGGGCACATCCCTATATCATCCCAAATTTTGAATTCTTTTTAGTTTGGTTGATGACCACCATTCATATCCGAACTTAATTAATTGGAGTACACATGATGGTTTCATGGTAAGCTAGTTTGACAAATTAGCCTTCGAAATGGCGATTCGCCTACCATGCATGCATGTTTGGCCTACCCGTGAAATTTTGATTTGCGGTATTGTGCACACACGTACTGCACATGATAGCGAATAAACAAAACACATATTCGGACCCCTTTGGCCAGCAAGGGCATGTTTGGTTCCTAGCCACAATTTGTCAAGAAGCCAAAATTTGGCAGCCATGCATGCATATAGTTTATTTGGCATGTGTTTGGTTTTTGCCACAATTTGGCTTATCACACTTCATTGCATGTATATATGGTCCATTTGTCATAGACTCAACTTTTTTTTACAAAGTTTTGACAAAGTTTGGCTTTAATATTTTAAGCCACAATTTGGTGGCTAGCCATACTAGCTTTTTTTTTGGCTAACCACACTTTGGCTTTGGAAAAATGTGGCTACCAAACATGGGTCCTAATAAAAAGAAAACAACACACTAATGTGTGGTAAACCAAAAATCCCTACTTTGCAAAGTTGCATATGTGCAAAAGGGGGGCAATGCATGCATTATTCAGAAGTTGATTGTGGTTTTCGTAGTGTAACCAATTAATTAAGCTTACATATGGGAAGAGGCTAGCGAGGCGAACTCAAGCAGCTATGGTTCCAATGTTGTCAAGTTTGAAGTGGACACTGCATGAAGCTTGCTCAAATTAATGGGTAGAAAGCCAAAAGCAGTCCATATTTATTCTATATGTGTGTGAATAATAACTCTTCACCCCAAACCTCTATGTATGATAGGGTTTTATATTTTTTACTTGTTAGTAGTAAGTACATGTCATGTGATGGCTCCATGCACATGTTTCACAACTTTTTTCTGATTTGTTTCTACCTCATTTGGTTGGTTTCAAATTTGCTCAAACTTCCTATGCGCGCTATGTTGTACTATTGGGACCCATGTTTTGGCTTAGTTTGTGGTACCACACTTGCAGGGTACCTCCAAGTATTTTATTCCCAAAAATTATGAATTCTAATTAAATGGTGAACTATAAACTGATCATCTAAAGTTGGAAAATAAAATCCATATATAGCTACACATCTAGATATGTGTATAAGGTAGACAAACTGCATTGCCACACATGCCTTATATAAGTTTGTTTTTTCTAGCGGAGTGGATTCCCTAATCACCCCACGGTTGTGACATTGTCAATGTTGTCATGATAAATAACATTGCGAGACTTTCCATCTTATTCTTTTTTGTAGAAATGATCGTCCCATTATGGCAAACGTCCCCATTCGTTTTTCAAATTAAGTAAACGTTATAGGATGAAAATTCATTGAAGTGACAAATTTTCTAGATTTCTAACTATTTTAGCTCATTCAAACAAGTTTGCAATAGGCCGACCTGTTGTCCAGTGACAATTTTAGAGTACAATTTGATCAACATCACAAAAAAGTGCTTTTAAGGCTCGTAAGTAGTATCATACATGCCATGTTGGCAAAAATCTAATGTGTCACATCAATTATGAGGTGAGATATGAGAGTAGTATTATAACACATAAACCTAGAAAACTTAGAAAACTTCATGACAAATACATCATGTACACACATTTGCATTGAGATTCTACAAAACTTTAAATATGACATAAGTATGAACCATATTATGATACTATGCATTGTGGAGGTAGTATCACAAACTAGTAGTGTATGATACTACGTACTACGTACTTCCCATTGTGACTAGTCTTAATCACTCTGACCTCGCCGTCTCGCCGTCTTACTATAGTACATACTACACCCCCACTCCGTCTCTCATACATCGCCCCACTCGTTTCCCACTCCGTCTCTCATACAGCGGCTGCGCCTGTAGATATCTTCGAGGATCTGGGCGATTTTGACCCGCTTTTCGGCGCTCGCCGTTTCAAGGTGAAGACCCCAATCTTAGCATGCATGTTGGACCAATTAGGAGTACAAAATTATGTTCTAAATGTTGCTCAAACTTTCCATACAACTAATATATAACTTATACTACGTAGGTTACACCATCGAAATAGGTATGACCAGTTGAGAAATGGGAACAATAACTTGGAACCTTTCTTACTATCGAGTGGGACGTGTGATATTGGTGTGACCCTGCTTTTTTCTTCTTCTACATAATGGCTACATGATGGTTCTAGAAAGAAGTGTATGCTGTTGTGGTATCTCTTGACGCGAATCCCTCTAATCACAAGCGTTAGATTTTGGAAACCAACAGTTAGTACTGCTGTTACATCTCTAGTTCAAAACTGGTGCATTTTGTATGTTGTTGTAGTAGTCTAGTAGATAGATTCAGATGCATGGTCAGGAGTGCAAACATTTCGCAACTAGTTGATCCCTCATCTTATTGTCGGATGTCACATTTCGAGTTTGTAAAAAAATGTAAATTCAAATCATAGTCACGGGTTATGTTGTATCTTTCGCACATCTAAACATTTGTTTCAAAAGGTGACCATATGTGAGCTGTGGAAAAAAGAAAAGACCAAAGTGAATAATATTCCTTAACTATTCACATATCATTTGTCTTTTTTGTGCAAGCTAGAATTTTTTTTACATACTCATCTGTGACCTGTGGAGCAATACACAACATAATATGTGTCCCAGTTTTGTTTTTCTTCATATTTTTTAAAAGTGCAGAAGTGTGATATCCGATAATAGGATGCGAGTGCAACTAGTTGCAAATGAGATGCTAATGCATGCTGATATGATACTACCTCTGTCCATAAATAGATGTATGTCTTTTGTCGTGGCCCCATCCTACTTCTGCATTTTCTTTACGGCCATTTTTGAGTAGTTGCGACCTGGACGTGATCGGACTAGTCGATACTCGATAGTAGTCGTAGTACTGTACAACTTCTGCATGTGGCGTCAGCCTCTAGAGTAGTAGTACTAGCTAACGGATAGATTATATCTGGAGAAACTGACATGGCCATTGATATGACAAGACTATACCCGGATTCGGACGCATTGTAGTGACTCCATCAATGTTCCGCTATGATGGTCTATTTTACTGCTACACCAGATTGTCGACGCAGAGGATTCCTTGGCTTCCGCGCAAGACCCTTCCCAAAGAAGGCATCTGCTCTGGCCCGTTGATTCTATGTGGACGGTTCCAGATTGCTTTATGTGTTTTTGTACAGTATCAGATCTAGGTTTTCCTTCCCTCCATATTAGGGGTTGTTTGGTTTAGGGGATAGGTTTATGGGATGAGAGTATCCCCAACCACCTGGCTAGGATAGCCAATTTTTGTTGTTTGGTTGTGTAGGAATTGAGTGTAGGACGAGAGGTGGGTAGTGGTATAGATTTTTTTTGTTTGCTCGAAATGTTAGGGGTGGCTATAAGATGGTGAGATTATCTCTACACACATCAAATATACCACACCTCCTATTTTTATAGCCCAAAAAAATACATAACCGGTGGTATGTGAATTGATCTGGGTAAAAATATTACACAACCGTACAAATATTCAAATCCTATAGTCAAATCCTACATAACTCCTATAGTCAAATCCTACATAACTCCTATACAAATTGTACGAATCAAAGGATATGATTTTCCCCCTATATAGCTTGTTTGATTTGAAGAATTGAATCCTCCAAAATTTCTATGTATTGTTTTCTTATACTAGTACAACCCTATAGGATTTCTAATAAGAGGTTAGACCTCTTGGAAAAATTCATATGCATCTGTGACAACTATGCTATGCACTCTCAATCTCTATAGAAATTTCCTTTGTCTTTCCGATGATACCATCACACACCTAGCTCTACCAATTCATGTAGATTTCTTTCCCGTAGGATTCAAGGAGGCATATGTCATAGCGATTCTCCATTATTCTATCATATGAATCTAACATGCCCTCTCAGTTTGAGTGATGCAAAGTGGCCACTATAAGATTTATTTAGTCAGATTAATTGGTCATGCATACACTAGTTGTTTTCTATCTTTCCTACACATGTCAATTAGCGAAATTTATAAGTAAAATCCTAAAATTCAAATAAATTGCTGAAAATTGGAAATAATATTACAGTTGTAGCAAATTACTAAATCGATCCAGAAATTATGTACATGGCTTCAGTAGTCCGTAAATGATGTCCTTGGAGTAGTTTGTGAGTTAAAGAACGTCCATTTCGTTAAACTGACATGGCCTTTGATTTGACAAGAGAACACTAATATTTTGTACCTGAATCAGAGTGGTAAAGGCGTACAGCTCGATCAATGCAATGGTATGATGGCTATGCAGCTATACCTATATAGGAGTAGACTACTAGTAGACTTTGGGACACAGAGATTTGGCTTCCGCGGCCGACCCCGAACAAGATTCTTTTACATTGCCCATCTTTTCACTGACATTGAATCGCTGAAACTTGGGGTCCGCCTGTGGCAGGACCAGCCTGTCAATGGCCCAAAGTCTTATGTGCTCCCGCCCTTTGATTTTGGATGGACGGACAAGATTGCCCAGTCCCATCCCTGTCCTGTTCGTTCCAGTTTTCATCCTCCTCCCCGGGGAACCCTCCCCGGAGAGCTCTACACCGACCCCTTCTATCCCCACCTGCTTGTCCCTTCCTTCTTCCTCCAGCGATTCATCCATCGTTCAACAAGTTGTCTAAGAAGAACATGAAGAAGTGTAAGAAGAGGAAGGAGGCGTTGTTGTCTGAGACTAAATCCGCGGTGAAATCCATCCCGCTGAAAGTCCTGCAAACTCCGACTTTGAAAGTGTACCAGCGGCGCCGGCGGACAGGCATGTCTGCGCTTCCATCGCAAGCTCAGTCTGCGCTTCCATCGCAAGCTCAGTCTGCTTCGGGCTTGTTGGGTCAGGGCAGAGTAATCCAGCAAGAGTCCTGGTAGGTTTTTATCGCCATGTGCTTTCTTTGCCCCCATGAACGCAGATTACAGCAAGGCAAACAGATCCAACTATTTTTTTACCCGGGAGAACCAGCTATTTGACCGTCTTTCTTCCAGGGCCGCCCGTTCAAGTGTCGCCCTTCCTACCGATGCCGAGAAATCGACCGTGTTTCGCCAAGATGGTGGGTACGAAGCTCCCCGGTATGTTTCCATCGCCATGCCGAAGTTTCTCTGCCTTCTGGCTGGCTAGCGGATCAAACAATTTAACCGTCTTTCTTCCATGGCGGCTGGTTTCAGCGCCATTCCTACCCAAGTTGAGAAATCGCTCGTTTCTCGCCAACCTGGTGGGTACGAAGCTCCTGGGTATGTTTCCATCGCCATGCCGGATTTTCGTTGAGTCCTTGCTGGCAGGCGGTGCCAACTAAACCGGCTATCATCTTCCAGGGCCGACGGTTCCAGGCTCGTGCTTTCTACCGCAGGATCCACTTCGTACTTAGCTATCGAGGACCCGTTGTTTGATGAGCACTTGTTAGCTCTCAAGAGCATTAATAATGTATGCACTATATAATATATATCCATTGCTTTTTTTTCTTCCTCTTCATCTCCGTACTGCATGAGGGCTTCTTTAATTCGTAGGACTTCTATAAGAATTGTGTAGCATTTAGATCCTATGGTTTTTTTTCCTACATTAGTTGTTTGATTTATAGAAATATATCCTATGTTTGTTCCTTTTTTCGAAATGGGGGACATATCACAGCCTCTGCATCAAAATGATGTATATGGCTGCTTTATTGCTTTCTTCAGTTCATACACAAATTATGACAACTTCTCACGGATCAGCTAGAGTCGACACAAAGATCCACCAACGAAACATAGAAAACAGCGGGTGCCAAAAAGGCAAAAACACATCAGTAAGTAATTCTATGAGGAAACTGCCAGCCACCCTGGCTGTAAAAATCCCGTGCGGCTGTCTCTAGTCAGTTGCACCCAGACTCCATGATATCCTGCTGATCCTCGGGCTGGAGATAAGAAACATACGGATCTAGTGAATAATCATAGGGATAACCTGCAAGAAGGGATGAGATTTGGGTTTATTAAACTCGACTTCATTTTGTACATTCCAAATAGCCCATAAAATAGCGCATACACCCTCTGTAATGTATACAAAATCCTATGCTTTTCCTAATCTTATGATTTTCATATCCTGTGAATGAAAAAGGATCCCTGATTCGTTCCTGGTGAATTTTTCCATGCAGGAAGGGATTATGAGATTAAAGGGCCACAACACCACCCTTCAGAACAGAAACCTCAAACTCTTGCATAGGTTTGGTATCATGAATGCAGAATCAGAGACGAATGCCCAGTCTCCGGGAGAGGAGCAGCCAGTGCGCGTGTGTGCATCTTCGGCCGTGTATGTTTCCATTGCCGTGCCGCAGTTTCATCGCCTCCTTGCTGGCTGCCAGATCCAACTACTTAAATGTCTTTCTTCCAGGGATGGCGGTTCCATCGTTGAAGAGGTTCCTATGGACAAGGACTTTGCAGCTCTCAGGCATATTGAAGAGGTTGGCACTCCATTTGTTTATTTCTCCCCCCTCATCTGCACTCTGCATACTTCATTGCTGTTGAATTTGCAATGCAGGATGTGATAACACGATTCTCCGCGAAACTGGACCAGATCAAGGGCCACAACATCATCCTTCATAAGAAAATCCGCCACCTCGTGGGCAGGTGCATTTTAAATCGTGCCATATCGAAGGAGAATGCCCGTTCCATGCAATCTTCTTTTGATAAACGGTACTCAGACGTTCTCGTGGAGTGTGAGAAGTTGAAGAAGGAAGTCGAGGAACTACGCGCCCAGCCACCGATGAGTGTGGTCACTGACAAGGCTGGTCAGTGTGATTGCAACTGTGACTGTGAAAGTTTTCAACAGGAAGTGGAGTTGCATGCTGAACATGCGCAATATTTCGAGACGAAGTACTTGAAAGTTCGCACAGAGTGCGATAAGTTGAAGAAGGAAGTCGAGTGTCTCCGCTCCCAGCAGCCAACTATTGCGACATCAGGAGACCAGGGTGTGCTAATTGCAGCCAGAATTTTGGAATCGATGAAAAGTTGAATTTGGCTTTGTTGTGCAATATAGCAAGACCTGTTCCTCCTCTGCCTTTGTCTTTTGGCATAATTGCTTTGTCTTCAGTATTGACTCCTGAATGCTTCGTATATTTCTGACGGTTTCTGAATTATGTACAACTTTTGTAATATTGGTCAAACTAGTTTTGACCAGGGTTTGTGTAGGGTGGTTGAATTTTTTTGGTTGGTCCAAATTGTGTTGTGTGGTCCAAATGTGATGTATCATCACACCACCATGTGCCCCGCCACCCCCAGGTTTTGGTAATGCCATTCTGATACATGCTTCATAGAAGGAACATACATTTTTTCCGTTAGGGCATGACAATTTTGAAAAATTCAAACAAAAATGGGAAGAGAGAATGGTAACATCATTTTCCATGTGATGCCCCTGTGCCAAATTTTGGTTCATTTTAAGAATGTAAGGTGACAAATTACTCGAGGAAGCTAGTTGGAGTAGACGGGCATGACCGGATTGGCATAGGGGATTTATTTTTTGAAGGATGTTATTTTTCATGGACAATATCTGACACAAACAATAAAATGTTAAGGTCTCATATTATTCTGAATGATTGTGAATTACTTATGACGTTTGGAAGTATTGGTATACGTGAGAATCGAGTACATGCACGACTTCACGCGTCCACAACTAATCGGCCTCATCGTCTCTCGCGTCCACAACTAATGCCATTCTGATACAGAGAGTCAGAGGCTATAAAATAATCGGCCTCATCGTCTCTCGCGAGCTCGTCCTCTCCCCTCCCATCAACTCACCGCACCTCCGAGGCATCGACTTCCTCGTTTCCAACCGCAGCAGCATGAAGACAGGTCTTGCGTACGAGGCGGAGCAATCGGCGGCCGCTCGCGCAGAGGATGCCTCTGCGGTAGTGGCCGTCGCGGCGGGTGAGGCTTCACCGGGTACCCAGGCCGCTCGTCTCCTCTGCTTGTCTGATTCTTCGACCTCGGTCGAAACGGGCGTCCTGGCCGTCGAGGAGAAGGTGGATAGCAACGCCGTTGCTCCCGCCGAAGATCTGCAAGGCGTTGCAGGCCACCACGGCGAGGTCTTCCTCGACCCGGTGCTGGACGCGGACCTCGACCCCTTCGACGATTTCGGCCCAAACGTTCAGTTCCAGGAGGATGTCGAGGGTGACGACGAGGAGGTACTGCTCTTTTACCGAAACTGTCCCGATCCTTTTTGTGTCATATTACTGTTCACGTGGTTTGCACGAACCTGGTTCTTGATTGATTTGATCTCCTACCTTGTTCTTGTAGACGTACTTGATTCTACGGTTCGTACGGTCAGATTCTAGTTTAATTTCGACTAATCTGCCATGTAGTTGGCTTGATTTGTCATATAATTAATTTATGTGTTCATACTTAGTGGACTTGCAATTGTTGTGGCTTATGTTCATTGCTGTTCATAGGGTTTTCTCGTGATTTAGTATGATTTCTTCTGCCATTTACTTGTTCTACACATTTAATTTTAGGGTTTCTAAGGTTTGCTTATGATAGTGCAGTATTTATTCGATCTGTCATTAAGCACCTGATTATTATGTACTTTATAATTCACAGGAATATTCTGACGACATGGACGACAACAAGGAGCGCAGGGACCAGAAGAGCCGCTACGTTCTGAAGCGGCTGAAGGGTGGTGAAATTCGTTTCCGCAAGCGCGGGGAGCTATTTTGCCCATTCTGTGGCAAAATCCTCCAGAAGGACATCCGCAGCCTGATCCAGCATGCGACGGGTGTAGGCCTAAGTACATCGGGGAAGCACCGCCCTGCAACCAAGGCCAAGCACGCAGCATATGGCCTCTTCCTCCAGAATTACGTCTTGCCTGGCTTGTTCCCAGTCAACGCCCCTGCTGCTGGCCCTCATGCTCCTGGTCCTGTTTAAAGTTCATATGTGTAATCTTATTCCCTTTGGAAGTTCAGTATTAAACTCTACTAGTACAACCGTGGTGGTCTTGTGATGGTAGTACTCTTTTGATGCATTTGTGATGTAGTAGTACTAGTATTTTTTTTTGAAATGGTATAGTACTACTAGTATCTAAGAAAAGTACTCCCTTCGATTCACATTCATTTTACACCAAGAAATATGGATCGGAGTGAGGGAGTAAATTAAACATGGCATCTCGTGCATGAAGCTTGACATATCGATCAGGTTGGCTAGAATGGCAATACAATGCTGCTCATTAGGCAAATGCATGCCATGTAAAGAAGTCTATACTGACATAAAAAAAGACTACATTGGGGATTAGAGTCAATTGGGGCATCTACAATACAGAAAATCTTGCTTGTAGCTGATTTTGGCTAAGAGGGTTTTACTCACATTACACGTGCCACTTTCCTTGTGTGCAAAACAAGTTCCAATAAAGGAAGAGGAAAGAAAAGGACATTGTGGGCGAGATTGAACACCTTTTTTATGTGTTAAGCTGAGGCCTCGTTAAGCTGAGGATTTCGACTTAGGCCTAACAGCTCAGCACACCCACAAATAAATCTCCTTGCACGCACCACTGCCAGCAAAAATAACAGAATTAGCACGCAAGATTAAGAATGAAGTGAATTTAATTAACTTGGTTAGCTTTTCAAGCAATATATTCAGAGAAAGAGCACACATGTTCGGCTCGAAATAATCGTAAGAGAAGAACAATAAATCTAAGGCACCCCACTTCATCGGAAGAAGGGGCGCGACAACGCATGGATTCATATATACCTTGAGTCGACGCTGGCTCATAGAAGGGCGGCCGCGCCTCGAGGATGCCGGCGACGTCTCCACCTCGGTATCACATGTGACTGCTTCTCGACGGGCGGTGCGCCGCGCCATGTAGAAGATCTATCAAAAAAGGAGAGCCCGATGACGCTACTGACGCCTCAACCTTGATAGCACCGGCCTGTTGCTCCGCACTGAGATGCGCCACATGCAAGATTTAGCGGATGCGCCAATTTAAGAGATATGTCATGATCGTTGTAATAAATTTCACCGTGATGATGATTTGATCCTGCACTCGGCCTTGAACACAAGTACTAGTACAGTCTCACAATTTTTTTTATCATTATACTTTGCGAGATTTAGCGGATGCACCAATTTTAGAGATATGTCATGATCGTTGTAACGAATTTCAACGTGATGATGATTTGATCCTGCACTCGGCCTTGAACATAAGTACTAGTACATTCTCACAATTTTTTATCATTATACTTTGCGAGATTTAGCGGATGCGCCAAATTAGAAGATAGATCATGATCATGGTAACACACTTTTCAATGTAATGATGATTTGATGTTGCACTCGACCTTGAACATAAGTCCTAGTACGGTCTCACAATTTTGTATCATTATACTTTGCAAGTTTTAGAGGATGCGCCCATTTTCAGAGGTAGATCATGATCATGGTAACAAATTTTAAACGTGATGATGATTTGATGTTGCACTCGACCATGAACAGAAGTACTACTACTGTCTCACAATTTCTTTATCATTATAGTTTGCCAGATTTAGCGGATGCGCCAAATTTAGAGATAGATCATGATCATGGTAACAAATTTTCAACGTGATGATGATTTGATGTTGCACTCGGGCTTGAACAGAAGTACTAGTACGGTCACTAAATTTTTTAGCATTATACTTTGCAACGAATGCACCAATTTCAGGTGCATGTCACCAGATCTGTGTCCGATGATGATCATGGTAGTAACCGATGTTCAACTTGATGATGATTTGATTTTACAGTCGGCCTTGAACAGAGGTACTAGTACGGTCTCACAATTTTTTATCATTATACTTGTACCTTAGCGAAATTCAAAATCTCATAGCGGCAAAACTTCCCGCCCACAAAATACAAAAATTTCACACGCTTCCAAATTCCGATTCTACCCCTGTGGAGATGACAGCAAAGTCGGTTGGTGGGGGGGTCTGGCCGTCATTTTTTGGATCACCACCTCCCTAGCCCCGGATACCCTCCCAAAAAAATTCATTTCCCTCAGTCTCTCATCTGAGACCACCCACCGGAACTTCTCAAGTCCCTCTCTCTACCACCTCCACGACCACCGCACCGGAACATCCCCGCCGGACTTCCCTGGCCTACCCGAGCCCTCGCGATCCTCGTCATCCGGCTGCCTGCCGGAGCCGCTTCATCGACGCCGTCATCAACCGGACCGGATCATCCCCGCCGAACCTCGAAACCATATGCTCATCCAGCAGTCTACCGCAGTCGCTTCAGCTGCGGCATCGTCCACCCCGCCGGAGCCGCTTCGCCGGATCCATCGTCCACCGCATCGGATCTTGCTCACCGACACCGCTGTGCATGAACCGGATCTGCTTCACCGGCGCCGTGCATGATCTAAACTCTTCTACTGTCGCTTTTCTATTGCTTGCCTGCAAGTTCTTGTTTAATCTTGGGGGAACCTGTTTGTGCTAACGACGCGCCGTTACGTTTTTGCAGATGAGATGAGTAATCATGAAGTGTAATGGCCGTCTCTCCAACCCCAAGTAGCACATGTAGCGTACTTCATCACCGGATCTATCAACCCCAGGAAGATCTGCTGTGACTCCCACAGAGTGCTTCTCCTAATGTAAGTCCCTTGTTTTAGCGCCATGTTCTGGGTTCAGATGCTTGTTTGTCTGAAGCTCTTTTAGTTCATTCCTAGCTATGACCGTAACACGTTGCTATTTTCTACTTCATTGCTAACTTTAAGCGATTGAACATTTTGGTTTGCATTCCCTGCTCTGTAGATGTAGCCATCATAACTTCTATCTTGCTCAGTCGTTGTTACAAAAATTATACTGTAGGTATTATAGTAACATCCTGCTATTATTTAGTTCATGGCCAATTTTAAGTAATTGCACATGTTGGTTCGCATTCCCTGCTCTATAGCTTTTGGCATCGTAACTTCTATATTTGGTTTACATTCCCTGCTCTGTAGATCTAGCCATCATAACTTTATCTTGCTCAGTCGTTGTTACAAAAATTATGGCCTGCTACTATGTTGTTTGTGCCAATTTTTTACTCCATGAACATGTTGGCTTGCATTCCCTGTACTACAGGTGATGCCATTGTTTTGTATCTAGTTCATTGTAAGCTAACAAAGTAAGGACTTAGTTTGGCATGCTATCACTCTGCTATCTAGCCTGTAGTACAAATAAACTTGTCATACTACTAGATAATAATTTTGCGTGCCATCTTGTTCTTCAAAAGCTGCATTATTGACTTGTTTCTCTGACTTGGCATGACGCTCACATATGGAAAGCTGAACATATTGGTTTGCATTCCCTCTTATACAAGTTCACAGGTGATCCCACTATATTCTGTATCTGGTCCATCCTAAGCTCCAGCATTAACTATCCTCCATGTGTTGCTCATTACAAGTTTATATCCCGAAACATCTTGATTTGCATCCCCTTCACTATAAGTTCAGGAGTATTATTTAGTTCACGGCCAAAATGAAGTAATTGCACTTGGCACATGTTGGTTCACATTCCCTCCTCTTTAGCTTTTGCCATCGTAACTTCTATTTTTGGTTTACATTCCCTGCTCTGTAGATGTAGCCATCATAACTTCATCTTGCTCAGTCGTTGTTACAAAATTTATAGCCTGCTACTATGTTGTTCATGCCAATTTTGTACTCCCTGAACATGTTGGTTTGCATGGGACTCGACAGTAGTAAGTCTGCTGTTTCATTCTAACATGCTCTGTTATATTGGCTGTTGGTATGCGGCATGCACTCTTTGTTTGCTTATTGTGCGCATTACAATGATCTTGTTATAACGACGAAATGATGAGTTCCAAATTCTTTGCCAAACAATATTGTAGTGTCTTTGCCTTTCCATTGTTGCTGTCTTAACTTGTAATGTCTTTGTTTCAGATATAGGTGCTGCATGGACAACTTAAAAGATTGCCGGATCGCTTCATTGTATTGCTAGGTTTAATTACCATTCAATTTCTCTGGGTTCTGTAATATTTTTTCAATGCCTTGCAGCTGATGTAATATTTAGTTAGTTTTTATAGTTCTTTCGCGCATTTTTTCTTTGGTGCTTGTGGTAAGTGAGGCTATCCGACAGAAATCAATGCTGCGTAAATATTCTCAGTATCTAAATCACGAATTCCCATCCCTTAAACGGCCCAATTAAGCGAAATCACATATGTGCCTGCCCGCAAAATCCTAAAGCGCATATTATGCCGGCATATAAACAACTAAACGGGCTGGCCCACTTACTTCTTGGGCCAGCCCATTTGATTTACGGTGGACCCCACACACTAATTGGGCTGGCCCACTTGCTTTAAGGTGGACCCTCAACTACTGGGCCGGCCCACTAATTAGTTGGGCCAGCCCATTTGCTTTTTGGTGGACCCCACATAGTAAATGGGCCCCTTTAAGAGAAAGTGGGACCCACTGTGTTTTGGCCCGCCCACTATCTTGTTGGGCCGCCCACTTGCTAAATGGTGGACCCCACATACTAGTTGGGCCGGCCCTTTAACAGAAAGTGGGGCCCACCGTGCTTATTGGGCCGGCCCACTATCTTGTTGGCCCATTTTGTATGGTGGACCCCACATACCAAATGGGCCGGACCATTAACAGGAATGTGGGACCCACTGTGTTTTGGCCCGGCCCACTATCTTGGTGGGCCAGCCCACTATATGGTGGGCCCCACATACTAAATGGGCCGCCCTTTAACAGAAAGTGGGACCCACTGTGGCGGCCCACTATCTTGGTGGGCCAGCCCACTGGCTATATGGTGGGCCCCACATACCAAATGGGCCGGCCCTTTAACAGAAAGTGGGACCCACTGTTTTTGGCCCGGCCCACTATTTTGTTGGGCCGGCCCACTTGCTATATGGTGGACCCCACAAACTAAATGGGTCGATCCTTTAAGCGGAAAGTGGGACCCACTTTTTTGGCCCGCCCACTAGCTTGTTGCCCACTTGCTATACGGTGGACCCCACACACTAAATGGGCCGGCCTTTTAACAGAAAGTGGGACCCACCTGTGTTTTTGGCCCGGCCCACTAGCTTGTTGCGCCGGCCCACTTGCTATACGGTGGACCCCACACACTAAATGGGCCGGCCTTTTAACAGGAAAGTGGGACCACTGTGTTTTTGGCCCGGCCCACTTGCTTTTGGGCCGCCCAGTTGCTGTAAGGTGGACCCCACATGTTAAATGGGCCGGCCCATTTAAGTTTTGACCAGTCAACCTTAGAGGTTAGGCCCGGCCCACTTAACTAATGGACCAGCCCACTATATAGTTGACCGGTCAAACTATGTCATATGGCCCGGCCCGCTTAAGACGTGGCAGGCCTCGTGTGGGCCTACCATCTACCACGGGGTTTCAGCCGGTTAACGCCGTTAACCGCAGTTAACGGCGTCGCCACGTGTCGGTTGCATGACGTCGCAGTCAACGGGCTCAAAACACTTCCGCAACGGTCCGATTTTCGTGGCGGAAGGGCGCCCAAGCGCGACGGACCGAAAAAATCGTCGTTGGACTTTGCCTGACGCAGTTTCGACAACGGAACCCATATCGTCGGGTTAGGCCCATAGGCGACAAAAAATGCCCCTTAGTTGACGATTTTGGGACGTTGTCTATCAGAACTTTTCTTGTAACCATGCTTCTGGGGACGCCATCAACTATTCTTTGTTGAATATCATGTGAGTTGCTATGCATGTCCGTCTTGTCTGAAGTAAGAGAGATCTACCACCTTAATGGTTGGAGCATGCATATTGTTAGAGAAGAACATTGGGCCGCTAACCTAATTTGGACAAGTCAGAGGTGGGCCGCGATCAAGATGGATTTGAAGATATACATATAGAAGAGATACGTGAATCGGCCTTTTATACCAAGTTGGGCTAAACTGCCCATGTATCTGTAACATATTAGATCGCATCTTAGTTTAGAAGTTAGAGTTTTACCCGTGCACGGTTTGGTGCACGTCCACATTAGAAAGTCCCCTGGACTATAAATATGTACCTAGGGTTTATGGAATAAACAACAACCAACGTTCAACACAAACCAATCTCGGCGCATCGCCAACTCCTTCGTCTCGAGGGTTCCTCCGGTAAGCATCATGCTGCCTAGATCGCATCTCGCGATCTAGGCAGCACAAGCCTGCCTAGTTGTTCATGCGTTGCTCGTACTGAAGCCTTTTTGATGGCGAGCAACGTAGTTATCGTAGACGCGTTAGGGTTAGCATCGTTCTTAGCATCATATGCTCGCGTAGTGCAACCCTTGCGCGTCTAGCCGTCCTTGTGCCTCATCATGGGTGCAGGGGCGGCACCCCGCTTGATCTTTATTTAGTAGATCTGATCCGTTATGGTCGCTCCTTGATTCATCAAGGATTAGTTTAATATCTGCAATAGTTAGGCCTTACAAAGGGTTGGAGGATCCAGCGGCATGCAGGGTGTAGTTTGCTGCCCCTAGACAGGACGTTCCGAGGATCAACCTAGTGTTGGTTTTTAGGCCTTGTCTAGGGCTGGCTTACGTTTACCGTGCGTGAGCGCGAGGCCCAATCGTGAGTAGGATGATCCGATTATGCGGTGAAAACCCTAGATCGTCGTGGATCTCATACGCTTTATATTGATCAAGCAGGACCACCATATATTCGGCCACCTTGGACGAATCATGGGTGAATCGGCTCCCTGAGCCGATTCACAGGACAACCTGAGAGCCGATCGAGGCTCGTATTTAACGTGTACGTGTGTGCCCTGCAGGAAACTAAGCGAGGCATCATCCACACCTTCCTGACCAGGTATAGGTCAGGTGGCACGCCCTTGCGACCCAGCATCGGCGCGCGACCAGGAGGCTTTGCGGGCCGTCGCTCTGAGGGACTGGGGCCAGCCGCAGCCCTAGTCATTCCCGGCTCTACCGTGTTGGCCAGTCGCTGCCCGCCGGTGGGTTTCTGACGCCAACACATTCTGGCACGCCCGGTGGGACACATCTTCAACGACAACCATCTCGCCATCCACATCAGAGATGGCGAAAGACACCATACCGTCTTCATCAGAAGTGGCAGAAGAAACTCCGGTCACGTACGGGGATCTCACTGGCGAGCTCAAGAAGAAGTACGACGAGATCAAGTCTGCCCTCGAAGCCGACCTAATCGGCTCTTTCCACAGGACCCGCTCCCATGGCATCAGATGGAAGGGGTTCACACCTGAAGGCGCGCTTGATGGAGTGGACCTGTCCACCCCGTCCGAAGAACGCACCAGGTCGCTGCGTCAGGAGATCAACTTCATGGTGGCTCATTCGCTGCACCGCCATTCTGAGAGCCTGGTGAATACGTTGGAGCGCGTCGCGCTGCGCGTGATCCAGGAGATCATGAGCCATCAGTACTCTCCGTCAGGACCGGCCCTAGGGACTCACCAAGGGGAAGCGCTGCTCCATTCCCGTCCCCCGCTGCCATTCGCGTTGGCAGCGCCCGAAGCGCCGAACTCATCGGCTTTTGTCGTCTACAAGATTGGTGGTGACCCCAGTGACTACCAGTTCCTACAGGACGCGCCCAAGGAGATCCCGCACGGATACGCATGTGCATACGTGCCAGACTGCAGCACCTGGGCACCCTCGAACCAGGTTGCTATAGCAGGGACTTCTGGGGCAACAGGAGGAGCGTCGGAGGCAGACCCTGAGAAGCAAACGTGGCTAGCTAAATACGCCACCCCGACGAAACTCCCGAGCCCAGCTCCTGCAGTTGGCTCAGAACCAGAGAAACAGGCATGGCTGGTTAAGTACGCCACTCCGACGAATCTTCAGGGTTCGGCACCTGCAGCCATCACCGCGGATCAAATTTGTACGATCCTGAAAGATCAGTTCGGCATGATGCCGAAGAGAAAGGCGATCGGCTATACCAAGCCGTACCCCAATGAGTACGAATTGATCCCGCTACCACCCAAATATCGGCTCCCGGACTTCACAAAGTTCAGCGGATCAGATGGCTCCAGCTCCATCGAGCATGTGAGCCGATATTTGGCACAGCTGGGCATGATCTCAGCGTCAGACGAGCTGCGCGTGAGGTACTTCTCGCAGTCCCTCACAGGATCGGCTTTCGGATGGTACACGTCGCTGCCACCGAACTCAATCCAGACCTGGAAGCAGCTGGAAGAACGGTTCCACGAGCAATATCACTCAGAGGCTTCCGAGGCTGGCATTGCCGATCTAGCCCAAGTACGACAGAAGCGCGGAGAAACGGTGTCCGAATACATTCAGCGCTTCAGGACCGTTAGGAACCGATGCTATTCGGTTCATGTAAGCGAAAAGGAAGCAGTCGAATTGGCGGTGGTGGGTCTATCATCATCGATCAAGGAAGTGGCCTCCCAGGCGGACTATCCTTCATTAGCACACATGGTGCAGAAGTTGTCAGCATATGAGCAACGCCACCCGGATATCTACCAAGATAAATTCAAGCGCGTGGTTACCATGGTTGACGCAGGCGAAGATGAAGGTCCTACGGGAGAGCGAGAGGTCGCAGTAGCTGAGTGGACTCGAGCTGCAGGCCCAGTAACCTGCAAATGGGTAAAGCCACCAGGGCCTCCAAGAGGGTTCGACTTCGACGTGACGAAAACCGAGCAGATTTTCGACCTCTTACTCGCGGAGAAGCACATAAAGGTACCCGAAGGCCACAAGTTTCCTACGGTGCAAGAGCTGAACGGAAAGCCATACTGCAAGTGGCATAACACGTTCACCCACACCACCAACGACTGCAGGGTGTGGCGTCAGCAGATCCAAGTGGCGATAGAAAATGGGCGATTAATTTTTAACCAGTACGCCATGAAGGTCGACACACACCCCTTCCCCGCCGTCAACATGGTGGAGTTTACCCACCTTGGAGGGTGCCAGCCTGATTTCTCAGCCAACATCAGTATGGTAGAGCTTGGACACCGCTCTGAGAAGGACGGGGATGAGGACAGCTGCTCTCAGAGCAAGGACACTGAGGGGGCCGCTCCATGCGATCGGCTCCGTCAAGATGGCAAGCGCTACGTCACAGAGGGGGAAGTGAAGAACATAAGATACCAACGACCCCTCTCTGATCACCTCCTCAACAAGTATGTTAGTCGATATGACCAACGCCGGCGATACAACAACAATGATGAAAGAGGTCGTCTGACCAGAAACGACGAAAGGCATCGCCGGCATAATCATGATGAGGAGCGACAGGAGCGCCACGGCAGGGAGCAGGACGATACGGACAGGCATTGGCACTGCCCCTTCTTCAGACACTGCTGGGATTCAGGAATGAGCCGATTACCAACAATCGGCAACTGCCCAGAATGCAACCGGAAAAAGAAGGAGACAGCCAACGTGTCTGTGTTCGAGCGCCTAGGGCCTCTCCCACCGCAAAACAGACGTGCTGAGACCCCTCCGTTGGAAGATCTCGAGGATTCAGAAGACGAAGGGGAATGCGAAGAAGACAGGTGCCACCGTCCAAGGTGGTGCCCTGACGGTCTCAGCCATTCACAAAAACGCAGGGTTCAGCGATTGCGCGGTCTGGAGGAAGCCGAAAGGATGTACTTGCATACGCTGAGGAAGGCACGACCTGATCTGGCTGCAAAAGTCCAGAGGACCCTGGATGAGGAGGGACTGCCGCAAAGAAAAGAGTGGCGCCCCAAGCAAAAGAGAGCCGATGATGACACATCGGCTGGCACAAACATGGTGTTCATTCGTCCGGCGGGGTGTAGTGCTCCACGATTACACAGTGCACCCGACATGGATAACAGCAAGCGCACCAACGTGCTAAGGTCAGAGATTGGGCTGGTTTTATCCGCCGACATGGACGAGTAGCAAGACTACGTCAATAAGCAACATGGCGAGGCTGATCCTTGCGATCGGCCCTCCGAAACTGATGAAGGGATATTACAAAACCTTCACCGAACAAGCAACATGGAGGCCGATTCCGGCAATCGGCCCAAATTATCCTCACCATCCATTCTGCCTGGGATCAACGTTTGACCCAACAGGGACTACCTGAAGAGCCGATACCATCAATTCTCTTGACAGAATCGGCTCGGGGGGCACCTAGAGGGATAAAACACGAGGATATGAAATAATATTGAGTATGGGGGCCGATACGCAAATCGGCCTAAAATTTTTTAAACATTTTTACAGCCGATGCAAAGGCATCGACTTCAGAATTGAGAAGCAGCCGATGCACGGCCATCGACTCAAGAAGATCAATGTTACGATCAGAGGACCAATGAAGCACGAGGGGTCCCTCAATGGAGTAATTCCTCTCTTCAAGAGCAGCCTGGACGTGCAGAAAGGGGCTGATTCGACCAGCAGGGCGCTAAGAGAAGACTGGAGAAACTCGGGGGCAGCTCGCCTTGAAGACCTTCTGCTTTGGGAAGCCGATTTAGGTGTAAATCGGCTGACTCTGCGTGATCAAGCCCAGGCTAATTCGGCTAAGATTTTGCCTTGGCCAAGACTCGGGGGGCAGCAGGCTTGGTGGATATGATCGGCTGTTCCTTCGTTTCAAACCTTCTTCACAAATGATGAGTATTGAAGAGCATTATTGGGTTTGGTTGGGAAAGTTCGAAGGTTTTCCTGAAGATCCTGCATTTTCTGCCAAATTTAGAAAATCATCAGTTGAAGAAGGGAAGGGCGAATTTTGAAGGACCGATGCGGTGCTATCGGCTCATCACGCATTGGCAAAGGGAACGAATCGGCAAGGTCAGTAGAACAGGGAATCGGCTCAATTGAACTCAGAAGAAATCGGCAAATTAAATTGGGGAAAAATTCTTCATTAAGAGGCGAGATTTCTTACATAAAGAGCTAATTGCTCTCAAAAGAGACGCTAGGGGATACATTGCCCCATCTACTGCTGCTGGCCCTATTCTAGAGGTCCTAACTACGGGCCATCACTGCCTCGTCGTCGCCGTCGTCGCTGCCGTGCGCTGCTCCCGGCGGGCTCGTCGTCGCTCCAATGGCCGCCAACCGGGCCCTCGTTGTCTTCGTCCTCTTCGTCATCGTCCTCGTCGCTATCGAAGTCGCTAAGGTTGCCCGGCCAAGGGCAGAACCGCTTGGCCGGCGGCTCGTCGGAGGAGCTGTGTCGTCATCCTCCTCCTCCACTTCCTCCTCCTTCACCCCCTCGGAGGAGGTGAAGTCATCCCAGGAGAAGCGATCGTCATCGCTCTCCTCCTCCGATTCCCCGTTGGCTAGGAAGCGGAGGTCGCTCTCCCCGTCCGTCGAAGACTGCTCGTCCTCGGACCAGATGGAGAAGTCATGGTCTGACTCCTCCCCGGCCGCAATGGCGCGGCGGACGTTGGCTGCGTGGACCTCCGCCGGGTTGTGCTCCGGCGTCGGCTCGCGGGACGAAGAGGACTGGGTGGAAAGATCCGATGAGGCAGAGGAGGAAGAAGACATGGTGGCACAGGAGGGTTTTTGGAGTGCTAATGCGAAGGAGATGCAGAGAAGAACTGTTCGTGGCGGTTAAATAAAAGGGGATATAGTAGAAATTCAATGCCACAGCAGTTTCCGAGGAGGTGGTGCCAAAACTGTCAAATCATGCGGAGAAGTTGAGAAGGCAAGCTATCATGATGAAGGACTCTGCGACGGTTCTGCTCTGCCACGACATGACCCTACGAGAGAAGAGCATAATGATTTTGGAAATGTCATTTCCAAAACCAGGGGGGCATGTGTTATCACCAGAATTTGACAAGTCAGAGGTGGGCCGCGATCAAGATGGACTTGAAGATATACATATAGAAGAGATACGTGAATCGGCCTTTTATACCAAGTTGGGCTAAACTGCCCATGTATCTGTAACATATTAGATCGCATCTTAGTTTAGAAGTTAGAGTTTTACCCGTGCACGGTTTGGTGCACGTCCACATTAGAAAGTCCCCTGGACTATAAATATGTACCTAGGGTTTATGGAATAAACAACAACCAACGTTCAACACAAACCAATCTCGGCGCATCGCCAACTCCTTCGTCTCGAGGGTTCCTCCGGTAAGCATCATGCTGCCTAGATCGCATCTCGCGATCTAGGCAGCACAAGCCTGCCTAGTTGTTCATGCGTTGCTCGTACTGAAGCCTTTTTGATGGCGAGCAACGTAGTTATCGTAGACGCGTTAGGGTTAGCATCGTTCTTAGCATCATATGCTCGCGTAGTGCAACCCTTGCGCGTCTAGCCGTCCTTGTGCCTCATCATGGGTGCAGGGGCGGCACCCCGCTTGATCTTTATTTAGTAGATCTGATCCGTTATGGTCGCTCCTTGATTCATCAAGGATTAGTTTAATATCTGCAATAGTTAGGCCTTACAAAGGGTTGGAGGATCCAGCGGCATGCAGGGTGTAGTTTGCTGCCCCTAGACAGGACGTTCCGAGGATCAACCTAGTGTTGGTTTTTAGGCCTTGTCTAGGGCTGGCTTACGTTTACCGTGCGTGAGCGCGAGGCCCAATCGTGAGTAGGATGATCCGATTATGCGGTGAAAACCCTAGATCGTCGTGGATCTCATACGCTTTATATTGATCAAGCAGGACCACCATATATTCGGCCACCTTGGACGAATCATGGGTGAATCGGCTCCATGAGCCGATTCACAGGACAACCTGAGAGCCGATCGAGGCTCGTATTTAACGTGTACGTGTGTGCCCTGCAGGAAACTAAGCGAGGCATCATCCACACCTTCCTGACCAGGTATAGGTCAGGTGGCACGCCCTTGCGACCCAGCATCGGCGCGCGACCAGGAGGCTTTGCGGGCCGTCGCTCTGAGGGACCGGGGCCAGCCGCAGCCCTAGTCATTCCCGGCTCTACCGTGTTGGCCAGTCGCTGCCCGCCGGTGGGTTTCTGACGCCGACTGGGCCGCTAACTAAAGCCATGAATCATGGTGGAAGTTTCAGTTTTGGACATATATCCTCAATCTCATATGAGAATAATAATTGTTGCCACATGCTTATGCATTAAAGAGGAGTCCATTATCTGTTGTCCATGTTGTCCCGGTATGGATGTCTAAGTTGAGAATAATCAAAAGCGAGAAATCCAAAATGCGAGCTTTCTCCTTAGACCTTTGTACAGGCGGCATGGAGGTACCCCATTGTGACACTTGGTTAAAACATGTGTATTGCGATGATCCGGTAGTCCAAGCTGATTAGGACAAGGTGCGGGCACTATTAGTATACTATGCATGAGGCTTGCAACTTGTAAGATATAATTTACATAACTCATATGCTTTATTACTACCGTTGACAAAATTGTTTCATGTTTTCAAAATAAAAGCTCTAGCACAAATATAGCAATCGATGCTTTCCTCTTTGAAGGACCTTTCTTTTACTTTTATGTTGAGTCAGTTCACCTATCTCTCTCCACCTCAAGAAGCAAACACTTGTGTGAACTGTGCATTGATTCCTACATACTTGCATATTGCACTTGTTATATTACTTTACATTGACACTATCCATGAGATATACATGTTATAAGTTGAAAGCAACCGCTGAAACTTAATCTTCCTTTGTGTTGCTTCAATACCTCTACTTTGATTTATTGCTTTATGAGTTAACTCTTATGCAAGACTTATTGATGCTTGTCTTGAAGTACTATTCATGAAAAGTCTTTGCTTTATGATTCATTTGTTTACTCATGTCATTACCATTGTTTTGATCGCTGCATTCATTACATATGTTTACAATAGTATGATCAAGGTTATGATGGCATGTCACTCCAGAAATTATCCTTGTTATCGTTTACCTGCTCGGGACGAGCAGAACTAAGCTTGGGGATGCTGATACGTCTCCGACGTATCGATGATTTCTTATGTTCCATGCTACATTATTGATGATATCTACATGTTTTATACACATTATATGTCGTATTTATGCATTTTCCGGCACTAACCTATTAACAAGATGCCGAAGAGTTGTTTTCTGCTGTTTTTGGTTTCAGAAATCCTAGTAAGGAAATATTCTCGAATTGGACGAAATCAACGCCCAGGGTCCTATTTTTGCACGAAGCTTCCGAAGACCGAGGGGGAAAGGAAGTGGGGCCACGAGGCGCCGCCACAACGGCGCGGCCCGGCCTTGGCCCGCGGCCCTGGTGTGTGGGGCCCTCGTGTGGCCCCCGCGTTGCCCTTCCGCCTACTTAAAGTCTTCGTCGCGAAACCCTCCGTACCGAGAGCCACGATACGGAAAACCTTCCAGAGACGCCGCCGCCGCGAATCCCATCTCGGGGGATTCAGGAGATCGCCTCCGGCACCCTGCCGGAGAAGGGAATCATCTCCCGGAGGACTCTTCATCGCCATGATCGCCTCCGGAGTGATGAGTGAGTAGTTCACCCCTGGACTATGGGTCCATAGCAGTAGCTAGATGGTCGTCTTCTCCTTTTGTGCTTCATTGTTGGATCTTGTGAGCTGCCTAACATGATCAAGATCATCTATCTGTAATACTATATGTTGTGTTTGTCGGGATCCGATGGATAGAGAATACTATGGTATGGTGATTATCAATCTATTACCTATGTGTTGTTTATGATCTTGCATGCTCTCCGTTATTAGTAGAGGCTCTGGCCAAGTTTTTGCTCTTAACTCCAAGAGGGAGTATTTATGCTCGATAGTAGTGGTTCATGCCTCCATTAAACTGGGACAGTGACAGAAAGTTCTAAGGTTGTGGATGTGCTGTTGCCACTAGGGAGAAAACATTGATGCTATGTCTAAGGATGTAGTTGTTGATTACATTACGCACCATACTTAATGCAATTGTCTGTTGCTTGCAACTTAATACTGGAAGGGGTTCGGACGATAACCTGAAGGTGGACTTTTTAGGCATAGATGCATGTTGGATGGCGGTCTATGTACTTTGTCGTAATGCCCAATTAAATCTCACTATATTTATCATATCATGTATATGCATTGTTATGCCCTCTCTATTTGTCAATTGCCCGACTGTAATTTGTTCACCCAACATGCTTTTATCTTATGGGAGAGACACCTCTAGTGAACTGTGGACCCCGGTCCTATTCTTACATCTGAAATACAATCTACTGCAATACTTGTTCTTTACTGTTTTCTTCGCAAACAATCATCTTCCACACAATACGGTTAATCCTTTGTTACAGCAAGCCGGTGAGATTGACAACCTCACTGTTTCGTTGGGGCAAAGTACTTTGGTTGTGTTGTGCAGGTTCCACGTTGGCGCCGGAATTCCTGGTGTTGCGCCGCATCACATCTCGCCACCATCAACCTTCAACGTGCTTCTTGACTCCTACTGGTCCGATTAAACCTTGGTTTCTTACTGAGGGAAACTTGCCACTGTGCGCATCATACCTTCCTCTTGGGGTTCCCAACGGACGTGTACATCTACGCGCATCAGGGGGCCACCCGTCAGAGGCTCTTAGCCGCGTGAAACGGTACGCGTGATGTGCACCGTAGGATCAGAAAGGGATCAAGCGGTCGAGGATCGTCGTCGTCTCCGACGAGATCCCGACGTGCTGGCGGCGTACCTAGGGGGTCGGAGAACGCTATAGACCGCCGGCGATCAGTGGCGAGGTGCGAGGCGTCGTTGGCGAGGGTGAAGAAGTCCCTGGTACAGTGGCGGAGCTTGGGGAGGCGTGGATCACTGGCGATGGTCTGCGAGCTCCGACGGCTACGAGCTTGCAATTGGAGCGTCTCCGGCGAGGTGGTGTCGAATTGATGGGTGGAGAAGAGGCAGGGGTGAGAGGAGAGCAGATGGTGTGAAGGAATGGAGCTCAGAGCTCCTCTATTTATAGCGGCGCAGGGGTGCCGTGGGTGCGGGAAGGGGCGTCCATGGCGCGGCGTCTACGGTGATCGAAGGGGCAAGGCGAGGATGGCTATGCGTAGGCGTCGTCCGGTGAGGCTCGTGTGCAAGAGAGAAAAGAGGATGGGAGCGATCGGGCGCGTGCTCATCATGCCACGGTACCCGCGGTACTTCTCCGACGAGGACGAGGCGACCGCAGCTCTTTGAGTATGTCTAGGCGGTAGAGGATGGCGAGTAGATGCTCGACGCAGTGCTAGCACCTGCAGAGGTGCGCGAGGGTGCTCGAGCGCTTGGCGCTCTGGCGCGTCCAGAGCGCGGTGAGAGCGCATCTGGCGTGCACCGGCATGGTGGCGTGCCTCGCCTGGCCAATGTCGTGCACGGATGGACTAGGGCTTGGTACTGGTGGTGTCCTTGTGTGTAGAGGATGCTCGTGACATGGTGAAAGTGAGAGGGGAGAGCAGAGACATGAGTGGCAAGCATGGCCGGCATGGTGCACGGCATGCTTAGTTTAGGTTCTTTTTCACACTTTAAACGATGGTGCAAGTACATGGCATTGATGCAGGGTTTGCAGGGGAGTGTGATCATCACAAGATAAAAGAGGTTTAGGCTAAAAACCACTGGACAATTGAGTGTAACACCAAAACTAGATGCTGCCTGCCATGTGTTCGACACAATGGCCGCAAGAACAAAATATTTGAATTTTGGAAATCTTTTTGGTGCACTTCATTCTTATATTTAATGTGATGGAATGATGGTGGTGGTGTCCATTTTGGTGAAGGTTTGCAAGAATTCAAATTGGGGGTCATCTTCTCTTTGTTTCAAAGTCTCCACTTGTCAATTTATTTCTGGTCAACCTGGTCAACTTTAGCAGAGATGGTCAACATCAAAGTTGTTGACTTTGACATGGTCTTGGATGAGGTGTCAAGGGTTGACCAAGTTTGGTTTAAGAATATTCAATTGCAGGGGTGCAAAGTGGTGAAGATTTTATAAATGTGTCAAATGACCATTATCATATGTATGTTGAATTTGAAATTTTCTTTGATTTGAATTTGGTTTCTTCTATGCATTTGTGTTTGTTTTTGATATATAAGAGTTTTAGAAGCAAGGGATCAAGCAATGGTGGCCTTTGGTGATGATTTGCATATTTGAGTAAGGTTGTATGTGAGTGAGAATTGAGGGAATTGCTATTTCTTTTATTCTTCTCAAATTAGGGTGAGGTGATCTTATGTTAGGGTTTAAGCACACTTGATCACTACTAAGCACTCATCATGGCAATTGCACAAAAGAAAATCACTCTATGCATGAATCTATATGTAGCACTATATGCATGAGAAAAGTTTTTGTTTGTTGTGAAATTTGAGTAATTGAGATGTCCCTCTTCTTCATTTATTATTGTTGAAACTTGGGATGTTACAAACCCTTCCCCCTTACAAAAGATCTCGTCCCGAGATCTTAAAGAAAACTAGGTACTAAAGAGATTTGGGTACTCAGTCTTCAAGTCTTCTCTTTCCCAAGTGGCTTCTTCTTCGGTGTGGTTACTCCATTGAATCTTCAGGAACTTGATACTCCTGGTACGAGTGGTTCTGAAAGCTTCTTCTAGGATGCGAATCGGCACTTCACGATAGGTCAAGTCTGAGTTGATGTCTACAGATCTGTGATCAATGTTCTTGAAGACTTCGGTCTTCTCCGGTACTTCCAAGCATTTGCGGAGTAGAGAGATGTGAAACACATTGTGTACTGCTGCCATTTCTTCCGGTAATTCCCGTTTATAAGACACTTCTCCTCGGCGACTCAGGACCTTGAATGGTCCAATGTAGCAGGGTGCGAGCTTTCCTTTTAGCTGAAATCTCTGCATTCCGTTAAGAGGGGACACTTTGAGATACACAAAGTCTCCGATCTCGAAGGTCATCTCTCGACGTCTTTTGTCGGCGTAGCTCTTCTGTCTCGACTGGGCTGTCTTGAGGTACTCTCGAATCTTGTGTACCTTCTCTTCAGCTTCTCGGAGAACATCTGGTCCAAACACTTGGCTCTCTCCGACTTCGGACCAGTTCAGCGGGGTACGACACTTCCTTCCGTACAATGCTTCGAAGGGGGCCATTTGCAAACTGGCTTGGTAGCTGTTGTTGTACGAGAATTCTGCGTACGGTAGACAGTCTTCCCATTTAGATCCATACTCTAGCCCACAAGCTCTCAACATATCTTCCAGGATTTGATTGACTCTTTCCGTCTGTCCATCCGTCTGCGGGTGGTATGCAATGCTGAAATTCAACCGGGTTCCTAGTCCTTCATGTACTTTCTGCCAGAATCTTGAGGTGAATTGCGAACCTCTATCTGACACGATTGACTTCGGGGTTCCGTGCAGGCTGACTATCCGTGAGATATATAACTCAGCTAGCTTTGGTCCTTGGTAGGTGGTCTTGACAGGTATGAAATGGGCAACCTTGGTCAATCTATCAACCACTACCCAGATAGAATCATTTCCTTTGCTAGATTTGGGCAGTCCGGTGATGAAGTCCATTCCTACCGAATCCCACTTCCACTCGGGAATCTGCAGGAGCTGTAGCAGTCCTGCGGGTCGTTGATGCTCGGCCTTGACTCTCTGACAAATGTCACATTTGGCGATGTAGCTCCCGATTTCTCGCTTCATTCCATGCCACCAAAACTGTTCCTTCAAGTCCTGATACATCTTGGTACCTCCGGGGTGAATAGAATACAAGGTGTCATGGGCTTCCTTCAGGATAACTTGTTTCAACTCAGAATCTGACGGCACGCACAAGCGTCCGTTGTACCAAAGTACTCCTTCTTCATCTATGGTGAATCCTGGTGCTTTTTCCGCAGCTATCTGCTTCTTGATTCCGTCCATACTAGCATTTCCCCTTTGGGCTTCCTTGATCTAACTAATCAAGGTGGGTTGGAGTTCAATGCTGGCGAGAAATCCTTCGCTAACCAGCTCCATCCTAAACTGCTCAAACTCTTGGTGCAGACTAGGTTGCTCTTCGGCGATCATGGAATTCAACTGACACGGTAGTCTACTCAAAGCATCTGCTACCACGTTGGCCTTGCCGGGGTGATAGTGGATTTTCATATCATAATCCTTGATTAACTCTAACCATCTTCTCTGCCTCATATTCACCTCCTTCTGAGTGAAGATATACTTCAAACTCTTGTGATCCGAATAAATCTCGCATCGATTACCCATGAGGTAATGACGCCACACTTTCAGGGCTAACACTACTGCCGCAAGTTCTAAGTCATGGGTTGGATAATTCTGCTCGTGAGGCTTCAATTGCCTAGACAGATATGAGATCACCTTGCCTTCTTGCATCAACACACATCCAAGACCAATCTTGGAAGCGTCACAGTACACATCAAACGGCTTGGTGATGTCCGACATGATCAGTATTGGGGCTGTGGTCAACTTGGTCTTGAGCTTCTGGAAGCTCTCTTCACATTTATTGGTCCATTCAAACTTCTTGTCCTTCTTCAGCAGTTGAGTCATGGGTCTTGCTATGCTTGAGAATCCTTCAACGAATCGGCGATAATATCCCGCCAATCCGAGGAAAGCACGAACTTCAGTCTGAGTGGTCGGGGTCTTCCATTCTGCAACAGTCTTAATCTTGGTGGGGTCAACAACAATTCCTCCTGCGGACAAGATGTGTCCCAGGAATCCTACTTCCTTCAACCAAAACTCGCACTTGCTAAACTTGGCATACAACTTGTGCTGTCTAAGGGTTTCTAGGACAATCTCCAGGTGTTTCTCATGTTCCTCCTCGGACTTGGAGTAGATTAGGATGTCATCTATGAAAACGACGACAAACTTGTCCAAGAAGTTCATGAAGATCTTATTCATGAGGTTCATGAAGTAAGCGGGGGCATTGGTCAGTCCAAATGACATGACGTTGTACTCATACAACCCATATCTGGTGGTGAATGCCGTCTTTGGGATATCCGTTGCACGGATCTTCAGTTGGTGGTAACCTGTCCTAAGATCAATCTTAGAGAACACAGTGGCACCTGTCAACTGGTCAAACAAGTCTTCTATCTTAGGCAAGGGATATTTGTTCTTGATAGTGACATCGTTAAGCTTGCGGTAATCCGTACATAAACGACTGGCACCGTCTTTCTTATCCACAAATAGAACTGGGGATCTCCAAGGCGACGCACTTGGTCAGATCAGACCTTTGGCTAAAAGTTCATCCAACTGTTTCTTCAGTTCCACTAATTCTGCGGGGTTCATGCTGTAAGCTCTCTGGGCGATGGTCTTGTTCCAGGGATTAACTCAATGATAAACTCGATATCCCGATCTGGGGGCATACCGGGTAGATCATCAGGAAACACATCAGGGAATCTACAGACGACCCGATCTGATCCAAGGTAGGTTTGGCTACACTCTGGTTGCAGGTAAACTTTCTGGGCAGTCTTTCTGAGATATGTTCTACCAATATTCCGGTGCTACTTGTCATGGTGATGGCCTTCTTGGCACAATCAATCAGTCCATGATGCTTGGACATCCAGTCCATACCCAGTACTACTTCCAAACCCTTTGTTCCCAGAACAATCAAATTTGCATAAAACTCTATTTCATGAATTCTGATGGGCACATCTTTGCAAATTTTTCTAGCTTTAGTTGTTGATCCAGGTATTTGAACTATCATAACATGCTTCAAACTGATGGGTTGAATCTTACTAGTGCATGCAAAATCTTCAGTGACAAATGAATGCGATGCTCCAGAATCAAACAACACTCTTGCAGTACTGAGTTAACAGAGAACATACCCAGCACGACATCTGGCGCTTCCTGGGCTTCTTCCGCACTCATGTGAAAGAGGCGGCCGCTGCGGTTGTTGGGGTTGTTGGGGGCGAACTTCTTGCCGTTGGTGACACGGCGTTGCTGCTGAGCAGGTGCAGCGGCGTTGGCGGCGAGCTTGGCGAGTCTCTTGGGGCACTCATTGGAATAGTGTCCCACTACACCACACTCGTAGCAGGTGATGGTGGCCTTGTCCTTGGTAGCGACAGGAACATCATTGCTCCCAGTCCTTGGAGCAGTGTTGTTGTTGTTGGCGGGGGCTCTCATCGGAGCACGGTTGAAGTTGTTGTTGTGGTGGACGTAGTTTCTGTGGCTGGGGTTGTTGTGGTGGCCTCCTGGCCTGGGGTTTCCTCCACTCCGGTTCGATAACCGGGCGTGACATCGGTGCTGTGGCCTGTTGTTTCGGGGGAATCCTCCGCTTGAGCTAGGGCGGAACTTATGGTTATTGGTGGGCCCACTCTGATTCATCATTCTGCGCTTGCGGTTCTCATTGGCCTGGTTCAGCTTGCCTTCCATCTGAATGGCAGAGTCAACAAGGGCTTCAAGGTCAGCAAAAGGGATGTTGACCAACACACCGCATCTCGTCGTGCAGTCCGTTCAGAACCTCTCCTTCCTCTTCTCGGTGGTATCCGTCTCATCAGGGGCGTACCTCGACAAGGAAAGAAACTTGTCGCGGTACTCTACCACAGTCATTCTGCCATGTTTGAGTTCACGGAACTCGTCCCTCATCTTCTTGATCAGGCCCGGGGGTACGTGGTACTTGCTGAACTTGAGCTTGAAGTCAGCCCAAGTCATCATTTGACCCGCATTCAATGCACGAGCACTAGTCCACCAGGCACGGGCTGGTCCTGCCAAATAGTGCGTGGCAAACAGCACCTTGTCGTTGGCCTTGACACCGGCCACTTCCAGATTGTTCTCCATGGTATGGAGCCAATCGTCTGCATCGAGTGGTTCCTCTGTCTTGCTAAACACCGGGTTGGTGTTCGAAGTTCTTCGTTTTGAGCCTGGGTGGTCATGGTTTCCGTGCCCTGGTTGTTCTGGGCAATCTGTTGCAGTGCAGCTATGTTGGCTTGCCTTTCAGCTCGTTCAGCCTCTCTATCTGCCATGAGGGTCTGCAGCAGTTGCATCATAGCATCCTGCGATGCACGGCCGGGAGGTGCCATCTGAACATTGAGATAGATCATGAGATGAGAGGGAAATTGCTAGGGCTTATTTTGGGGTAAGTTCAAGTTTTAAAACTTGAGTTCTTGACATGTTGACACTAAACATACTTTTATTTCATTCATGATGCAAATATTACAAGGTAACATACCGGAGGGTTTGAAGAACCCTTTCACCAAACTACGATACAACGTGCGGGGATACAACTCACACCTACACAAGTGACTAGTGCAACTACTCATCATCATCTTCATCCACATCGATGGGAATGATCCCATCCTCTCCGGACTCCAGAAACTCGTAGTCCTCCTCCTCGGTGAACTCGTCCTCCTCGAAGTCGTTGTCGTCACTCAGGAAGGCCTCGCCTCCCTGGATGTCCTCTCGTTATCCTCCATCTCCTGCAGCTGGTCCTCTTGGGACCGGACAGTGGCCTCCAAGGTGCGTATCTTCGCGCGAAGACGCGTGATAGTAGCGTCCTTCTTGGCGCGTTGCAGGCGGAGTGACCTGCGGTCCTTGGCGAGTAGCCTGATGGCATCGGCATGATGAGCCAAAGCCATCTGAGCACGGTGGGCGTGGACACGCATATGCTCCAGATCCTTCCGGGTCTCGTGAAGCATAAAGTCCAGATGCTCCACATGATGCTTGAGCACCGGGTGCGAAGAGAGTGCCATGGGCTCTCCCACGGTGTCATGCCTCGCGAAGTGGGTGAAGCGGGTCCCCTGGAGTGCAGCGATGTTCTGTCCGCACACACGAGCAAGTCCCTCTTGAAGGGCATGAGCAAGTCCGTCCATCCAGTTGCTTGCCTTGAAGGAGAAAAGGATCCTCTCCGACATGGGAGGCTCCATTTTTCCCTTTAAGTCCGCGGTGATCATCTACTGCGGTTCCCCTCCGGGCTGGTTGTGGATTCGGACTCCGTGAAACTCGGGAGGTGGGCGTTCAAGCTCCTCGGACACCAAGTCCAAGTCTCGCTCGAAAACCAAACTTCCCCCGTTCCCCAGCTGGTAAGACTCCGTCTGGGCATAATGCTCCATCTGTAGAGGCATGGATGAGTAAGTTAGAGAAGTGTGAGTGTTCAAAATTTTAATTTTATTGTAAGAGGAAACATGAACTTATTATTTTGCAAAGGATCTCAAGGATAAGAGTGTGAATATATTTTTATAACTATTTCTTTTATTTCTTTTAAATCTAAAGGTTTCAACGTCCATTCTAAACTAGGGGCTCCTAAGGTCAAACAATGGCTCTGATACCAACTTGTCAACACCCGGATTTTTAAGTCCAGGTGCCTATTATGTCGTACATCGCAATCCCAGGAATAATGTTGTTGCGAGACATAATAGTTGAATATCATAGAGTCATCATTTATTACAACACATAGAGTCTTACATCCATGGATCACATGATCCAATATTACACAAATAGTTGATCTACATGATCAACACACATAAATAAGTAGCGGAAGCGTCGTAGTAGGTGGAACTATCTATCCACAGGCCAACGCTTGACGTTAGAAGCATCCTAGTTCTGATAGACGTCTTGCTGACCGTCATCCTCGTAGTGTTGCTCCTCTTCATAGTCTGGCATTGGAATAGCCAGGGACACAGCCATGAGTACTTTAAGTACTCTCAAACCAATACTAATGTAAGTATTTACCAATTTTAATGGTTTGCTAAGCTCTAGGTTTATTTGCGTAAAGCCAGGTTTAATTCATAAACATTTAGTAAAGATGCTTGAATCACTATACTAACTCAGGTGAGAACATTAGTGTCATTCCCACAACATTAGTTGTATTGTCCAATTTCAAGTCACCATTCAAATTCACCATTCCTTTTTAAGACAGACCCTGACAACGGAACAGTATGGCCTTTCCAATCGTCCGTAACCGTGGACACGGCTATTCGAATACGTTTAACACTCTGCAGAGGTTGTACTCTTGTGCCACAACTTTTGATTACATCCGTCGGGAATATCCCGAATCATCGTAACTCAGTACGCGGATCATCAACCATAACCTTTCACTTAAATAACCTAGTATAGGCACCTCTCCCCATGAGCTTGGCCTCCCGGTGAAAACCAAATCAACCCGGGAACTGCACAGGGCTTGGGTCGTACATTCACCTCATATTCACATCATGTCAATTGTAACGGAGGCAGCCTCGGCATAACCCCTATGATGCTTGTTTCGAGGGAACTCATACTAAACTACATAAGTTTCTAGTTACGCCCTACCCATAATCAGGTATTGTGGGGGTACTTGTATAATTGGAAGGGTATCGCATCCGAACCCAATCATCAGTTTTCACAAGATTTCACCAAGTCATTCATCCACCATCAAAAGTCTTTCAAAGTCATTTCATTTCACATTGTTCCCATCTAGAGTAGTCACTTTTATGTATTTAGCACTAGCAACCAGTCATGAGGGGGTGCTATCTAGCTTTATTTACTTGGACTAACTTGGATACTTTTGTGCTATTCTAGACCCAGTGAATCATGAATCAAAAAGTAAGCTTTGCAATATAAAGCAGAATAAATTGTAAGGTAAAAACATAGGATAGGATTATTTAAGCATAAGTAAAATGTAAGGGTGCCTTGCTCATGCAGAGCTTTGCATTGAGGTGGCTTGCAAGAGTGTTATCTTGCCTTGGTTGGGATAGGAATCAAAGTTTTCCTCCTCCTCCTGAGAGTAGCCTTCCTCCTCTTGATACCCCTCGTTACTAGCGTCTATACACGAATACGAGGTATACAATCACCACACAAACTTAAGTGCTAAGCTAAACACACCAAGGATGCACACAAGCCTATGCTAGCATCACATCTTATTAACATGGTGATTTACTTTGTTTATGTTAAGGAAAAATAATTTCCTCTCATTATCATTTAATAGTATAGTATTTTAATGTGTTGGAGGAATATAATTTCCTCTCATTGAATCTTATTAAAATTTAATCTCTTCAAATAATAATAAGGTATGAATAGTGGTTGACCAAGGTCAACACTTCATATCTATTATTTGAGAGTGGAACTTAAATGAGGTGTTATACCTCATGCATGTTAATTCTAGCATGGTAATGATTTAATATCTCTAAGTAATGAAATAGGAGGTTCATTAGACTAAGGTCATTACCTCTTATTGAATTACTTAGGATCAAGATTGAATGAGTGAGTAGCTCTCATACTATTTAAATAATTTATTTGTATGTGTTAAATGGACTAGAAAAGGGTTCCATAGCCATTATTTGGTTCTAGTTCATGATCATGCAAAACAACTATACCATATTTTTGCATAATCAATTAGAGCATGTCAAATGTGATTTAGGAGAGTTGGAATCAACTCAAAATCATTTGTAACTTATTTTTAATAATTATTTGAAGTTAGAAAAGGCCCTGTCTTGTTATTTTTATCATTTAAATTTAATTACGAATTTGGGAATGAGGCCAGTGGCATTGTGTAGATAATTTCATTAGCTTTCTGAATATATAAAATTTGCTAAATTTGGTGTAGTAGATTTCAAACTATTCAAATTTGAAGTGGGCAACAGTATTGAATTTGAACTAAATGGATTAAATCATATTTGAATTATTGGGCCACGCGGGAAAATAGAATGGGCCGAAAAGAATTAAACGAACACTGCGCAGTCCACTAAGCATCTGGTGCCACTGGGCTGCCCTGACGAGGTGGGGGCCACCCGTCAGAGGCTCTTAGCCGCGCAAAACGGTACGCGTGATGTGCACCGTAGGATCAGAAAGGGATCAAGCGGTCGAGGATCGTCGTCGTCTCCGATGAGATCCCGACGTGCTGGCGGCGTATTTGGGGGGTCGGAGAGCGCTACAGACCGCCGACGATCAGTGGCGAGGTGCGAGGCGTCGTTGGCGAGGGGGAAGAAGTCCCTGGTACAGTGGCGGAGCTTTTGGAGGCGTGGATCACTGGCGATGGTCTGCGAGCTCCGGCGGCTACGAGCTTGCAATTGGAGCGTCTCCGGCGAGGTGGTGTCGAATTGATGGGTGGAGAAGAGGCATGGGTGAGAGGAGAGCAGATGGTGTGAAGGAATGGAGCTCAGAGCTCCTCTATTTATAGCGGCTACAGGGGTGCCGTGGGTGCTGCGAAGGGGCGGCCATGGCGCGGCGTCTACGGTGATCGAAGGGGCAAGGCGAGGACGGCTATGCGTAGGCGTCGTCCTGGTGAGGCTCAGGGTGCAGCGAGCGCAGAGAAAAGAGGATGGGAGCGATCGGGCGCGTGCTCATCATGCCACGGTACCCGCGGTACTTCTCCGACGAGGACGACGGTGACGAGGCGACCACAGCTCTTTGAGTATGTCTAGGCGGTAGAGGATGGCGAGTAGATGCTCGACGCAGTGCTAGCAGCTGCAGAGGTGCGCGAGGGTGCTCGAGCGCTTGGCGCTCTGGCGCATCCAGAGCGCGGTGAGCGCGCATGCTGGCGTGCACTGGCATGGTCTGGGCGTGCCTCGCCTGGCCAATGCCGTGCACGGATGGACTAGGGCTTGGTACTGGTGGTGTCCTTGTGTGTAGAGGATGCTCTGTGACATGGTGAAAGTGAGAGGGGAGAGCCAGAGACATGAGTGGCAAGCATGGCCGGCATGGTGCACGACATGCTTAGTTTAGGTTCTTTTTCACACTTTAAACGATGGTGCAAGTACATGGCATTGATGCAGGGGTTGCAGGGGAGTGTGATCATCACAAGATAAAAGAGGTTTAGGCTAAAAACCACTGGACAATTGAGTGTAACACCAAAACTAGATGTTGCCTGCCATTTGTCCGACACAATGGCCGCAAGAACAAAACATTTGAATTTTGGAAATCTTTTTGGTGCACTTCATTCTTATATTTAATGTGATGGAATGATGGTGGTGGTGTCCATTTTGGTGAAGGTTTGCAAGAATTCAAATTGGGGGTCATCTTCTCTTTGTTTCAAAGTCTCCACTTGTCAATTTATTTCTGGTTAACCTGGTCAACTTTAGCAGAGATGGTCAACATCAAAGTTGTTGACTTGGACATGGTCTTGGATGAGGTGTCAAGGGTTGACCAAGTTTGGTTTAAGAATATTCAATTGCAGGGGTGCAAAGTGGTGAAGATTTTATAAATGTGTCAAATGACCATTATCATATGTATGTTGAGTTTGAAATTTTCTTTGATTTGAATTTGGTTTCTTCTATCCATTTGTGTTTGTTTTTGATATATAAGAGTTTTATAAGCAAGGGATCAAGCAATGGTGGCCTTTGGGGGTGATTTGCATATTTGAGTAAGGTTGTATGTGAGTGAGAATTGAGGGAATTGCTATTTCTTTTATTCTTCTCAAATTAGGGTGAGGTGATCTTATGTTAGGGTTTAAGCACACTTGATCACTACTAAGCACTCATCATGGCAATTGCACAAAAGAAAATCACTCTATGCATGAATCTATATGTAGCACTATATGCATGAGAAAAGTTTTTGTTTGTTGTGAAATTTGAGTAATTGAGATGTCCCTCTTCTTCATTTATTATTGTTGAAACTTGGGATGTTACACTACTATACCATGAAACCCAATCTTCAGGAGGATTAGGCCAGGCTCGTAAGCAGTCGGCCCAAGAAGATAGATCTAAGTTCTGGTTCACGAAGGGAATTCTATTGGCCTCGCATGAAATCAAATGAGCAGGACTCTCGGTAGAACGAGGGCCAAGACAGAGAGAATTTGGAAGGGAAGGATGCGACAGCAGAATGTCTGATACCTAAAAGTTAATGATGGAATGAGACATTAATTCAGGTGTTTGCTGTTAATTCCAACACTATGCTTGGATAGCGAGGAGCGGTTGGGGATTACCTTCAAGCCAGAGACCGTAGTGTTGGCATTGGATGATTCCGCCATTGGATTCGCTGCGGAGTTGAGTCTGCGCGATTGAGATCTGAGATTTGCGTGGCCGTAAGTTGGATCTGTTCGAGCAGCGATTTGGGGATCTGAGTTTACCCTTGCAGGCAAAGGTTGCAGGTTACCGTTTGAATAGGCGACTGGGTTGGCCTTACTCGCGTTTTGTGGTGAAGGCCGATGCGCTGCCATCGGCTCTTTGCGCGTTGTCTCGCTTTGACGATCGGCAAAATTGATACGAAAGCGAAATTGGCGTAGAAACATTGTCTTCATTAATAAAGAGGATTTTTACAGAGAAGAGCCGATTGCTCAGGAAAAGAAGAACAAAAGAAGACCTGATTAATACTACTAGTCCTATGCTAGTAATCCTAGTCTAAGGGTCGTCGCTGCCCTCGTCGTCGCCGTCGTGGCTGCCATCGGCGCTGCTGCCGGCGAGCTCCTCGTCGCTGCTGCCGTAGCCCTCGGTAGGCCGTTTCCTCGTCGCCGTCGGCTGTCGCGTCCGACCCGAGTGCGCTTCTCCGGCGGCTCGTCGGAGGAGGTGTCACTCTCCTCTTCCTCCTCCTCGTCGGAGGAGGTGAAGTCGTCCAGGAGAAGGAGTCATCCTCGTTCTCCGCCTCCGCCTCCCCATCGACGAGGAACGGAAGTTGTCTTCTCCGTCTGTCAAGGATTTGTCATCCTCGGACCGACGGAGGAGCGTGATCCTCCTCGTCCCACTTCGTTTTGGCGAGGAGGTTGTACGCCGTCATCAGGTCCCACTCGCGGCTCTCGGAGGGGAGAGGATAGGCAAGAAAGTCCCGAGGAGGCAGAGGAGGAGGAGGAGGAATCCATGGTGTGAAGGAGGGTTTTTCCGATGGCTAGTACGGAGCAGGGGGATGAAGAAGCGAACTGCTCGATGCGATTAAATAAAGGGGATATAGTGGAGATTTAATGTTGCGGTGGTTTCCGAGGACGTGGTGCCAAAACTGTCAAATCATGCAGAGAAGTTGAGAAGGCAAGGCATCATGATGAAAGAATACTGTGACGGTTCTGCTCTGCCACGATGTGACCCTACGAAGAAAAAACAGAGTGGTTTTGAAATTATCATTATCAAAACCAGGGGGGCATGTGTTATCACCAGATTTTAACCGGATCAAGAGATGGCCCGTAATTGAGATGGGCTTGTAGGATATACACGTGGATTATCTCTGAATCGGCCTCGTGCGAGAATTTGGGCTAGATTGCCCGTGTATTTGTATATTATGGTAGATTGCATCTTAGTTTAGAATTAAGAGATAGAGTTTAGCTCGTACACGGTTAGGTGTATTTCCAAAGATAGAAAGTCCACGGACTATAAATATGTACCTAGGGTTATTGAGAAAGGAGGACGATCACGTTCACAACAAACACAAACCAGGCGCATCGCCACCCCTTGTTTCGAGGGTTTCTTCCGGGTAAGCATCATGCTGCCTAGATCGCATCTTGCGATCTAGGCAGTATCTGTTTATTCGTTGTTTGGTGTTGCTCGTACTGAAGCCTTTTTGATGGCGAGTAACACTGTTTATCGTAGATGTTTTAGGGCTTGCATCGATGCTTTTCTGATATATTTACATAGCTGTGCTGTCCCTAGATATCTAGCTGTCCTTACACCTATTTAGGTGTAAGGGCAGCACCCTGCTTTATCTTTGTTTAGTAGATTCGATCTGTTATAGTTGTTCCTTGTTCATCGAGGATTAGTTTGATATCTGCATGGTTAGGCCTTGCAAACGGGTTGAACGATCCAGTAGTGCGTAAGGTACGGTTTGCCGATCCAAGAAGGGATGTTCCGGGAATCGACTCCGTGTTGGTTTTTAGGCCTCGTTTTGGGTTAGTTTGCTGTTATCTTACGTATCTTCCAGGCTCAACTACGTGTAGGATGTTCCGGTTATGCGGTGAAAACCCTAAACTGTCGTAGATTGATTTAGCTTAGCGTTGATAAAGTAGAACCCCCATGTTATTGTAGATCCATTATGAACCATGGGTTAATCGGCTTTTTGAGCCGATTCACAGGGTAACCTGAGAGCCGATCGAGGCCCGTTTAATGTTTACGTGTCTACCATGCAGGAAACTAATTGAAGCAATCCAGAACCTTCCTGACCAGGTATAGTTCAGGTGGCACGCCCTTGCAACCGTCAGGACGTGTGCCGAGCATTGCGGGCCGTCGCCCGAGGGACCAGGGCCCACCAGCAGTCCTGGGAGCCTCCCGGCTCTTCGTGTTGCTCGTCGCTGCCCGCCGGTGGGTTTTGGCAGGCAACAACAACTTCTTCTTGTACCAGCTTCACGCTTACACATGGCAACAAACATAGAAGATTAGTACTGTCTTACATTCATAGTGTCTGCACACAAGATGTTTGCTACTATAATGATGCTTGTTAGCATATTGCTTGCTTACCATTGTCAATGATGTTGTCTTGTTAGCTTGTAAGTGTCAGACAAGCAGCTTGCTTACCAAGCAGCTTGCTTACCATTGTTCTTGCACTTTGGTACTTTGATTATCCCTATAGGACGTGACCTTCCCTAATTTGTCGGCAAACTCTGTGCTGCTCTCTTAGCCACTCCGGTAAATCTTGATGCCTGATAGGTACTGCCCCAGTGGCGGAGCCAGAACTTCAAACTTGTGTAGTCAGTTTAATGTTGTGTACTCACATACCTGTATTTCTATAATTTTTATTATTATTTTATGTTCTATTTATGCTTCTATACCACAGCTTGTACGTGGCTCCGCCACTCTACTGTCCTATTACGAAGAAGAACATCATGATATGGCCTGCTACTTTGTCCACCTTCGTGCTGAACTGGTTATGTGAGTTGGTCAAAGAAGGGATGAACGGATTGAAGTTCTTCCAGAACCGTGACATGAAGATTGAGGAGGTGCATTGGGTGTAGAAGACATGAAGAATCATGATGGATGATGATGCATATTATGCCAACATCAAGGTTAGATTAGTGCACTTTTTATTTCACTTCGTTCACTCCATTTTGTTAGCTTGCATATGAGGAAGAACTAAGCAACCTCATCATTGCAGACTCACCCTCGAGACGCGGATCTCATAAACAAGCCCATGTATAACTCCGCTGAAAGTGCATGGAGCCCCCATGTGTGGTTTTGGTAATTAATGACAATCCATATGGACTAATGTTTGCATTGAGTTATATTTGTAGGAGTTGTCCATAGGCAATTCTTGAACCATTTGTTGGCTTCAAGGTTGCAATAAGAAAAATTTGATGAAGGATATCAAGTGTCAAGTATGTCTTGAAGATGAAGATGAAGTGAGCCCTAGAGTTACTTCAAGACATCAACATGATGAAGAATGAAGAAATGAAGTGCAAGTTCAAGATGAGCCATCTCGAAGAGGTCCTTTGCTTGAGTCTTGCCATCCATATGGTGATCATGGATATGTGAAGATGCGCCGAAGAAGAAGCTCTCCCATGGTGGATTATGGGGGAGCAATCCACATGGTGATCATGGTTATGTGAAGATGCGCCGAAGAAGAAGCTCTCCCATGGTGGATTATGGGGGAGCAATCCACAAGACTTCGTCAAGCAAACACAAGCAAGAAAGGCGTTCCATCTTGTTGAGGTCAAGATCGTCGTCATCAAGCTCAAGTGGAATGCGCAAGTATAAGGTTTGCTCTTGATAGGGTTTCTTTCTCACCGGTCTCATAGTGTAGTTGGAGACCGGTTTATAGTTTAGTTGCCGTACTATCAAGAGGGCTCTCGAGTGAGTAACTCGATCGTATCGTTCGGAGAGAGCTCAAACCTTTGCATCCTTGCATCATCTTTCTTGGTTGTTATTTGGACCTTATCCATGTGATGTTTTAGAGCTTGTGCTTATTCTCATGACAAGCTCTAGTTCATCGAAAACGGATTTCGCATAGATCACTTGTTGCGTTTTCGAGTTTGGTTCATCATATTTCTTGGTTTTATTTGGATCTTATCCATGTGATGTTTTAGAGCTTGTGCTTATTCTCATGACAAGCTCTAGTTCATTGAGAATGGTTTTTCCATGGGCAACTTGTTGCATTTTCAAGATTGGAGGTTTTACCGGTATGTCTTTTTGAGATAGGTCAAACCTTTCATCATTTGTTTCTATCCTCCTTTGCTGGACTATGATGTTTCTATGCATATTGTTGTAGAGCTCGTTGTTGTGATTTCAACGAGCCCAAGATCATCGAAATCGGAGTCCGGTGCAAAAGTTATGCCCATTTTAGTTTTGGTGTTTCTGCAGTTTGCTTAGGCCGGATTATCCGGGGGGAAATATCCGGGCCGGAATCGGAAAAAGCAGCTCTGGAAACGGCCGGACCGGATTTTTACCAGGTTTTGTCCCTGAGGCCGGATTATCCGGGGGGCGGATTATCCGGCCCTTCCTTAGGCCGGATTATCCGGCCCTGGTTTTGCCCAACGGCTCGATTTTCTTGGGGGGTATAAATACCCCCTTCTTCCTCCTTGGGCTGTTGCTTCTCTCACTCTCTCTCCTCCATTGTTGAACTAGAGAAGCTTGCACTATCTCTCAATCCCTCCATGATTCTTGCCCCCATTTGAGGGAAAAGAGAGAGGAGATCTAGATCTACACTTCTACCAATCAAATCCATCTCTTTGTGAGTGGAACTCTCTAGATCTTGATCTTGGTGTTCTTTGTGAATTCCTTTGTTCTTCCTCTCTTATTCCCCCAATAGCTTTTGTAGCTTTGTTGGAATTTGAGAGAGAAGGACTTGAGCATCTTTGTGGTGTTCTTGCCATTGCATTTGGTGCATCGGTTTGAGTTCTTCACGGTGATTCGTGGTGGTGAAAGCAAGAAGGTTGTTACTCTTGGGTTCTTGGAACCCTAGACGGATTCTACGCCTTTGTGGCGATTTGTTGGGAGCCTCCAATTAAGTTGTGGATGTGTGCCCCAATCTTTGTGTAAGGCCCGGTTTCCGCCTCGAAGGAAATCCCTTAGTGGAACCGTGACCTAGGCCTTTGTGGCGAGGGTCACCGGAGATTTAGGTGAGGCGCCTTCGTGGCGTTCGGTGTGTGGTGTGAGTACCGCATCTTGGGGTGAGGCCTTTGTGGCGTTGGTGTGCATCGAGCAACCACACCTCAAGGTGAGCCTCTTGTGGCGTTCGGGAGCACTAAGCAACCGCACCTCTCCACCGGAGATTAGCACTCGCAAGAGTGTGAACTCCGGGATAAATCATCGTCTCCCGCGTGCCTCGGTTATCTCTATACCCGAGCTCTTTACTTATGCACTTTACCTTGTGATAGCCATCGTGCTTGAAGTTATATATATCTTGCTATCACATACTTGCTTGTATTGCTTAGCATAAGTTTTTGGTGCACATAGGTGAACCTTTGCTTAGAATAAGTTGTTGGTGCACATAGGTGAACCATAGTTTATAGGCTTTGGGCTTGACAAAGTAAACGCTAGTTTTATTCCGCATTTGTTAAGCCCATCTCGTAAAAGTTTTAAACCGCCTATTCCCCCCCCCCCCCCTCTAGGCGACATCCGTGTCCTTTCATCTGCTCAGATGAAGAAGATCTATGAAGGGCATGTTCAGCTGCTCCGCTCACTCCCGTCGCGGCCCACCATGCTCTGATCCACCTCATGTTATTTTATGTTCTATTTATGCTTCTATACCACAGCTTGTACGTGGCTCCGCCACTGTACTGCCCTATTACGAAGAAGAACGTCATGATATGGCCTGCTACTTTGTCCACCTTCGTGCTGAACTGGTTATGTGAGTTGGTCAAAGAAGGGATGACCGGATTGAAGTTCTTCAAGAACCGTGACATGAAGATTGAGGAGGTGCATTGGGTGTAGAAGACATGAAGAATCATGATGGATGATGATGCATATTATGCCAACATCAAGGTTAGATTAGTGCACTTTTTATTTCACTTCGTTCACTCCATTTTGTTAGCTTGCATATGAGGAAGAACTAAGCAACCTCATCATTGCAGACTCACCCTCGAGACGCGGATCTCATAAACAAGCCCATGTATAACTCTGCTCAGATGAAGAAGATCTATGACGGGCATGTTCAGCTGCTCCGCTCACTCCCGTCGCGGCCCACCATGCTCTGATCCACCTCATGGATCACAAGGCACATGCGAACAGGTATCTTGCGATGAGCCATGCTAACAGGATGGCCTGGTTCACTGCCTTCCTGACGAAATATTACCTTTGAGGAGCCCGAGCATTGGATGCTTGTTGTCGTGCTTGTTCTGCTGACAATGATGAACAACGCATGCATGATGTATATATTTTTGTGTGGAGTATCTAGGTTTGATCAGAACTGATGACAAGTCTATATATTTTATGAGGTGGTATTTATATAACCCCTCGGTTGATGAACTTATGTTGCATCACAAGATGTTGTTCGCTGAACTCGTGGTGCAACACTATGATCCACTGCTAGATTATCAGTTATGCTAGCCTTGCTGATTATGTGATCTATGGTTGTCCTCTCGTTTCCTATTTGCATCGAGACCCTTGTGGGCAGATATGGTGAACTGCGTAATCTCAGTCGACCTGTCTAGGCTCCTTAATCAACTATTTTTTTTGTCTTTTTTTTTTGAGCATAAACTGTAAGGCTTGAGCCCCACAGTATTTTATTAAAACCAAGAAAGCACTGTACAAGTATTTACAACAAACTACACTAGAAGATTACAAGAGAGAGTCAATCCATCTTGACAGGCTCTGAAAATGCTTCTCCTTCACCCTATGCTTATGCAAAGAGAGATCTAGCACAAAACGGCTCTTCCAACCCCTAAAAGAAGGCATTATACCCTGGAAAATAGCCTCATTCCTCTGCTTCCAAATGTGCCAAAGAGCAATAATCACCACCTCAGAAAAGAAAGGCTTACTGAATTTCCTCATCGCCTCTGCAACTATAATCTCTAAAGTAGGACCAGGCTCCCATTCAATCTGTAGATAATTCCATATCCTTATACTGAAATCTATTATATTATTAAAACAACAAACAACCAACGGTACAGATTAGCTAGACATAATAAAACCAATAATAACAATGGTGAAGATTAACTTCTTAACCGTCCGGCCCCGTATGGATTTTTAGACGCGCGTATATAGTGTCCTACTCCCTCACGTTTAATCGTTAATATGAAACCGGAATATCGCGTGGTTGTTAAATAACGGTGGAGAGTGGAGACCGGAAACGTGGAGAATTGTCGTTTTGATTGTCTATATCTATGCATGCACGTAGTAGTTTCCGGTCCTTCAAAACGGTGTTCTATATGCCAACGTTTCCGTCTAGGTTCCGCCGCCGCCTCTCCAATTCTCTTCCTCCGGCTGGCTATTCTGGAACTCTTCTGCGTTCTGTCCACAGTCCCGACACCTGCAGGTTGCCGCCGCTTCTTCTACCGCCGTCGCCGCCGCTTCTTCTACCACCGTTGTCGCTGCGTCGGCAAATAAGCAGAATAGGATGAACCACCTGCTGGCATAGCGAAGGCTCACCAATCGGCAAATTGACGGCACGCCACGGCATTAGACAACATGATGCTGGTATGCTTCTAGGCTCGCTCCACGGCGCCATCATTGTCTGATCAGGCGCCACAATACCTTCAAGGATACCATCCTTGGATTGAAGCAATAAAGGAGGTTCCATTGATCAGCTGATCGGACGGATATTCTCTGGATCGATAGATTATCGGCGGCAGCATGGTATATCCATCTTCCCGATATTTCTTCATTGATCGGTCTTTGCCGGCAGCATGATTAATCAACGCCTGATGCGTGCTTGGGTGCCGGGCCGAGAATGAGGTGACTATGATGGATGCAAGAAAACGAGGTACATCATCTTCCGGGCATTCTTAAATTGATCGATCCCTCACGGCGAGCGGCAGCACGATTAATACGCGGGATGCGTGATCTTCCGCTAAGCTAGAGCCTCATCGCGAGTTGTAGACCATGGTCGCCGGCTTTTCTATCGAAACCGTCGCATGAGAATGCATCAGAATCCTTCTGTTTTTCATCGACGAGCTGGATTGGAGTGCAAGGAGGAAGTGCGATTAAGTCCGGACGGCCGGCGACCTCGCTCCACCAAATCCGGCACGAGTCAGGTATCCATGTTAAACCTATGTCACGCCTGCGATCAGGATTTGCGTGGCCTCAACACAAACAGGTGGTATCTGAATCAACGAGCTGGATTGGACTACATCTTTGAGGACTGTACGACAACAGTTCATGGGCACCATGTTAGCATGCACAGCAACTATGTTGTACTTCGACGAGCTCAGGATGATGAAAGGATCGATTCTTTGGTAATATAAGTAGTACCAATTTCTGTATTATACGCAGTCATGTTATGGTGCCCCGTTTCTAATAGGAACTGCAAATGATATTTGTTATTTTTTTGCAGGTATGAATATGTATCCTTATGGAAAGAAGATTTATAAAAAAAGCAAATGCTCTCAGGGTTTCTACGCTGTTGTGTTCCGGCAGCAAGAAAAATCCCTTACTTGAAGATTGGCTGAATGCAACTACGGACAATATTTTTGGTGAGAGATCGCAAAACTGTCGCTGGCCGGTTCTGTCTCCCATCTACTAAAGCTTATTGTTGAATACATGAGCTTGAGATTTTAGTAAGATCTTTTAGAAGAATGTCGGGTCGTTTTTACCTCCTGTATATATCCATTGTTAGACTCGGTTGGAGTTATATTGTCTATCAATCTATGATCTCTCGAGATACTAAGGAGATACATGGAAAAAAAATCATGTTTTATGCTCTTAGATCCAACTGCAATTCAACTAATTTGACGCATGGTAGGAAGATATAGATTGAGATACAAGTCATAAATATTTAAATTTATAACAGGATAAGTGTCCTGAATGATATGTAACAATGGATTAAGGTATATTGTAGAGTGAAAGCTAGGAAAAAACAAAGTTTTACAGTTTTACACTGAATCGATTGCCATTGTTACCAAATACCATTATCCTTATCAGTAACCTAACACAAGTTAAAGAAAATACTTCCAGTAAAGTCCATTAAGTGTTCCATATTTAAGTATAGCGTTGAAAATTGATATATCATCAATAATGTAGCCAGCAATGAATATAATTAATTAAGAATTTGCATTGGGGAAATAATTAGATTAGAAAGCAAGCCGAGTTTATTTTTCTCAAGATTTTTCTTTTTGCTCGAAAGGGTGGTACTCATGTTAGGCATATGCCAGCTTTAACCAAAATGTTTGAACCTTAATTTCAGCTCTCTAACAAAAACGTAAAACTATTATCATCTCAAATAATATGTAACAAGTACATGGTACAAATAAACTAACTAATAAATCTAGCCGCGCAAATGCGCGGGTCACCCTGCTAGTTACAATGAAAGAACAAGTGCATCCAATCTTCAGTAGCATGTGTTGGGCAAAGGACACAAAATAAATCCTCAGTAATATTCCAATTCCTCCTTCTCAGCATATCCTTAGTGTTGAGCCTATCACTGACCAACAACCAAGCAAAAACCTTAATTCTCAAAATAACCCTACTCCTCCAGATCCATTTGAAAATTCCCACATCAGGCAGTAAACTGAAGCAGTGCTTATAATATAGTTGCGAAGAAAACACTCCTCCCTTCCAAACTATGCTCCATGAATCAGGTATTTCATCATGCACCTGACACTGAGCTAAGACAACTTCCAAGGCAATAAGCTCCTGATAAGCTTGCTGAGACAGGGGCAATTCAAAAAGCTCAGATTTATTGGGAGTTAACAAGAAATCCCTCACCGATAGCTTATCATCCAGGGAAAAGGAGAACAATCTCGGGTAAGTCTGCATCATAGGTTGAGCATGCCACTTATCAGACCAAAATAAAGCAGTATCACCATAGCCAACAACAATCTTGCAGAGAGGAATATATTTCATAGCCAACTTCATAATGTCCTTCCACCAGAATGAACCACATAATTTAGAAGCATGAGGAACCTCATTGGTATAATAATTCCAAACCAACTGCACCCAGGGAGTATCTTGCTTATTATAAAATTTGTGCAGATGCTTCATGAGAAGACCCTCATTCAATTTACTGAAATCCAGAATACCCAAGCCACCCTTGTCCTTGGGTTTGCACACCATCTCCCATGATGCCAAGGATAGACCAGTGGAATCCTCCCCTCTTTTCCTCCACAAACACTGCCTGATAATTCTATTCACTTGCTTCAAAATCCCCTCAGGAATGTCTAGAGAACAGAGGAAAAAAATAGGCATGGAAGAGAGACAAGATCCAATAAGTTGCAACCTTCCTCCATATGCCAAAAAAGAAGAGCTAGCAGTCAAACGCCTCTCCATCCGATCCACTAAAGGCAAGAAATCCACCATTTTTGGCTTAGTGGTACCCATTGGCAAACCCAAGTATGTGAATGGGAAAGAACCCACCACACAGCCAAAACTCAAAGCTAGAGCCTTAACACAATCATCAGAAATATTGATAGGTAACATGCAGGATTTATGAAAATTAATTGCCAAGCCTGTTGACACTGAGAAATCATGCAAAGCCTCCTTCAATACTGCCAACTGCACAGGGTCTGCCTGCAACACCAGTATAGTATCATCTGCATATTGAACTATAGGGAAATCCTGCTGGTGAACAGGAATGGGTAACTGCAAAAGTCCCCTATCCTTAAGATCATTGACAATGAACTGTAATAGCTCAGCCCCTAACACAAACAGGAGGGGAGACAAAGGATCACCCTGCCTAACACCTCTCTTGCATCTGAAATTTCTTCCTGGAACACCATTCACAAGTACAGCAGAGGTGCCAGTTTCAAGCAAGCTCTTGGCCCATGAAATAAATAACTCAGGGAACCCCATTCTCCTCAACACCATATATAAAGCCTCATGCTCTATAGAATCAAAAGCCTTCTCAAAATCTAGCTTAAGAACCACAATCTCCCTCTTGGACATCTTGCATTGGTGTAGATATTCAAAAGACCATCCCAAGCAATCATGAATAGTCCTTCCTTTAATAAACCCATATTGGTTCTTGTGCACACAAGAAACCATTTTAACTTGGAGCCTGTCAGCAACCATCTTAGAAAGAAACTTAACTCCAGTATTTGTCAAAGAAATGGGCCTAAAGTCATTGATTTTCTCAGGAGAAGAAGTCTTTGGCACCAAAGTAATATAGGAAGAATTAATATTCTCCACAGAAGTACACTGTTGATGAAAATCCCTGGCTAGGGTATAATAATCCTCCTTAATAATGGACCAACACCTCTTCATGAAAAAACCATTAAACCCATCAGGACCAGGTGCTTTATCAGGAGGCATAGATTTAACCACAGCATCCATTTCATCAATAGTGAAGGGAGCAACAATATCATCAAGCCCATCCACAATGGGAATCAATCTCTGTAGATCAAATCTCATCTGAATACCCACTGAAGTGCCCATTCTGCCTTTATAGCAATTCCATGCCTCAGCAGCCATGAGATCATGATCAGTAACAATATGTCCATCAGATAACTTCAAACTTGAGATATTATTCCTTCTATACCTCTCTGTTGCCATGGCATGAAAGAATTTTGTGTTTTCCTCACCCATCTTCATCCACCTGACAGTACATCTTTTCTTCCAGTAATTATGCTGGGATTTAAGCAGCCTCTGAAGTTGGTGTTGTACTATTTTCCTGAAATTAGATTCATGAATGCATAGAGCTCTAACTTCCTCCAAATTATCAAAGAATAGTATCACCAAATTGCACTTGTCAATAAGAAGCTTTAATTTTGACAGAGACATCTTCCAGTGCTTGAGAGCCACTCTTAGAAGTTTTAATTTTCTTGCTATGATTGCAGCACTAGAAGCAAGACCAATTGGCTGCTCCCACACTTCCTTGACACATTCAAAGAACCCCCTCTGATGCACCCAAAAATTCTCAAACCTGAAAAGTTGAGCTTTTGGTATTACTGTATCAATACTGACAAGACAAGGGATGTGATCAGAAGTGGGTTTTGCCATTGGAGAAACCACAGTATTGGGATAGCTCGAAATCCATGAGCTGCTCGTGAAAAACCAATCTAGCTGTTCCAAGAGAGGTTCTTGCTGCATATTAGACCAAGTGTATGCTCTACCTTTAATAGGAAGCTCTAGCAAACCCAAGTGATCAATCAATTCATTAAAAAGAAACATATCATTCACATTGCCACCTGGCCTGTTTCTATTATCCTGTGAGCGGATAAAATTAAAATCACCCATGAACAACCACAACTCTTCATCAGGGATATTCAAATTATATAGCCACTGCACAAACAGGTCCCTCTGCTCCCCCTCACATGGTCCATACACAACCACCAGGGTCCACTTCTGCCTAGTATGCACAGATTCAAATTCAACAATTACCCCAAATCTTTGTGTCTGAATCAAGGAGCCCTTAAAGACACTAGACTTCCATACAACCAGAATGCCCCCAGAGGCACCCACAGAGGGAGAAAAAGCAAAAGTGTCAAATTGCTTTGGGCAACATTGCTTAATAAAATTTCTGTCAAAATTCTCCTTTTTTGTCTCTTGGACACATGCCACAGCACAACCACTTTCAACAATCTTATTAAGCAAAGCTAATTGCTTATCATGAGCATTCAATCCTCTGATATTCCAACAGAGAACTTTCCAAACAAGCATATTAATATTATAATCCATAAAAGTACTGACACATAGCATGACCAACTAGCAGGCATAACCCACCAGATACAAGACCACCATCCAGAGTATAAAACTCAAAGGAGACAAAAGTATAGCAAATGACACTAACAGACATAAAACTGACTGTCCCAAACCAAGACACACTGACAAAAGACAAGACCAAGACCACATCACCACCCCACACTCTGCAAATGTCTTCAGCTATCATTTGACGACCTGGTCGTTTCATCAGCTTCCCCTGAGGCCATAAGCTTCTCAGCAGAGATTAAATTATCATCAATCTCCAACATACTTCCAATCTTCTGCAAAACAGTGATAGGCACAGGAGGAGGCACGTTTTGTCCAGACTCTCCACTAGGAATGGCAGGGGCCACAAGCGAACCTTGTGCAGCAGCAGATTTCTTGCTCCTCTTCCTCGGTCGAGACTGCAGACCAGGAGTTACTGGCGCTCTGTGTCCATCAAGCGCCAACTGACTACGAGTGAACCGTCTAGGTCCTTCCTGTACCACAGTCTTTTGCTTCTTCTGTCTCCCTCTATGCTTCTTGTCAGCCGACAGACCAATGGAAAACAGACCAGTAGTAACAGAAACAGGAGCCACAATAGGGGGGCTCAGCTGCTCACTTGATGGCACATCAAACACATGAGTCAGGGGTACCTCAGATCCTCCCACATTATCAATAATTTTGATATTCTTCAAGCTGGCATGTATCCAAGGTTTACGTTGATCATCAGCCATAGACACAGAACCATCAAAAGCAGAGACCTGAGTATTGTCAACAAAAGCAGACTCCCAAGAGCGCTTGGGCACAAAAGGCACCAAGGCCAGAGAGGCCTCCATTCCCAGTTCATGCAGGTCAACTTCAACAGCAACCTCCTGATCCTCCATCAGCTCATTCATGACAACATCATTAGAAGCAACTAGAGGCTCCACCTGCCCCTGTACCCCAAGGCCCAGTGGGCTAGCAGGAACAACAATATCCTCCATCACTTGCACTATCTGATCAGCCTCATTGTCCTCATCACCAGGAGCCACTTGTATTTCTTCATCAGCCACCTCTCCAACCACTGGCTCTAAACCAATATCTGCCTGAAGGCCAGCACCAGCAGCAGGTAATCCCTCCAGAACCTGGTCCTGAACAGCCTCATGCAGATCAGCAGCAACTTGTACATTCTGAGCAACAACCACTGGCTCGAAACCAATATCTGCCTGAAGACCAGCACCAGCAGCAGGTAATTCCTCCAGAACCTGGTCCTGAACAGCCTCATGCAGATCAGCAGCAACTTGTACATCCATCTGCTCTGCCACCATAACTTGCACCACAGGAGGATCAGCAGAGACAGAATCAGATGAAACCACAGACCCCACATCAGATCCCTGCACATGCACATCCCAAGCACCCACATGCCCATGCTGCATATGGTCAGCAGGAGGTACAAAAGCAGGCACCTCCTCAACAGGAGCAACATTCCAACCCACTTCAGGAAATTCAGGTTGTACAAAATTCAGATTGTCAGGGTGAAGGTTTCCAGGCAGAGGATGTGGATTTCCATTCAGGGGCATTTGATCTTCATCTGCAGGGTGACCACCAGCCGGCACAGCAGAAAGGATGTAAACAGGAGCAGTCCAAGAGTGCCGAAGACCTGAGAACCTTGCCACCTTTGGCTGACGAAACACCACATCTCTAGGGACAAGGGCAGGCGAAGGAAAGGTAGCATATACCAAAATTCTGCATTTCTGAATATCTCTATGCTGCCAATAATGAAACTCACCAAAGGTGTTAATAGCTTCTGCAATTGTTTCAGTGTTCCTAAAGTCCATTGGCGTGCCTATGAACATAAGCCAACCAGTATACGCGCCATGCTGCACACGGAAACCCTGCCCCTCATTGTGCTTGATAAAACGCAGAGTAAGATCACCCAGCTGCCAGGCCCCATGATCTACCAAACCAGCACGAACCACGGGGTTGCGAAATTGAAAGGCGCCAACACCACAGAACCAAGGCAGATGATTGACAAGCTCAATGCCTCTGTCAAGCAGGAAATTTCTAACCTGATCCATCGTTTGCTGCATCAGATTCTCAGGCGGAGGAGGATCTACCACCGCAACCGCCCACCCTTCATGCGCATCCACCATCGGAGCCGAAGGGGTAACAAAGGTACGCGGCAGGCGAGTTGGCCCTCCATCGATAATGTGAAACCCAGGGGGCACCCACGGAGTTGGATCAAACTCGAAGTTTGCCATGGAGTCAGGAGGTGGCGGCGGCAGTGCCGATGTCTCGATATCTCTTGGCGGCAGAGGAGGAACAAAGGGAGGCGAAACAGCAGGGTTAACTCGCGGAACTGCCGAGGAAGATGAGGGGGCAGCACTACCGGCCAAAATATCCGCAGTCGATCCCTTTAAAATCGGAACCAATTTCTTTCCCTTTAAAGCCTTACTGTTTAAACACTTTTTAGCAAAATGGCCATAGGAATAACAAGATTTACACCTGATTTTATTAACACAATTAACTGTGTCATGTGACATACTCAGGCAACGCCGACATTTCCAAACATCCAAGGCCCATTTGTCCACTAGGCCCACCAAGCCATCCAGGGAATCAGAACGAGATACCGCTGGCCCAGGAGAAGAAACCAACGGAGCCTCAGCAACAGGAGGGGAAGATGGGCCAGGAGAAGCCAAACCTGCGGCCCGCAAGGCCAGGAGAGCTTCTGATCCAACGGGACAGTCCGAAACAGACGCGGAACCAGCGCTAACTGCGGAACGAGATTGCATGCTACCAAATTCAAATCTCGGAGCTAACGTCGGCGAGGTCACCGGGGCCCTTGACGGCGGCGCCGCCACAGAACTGCCCTCCTGAGGAACAACAGAGCTAGGAGCCCGCCTATCCCTAACAACATTAAACCTTCTAGGCTGCCAACGAGCTCGATGAGGAAAACGAGACTGGCTGGTTTTTTTCTTTCTAGCAGCTAAAATCCATTCACCAGCACATTCCTTCTCCCAAAGAACTAGCTCCCTTTCCCAATTGGGGCCCCCAAAACCCCAAAGATGATAATAACACTTGAAATGTGGGCAGCTGTAGAACTTACGATCATATATCAGAAAACCAACCTTCATGGAAGAGACCGTGAAGGAGAAAACTCGATCCTTAAGGGCTGACACCTTCAGATCTCCACAAAAACCACCAATCGCCGCCTCAAGCGCAAGAGCAACAGATTCTTCATCAAGTCGAAAAGAAGACCTACCAAAGGACACCACCATTGTGAAATGACCAGATCCAGACGTTGGATGAACCTTCTGCTTCCACGAACGCCAAACCTCCCTGGCAAACGCCTGACCAGGGGAGAAGTCCAAACCCAGGGTGATGGAGGTCCGGACCGCCATCAGCTGCAGATCCAGAGAGTGTTGAGAGAAGGGGGGAGGGTAGTGATGGGTTGGGTGGAGGCTAGAACGGCCGGAGGAGGGAAATCGCCGGCAGGGAGGGAGAGGGGTGGGTGAACGCCATTGCCGGCAGGCAAACACTATTTTGTACAGGGATAACGGTTTTTTTCCATCATTTGTGTTATCTTTTTTTCCTTTTTAAATCATATGATTTTGATTGGGCATTAAGTATAATGTTTGAATATCGTGAACAATTATTTTGAACAATTGTTACCTGCCAAAACCCACTGGCGGGCAATGGTTAAGCAACACGAAGAGCCGGGAGGCTCCCAAGGCCGCTTAGTGGACCCCTGGCACCTCGCGTCGTCCCGCAAGTCTTCCAGCCACGTCCTGGCGGTTGCTAGGGCGTGCCACCTGACCTAGACCCGATCAGGAAGGTGTTAGATTGCTTCGATTGTTCCTGCATGGTAGACACGTAAACATTAAATACGAGCCCTATCGGCTCTCAGTTGCCCTGTGGATCGGCTCAAAGAGCCGATCGCCCCATGGTTCACGTTGGATTTGCAATGGCATGGGGATCCTGCTTGATCAAAACAAAGCTAAACCAATCTACGACAGTTTAGGGTTTTCACCGCATAACCGGAACGTCCTACGCGTAGTCGGGCCTAGCAGATACGGAAGATGATGAAAACTACCCCTACAAGAGGCCTAAAAACCAACATTACGTTAATTCCCGGAACATCCCTTGTAGGAACGGTAAACAACACCTAACGCACTACCGGATCGTCCGACCCCAACATAAGGCCTAACTATGCAGATATTAAACTAATCCTTGCGGAGCAAGGAGCAACTATAACAGATCGGATCTACTAAGTAACGAACAAGCAAGATGCTGCCCTTACACCTGGATAGGTGTAAGGGCAGCTAGGTGTCGAGGGACGGCATTGCCACGCAGATATGCACGAGAAAGCATCAATGCAAGCCCCTAAACACCTAATGATAAGTAGTGCTGCTCGCCATCAACAACGCTTCAGCACGAGCAGCACAAGGTAGACGAATAAACGTATTGCCTAGATCGCGAGATGCGATCTAGGCAACATGATGCTTACCCGGAAGAAACCCTCGAAGGAAGGGGTGGCGATGCGCCTGATTTGTGTTTGTTGTGAACATGATTGTCCTCCTCGATAACCCTAGATACATATTTATAGTCCAGGGGACTTTCTAATTGAGGCGTGCACCTAACCGTGCACGGGCCAGACTCTATCTGTTAATTCTAAACTAAGATGCGATCTACTATATTACAGATACATGGGCAATCTAGCCCAAACTCTTAGCACAAAGCCGCTTCAAAGACGCTCCACGTGTAATCTTCTAAGCCCATCTTCACTTACGGCCCATCTCCTGATTTGGCCAAAATCCGGTGATAACACATGCCCCCTGGTTTTGGTAATGATAATTTCAAAACCACTCTGTTTTCTTCGAAGGGTCATGTCGTGGCAGAGAACCGTCGCAGTATTCTTCATCATGACGTCTTGCCTTCTCAACTTCTCGCACGATTTGACGGTTTTGGCACCACATCCTCGAAAACTGCTTAAGCATTAAATCGCTATATCCCCTTTTATTTAGCCACTTCTTGCAGTTCCCTTCTTCATCCCCTTCGCACTAGCACTCCCAAAAGCCCTCCTATGCCATCATGTCTTCTTCCTCTTCCCCCTCATCGGGTCTTTCCACCCAATCCTCCCCCTCCCGCGAGCCGACGCCGGAGTGGGACCCGCAGGAGGCCCACGCGGCCAACATCCGCCGCGCCATAGCCGACGGGGACGAGTCGAGCCACGACTCCTCCGTCTGGTCCGAAGATGACCAGTCCTTAACGGACGGGGAGAGCGACCTCCGCTTCCTCGCCATTGGGGAATCGAAGGAGGAGAGCGACAACGATCGCTTCTCCTGGGACGGTGTCTCCTCCGCCGAGGAGGTGAAGGAGGAGGAAGAGGAGGAGGACGACACCTCCTCTGACGAGCCGCCGGCCAAGCGTCTCTGTCCTTGGCCGGGCAACATCAGCAACTTCGACAGCGACGATGACGACGCTGACGAAGAAGACGAGGACAATGAAGGCCCCGGTGGTCGCTAGCGACGACGAGCCGCCGGAGCAGCGCCGACAGCGGCGATGGCGACGATGAGGGCAGCAGCGGCCCCTAGATAGGATAGAGCTAGGAGTAGTAGATGGGGCAATGTATCCCCTAGCAGTTCCTTTTGAGAGCAATCAGCTTTTTATGTAAGAAATCTCATTTATCAATGAAGAATTTCCCCAATTTGATTCTGCCGATTTCCTTTATGATAATTTAGCCGATTGTCCTTCGTACTGATTCTGCCGATTGTCAATTCGGTCGATGCTCAACGAGCCGATTTCCATGCATCGGTCCCCCATAATCCGCTCTTCCTCTCTTTGACGTCGGAGTGATCGTGAACTTGGTCAATGCTCAATAAATCAATGTCAACGTATCGATCCTTCACGATCTATCCTTCACCTTTTCGACCGATGACCTGGAGCCCTGATGGACAATGAGGCAGACCAATGCCTTCAAAGAGTCCTAAAACTGCTGCTGAGACAACTTGCCATTGAAACCGAGACTCCTGTAGTACAGATATCCCCTGCTCTGTTCCTTTACAGCAACCAGATAGCCCAGAGTCAATTCTCCATCGGTGATGATGGATCCCTCTTTTGCAAGAACTCATCGCCTTTGAGAGGAATTGCGTTGCGGGACCAACCGATGAATCTCCAATCGGCTTCTAAAAACAGAGCATCCACGAGGCCAGCTGCCCCCCAAGCCTCAGCCGAGGTGAAAACAGTGATGGGGACACGTAATTCAGACAACCAGACCCGGGCCCGATCACGTCTGAGAGAGCTATCATGCAGGGCCAACCAGCCGATCACCTTTCTTCCGTTGACAGCCGATACTGTAGATGACCACCCACAGTGCAATGAGCAAAAGGCTGCCTTATATGCCAACACTCCCCTGATAGCACTGCCGAACTGGCAACCTGGCACCCTTGCGCACTTGTACTAGAGTTGATGGCTGTGCATCGGCTTTGCATCATGAGACTCCTCAAAAAGGATCATAAAACCTGATTATGAATCTTACCAGCCAATCCAGCAGGCTGGTAATCTGGTTGTGGGCAGGTGTCTTCGATAGAGCTCTGGGCTTGCCGCTGAATCGACTTGCACTCTGAAACTGATAATTTTGCAGCATCAGCACCATTCCTCAGACAAGTTGTGATGCAGAGCCAGCCGATTCCGACAAAAATCGGCTTCCTATAGCAAAGGATACTTCAGGGCAAACTGCCCCCGAGTCAGAGTGAGGACAATAGTGAGCCAGCCAAATGGGCTTCCATCGGCTTCCAAGTTGTAGGGCAGAATCAGCCGATCCCAACCAAATCGGCTCTCCAGAGCGAAGAAATTTCAGGGCGCGCTGCCCCCCGAGCTTTTTCAGTTCAATTCTTGCGCCTTGCTGATCAGATCGGCTCATCCTCTTGGGAGGCTAATGTAACTGCTAGTGGGGATGTTTGATGAGGTCCTGACGCCCTTCCCAATTCTGGACGTAACATCCTCTGAAGGTAATATCTACCAAGTTGCCACCTTGGCCAAGCCCTCAGGTAGAAATGCCACAGCCGATTGCTTCATCATCGGCCGTCCTCATGGTCCTAGAGGAGGTATGCTCCCTTCGTTGGGCTCATCCTTAACCTGACTTGTATGTTTATGCTGCTCTTGTCGTTAGTCAGGGTTACGATCCTCAATCTTGCAGACGAATATCAGCGGCTTTAAATGAGCCAAGGCAGTGTTGGACGCTACAACTGATGCTCCTGCTAGCACTGCTGAACCTGATGGCTCGCCAAGGAAGTTGGAGGTCCTTGCAGAGAGGATCCAAGTCATCAAACCATTCCATTGAGGAATCCCTCCATGTAATTTGATAACTGCTCCATTGGGCTTCTTGAGTCGATGGCCATGCATCGGCTGTGCTTAAAAATTTTGAAAGTTTGAATTTTCTACGGCCGATTTAATCATGTATCGGCCCCCATACTTTATCAGAGAATATACCCTGCATTTTGAATTTCCTACGGCCGATTTAATCATGTATCGGCCCCCATACTTTATCAGAGAATATATCCTGAATTGCTTCAAACTCCGTATCCTCGTATTCTATCCTTCTATGTGCCCCCCGAGCCGATTCTGTCAAGTAATTGATGGTATCGGCTCTTCGCATCCTTTGTTGGATCAATGAACACGGACAAAACGTATGTCGAGGATAATTTTGGCCGATTGCCAGAATCGGCCTCCTTTTCCATTGCAATGCTTGACGATGGTTTGCAACTTCTTGGATTTCCGCCGTAGCTACGTGACATGCTTGAGATGAAACCTTTGCTTCCCATTTTTTGGGGCCGATCGCAGGGATTGGCCTCGCCACGTACGTCCATGGCCTTGGACGTTGCTAATCCGTCAGGCCGGTGGATAAAACCAGCCTTACCCCATTTTTCGAAGCTTCGATGCGCTCACAGCCTTCTAAACTGATTCCCAGAGCGGCTCTTGGTTATCTGCTTCCTAAACACTCATGGCGCTAACGATATCTCGATTGAGTCATCCGCCTGAACGACTTCCACTTCATCTCCATCCCATTGTATGATGCATTGGTGCATTGTAGATGGAATGCAACAGTTAGCGTGAATCCAATCCCTTCCTAATAGGACGGCGTAATTGCTTTTTGTCGACGATGAAGAACGCGGTAGGTATGGTTTTCCGGCCTACAGTAAGCTCTACATTCAGAACACCTTTCGCTTCGACGCTTGGCCGTTGAAATCGCTTAATGTGACGTTGGTCTTGATCAGATCATCACTGGAGTGACCCAAACGTCGTAGCATGGAATACGGCATTATGTTGACTGCCGCTCCGGTGTCAACCAACATCTTGCCGACAGCTGCCCATTGATGTAACCCCTCGTATAGGGCTTTCAAATGCCTGTAGCTTCTATCTCGTGGGTTCTCAAAGATAACGGCCGTGGACCGCAGTCGAATTGAGCCACTGATACCTCCTCGTCGCTTGGAGCGCGAAACTCGACGGGAGTATGAACACCATGTTTGTGTCAGCCGATGCCGCTGCATCGGCATCAGCCGATGCCTGTGCATCGGCTTTCGTCTGCTTAGGGCGCCATACTTTCTTTGGCGGGCGCGCCTGCGTCTCCAATGTTTGCTGAATTTTCACGGCCAGATTTCTCAATGTGTGTAGTGCGTGCCTCGGCTTCCTCCAGCTTCGCAGCCGCTACACCCTACGCTTCGAGAATGGCTGAGTCCATCGGGCACCACCTTGGCCGGTGATACCTATCTTCTTCTCCATCCGACTCCTCAAAGTCTTCTTCTTGAGACGACTCAGCTCGTTTATTCGAGGTGGGAGAGGCCCTAGACGCTCGAACACTGAAACCTCATTTGTCCTTCTCCTTTGCTGTTTGCATTCTGGGCAGTTCTCGATTGTTGGCAATCGGCTCATTCCTGAGTCCCAGCAATATTTGAAGAAAGGACAGTTCCAATGCCTATCCACGTCGTCTTGCTCCCTTGATCTCCCTCTAGCGTGACGCTCGTACCCGTCGTTGTTTCTATCATGCTGACGATACCTCCTGTCCGCTGCATCTGACCGACGATATCTTTCATCGTCTTCGTCGTAGCGCCGACGTCGGTCGTACTGCTGCTCATATTTGTTGAGGAGATGCACGGAGAGTGGGAGTTGATACCGTATGCTTCTCACCTCCTCCTCGGTCAGGTACCGTCTATCATCATCTTGGGGCCGGTCGCGTGGAACGGCCTCCTCTTTATCTTTGCCACGGGAGTGGCTGCTCTCTGCTTTGTCCGTGCCATGGCGGCTCACAAGCCCTGCCATGTTGACACCAAAGGAGAACCCTGGCTCCCTTATGGAGTGGCTGAGATCCACCATGTTGACGCCACGCAACGGACGCGTGTTTCCTTTGAACTTGATGCCGTGTGAACGGGTCTCCTCAAAGGAGCCGATGAGCTCGGCTTCACAGATGGCCTTCAGCTCATCGTATTTCTTCTTGTGTTCCGCAGGGAGATCCTCGTATTTGATCTGTTCCTCTGCCATCTCGGAGGTCGGTGTTGACGTGGATGTTGTAGAGATTGTCCCACCGGGCGTGCCGAATGTGTTACCTGCCAAAACCCACCGGCGGGCAATGGTTAAGCAACACGAAGAGCCGGGAGGCTCCCAAGGCCGCTTAGTGGACCCCTGGCACCTCGCGTCGTCCCGCAAGTCTTCCACCACGCGGCGGTTGCTAGGGCGTGCCACCCGACCTAGACCCGATCAGGAAGGTGTTAGATTGCTTCGATTGTTCCTGCATGGTAGACACGTAAACATTAAATACGAGCCCTATCGGCTCTCAGGTTGCCCTGTGGATCGGCTCAAAGAGCCGATCGCCCCATGGTTCACGTTGGATTTGCAATGGCATGGGGATCCTGCTTGATCAAAACAAAGCTAAACCAATCTACGACAGTTTAGGGTTTTCACCGCATAACCGGAACGTCCTACGCGTAGTCGGGCCTAGCAGATACGGAAGATGATGAAAACTACCCCTACAAGAGGCCTAAAAACCAACATTACGGTAATTCCCGGAACATCCCTTGTAGGAACGGTAAACAACACCTAACGCACTACCGGATCATCCGACCCAAAGATAAGGCATAACTATGCAGATATTAAACTAATCCTTGCGAGCAAGGAGCAACTATAACAGATCGGATCTACTAAGTAACGAACAAGCAAGATGCTGCCCTTACACCAGATAGGTGTAAGGGCAGCTAGGTGTCGAGGACGGCATTACGCAGATATGCAGAAAGCATCAATGCAAGCCCCTAAACACCTAATGATAAGTAGTGCTGCTCGCCATCAACAACGCTTCAGCACGAGCAGCACAAGGTAGTCGAATAAACGATATCGCCTAGATCGCGAGATGCGATCTAGGCAACATGATGCTTACCCGGAAGAAACCCTCGAAGGAAGGGGTGGCGATGCGCCTGATTTGTGTTTGTTGTGAACGTGATTGTCCTCCTTTCTCGATAACCCTAGATACATATTTATAGTCCAAGGGACTTTCTAATTGAGGCGTGCACCTAACCGTGCACGGGCCAGACTCTATCTGTTAATTCTAAACTAAGATGCGATCTACTATATTACAGATACATGGGCAATCTAGCCCAAACTCTTAGCACAAAGCCGCTTCAAAGACGCTCCACGTGTAATCTTCTAAGCCCATCTTCACTTACGGCCCATCTTCTGATTTGGCCAAAATCCGGTGATAACAACAATGTGTACATTTTTTTTGAACCGATGAACATTTTTTTAAATCCACTGAATGTATCTTTCTAATCCCTTGATATTTTTTGAACCAGCAAACATTCGCTTCAAATCATCTTTTTTAACCTCGTGAACATTTTCAAACCCCATGAACTTTTTTTGACCCTCGTGATTTTTTTGAACATGAACAATTTTCTAAAAACTTGTAATAACATGAAAAATTTAATATTAAAAAGTAAAAGAAAATAAAAATGAAAGAAAACTAATAAGAAGTAAGGAAGAAACCATAAAAACAAAGAAAAATGAAAAACAAATGAAAATAAAAATGAAAAAGTAGAAGAGAAACAAGTGAAAAGGAGAAACATAGATTTTTTTTTATAAAATCTTTATTGGGCTATCCCAGCACCTCGTGTTGCCCCCGATGTGAAGCTAAGAGTGTTAAATTGGAGCACCCGGTCGTTAGGCATTGTGTTTCGAAGATGCTAATAACGAAAGTAGGGCCATCTTGAATTTATTTTTCGTTTTCTTTTGAAGAGAGAATGTTCTGAATTTCCCCACGTCACCACGCAATATCAAAATGCTTTGAATTCTGAATAAACATGTAATTTCAGCCGTGTGCTGAATAAACACATCAACAACAAAAAATTAGTTCTTGGACAGTCCGTGAACGGGGGCCGACATGCACACCCTGCGTTCATACTGGGCCTAATCATTCCCGAACATTGCCGCTGCCTTCGCGTCGCTGGGACTTCTTTCTGCATTCTTTCTCTTCCTTTGTACATTTCGGTTCCGGTTTTTTTTACTGTTTTTAAATTTCCCTGGTACGTTCTAATTTTCTTTACCTTTTCTTTTTAGTATTTAAATTTTCTATTAGTACGTTTTTTTTGCTACTTTCATCTTTATTTATATTCTCTTTCTTCTTTGTTTTTTTTATCTTTTTCTGTTTCTTTTCATTTTTGCAATTTTAGTTCCACTTTTTGTGCTTGACGGCGCTTGTGAGTATATATTAAAAAAATGTTTAGCTCAATGAAAATATATTAATACTTCACCTGTCTGAAGATATGTGACTTTGATTTTGTCGATATTTGTACGTAGTAACCGTGATATAATGTGTAGATACATTTGAATACAGATCAATTTAAGTCACTTATTTCCGAATGGAAGACATAATTTTTTACAATTCATATTCAGAAAAGTCATTCAAAAAAGGTAAATGTTGATATCGAAAAATCGTTCAAATAACGTAAATGTTCATATCGAAAAATTGTTCAAAATACGTAAATATCGATATTGAAAAAACATTCAGAAAACGTAAATGTTCATATCGAAAAGTCGTCAAACAACGTAAATGTTCATATCGATCTTTTCAAAAAACGTAAATGTTCATATTGAAAAATCGTTCAAACAACGTAAATGTTCATATAGAAAAATCGTTCTAACAACGTAAATGTACATATCGAAAAATCGTTCAAAAACATAAATGTACATATCGGAAAATCGTTCACAAAACGTAAATGTTCATATAAAAAAATCGTTCATAAAACATAAATGTTCATATCGGAAAACCGTTCAAACAACATTAATGTACATATCAAAAAATCGTTCAAAAAATGTAAATGTTCATATCGAAAAATCGTTCAAACAACGTAAATGTACATATCGAAAAATCGTTCAAACAACGTAAATGTTCAAAATGAGGTAAAAAAATCACCAATTTTTTTAAAAAATGTTCATGTGCTTTTCAAAATAAAAAATCCATGACGGTTCGGATTTTCCACACCAATGAAATACCTATTTTTAAAGTTAATGTAAATTTGAGAACTTGTTCAAATCTACTTAAAATAAAATCATATAAATATACGAAATATATAATAACATGTATTCAGAAAATTATGTATGGACTCAAAACATATTCATGGTACCGAAAATATACAAACTAAAAAAATGAAATTAATAATGTAGCAATCTACACACACTCTACTAGGGGAACTCAATCAACATAAAAAAATGCTAGGCATGGCTGTTTTTCTTTTCCTTGAAGCCACGTGTTTTTCTTGAACTCATAGACATGTACTGTCACACGTATTGTATATGAGCTGATCCATCGATTGGTTTTTGGAGTGCGCAACATTTGATTAGGTCATGCACGATAGTAGAAAAAGTAAAGAGAAAACGTCACACGATCGTCGCGTGAGAAGCGAGCGAATTATTGGGCCGGCCCATCAAAGCGAACCGTTCAGCGGCGATTCCAGCTCGCGCCGCTTAAAGCGGGGAATAGGAGCTCCCCTTCCCGTGGCCCGTCCGGTTCCATCAGATGTGCTGAGAATCTCCTCACTTGGGCCTCCAGCTCCAGCCCACACGAAGCCCATGTGGCTGGCTGGCGATGCCTGCCTTTTTTTTAGCACGGAGCCCACACGAAGGCCGCTAGGGGTAGATCCATCTTCGCCACAGATTTGGAATAGTCGTCCAAGATTGCATTTAACGAGGTAGGGGGTGCTACTTGCTTCACCAGAGGATGATCTGTGTTGGTCAATCGTTTTGTAGAGACGCAAATCATATAAAAAAGCACACATGCCAAACCAGCGGAACAAGGAGCAAATGCTTCCATGTATCCTTACTCGTCAACCCGGCTAAAATGCAAAAGGAAATCCTGTAGTGAATAAGCTTCACATACGTAGTCACAGTTAAGTTATAAGATTCTTTCCGAATAACACATTTTTACCATATAACTGAATCACTTCTATTGCACGGAACGGAAGCATGCGAAAATTATGTCTCTCTGCAGCTAGCATATAAGCTGCTTAGCTAAAATGAAGCACAAACTCAAACTCATCTATATCCGCCGGTCCGTAATCTCTAAAGAGCTCTAAGCTCCCAGGGTTGGGCACCCCTGTGGTTGATCGGCCAGTCGCTGTCGTTGGTCCCACCTGCATCCGAGCCACCGCTTATTTTTTCTGAAAGAGCTAGCGATTGGATGTCGGTTGAATCAGGGGCGGTTGTTGGTTGATTACCTTGATTCTCCACTCCAGCCCCGTGTCGTCCTCCTCCTTTCAATCTTTCATCCTCTATCCAGGTTCCATTTCCATACCTATCTTCGCGTATGCTCGCCGCAGCGGGAAACTACTCCACCAACAACTCCGTGCCCCGTCTTGCTTGGAGCAGCAGTCGCACTAGTCATAATCTACTGCAGTACCTCCAATGCATCTGTCCACGTGAGCTAACAAGAGATCATTTTCTGTGAGGCAAAATCTAGCCAGCAGACTGAAGACCTTCTGCATATGCACCAACAAAAATGTACTTAAATATTACTGCTAGGATTGAAATAACGAAATTGAATCGAATCAGGTGATATAAGATCCATACATGCCAAAAAATAGAAGATGCTGAGCATCGCAATACGCATAAATTTACTTCTCAGTTGTATGGGATGCGTGAAAGAAAACAGAAACACCACACGAACTGCTAGCCAAAGGACAGAAGACACAGCTGTTTTACGTGAAAGTACAACAAATGCCCTGGGCATCCACATCAGGTCACTTTTCCCTCTACGAAAGACAAAAAAAATGGTACCAATTATGAACCAGAAAAGAGGAAAACATTTTGGATTCCTATGTATATTTTACAAAGGAAACAACAGAGTGGACTTTGAATGATACATGTGGGCGGTCGCTGTTCTCACAGTAGATGATCCAAATTTTCATGTGCACATCAGTGCATCCGTCATTTGATCAACCCAAGGATCAAAATATCCAACTAACTATTCATTATACATAAATATGATACTTAGCTGAGACAATCAATCTTATGTTGAAAATTTGCTGTGCCATCTGCTTTTCTCTGAATTCTAAATGCAACCCAGTAGGCAAAAAGGGTACACGGAAAAACAGATAATTGAAACTTAATTTACCCACAATTTCAAAACCGTTGGATAAAAAAACTTTACATTAGTGGAATTTTATATGAGAAAATTATTAATTTATAAAACGGTGTGGTAGAACTAGAACATCAAACAGACGCCTTGCGCATGGAATCAGGAGAGGCTTTCTTTATGCTTTTTTGGACGAAATTAGGTACAGACACAAGTAAAAAAAACAAGATGCACGTATGCACTGTAACAAAACCGGACACATACTTAGTATATCAGGCTTTAGGAGTAAACAGAGCTGTGTACTCCAACATTGTAGCTTCCAATTCCTATTTTCGGTGCATGGGGGTAGCTAACTGACACCACAATAGATATACGTGGTTGTTAATATGAGCACCAAGGAAAAGTTGCACAGAACTGAAAAGTAAGATCTAAAGCAATCTGAAATTAAAAGTTAATTCTTCATGTACACTACCATACAGAGAAAACTAATAGCGAAAGTAACCCCCATGTAAGGGGTAACTTGTGACACAAACCATATCATAGATTCATTACTATGAAAATCTCAGAGAGTGCTCCTGTCAATGAGCACTTGAATAAATTATGTGTGCTGGTAGAGGACTTGAAGAATGCTGGTTACCCGTTTTCTGAGGAAGTACAAGTGATGGTTGCTCTGAATTCTTTGCCTCATTCATGGGAGCATTTCAAGATATCTTTCTGCTACTCGGAGAGGAATTTAAACATGAGGAACTTGTGGCATCATTTACTCATTGAAGAGGACAGGAAGTACTCTCAAGGAAAGGAAAGAAGTGTTAATAAGCTGAACTACATCTTGATAGATACAGACAAAAAAGAGCTGGAATAAAAACAAGCTGGGTGCTGATCTGAGAGATAAGATTAATAAGAAGAGAGATAGGTATGACAATGCAAGAAATCACTCTAGTCAGAAATTTGACAAGAGGAACTTTAAATGTCACAGTTGTGGTGAATATGGTCACTTCAGGTTTGAATGCAGAAATAAGAAAAGGTTCACTGACAGGAGGGATCAACATAATAATTCTAGTGATAACAAGCATCAGGACAACCGCCAAGGGAACTCCTCTCCTGATGGTACATGTGTGTCTTTGTTTGCACTGAATCTTTATTTACTTCTGAAGTGTCAAATACTTGGGTATTGGACTCCGGTTCCACTTCTCACATTGCTAGGAACAATAGCTCTTTTTCTTCCATGAAAAGTATACCAAGAGGAACTAGATTTGTATACCTAGGAACTACAACCCTATACACCACAACAAAATGGCGCAGCGGAGAGAAGGAACAGAACATTGATGGACATGGTTAGGTCCAAGATGGCTTATTCAGATTTACCTTTATCTTTTTGGTGGGAAGCTCTACATACGGCAATTTATTTATTAAATCATTCACCCTCAGAGGCTGTTAAAGTCACTCCCTATGAGTTATGGAAGGGGAGGAAATGAACTCTGCGCCACCTAGCTGTATGGGGTTGCAATGCACAAAATAGAGTGCCTAGCCAGAACAGAACCAAACTACAAGCCAAAAGCACACCTGGAATTTTTATAGGTTACAGTACTGGATCAAATGGTTATAGATTCTATGATCCTGACAATAGGAAGCTGCTGGAAAGTAGAGATGCCATCTTCTTAGATCAAGGTACACCTCGTCGAGCTAAACGCCCGACAGTGGAACTATAAGGTGATAACCCGCGACATTCTGGACATATTTCTAATACTGAGGAACCCAACCCTACAGTACAAGATGAACCTTCTACTAGCATGCCTAGGAGAAGTAGGAGGGATACACAAACTCCTTCATACTTGGATGATTACTTTACTTTTTTAGGGGAAGTGCATTCTAAAGCAAGTTTAGAAGAGGAACCAAAATCTTTTAAACAAGCCATGGGCAGTCCGGAATCTAGTCTCTAATTAACTAGTGGATTTACCAGTTCCAAATGGATCTTTAAAAGGAAAAGAAATGCATCTGGTTTGGTGGAAAAATACAAAGCCAGACTAGTAGCAAAGGGGTACACACAAAGGGAAGGCATTGACTTTGTGGAAACCTTTTCCCCTGTAGCTAAATTCACTTCTATTCGCATTCTTAGTGCGTTAACTGCTTACCTTGATCTTGAGCTTCATCAAATGGATGTTAAAACAGAGTTTTTGAATGGTTATTTAGAGGAAGAGATATACATGGTGCCTGATGGTTTCGCTGAAAAGGGAAGTCAGAATAAAGTGTCTAAACTGAATAGGTCTATTTATGGACTGAAACAGGCTTCTAGGCAGTGGTACAAATTGTTTGATAATGCAATAACGTCTTACGGGTTTTCTATGATGGAAGGGGATCACTGCATTTATCTGAAGATAGTGGGAGAATTCTTTGTTATGCTGTCTCTTTATGTTGATGATATTTTGATTGCCTCTAATAGCAAAGGAACATTGTTAGAAGTTAAGTCTTCGCTGTCATCTACTTTTTTTTTTGACGATACTGTCATCTACTTTTGATATGAAGGATATGGGTGAGGCTTCTTATGGGATTATGCCTTTTAATGGTCAAAACCTTCAGCTGCAGGGTTATACTGATGCTGATTGGCAGGGAGACCTTGACAAGCAGAGGTCAACTTCAGGTTATCTATTTGCTTTGGCTGGAGGTGCTGTTTCCTGGAAAAGTAAGAAGCAAGACTCTGGCATTATCTTCGATGGAGGATGAATACATAGCTGCTTCTGAAGCAGTTAAAGAAGGTGTATGGCTGAAAGAGTTTTGAGCTTCACTCAAGATTGTGGAAATTGCATCCAAACCGGTGACAATTTATTGTGATAATCAGGCTGGGCTCAAGGTGTCAAGGGATCCTAAATTTCATGGTAAGAGTTAGCATACTATGAAAGAGGAAGAGATAAGAGCCCTCTTTATATTTTCATGTTATTTAAAATGCAAGATACTGATCGTTATATGCATTGCCTACCACTAAGTTGATATTATTTATTCATATATAAAATGTCAATGCATAGGAAGACAATTAGACTTAAAAGTTAATGGTTTCAAAAGTTGTGGTGTGCTCCATGTGCTTTCAAATAAAATTTAATTTGAGCACACCATTATGTACTTATTAAATTGCAAAATAAATTTACTTATTATTATGTATTAATTATTTTATAAGTATTAATAAAAATAAAAATAAACTATGGAGAGTAAATGAGAAAGATGAGCAATGGAGAAGTTGGTCGACCTTGAGCATGTGCTATTGATGCCAATGGCACCATTGCAAACTCTATATCATTAAAACTCTTCCTACACTAAAAAAAGAGTGTTTCATTTCTATATATGTTAGATTCTTGAATAAAAGGCTGTACCAATAATTACTATATTTTCCATCTTGGTAGAAATTATCATATCATTTGTTTGGAGAATGAACTATTTTGTAGGCATTGGAGTATCATGGAGATGAAAATATTTCTTTGTTTGATATGAGTAACATGATATGTTGAGGAATAAGTAGAGGGAAAGAATTATCAAGATCATAAGCTTGAGGATACCCATGCACACCCCTCTTCTTTCAAATATCTCAAGTAAATTATTTCAAACTCACGTTCTAGTTTTATCTTCATGATCCCTTTTGAATGTTTCCGGAACCATGTTTTTATTGACCTTTGATTGTTCTTAGTTTTTCATATGCACTCTTGCAGTAGAAAGATAGTTTATTTGTAGTTTAGTTTCTGTTTTTTTTTAGTACCAAATTTTACCCATTTGGGTGTTAAAAGTTGTGAAACAAAATGGAAGTTGCTGATTCCTGCGTGCTACTTTTTAGTGCACGATTTTTCTAATTTTTTTGGTAACTCCTAAAATCTTGAAAATTCACTGAAGCTGCATATTTTCACTCTATATATGTAAAAAAATTGGCTAAAATTCCTGACATGTCTAAGTAGTAGAAGAGATTGAGTTTTGCTGCTGCTAAAAATATGGACAGATTATGCCCCCTAATGTTAGAACAATTCGTTTAAGTATCAATTTTTTTTTTGATATACTATGAATGAGTAGTACTTATGTACTCTCTAGTTCATGAAGTAATATTTCTTGTATAAAATAGCAGCAAGTATGATATTTTTGTACCACTAATGTCACCCATAGAAAATAAATGGGAGAATTTTTTGTGTTGAAGTATTTTCACAGGGAATAGAGGAACACCACACCAAGAGCTATCCAAGAATGGTGAAAACTATAAGTTTGGGGGGATGCCCAATGAATCCCACTGGACTCATCTTAAAACTCTTGGTTTGCACACTTCTAAACTTTGTTTTTTGAGCAACATAGAATTATCGCAAAACCTTGGAGCGTCTTTTGTTTTTTTTGTGTCTAGTTTTTATTTTAAATAAATGAAACCATCATATTATGTACCTTACATGCATATGAAACATATACTAAAATAAAATCTCCTATTCTTCAATGAAAACAAGTTGCATGTCATGAAAAAAAAGAATGCCTAAAATGTTGAAAGTTAAGTTATGCATGGTATTACTAGTTCAAATCCTTCATTGAATGGTGATTTGCTAAGTTCCTTATTTAGTGATGCTTCTTACTAGTATACATATATGTTTAACATTAATTATTATTGTTTGATGATAAATGAATAGCACTATGAACACTATTGCATGCTTTTAGACCTCTTGCTAGCCAAAAGATGAATTCTCACACAAACTTAGACTTGTATCCAAGTCAACTCAACCCCAATATCCCTACCTACATAGAACTTGCTATTACAAATATAATATGTGTGTTATGACTTCAATTGCTTCAAAATATCCTTTTTGTGTAATTTAAAGTTCATGGGAAAGTAAGGTATGAAAGGAAAAATACCACTATGTAAGTTATGGGTTTGAAAAATTATGAGTAATGATCTAGATAGGAACCATGATGACATGGGAAACACTTTTCAACATTGCACTTATCTTTGGTTTTATCATCATGTTTTTCGGCTACTTGATAGTTTCTCCTACGAAATAAAGGGGATTATCAAACTAAAGACTAGAGTATGCATATATGTCAGAGTAGAGCATTGGGGCACTAATAGAAGCCATGCCTAATCATGGTGAAAGTTTCAGAAAGAGCATGATCAATATGAATAGAAAAATAAAGAGAGGAAAAAGAAAGAAAGACATTGGAAAAAAGAAAGACAGAAAAAAGAAAGAGAGTGAAAAAGAAAGAAGAAAGTGAGAGAGAGATTCTAGAGATGATGCTCGCAAGACTATTGTACTTGTTTTCGTGGTATGGATGGCCTATATAAGTTGAGACTAAAAATCACCTCTGTTTCTTTGTACAGGCGGCATGCATGGAGGTACCCCTTTGTGTGACACTTGGTTAAAAACAATATACAAAAGGTCCATGATAATCTAAATTTGAGTAGCATGAGGTGTGACTTGTTAGTGGCTAAGGTAATGAGGCACCCCTTTGTGTGATACTTTTTGCTCTCTTTTACCTTTTTATTTTGTTGGGGGACTAGAACATCTATTCCCTACTTACTTTCTGTTATTCAAGAGTAAAAAAGAGTCACAAATATACAAAGAAAAAGAAAAAGAGTCTACCAAAAAAATTCTATAGGATTATCCAAGCATGCTTTATGGTTCATAATACGTCTCATTTATTTGCTTAAAATGCCACTTATTATTATGCATGCTTTGCAAAATGCAAGAGATACCAATTTATAGATCATTTACTTATTGTTATTCTTCAATGATTGATTCTTGTAGGACTTTGCATGATAACGTAGAAGCAATGCAATAAACTCCAAAGTCCATGTTAGTTTTATCACCTTCATGCTCGAGGACGGGCATAGGTTAAGCATGTGGATGTTGATGCATGTAAAATGCATACATGAACTTCATAGTTTATTGAAACATATTACCACGTATTTGAATCTTATATAATGTTATTTACATATTTTATAGGGATTTCTATTTTCGTGCCCTCGGTTCCTTAGTTGTACTCAGTTTTCCCCAGCTCCTTAGTTTTTCCTCAGTTTTACCCAAACTTTTGTCTGAAACCATCACACGTGATGTAACGGCCGTTGCCCGACGGTTGACCGTTATCTTCTGACTAGTGGGGCCACGTAGAGCCCGCAAAGACACGTCAGACCATCCATCTTTGTTTGACCGTAAGCATCGCTGTATCCCTGACCAAAACGCGAACGAGTGGGGCTTCGGTATATCGAATGACAAGTGGGGCCATGACGCTGATACAAGGGGCAATACACGGGTAGGATTAGATTTTTAAATGGAGCTCTACAGCGATGGCACGGAGGAGGTGGCATGCGGGGTGCCGAGATGAGATCGACGTCCACAATGAACTGCATGAGGCGAGACCAGACGCATTAGATAGATATGAACTAGACGCGTTTAACCATGCAAAGAAGAGAAGAAATGGTCGACGACATCGAAGACTACGTCAAAACTTTGACTGACCGTGTCGGACACGAACACGAGCAATGTAGAGAAAACTAGTGTCTCTCCTTTCTGGCGTGTATAGGTGGGTGCTAGGAGAGTGTGGTGGCGAAGGGAAAGACCTCGCGGCGGTCTGTGGCGTCCAGCATAGCGGGTCGGCGTGGCCGTGCCCACAGCGGCGTGCATGCATGTTCGGCATTGGCATCAGCATGTACGTTCGGCATTGGCCTCGGCGGTATCTCTGGTGTGTCAGTGATCGAATGAGGGGACGGGATTGAGGGTGCATCCCGACGTTGACCTAGCAGTGGCGGCGAGCATAGCCGTTCTGACCATGCCGATATCGGCATCGGCATCGTTTGGAGTCTGTGGTGCTCGAATCAAGTTGGGATTTGTTTCTCGTAGGCCAAAATGAATTTGAAACAAGTTTCATGTTGAAGGTTAGGTAACGAAAGTTTGTAACTATCCCAAAATTATACTAGCGCCATGGTGAGGTTCTTTTTGATAGAGCTATACGGTTGGGCAAACTTTTTTGACACTTTTTAGATAGGGTTCCTTGTTGTTACACGTATGGCATCATGTATGGAAAATTTGTGGTCATTTGGAGATGTTCGAAAAAATCACTTTGCTTAAGCGCATGCCGTTTCGTCTCGCTGAAACCAGCTTTTCTAACAAGGTGATTTTTTCTACCTTCTCTAAATAACCTCAAATTTCATACAGCTGATCTTCTATACATAGATAGATAGATTGTTTCGTTTTTACATTTTTCGAACTTTTTATTTCCCTTTATAATACCCAATTGATTTTCAGGTCAAAACCTCGAAAAACAGCATCATGTATGGCATCATTTCACCCTAAATTTCAAATTTTCTGAAACTTTCCCTTTTAGATATTCCTTGTTGTTATAGGTATGCCATCATGTATGCCAAACTTGGTTAGGTCTCACTGAAACCAGCTTTTGTAACAAATTAGGTGATGGTTTATCATTTTTTTGCGTGAAAAGTAATGGCAACAACAAATCGGTGATGGTTTATCATTTTTTTGCGTGAAAAGTAATGGCTACAACAAATTGTTGATGGTTTATCATTTTTTTGCGTGAAAAGTAATGGCAACAACAAATCGGTGATGGTTTATCATTTTTTTGCGTGAAAAGTAATGGCTACAACAAATTGTTGATGGTTTATCATTTTTTTGCGTGAAAAGTAATGGCAACAACAAATCGGTGATGGTTTATCATTTTTTTGCGTGAAAAGTAATGGCAACAACAAATCGGTGATGGTTTATCATTTTTTTTGCGTGAAAAGTAATGGCTACAACAAATTGTTGATGGTTTATCATTTTTTTGCGTGAAAAGTAATGGCAACAACAAATCGGTGATGGTTTATCATTTTTTTGCGTGAAAAGTAATGGCTACAACAAATTGTTGATGGTTTATCATTTTTTTGCGTGAAAAGTAACGCCTAAAATAGTTTATAATTTTTAGCGCGTGAAAAGAAAACCGCCCTTCAGCATACTTAGAGGGTGGAAGCTAATTAACCGCCAACAGAGAGAGAGGGGTTATCCTGCCCGTTCCCTATATCATACGATCAACGGTCGGCGGGCACGATCCGCGTGACATGGGCTAGACCAATCAGGGCGATGATGCACGTCTGCGAGAATTTGTGAAGAGAGAGGGCAAAACTGAGTACTATCAAGAAACCAAGGGCACCTGAGTAGTAAACAGACTAAGGGATTCAAATTTGAGATTTGAAAAATGGAAAATGTGTGTTTTGTACAATGAAACCCATCTTGGCCTACCTCAAACTATTTGCAATACCAATATACATCAGTGTGAGAATTGTGGCCTCATTTAGACAAAGTATGATTTGGGGGAAGCTGTTTTGGGAAGGGCTTGTTGTGGAAAACCATGCACCTTCATAGCTACTAGGTGATTTGAGAAGTGGCAATTTGTGGTAAAACTTGATTTATCTATGATTTATCTATGATTTGAGAAGTGGCAATTTGTGGTAAAGACTCCATGAGTAAGTGCCACTCTTTTTAGGATTTTTTTGCACATTAAATGACTCATTTAACTAGTTAATCCCATTTGTTGACTCTCTGTTGACCAGCCACTTGAGGGTAAAACTGAGTATATTGCACTAGCCAGTATTAGCACTCGAGGGGAAAATTGAGCACACAAAAAATGCTAGTATAAGACTCGAGGGTATACCTGAGTATATCTAAATTTCCAGGGTTAGACTCGAGGACACGTGCAATTGTTGACGCGTAGACGCGGGTCGCGGTGGAGAAGTCGAGACGTGCAATCGTGGACGCGTGTCGCGTTGCGAAGTCCAAGACGTGCAGACGTGCACCGGTGCACGCGTAGGACGCGGGTCGCATTAACCACCCCTCGCCTTTATAGACGCCTCCTCGCTCTCTCTCACTCTCACTCGCTCACGCATCGCCAACTCTCTCACGTCCCATCATCTTCTCCAAAGCAAAAAACCCTCTCCCTCTTCCTCTTCCTCCGCCGGAGAGATGGACAAGGAGAATGCCAATCCCATCGTCGAGGTGGGCGCAAAGCGCGACGCCTCCATCTTCGGCGCCGTCCCCTATACGGACGACGACGCCTCCGCCGCCGCCGGTGCATCGGACGCTGCTGCCGCCGGTGGCAGTCAGATCCCGGCGGGATGGGTCGACCCCTACGACCCCGTGCCGTACGTCCCGCCCCCGAACCCCTACGACACCTCCCTGGAGGACCCATGGAACGAGGTAACTACGGTTTGCTTCCTTTTTTGTTCCCCATTCCTTTTTGAACCCTATTTTTGCTGGTGTAGATGGATCTGTAGATGGATGAGTATTGGGCTAATATTTGCGCCGATTTTATTCCATTTTGTTTTGATCACTTCTTGATTTCGTTTAAGATTTGGGGTTCGGCTGTTCGGTTAATTTATGCAAGTAATATTGGATCTCAATCAGTTAATTTATGCAAGTAATCATGGGATCTCAATCAGTTATTTTATGCACTAATCAAAAGATATCAACCGTTTAATTTTGCAAATAATCTCGAATGTGTTCAAGTTTAGATCTAGTTCAGATCTAGAATCTGTTTCTTTGCCTATGATGAATGGTTGGGCACAAATTTTTACAGGGAGGGTTCAGCGAACCATTGCTGTGTACAAATCTGTTGTGCATGAGCTTTAGTTCGCTAACACCTTCCCTGTAGATATATAATCATGTCCACTCTAACTGAGGCTGACTCTGTTTTTCTTAACTTTGTTATCATGTACGTTAGTCATCGTTGCAACTCATTCACTAGTTTCTGTTTGATATGGATCAGATGTCTGGCAGCGACGTCGGCAGCGACGAAGAGGAGGAGGACGTCAAGACTCGCCAGGTGCTGCGGAGGCTGCAGGTCGGCCAGTACATCTCCTACTTCGCCAAGGAGGTGTACAGGTGCCCCTTCTGCACCAGGAGACTCGGCGCCACGGACTTCAACTGCCTCGTCACGCATGCCGAGAACATCAGCAACACCTTCCCCAACGTCGGCACGACGGTGAACGTCCACTCCTTCCGCGCCAAGCACAGGGCGCTCGGCATGCACCTCCGCAGCTTGCAGCGGGTGGAGATCTCCGCCGGCCGCATGCCTCCGCTCAAGCCCAAGGCTCCCAAGGGGAGCAAGAGCAACAAGTGGAGGCAGAGCCAGATGGGGTAGGCGGAGTCCCTGGACGTGTGCTGCTGCTGCTGCTGCCTCCTAGTTTGTTGTTGGGATCCCTTTGTTGTTAGCTAGGGATCCCTTGTTGTTATGTTAATATGATGGTGCTGTGAAGAACCTGTTACTATGTTGGCTGCTGTGTATGCAGCCTATTATCTATCCATATTATCTAGGGATTATCTATCCCTAGTCTACTATATTTTGTTGGCCGTACTTAGTTTTCTTGATTTACTATGACTGTGAATTTATCGTACATTATCCTGGAGATTTGCTTCTAGATTTAACTACATACATATGGACCAGAGGGAGTACTAGATTTGCTGCCATATTGGGCAAACAACGAGGGCCAAAAGGCACAAATAATTGAAGAAAGTCAGAAATGCAAGCTTCTCTAGATTTTATACTAATTTGGTGAAAAGGACAGAGAGAAAGAGGGGAAAAAGGTGCACTAAATAATGCCAATTTGGGGCCGAGAGAGACAGAACCCAGCTCCTGCTCACGTGCAACCAAACGCTCGTCCTGTCCCACGCGGTCCCTTTCTACCAGCCCCACGCGCCGCGGGCCCACACGACGCGGCCCCACACGACGCGGCCCCACACGTGACGAACGGTCAACTAAACGGGAATCCTGCCGTCGAGTTGCTTCGGGTTTCAGACAAACGTTTGGGGGTAAAACTGAGGAAAAACTAAGGAGCTGGGGAAAACTGAGTACAACTAAGGAACTGAGGGCACGAAAATAGAAATCCCTATTTTATATTGTTTTCGGGGATTTACTAAACAATCCCCTATCTTCTGGTTTTAACTCTGTTTGGCAAAAAACACCTTCTGTTAGTATTTTTGACTTTTCAGGAGCTACAAGACTCAAAAAAGGGAAATGTCAGGGGACACGCTTCGTAATTTTTGAGAAGAACAAAATGACATAAAGTGGGACACTAGGAGATAAATGGTCTGGGAAAGAGGCCCAGTAGCGCGCCCTCCCCCTATGGGTGCGCCACCTGGGGTCTTTTCCCCCTCGACCGTTTGATTTGCCTCAATCTTTCGCTCACGAACTTTTTTTACCTAGAAACCCCTATATATATGACCCCCCCCGGGTTTCCTTGAAGAGATGGAGGCGGAGATCAAACACACATAAACAGAGAGTCAGCAGGCCGCTGATGTCTACGGGAGCTTCTATTCTTGTAGACAGTGTTGGGCCTCCAAGAGCAGAGGTTTGTAGAACAGCAGCAAGTTTTCCCTTAAGTGGATTACCCAAGGTTTATCGAACTCAGGGAGGAAGAGGTCAAAGATATCCCTCTCATGCAACCCTGCAACCACAAAGCAAGAAGTCTCTATGTATTTCTTCATTAATGGGTGCAAAGCATATGATGCAAGAGCTTAAACATGAGCACAACAATTGCCAAGTATCACATTATCCAAGACATTTTAGAATTACTACATGTAGCATTTTCCAATTCCAACCATATAACAATTTAACGAAGAGGAAACTTCGCCATGAACATTAAAAGCTAAGAACACATGTGTTCATATGAACCAGCGGAGCGTGTCTCTCTCCCACACAAGGATGAACTTATTCAGAGAACTAAGATAACAAAACAAAAACAAAAATAAAAGCACACACAGACGCTCCAAGTAAAGTACATAAGATGTGACCGAATAAAAATATAGTTTCAAGAGAAGGAACCTGATACTTTGTCGATGAAGAAGGGGATGCCTTGGGCATCCCCAAGCTTAGACGCTTGATTCTTCTTAGAATATGCAGGGATGAACCACGGGGGCATCCCCAAGCTTAGAGCTTTCACTCCTCTTGATCATAGTATATCATACTCCTCTCTTGACCCTTGAAAACTTCCTTCACACCAAACTTCAAGCAAACTCATTAGAGGGTTAGTGCATAATCAAAAATTCACATGTTCAGAGGTGACACAATCATTCTTAACACTTCTGGACATTGCACATAACTTCTGAAAGTTAATGGAACAAAGAAACTCATTCAACTTAACAAAAGAGGCAATGCGAAATAAAAGGCAGAATCTGTCAAAACAGAACAGTTCGTAAAGACGAATTTTAAAATGGCACCAGACTTGCTCAAATGGAAAAACTCAAAACTAATTAAAGTTGCGTACATATCTGAGGATCACGCTCGTAAATTGGCAGATTTTTTAGAATTTTCTACAGAGACTTGTGCCCAGATTCGTGACAGACAGCAATGCTGTTTCTGCGCAGCGATCCCAAATATAACATCAACTTTGACATAGAAACTTTACTTGGCACAAAAACATGATAAGGAGAGGTTGCTACAGTAGTAAACAACTTCCAAGACACAAATATAAAACAAAATACTGTAAAAAAAACACATGAGTTATCTCCCAAGAAGTTCTTTCTTTATAGCCATTAAGATGGGCTCAGCAGTTTTAATGATGCACTCGCAAGAAATAGAAGTTGAAGCAAAAGAGAGCATCAAGAGGCAAATTCAAAACACATTTAAGTCTAACATGCTTCCTATGCATAGGAATCTTGTAAATAAACAAGTTCACGAAGAGCAAAGTAACAAGCATAGGAAGATAAAACAAGTGTAGCTTCAAAAATTTCAGCACATAGAGAGGTGTTTTAGTAACATGAAAACTTCTACAACCATATTTTCCTCTCTCATAATAACTTTCAGTAGCATCATGAGCAAACTCAACAATATAACTATCACATAAAGCATTCTTATCATGAGTCTCATGCATAAAATTATTACTCTCCACATAGGCATAATCAATTTTATTAGTTGTAGTGGGAGCAAATTCAACAAAGTAGCTATCATTATTATTCTCATCATCAAATATAGGAGGCAAAGTATCATCAAAGTAAATTTTCTCCTCAATGCTTGGGGGACTAAAAATATCATGCTCATCAAAGCCAGCTTCCCCAAGCTTAGAATTTTCCATATCATTAGCAATTATAATGTTCAAAGCATTCATATTAATATGTTCCATGGGTTTTTTAATTTTCGCATCAAACCATCCATGTCTTAAATCAGGAAATAGAATAAGAAGGTCATTGTTGTCCATTATGCCTAACTAGTGTAAACAAGAAACCAAATGTCGCAATTGCAGAGTCTAAAGGAAATAGCTTCGAGCACACACACAATGACGCCAGAAAAGTACTGTTACATGGAACCGAAGTATGAGAGCCTTTTACCTTTCCTCTCCGGCAACGGCGCCAGAAAAGTGCTTGATGTCTACGGGAGCTTCTATTCTTGTAGACAGTGTTGGGCCTCCAAGAGCAGAGGTTTGTAGAACAGCAGCAAGTTTTCCCTTAAGTGGATTACCCAAGGTTTATCGAACTCAGGGAGGAAGAGGTCAAAGATATCCCTCTCATGCAACCCTGCAACCACAAAGCAAGAAGTCTCTTGTGTCCCCAACACACCTAATAGGTGCACTAGTTCGGCGAAGAGATAGTGAAATACAAGTGGTATGAATAAATATGAGCAGTAGTACGGCGCCAGAAAATAGCTTGGCGTGCTTGATGGTAGTAATATTGCAGAAGTAAACAAGCAGTAACGCAAGTAGTAATTCAAAAAAGTAACAAGTAGCGATAGCGATATTTAGGAACAAGGCCTAGGGAATAGACTTTCACTAGTGGACACTCTCAACATTGATCACATAACAGAATAGATAAATGCATACTCTACACTTTCTTGTTGGATGATGAACACATTGCGTAGGATTACACGAACCCTCAATGCCGGAGTTAACAAGCTCCACAATTAAATGTTCATATTTAAGTAACCTTAGAGTGTAAGATAGATCAATACGACTAAACCAAGTACTAACGTAGCATGCACACTGTCACCTTCATGCTTATGTAGGAGGAATAATACACATCAATACTATCATAGCAATAGTTAACTTCGCAATCTACAAGAGATCATGATCATAGCATAAACCAAGTACTAACACGGATGCACACACTGTCACCATTACATCGTGCAGGAATAAAACTACTTTAATAACTTCACTAGAGTAGCACATAGATAAATTGTGATACAAAACACATTGCAATCATAAAGAGATATAAATAAGCACTTCACTATGCCATTCATAACAGTGAATAAGTATTCTGTGAAATATAGCCTAAGAGACCCACACGGTGCACACACTGTCACCTTTACACACGTGGGACAAGGAGTCTCCGGAGATCACATAAGTAAAACTCACTTGACTAGCACAATGACATCTAGATTACAAGCATCATCATATGAATCTCAATCATGTAAGGCAGCTCATGAGATTATTGTATTGAAGTACATAGGAGAGATGAACCACATAGCTACCGCAGCCCCGAGCCTCAATGGAGAACTACTCCTCCTCATGGGAGCAGCAGCGGTGATGAAGATGGCGGTGGAGATGGCGGTGTCGATGGAGAAGCCTTCCGGGGACACTTCCCCGTCCGGCGGGTGCCGGAACAGAGACTCCTGTCCCCCGATCTTGGCTTCGCGATGGCGGCGGCTCTGGAAGGTTTCGCGTACCGTGGCTTCCTCCGTAAGGGTTTTCGATGCAGGGGCTTTATATAGGCGAAAGGGCGGCGTCAGAAGGTCAAAGGGGCGACCACACCATAGGGCCGCGGCGGGGGTGGGCCGCGCCACCCTATCATCCTGGGGCCCTGTGGCCCTCCTCCGGCGCTCTCGGGTGTTCGGATGCTTCCGGGCAAAATAGGAACCTGGGCGTTGATTTCGTCCAATTCCGAGAATATTTTGTTACTAGGATTTCTGAAACCAAAAACAGCAGAAAACAGGAACTGGCACTTCGGCATCTTGTTAATAGGTTAGTTCCAGAAAATGCACGAATATGACATAAAGTGTGCATAAAACATGTAGGTATCATCAATAAAGTAGCATGGAACATAAGAAATTATCGATACGTTGGAGACGTATCAGCCGCCGCCGCGGGGATCGGAGGGGGAAACCACTGCCGGAATCGCCTCCCGTGGACTCCACCCTCCTCCAGCGTGGTCATCATCATCATGTTATTCACCAACACCCTCTGCACCATCTTCATATACCCCTTGTAATCTTTAGGAAAACATGATGTGTGAAGCAATCTATCATTATCCCATGATGTATTGTACATCTATGTCTTTGTTTGAGTAGTGACTTGTTCTTGGCAATTGTGAGATAATTTGTTGATGGTTGCATATACGTATTTGTTATCTTCTATGATGATCTCTTGCACTGATATATGAGTGCATGATGACCCACAAGTATAGGGGGTGTATCGTAGTACTTTCGATAAATAAGAGTGTCGAACCCAACGAGGAGCAGAAGGTGTTGACAAGCAGTTTCGATGAAGGATTCACTGTAAATGCTCACAGACAAGTTTTCAGGGGGTTTTGATATAGCAGATAAATAAAGTACAAGTAAATAAAATGCGAGAGTAATAATTGCAGCGAGTGGCCCAATCCTTTTTAGCACAAAGGACAAGCCGGTTTGTTTACTTATAACGACCAAACGTTCTTGAGGACACACGGGAATTTAGTCTAGTGCTTTCGCTTCATATAGTTGATTAATCTTCATTGTTTTGATAAGTGTTGTGTGGGTGAACCTATGCTAATGCACCGCCCTTCCTAGGACTAATAGATACTTGTGATTAAACCCCTTGCAAGAATCCGCAAATACAAGAAAGTAATTAAGATAAATCTAACCACAACCTTAAACTCTGAGATCCTGCTATCCCTCCTGCATCGATATACCAACGGGGGTTCAGGTTGCTGTCACTCCGGCAACCCCACAATTAGCAAACGAATACAAGATGTACTACCCTAGGCCCATAAAGGTGAAGTATCATGTAGTTGACGTTCACATGACACCACTAGAAGAATAACACCACAACTTAAATATCAAACCATTAAATATTACTCAACATAGTTCACTACTAACATTTAGACTTCACCCATGTCCTCAAGAACTAAACGAACTACTCACGAGACATCATATGGAACATAATCAGAGGTGATATGATAATGGATAACAATCTGAACATAAACCTTGATCCAATGGTTTCACTCAATAGCATCAATAACAAGGAGTAATCAACACCGGGAGAGTTTCCCCTATGAAATAACCAAGATTCAACCCAAGATGTTACAGCGGAGATGAGGTGCAGTGGTGGAGATGACGGTGTCGATGGTGGAGATGATGATCATGATGATCCCAATGAAGTCCAGCTCGATGACGGTGACGATGGCGACGATTTCCCCCCGGGAGGGAATTTCCCACGGATTTCTGCCCGCCGGAGAGCTCTTGTTTCTCTGGTGTTTTTCCGGCCCGCAGAGGCGGCTGTGTCTATTCTCGATGCCTCCCCGTACCTTAGGGTTCTCGGGAGATGAAGTACGCGAAGGAGAGATGGCCGAGGGGGGTCGTGGGCCCCCTTCCCACATGGCGGCGTGGCCAGGGTAGGCCCGCGCCGGCCTATGGGGGGGGCCCATGGCGGCCCTCCTCGGCCTCCCCTTTTGGCTAGCTCCGTCATCTGGGAAAATAGGAGCTGTATTTTCCGTCAATCGTTGATCTTCGAAATATGGTATCCTGACGCTTTTTCCAGCAGATTCCGACTCCGGTGAATAATTCTCCAATAATCATGAAACATGCAAAATAGGTGAAATAACATAAGTATCATCTCTAAATATGAAATATATCAATGAATAACAGTAAATTATGATATAAAATAGTGATGCAAAATGGACGTATCAACTCCCCCCAAGCTTAGACCTCGCTTGTCCCCAAGCGAAAACTCGATAAACAAGACCACATGTTTATGGAGTGAAGAGTCGATAAATAAAATACGGACAAGAAGCATCACATTTATCAATTCACACAAGACATTCTAGTAAACATCTTCCTCATATAACTCAACTTGAAATAAGTAAATAGAAATCACAAATAAAGGTGCATAGGAAATCACAATTGGTTATGGCAAACTTTGTCCTTGGTCAAAGAACTATTAATAGATTGTACCTATCTTCCGAGCAAAGCCTTTATATTAGAACTTATATGGCAGAGCTTACATCCTTAATCATAACAATCTCCTCATAATCATTGAGAGCCTTCAAAGTCATATTCATTCAGATAAAATTTGTACTAAACAAGAAAGAATAAAAGGCATGATTAACTAGATCATAGCATAAATGGTTGGATCACAACAACTCAATTGCTTGCTTGAGATAGAGGGAAATAGGTTTACTGACTCAACATAAAAGTAAAAGAAAGGCCCTTCGCAGAGGGAAGCAGGGATTAAATCATGTGCTAGAGCTTTTTAAGTTTTGAAATCATATAAAGAGCATAAAAGTAAGATTTTGAGTGGTGTTTGTTGTTGTCAACGAATGGTAGTGGGCACTCTAACCCCTTGCCAAACAGACCTTCCAAGAGCGGCTCCCATGAAGGACGTTATCTCTACCAGCAAGGTAGATCATCCCCCTTCTCTTTTGTTTACACATGTATTTTAGTTTTATTTATAGATGACACTTCCCCCAACCTTTGCTTTCTCAATCCATGGCTAACCGAATCCTCGGGTGCCTTACAACATTTCTCATACCATGGAGGAGTGTCTATTGCAAAATTAAGTTGCTTACTGATAAATCAGGCATAACATGTGAAGAGAATTATTAATGAAAGTTATTAATTGGGGTTGGGAACCCCGTTGCCAGCTCTTTTTGCAAAATTATTGGATAAGAGGATGTGCCACTAGTCCATTAGTGAAAGTCCGCCCAACAAGATTGAAAGATAAAACACCACATACTTCCTCATGAGCTATAAAACATTGACACAATTAAGGAGTAATATAGTTTGAATTGTTTAAAGGTAGCACATGAAGTATTTACTTGGAGTGGCGCAAAATACCACATAGTAGGTAGTTATGGTGGACACAAATGGCATGGGTTTGGTTTAAGGTTTTGGATGTATGAGAAGCATTCCCTCTCGTACAGGTCTTTGGCTAGCAAGGTTGGATAGCAAGCATAAGAGTTGAGGGAAACAAACAAATATACATGTGATAGAAACAATCATGCATCTTTCTTGTAAGCACAAACAATTTTAACTTCAGAATACTAAACTCATTAGCTAACAAGAAAGAAAGATAATGAAATAATATATCTACATGTATTTCCTCTTTTCTATTTAAACATCAAAGTATTGTTGCTATTGACCAATGCTAAGTTTGCCAAAACCAAATAGATTTACTTGATGCTCCTAAAGTGATATCAATACTAATAACAAGAGTAATCATATAACAGAAATTGCAAACTAAAATAAGGTGTGCAAAAAGTAAATGATAAGACTTCTCATTAATATTCCATAACGATAACTCACACCAAGGGATACATAGATAACCAACTAAGAGAGCGATACTTCCACACTGCAAACCATTTTATATGATAACTTCCCTACTTATGATATGACACTACTTGATAGTAAAAAAAAGGTAAAGGTAATGATGATGTGATACCGCGGCACTCCCCCCAAGCTTGGAACAAACCAAGGGGATGCCAATACCAGTGATGAATTACTCCTTTGGTGGTGATGGTGATGGATTCTTCTCGATAAGCTTCTTAACGAGCTCCTTTAGCTCATCAATCTCGTAGGTGAAGTTGCGGATCAACTCCGAGTTTTGCTCGACGCGGTTAAGAAGTATGTCAGACGGTGAGTCCCAACTCTTAGAGTTGTTTCCCCACTCCTCGGCTTCAGGTTTCATCCTTCCTGCAATGTTAGAACGATCCATATCCCAACCACTAGGCAATACTGCCTTGGGAGTCCTTTCAATTTGACGACTATAAATTAGAGTGCGGAAAGGGTTGTCAATGCCTGGAGGAGATGTCCTTGGAGCTAGGAAGCGACGTGGAACTCCTCCTCCGGTGCTAATTCGTGCGCTTTTCTTGGTGTTGAACGGATTTGCTACCACGCCAATGCTTGCGACGGTGGCGCGCGGGTATACTCGCGGAACTTCCTCCACTTCTCCTTCATCCTCGCTCTTGACTTCTTCCTTCAAATCGGGGTCTTGAATATCTTCTTCCAAAGGCTCCTTGTCCTTGTTGTTGGAGACCATGGTGCTTCTAGATCAAAAATAGATCCTGGCAGAAAACAGCTCGAAACAAAACACGACGAGAAAACGATATACGGACCTCGGGGATCCGGGGGATTATATAGCAAATATTTTCACGACAAAAGGGAAGTACCAGGCCGAAAATGAGTGGAAACGGGACGCCGAGGGCTGTCCCCATAGGGCGGCGCGGCCAGGCTGGGGCCCGCGCCGGCCTATGGGGGCACGCCCTCGTGCGTCTCCTCCTCTCCCTTTCGATCTCGTATTTTTTCATATCTTCCAAAAATAGCAGAAATATTGTTCGGAAAGTTAAACGCGGACTTTTTATTACTAAAACTATTACCTATTCAAAGTCGAACTCTGCAAACTGTCAATTTGATCTTTGATGAAGGCTTCCGGAGTCACCACTTGAATAACATCAATATCTTCATTATAAGAATCTCCAGAAATATAATGCTTGAGTCTTTGTCCATTCACCACTTGTGTAGCATCATCTTTCAGCGAGGCAATTTTTATTGCTCCTGAACGATACACCTCCTCAATGACATATGGTCCTTCCCATTTTGAGAGTAATTTCCCTGCAAAAAATCTGAGACGAGACCGATACAATAGGACTTTATCTCCAACATTAAATTCTCTTTTAATAATTCTTCTATCATGCCATTTCTTAACTTTCTCCTTAAAAAGTTTAGCATTTTCATAAGCTTCACTTCTCCATTCATCTAAAGAACTCAATTGTAGCAACCTTTTCTTACCGGCAAGTTTAAAATCTTTATTTAGTTCTCTTACAGCCCAATAAGCTTTGTGCTCTAATTCTAAAGGTAAATGACAAGCTTTTCCATAAACCATTTTATAAGGAGACATTCCCATAGGATTTTTATAAGCAGTTCTATAAGCCCACAATGCTTCTTTTAACTTACTAGCCCAATTTTTCTAGATTTATTAACAGTCTTTTGCAAGATAGATTTAATTTCTCTATTTGATAATTCTACTTGCCCACTAGTTTGAGGATGATAAGCTGAAGCAATTCTATGATTAATACCATATCTAGCAAGAGTTTTTCTAAAACCACCATGAATAAAGTGAGAACCTCCATCAGTCATAATATATCTAGGTACTCCAAATCTAGGAAAAATAACATCTAAAAGCATTTTTAAAGAGGTCTCACCATCATCACTTTTTGTAGGTATGGCTTCCACCCATTTAGTAACATAATCAACAGCGACAAGTATATGAGTGTTACCTTCTGAAGAAGGGAAAGGACCCATGAAGTCAAATCCCCAACAATCAAATGGTTCAATAACAAGAGTATAATTCATAGGCATTTCATTGCGTCTAGAGATATTACCAACTCTTTGACATTCATCACAAGATAAGATAAACTTCCTTGCATCTTTAAAGAGCGTTGGCCAATAAAAACCTGATTGTAGAACCTTTTGTGCGGTTCTATCTCCGGCGTGATGTCCTCCATAAACACTACCATGACACTTACTCAATATCTCTTGTTGTTCATATTCGGGGACACATCTTCGCATAATACCATCCACTCCTTCTTTATATAAGTGTGGGTCATCCCAAAAATAATGCCTCAAATCATAAAAGAATTTCCTCCTTTGCTGAGCTGAAAAGGTTGGAGGCAAGTATTTTGAAACAATAAAGTTAGCATAATCAGCATACCAAGGACTATCCCACGAGCTCACATTTATTACAGCCAATTGTTTATTTGGAAAACTATCATTAACAGGAACATGATCATAAGCAATATTTTCCAATCTAGACAAATTATCAGCAACAGGATTATCAGCACCTTTCCTATCTACAATATGTAAATCAAATTCTTGCAAAAGAAGCAGCCATCTAATAAGCCTTGGCTTAGCATCTTTCTTTCCCATAAGGTACCTAATTGCAGCATGATCAGTATGAACTGTGACTTTTGAATCAACAATATAGGATCTAAACTTGTCACATGCAAAAACTACGGCTAATAACTCTTTCTCCGTTGTAGCATAATTTCTTTGAGCAGCATCTAGAGTTTTACTAGCATAATGAATAACATTCAATTTTTTATCTACTCGCTGTCCAAGGACAGCACCTACAGCAAAATCACTAGCATCACACATAATTTCAAAAGGCAAATTCCAATCAGGAGGTTCGACTACAGGAGCAGTTGTTAAGGCTTTCTTTAGAGTTTCAAAGGCTTCCTTACAATCATCATCAAAAACAAAAGGTACATCTTTTTGAAGAAGATTAGTAAGAGGCTTTGAAATTTTAGAGAAATCTTTAATAAATCTCATATAAAAACCAGCATGACCAAGAATACTACGAATACCTTTAACATCCCTAGGATAGGGCATCTTCTCAATCGCTTCAACTTTAGCTCTATCAACTTCAATACCTCTCGGAAATTTTATATCCCAATACAATTCCTTCATTAACCATAAAGTGGCATTTCTCCCAATTAAGAACAAGGTTAGTTTCTTCACATCTCTGCAAAACTTTATCAAGGTTTCGCAAGCAATTATCAAAAGAATTCCCATACAGAAAAATCATCCATGAATACCTCAACAATCTTTTCACAAAAGCCATGAAAAATAGCAGACATGCATCTTTGAAAAGTAGCAGGAGCATTACATAAACCAAAAGGCGCCTATAAGCATAAGTTCCATAGGGACAAGTGAAAGTGGTTTTCTCTTGATCTTTAGCTCTAACAGCAATTTGTGAAAACCCAGAATACCCATCAAGAAAGAAATGAGTATTTTTAGACAACCTTTCTAACATTTGATCAATAAAAGGTAAAGGGTAATGGTCTTTCTTAGTAACTTTATTAACTTTTCGATAATCAATGCACATTCCATACCCTACAACTACTCTTTGAGGGATGAGCTCATCATTATCATTAGGCACAACAGTTATTCCTCCTTTCTTAGGAACACAATGCACAGGACTAACCCATCTACTATCAGCAATAGGATATATAATACCTGCTTCAAGAAGTTTTAGTACCTCATTCCTTACCACATCCTTCATCTTAGGAATTAGACGACGCTGATGTTCAACAACAGGTTTTGCATCATCTTCCATGTTGATGGCATGTTGGCAAATAGAGGGAGAAATCCCCTTCAAGTCATCAAGAGTGTAGCCAATAGCTCCTCGGCGTTTCTTCAATATTTCCAATAACCTTTCTTCTTCAAAATCTGAAAGCTTAGCACTAATAATAACAGGATATGTTTTCTTATCATCAATATAAGCATACTTAAGATTATCAGGTAATGGTTTCAAATCAAATACAGGATCTTCCTTTGGTGGTGGAGTTACACCTAGATCTTCAACCGGTAAGTCATGTTTAAGAATGGGTTTACGAAGGAAAATTTTATCAAGCTCATCCCTTTCTTCCCTAGATACTTCACTCTCATGATCCTCCAAATGTTGCTGCAAAGGATTATTAGGAGCAAGAGCAATAGATGCATACTGTTCAACTCTAAAATCATGATTAGGCAAATCAGCTTTATAAGGAGTTTTGGCAAATTTAGAGAAGTTAAACTCATAAGATACACCAGCAAATTTAGTAACAATTTTCTCCTTCTTGCAATCTATAACAGCTCCACAAGTATTCAGAAAAGGTCTACCAAAAATAATAGGACAAGACTTACTAGCAGCAGAACCAAGTACCAAAAAGTCAGCAGGATATTTAATCTTACCACATAGAACTTCCACATCTCGAACAATACCAATAGGAGAGATAGTTTCTCTATTAGCTAGCTGAATAACCACATCAATATCTTCAAGTTCACAAGAACCAATTTCATGCATGATTTCCGTGTAAGGCTCATAAGGAATGGCACTAATACTTGCACCAATGTCGCATAAACCATAATAACAATGATCACCAATTCTAACAGAGAGCACAGGAACACTGGCTTCCTAGGGATGCGAAACAATATTAGAAGCATCTTCACAGAAAATGATATGACCATCTTCTACATTTTCAGTCACAAGATCTTTAACTATTGCAACAGCAGGTTCAACTTTTATTTGCTCCTCAGGTTCTATAGGTTTCTTTGCACTTTTATTAACCACACTAGTTATAACAGAATACTCCTTCCTTTTAGCAGGGAAAGGAGTTTTTTCAATATAAGCTTCAGGAGAACATGATCAACAGTTTTAATTTCAATACATTTACCTATAGGTGAATCAGTTTTATCTTTATAAGGTTCATGATACTTATCAAAATTCTTCCTAGGCAATTCAAAATGAGAGGCAAAAGCTTTATAAAAATTTGCAACAACTTGAGAGTCAACACCATATGTAGCACTCATATTACGAAATTTATCAGTATCCATAAAAGTTTCAATGCATTCATAATCATAATTTATACCTGACACTCTACCTTTGTCATTCTCCCATCCTTCAGTATTTTCTTGGATCCGATCAAGAAGGTCCCATTTAAACTCTTCTTTATTGCGTGTGAATGATCCAGAACAAGTAGTATCCAGCAAGGTTTTATCTTGTAAAGAAAGTCTTGCATAAAAATTATCAACGGTGATATTACCATGAAGCTCATGAATGGGGCATTTGAGCATTAAAGACTTCAATCTCCCCCATGCTTGGGCAATACTCTCTCCATCATGAGGCCAGAAATTATATATGCGGTTTCGGTCTTTGTGAATTTCACTTGGAGGATAGAATTTAGAATAAAATAGAGGCACAATATCCTTCCAATCAAGAGAATGCCCATCCTTCAACAGTTTATACCAATGTGCCGCTTTACCAGATAGCAACATAGCAAATAATTTCTTCCTAACTTCATCCATTGAAATACCTGCACACTTGAATAACCCGCATAATTCATGTAAAAACAGTAAATGATCTCCAGGATGAACAGTTCCATCCCCTTCATAGCGGTTATCCACAACACGTTCAATAATCTTCATAGGTATTTTATACGGAATTACTTCCTCACCTGGCGCCTCATCCACTACCTTTGCAGTAGTAGTAGATTTCCAAAATAGAAATTCAAGAGAGGATCTCTCCATAATGACTTATAGCAGGCAGAAATAAAATCAGCACGTACAGAAGTTTCCTTACCAATTCCACTTACCAATAGCGCTTCACGCCCCGGCAACGGCGCCAGAAAATAGTCTTGATGACCCATAAGTATAGGGGGTGTATCGTAGTACTTTCGATAAATAAGAGTGTCAAACCCAACGAGGAGCAGAAGGTGTTGACAAGCAGTTTCGATGAAGGATTCACTGTAAATGCTCACAGACAAGTTTTCGGGGTTTTGATATAGCAGATAAATAAAGTACAAGTAAATAAAATGCGAGAGTAATAATTGCAGCGAGTGTCCCAATCCTTTTTAGCACAAAGGACAAGCCGGTTTGTTTACTTATAACGACCAAACGTTCTTGAGGACACACGAGAATTTAGTCTAGTGCTTTCGCTTCATATAGGTGATTAATCTTCATTGTTTTGATAAGTGTTGTGTGGGTGAACCTATGCTAATGCACCGCCCTTCCTAGGACTAATACATACTTGTGATTAAACCCCTTGCAAGCATCCGCAAATACAAGAAAGTAATTAAGATAAATCTAACCACAACCTTAAACTCTGAGATCCTGCTATCCCTCCTGCATCGATATACCAACGGGGGTTCAGGTTGTCACTCCGGCAACCCCACAATTAGCAAACGAATACAAGATGTACTCCCTAGGCCCATAAAGGTGAAGTATCATGTATTCGACGTTCACATGACACCACTAGAAGAATAACACCACAACTTAAATATCAAACCATTAAATATTACTCAACATAGTTCACTACTAACATTTAGACTTCACCCATGTCCTCAAGAACTAAACGAACTACTCACGAGACATCATATGGAACATAATCAGAGGTGATATGATGATGGATAACAATCTGAACATAAACCTTGATCCAATGGTTTCACTCAATAGCATCAATAACAAGGAGTAATCAACACCGGGAGAGTTTCCCCTATGAAATAACCAAGATTCAACCCAAGATGTTACAGCGGAGATGAGGTGCAGTGGTGGAGATGACGGTGTCGATGGTGGAGATGATGATGATGATCCCAATGAAGTCCAGCTCGATGACGGTGACGATGGCGACGATTTCCCCCTCCGGGAGGGATTTCTCCGGCGGATTTCTGCCCCGGAGAGCTCTTTCTCTCTGGTGTTTTTCCGCCCCGCGAGGCGGCCGTGTCTATTCTCGATGCCTCCCGTACCTTAGGGTTCTTGGGAGATGAAGTACTCGAAGGAGAGATGGCCGAGGGGGTCGTGGGCCCCCTCCCCACATGGCGGCGCGGGTAGGGGCGCCGGCCTATGGGGGCCCATGGCGGCCCTCCTCGCCTCCCCTTTTGGCTGGCTCCGTCATCCGGGAAAATAGGAGCTTCGGTGTATTTTCCGTCAATCGTTGATCTTCGAAATATGGTATCCTGACAGTGCTTTTTCCAGCAGAGACTCCGGTGAATAATTCTCCAATAATCATGAAACATGCAAAATAGGTGAAATAACATAAGTATCATCTCTAAATATGAAATATATCAATGAATAACAGTAAATTATGATATAAAATAGTGATGCAAAATGGACGTATCAGTGCACACATATGTTGGGGAATGCATGAGGTTGTCATTGTTGCATGATGATAGGAGGATGGACAGCTTGAGCTTGACAGAAACCATGTCCCAATTCTTTCATTCATGTTATATTAATTCATGGTTAATCAACAGGGTGTATAACTATGGGGACCTTTAAACTTATAGAGGTGGTTGGAATTTATATATGTCTTAATAATTTTCTTGTTTGCTCTTAACTGGCATTGGAGTCAATCACTAGGGGTGTAATTGCTCATATCAATGGTTGCACCTATCTACGGCTCCTCTCTGGAAGAAACACTAAAAAGACTAAACTTGACTAATTATGGCAACCACACAAATGAAATAGCAATTTGCCAGAACACTTACTCCCCTGAGTTGTTACTTCATCTTACTCCACTTCACCTCACTTTACTTATCTTGCATTAGTTTTACTCCTTGGATTTTATTATCAACATATAGTTTTATAGTAGAAACCTCTTCACACACACACACACTATAGATCCTAACTTGGCATAGAAGGCCATATAAGTGAGTTATATGGCATTAGAGAATAGGTACTTTACCTTTAGCTCCTCGTGAGTTCGACATTCAAATACTTATTGAATTGTACTGCGGTGATCCCTTGCACTTGGGGGTTATCAGTAGGGTGCGCTTTTTACCATCGAGCGCAGTGGCACCCGCTAGACTCGTCCATGAAAAAAACCATGCCTAGTTTTTAAAAGAAGAAAAGACCAACCAAATCTTCCTTTCGAACATAATCATTTTTTAAGATGTATTTTTCTTGTATACCGTGTCTATGTCATGCACAATAGGCACAATAGGACCCGCTTCACATAATCAACGGGACGGCGAGATTGCTTTAATCCTTATGACATAAATTTTGTCGGGTACATATTTATGGATTATAGTGTGACCGCTTTACAAATAAAATGGCCTCATAAGAAAAGAGATGAGGTCTCCATGAGAAAAAAAGTAAAGATAGCGTCTCAACCACTCATCATTATTTGCATTAGACAAAATATGACCTGGAAAAGAGAAAGACAAAAACGGCAGCCCAATTCCCGGGGTTACGTTACAATTGGCGTGAATCCCGAGGCTCTACCGCAACCTGTCCACTGCAATGGATGGAAACTATCCCAAAGTTGAAGATTGGATCCACTCCAGTTATCCCCTGGGCATGTATTTATTTGCAGCCAAGTCCTCATTATATGCCAAATATTTATGCATTACTAGTTTTATTCGAAGTACACGAATTTTTGTTGAAAATAGTGTTTTATTGCTCTCTCTTTGTATTGGGACATGTGAATTCTCGAGGTACAAACATGACTTGCTTTTTATTTATATAAACGGAACTTCCTTTTGAACATAAGCACAAAGGAGGACGAGTTACTAAGGTTCTTTTGAAACAAAGTTAAAATGCATGAATTTTAAAACTAGTAAATGAAAAATCCTTTGGAATTTCTACAGAATTGGTTCTTCCATAAGAATTTTGGAGAAATATTACATGGTTTTGCATTTCTTTTGTCTACAATTGTTGTGCTAAATCCAAACGACAATTGCATTTTTTTATTTAGGTTCCTACAAAATTGATTCCTAGATCTTAGGTATGAATTGTGTGAGTATGTGTGTGTGCCGGTGGTATGAGTGTATATCTATACGCCTCTATATTGTGCTGGATGATTCAAAAAATATCAAATAATATAATATTATTAGTTTGGTGATGATATTTCCTATTTTTTGGAGGGCTTAAGTGCAACAAGGCACAGCATTCTCCTTTCTCAGAGTCCCCCGGTTATTTAGGTGCCTAGGCAAGCTTGCTTACTGTTCATAGAAACCTCAGAACCCTGTCAGAAAAAAACTCAGAACCCTAGCTCGGTAGCGATTCAGCCTATTCCAACCTCAGGGTGCTAATACTAACAGAGGTGAGATTCTTGCAGCGGAAATCTCGAAGTTTCCCCGCAATTTTTGGTTCAGTTCGGCTCATATTTGATGTTCCCCTCCCGGTGTTCTTGCAGGCCATGTCGCAGCATGACGGCGGGCACGCCGGAGTGTACCTAGAATATGAGGATGATCGTCAGGCCGAACTGGTGGGGGACTCCGACTATGAGGACGACGAGTACATCCAATCCGTAAGTTCACCCGCTTGCTATGTTCTTGGGCCAATGGGGTTCCGTCCAGGGATGGAGCCGGAAAGTAACACAAGGGGGCCAATTGCATGTAAAATTTATTGGAGGGGCCATATATAGGTAAATTGCAGGTCAAATATATAGATTAACCAAGGTTTTTTAACAAAAAAAAATTTACCATGAGGGGGCCATGGCCCGTCCCTGGTTCTGTCTCCGACTTGCTTTAAAACATTGCTGTTTCCGTTTTCCAGTTCGATTCAGGAGGGTTGCTAGATATAAACTAATTAGCTGTATGAGAAATTTTTATTTGATAATGCATATTATAATTGGACATGACTGTAGTACTATCTGCATATATTTGTGGTGTTTCTTATTCTGGGGAGGCAGTTTCAGAATAGCCTTCTTTCGGTCTGACGGAAGAAGATTTTGTTGTTTGTAGGCTAGTATGGCCTCACATGACACATCGGCCATAGATGTCAAAAAAGGAAAGGACATGCAGGGAATACCCTGGGATAGATTGGACATCACCAGGGACGCATATAGGCAGGAAAGACTGAAACACTATGACAACTTGGAAAACATACCTAATTCAGGAAGAGCATCGGAGAAGGCATGATATTGCTACAAATAAGATATATATTGGTACTTTTCTTTTGTTTCATTTAGGAGATTTTGATGTGGTGATTTATGCAGGTATGTACACCTGTGAAGAAAGGACAGCTGTACTACGAGTTTAAGCATAACACAAGATCGGTGAAACCGACCATTCTTCATCTTCAGGTGAGAAAATGATAGCTTCTGGTATCATGATCTCGTTAGGTTACTTGCTCAATTCATTCTAAGCAAGCAAGAGGTCTCAGGAATGCTAATTATGATTATGTGCCTGTTATTATGCTATTTTCAAAATAAAATAAATATATTATGCTCTTTCTTCCATGGTTCCCAATATTTTGCTGTACTACTGTGGAAATTTATTTGTTGCGGATCTTGTTTTTTTTACAGTCAGTGTTTAGAATACACACAAATGGAGCATTAATTTACTACAAAAAATCAACTAACGACAAGGTCTTCACATTCTCTTGAATACGCACTTCATGAAAGTTCTGAAAGAAAATGGCAATTAGGGTATCCCATGTCCTAACACAGGAATACGCATTTACACTTGCTTGCTTTTGAAATGGATGCAATTCTCTATCCGTTACTAGGGTACCATCTTTCTTCTTCCATAGGAAAACTATAACAACTAACTTCCCTTGTATCTCTTGTCTGTATATTTGTACTGAACAACCAGATGTTCTCATAGGATTAGTTTCCTGCTTAACTCGTACGCAAGTATATATTAAGCTCGCTCTATCACTTATATGCAGTTGAGAAATTCAGTATGGGCAACGGCAAGGCACGACGTGTATCTTATGTCATACTTTTCTGCGCTTCATTGGTCACCCCTGACTTCTGAGAAGCAGGAAATCATTGATTTTGAAGGACATGTTGCACCATATGAGGTACAGATTTACCTTCCAAGTGTTTGTTTGAACTTCCATTTTTCTTACAAAGAAAATGCATATCTGTTGTGCATTTACTTCAGAAGCACCAAGGGAATTTCTATGAGGGCTTTTATCAGACTGAAGTTACCACATTGGCAGTGAAGAATAACCTGCTGCTTGCTGGTGGATTTCATGGAGAACTAATTTGCAAGGCAACATATTTTCATTTATTCTATCTTCTAACATCTACAATCACTTACAATGTAATAATTGTTTAAGGAATGCAGGTTTTGGACCGTGAAGGAATAAGCTATTGTTGCAAGTTAACACATGATGCTGATGGTATTACTAATTATCTGGAGATATTTGGGAAACCTAGGTAGTTTATTTTCTATGCACACTTTATTGTTTTGTTTCTGACAAATTGAGAATGTACCAATCACAACAATAATTCTTTTTGGCAGTGGTTCTGTGCATTTCCTGGCTTCAAACAATGATTGTGGACTTAGAGACTTTGACGTAGAAAATTTTCAAATGTGCAATCATTTTCATTTCAATTGGGCAGTGAATGTAAGCCTCAGTCCTGTGTATATTTAGTGTTTTATTTACTGGACTGTGTATTGGAGTTTTCCAAATTATATCCTGCTATTGAGGTCAATACTCAATACTTGGTCAAAACATTTTTGTCTTCCATGAGGTGATGAGAGGGAGAAGCCTGACCTTGTTTTTCTCCTTTGTTTTCTTTCATGCAGCACATGTCATTGAGTCCTGATGGTAAAATCATTGCTGTCGTGGGAGACGATCCTGCTGGTCTTCTGGTTGATGCTAATACAGGGAAAGTAAGCAGAGTGCAATATAGAATGATTAATGGCTTCTCAGTTTATGTAAACTTATGGTTGTTTGTTTCTGATAGATGATTCATGAGCTCCGTGGCCATTTCGATTATTCTTTTGCGTCAGCATGGAACCCAGATGGCCGAACATTCGCGACTGGTAACCAAGACAAGACATGCAGGATCTGGGATGCTCGTAACCTCTCCAAGTCTGTTGCTGTTCTGAGGGGGAACATCGGAGCCATAAGGTCGATCCGCTACACATCTGACGGGAAGTTCCTTGCGATGGCTGAACCTGCTGATTTTATCCACATCTTTGATGTTGAGAGTGGGTACAACAGGAAACAGGAGCTGGACTTCTTTGGTGAGATTGCTGGCATGTCGTTCAGTCCTGACACCGAGGTTCTCTTTGTCGGTGTGCATGATGCCAACTATAGCAGCCTCCTCCAGTTCGGTCGGCGACAGTGCTACTCGTACCTTGATTCAGCTATATGAACAGAACTATAGAAATCTGTGAGAACAAGATCACAAATTGTAGAAAGAATTTACATATCCGTAGGTTCTGCTCTGAGCTCTGAGCTCTGACGAAACGAAAGGAAGCACAGCCCCAAAGGTGGTTGTTGTGCTGAACAGAACTAATGGGCTGTGTTTTCCTATACATGTCTCTGAAGTCTGAACACTTTCATGTATGCCGAGTTTATCTTACTTGTCATCTGTTGAAAAATAAAGTCATAACCAGCAATCAAATTTATGTGTTCAGTGACACACTGATGACAGCCATCAGAATTGCCAAGATGACATGTTACAAGAACCAGAGAGCTGAGTTCATTGTTACAACCAAAACTTTTCATGGCGAAAACAAGAGAAAGCACTCAAGGAATGCTTGGTACGTTCTTCTAATCTCAACTATGTGGAATTTGTGTACTTCTATGATTAAGTTGGTACAAACTCTGTCGAGAATGGCAAGAGACGAACGAGAAAGATGCCTATGGCGATAAGCAGCAGTATAAGCTGGATGAAACAGAACAAGAACAAAGTACTTGCTCTAGACTGCAGTTGCAAGGTTTCTGAACTCGCCGAGAGCCCTTTGCATTGCGCCTCCTGCTTCCCTACCATCTCTCCTAGTATCGTTCCTCGGCTCTCTGATCGGCGTTGCTTGAGTTCAAGCCGCTTTTAGTCGCCGAGCAGATGTTTCTGCTCCTCATAGAGTTTTCGGTCCTCGGCCAAAAGGTGTCCAGGTTTGTGAAGGTCTTGCCAGGATAATACACTGAATCTCCGCTTCTATCTTCTCCTGATCCAGATCAGGCTTCAACAGGAGGTTGTTGATACTCTATATTGCACATCTCCACACCCTCGTCCAGCCGACGGCTTCCGGTTCAAGTATTCTTGAATCTTTCTCTTTGATCAGGGATGCTTGTTCCATCCTTGACTCGAGATCCTTTCCCTTTTCACTTGACTAGTAATTGTGTACGTGCAATGCACGTGTAATATTAGGAGGCGAATCATCAACTGTTAATTCATTAATTATTATGTAATTGGTGGAGGGAAATCAAATTGTAAGACTTCTTTGGCAAATTTCCCTTGCATTGATTTAAAACACATGGCGAGTGAATTCTAAGAAGATCATCAAATATTTCACATGCCAAGCTATGTAAATCCACGAAAGTAATGCACAATTTAGATGTATTCATCTCCATACTTATTCTCACATGTACCAGATGGCAAAATGCAGTTAAATGTTTGATATCTGACAGAGTGCAAGATTGACCTAAGTAACCATTAAAAAAATATATATGGAAAATTGAAATTCAAATTCAAGTGCTAAGATGTGGAAAATCTACCCAAATACATGCATCCCATCCTCACAACAAATTAAATACCAGAGAACGAAGTTCAGGCTTATACATGCAACCTGATAGGAAGGTTCGGTCCTATACATGCAAACCTGAATGCAAGATTTGCCCGTGTTATCTGAAGTTCTAAACATGAAGCAGAAGATGGTTCGAACGAATTGAGTACATGTGTCCATAGATTCAAAATTTCAAAAAAATCAGTAGAATAGGCAACTGAGCAGGTTGCCTAATAAATATAAGCAAAATTCAGTATAGCAGGCAATCAAGATATTTCTCAATATACATCACGTTCAGATCTTATGAAGCAAATTTGCATATTGACCAGGAGAAGGTCTGTATCACATTTTAGCACATTTTGTAATCAGACTCTCGGTAGCGAAGTGATAATGTTTATTTACAGATCAAATTCGATTTGTATGAACTGGTGAACAATGAAACTCTGAATTCTCATGACAGTACAGAATCCCAAGCGACCTTTTTTTTTCGCGAAAACGTAAAAGCCTTGCGTTTCGATGCATTGATAGATAAAGAAGAGTTTATGTACAAGTCCGAGCACGGACACAACACGCCGCACAACTCGACCCAAGAAAAAGGAAAACTAATCTAGGGGAGTAGCTGGCGCACACCCCGGGCTCCCGCGTCCGCCCATTGCCGCGCCTCGGCCACTAAGTCGTTGAACAAGGATGTCACCGAAGGTCGCACGTTGTCAAAGACCACCGCATTCCGATGCTTCCAGATCCACCATGCCGTAAGCATGATAACCGACGAAGTGCCCTTGCGCAGCTGGCGAGGGGCGGTCCGCACCGCCTGCGACCACCACTCCGCGAAGTCACCCTCAACCGTTTTGGATAATAGTAGGTCATGTGAGTGTTACCTTTGGCAAACATTAAAATATCTGGCCTTGGAATTTCAAACTGCTTAACTTCAGATAATGTAATTGGGATTATTGATCTACATGACAAAAAAAATTAATATGTACTATGTGTGTAGCAACCATGCGACCATTACCTTGGTCAAACTTGATAAACGTCTAAAAAAATTTCTAGAGGTCTGATGTAGCAAATATGCAACCATTACCAAGGGGGTAAAAAAATCTTACTTTTTGAGATCTACAAATGCAGTTGCTTATATTATAAACCTCTGCTTGTAAACATTGCATATTTGCATAAGAGAGTTTCTTACTCCAATCAGCTCTATGTAGGTCGTCATCCAGCATTTGAGCGCCATTCTTCTACGGACGGTCGTCCAGCTGCGCCTATGATCCAACTCCCTGATCAATCTTTTTTCTGTGTTACATACTCCTCTCCGCAGTCCAGCCTCTCATCAGTCTCCGTTCAGTCTACAGCCCTTGGAGCAAAATAGAGCTAATAGTTTAGACCTGGAAAAAATAACATTATTTGCACATGTACCTGCGCATAATAGACCTGTATCGCACATTACACTGCCAAGCCCCATGCCGATTGGCCTGTGTCGCATATCAAGATTTGAATGATCACAAGCTTGCAGTTTCACAGCAAAAAAAGGTTAGCTCTAAATGATATGTTAATAGGAAACACACATATACCACAAATCAAACAGAAAGAGAGGGCATAAGGATTGAATTGAGATGCCAGGTTGCATGTTTCCCCATCAATTTCTGTTATAATATATCCATATCTTGGTTAAATTATCCATTCCTGCACAAGAATCAATAAAGAAAAATCAAAGAGCGGCAAAATTTCAGCTCCATAGACTGCAGGCCAAGGTCCGTGTGCTTACATGCTCAAATCAACCAGGTGATTCCGTAGTCAGTACCAATACAAGCAATACCTTGGGGCGGCCAAAAGCATATTACCTAGGGAAAGCTGAGTTTGGTGGTGAGGTAGGGTGAGCATCCAAGCGGCGTCGTTGTACAGCAGCACCTCGAAGTCTGACTCCGCGTGGACGTCTCCGCGCAACTCCAACCTGCGGGCAGTCAGCGAGAAGTCGAGAACGATCGACCAGCGGCGAAGGAACACGGACAGACCGACGGTGGCGCCGCATATACCGGTGACAGAGACGGAAACCCTAGACTTGTGATTTGGCGGCGCTGGTGTTGTTTCCTTCGCTGCTTTGGCCGATGAAATTTGCGGTGGGGTGGTGGTTGGCGGCGTGATTTGCGGTGGGGAGTAGCACCATATGGGTGCGGGCTGACAGTGTTTTAGACTAGTCATAGTGGGGAGTAACATAGAGTAGTAACATGGTGCATGTTACTACCCTATGTTACTACCTCCATAGTGGATAGTTACTTATATTTCTTTTGAGAACACAGTACAACGCAGACGCTCACAAACACGCAAGTCTAGGACTTGAACCTGGGTGGGCTGGTTCCACCACAAGGGACCTAACCACCAGAGCCAAGCTCTGTTTGCGATAGTTACTTATATATGGTATCATGCATGCTATATTTATTAGATTGTAGACTCATCTTGTCTTGAGAAGTGTGATGTTATAGTAACATAGCTAGTTACCACCTCACTCTCTTTCTTCATTTATTATGATGCCATATCACCAAAATGCTTTAGGGTGTGTGATGTTACTAGCTATGTTACTCCCACTATGAGCAGTCTTAGCACTATTAGCGGGACAAACATGCACCTTACGATCTGCTGGTTACGGTTGAGATTTCTTGGATCTGCCCCCTCTGGGACTTTTTATATAGGCATAGGTATAGATTCTTCCACAGGTTCCTCAAGGTGGCCATCAACAACAATCACTTGATTCTTTCCCGATAACCACAAAGTTATATACACGGGACTGGAAATGAACTAACATGACTTTTTTATTTGAAACGGAGGCAAAAGATTTACCTCACCAATTAATTAAGTAGAAAGTGTCTAATTTTTAGGAGGAAAACATACAACCACATGGCCAAACCCACAACCACATCCACCCACACGCCACCGCAAGGGGCACAACCAGCCACTCTGGCTATCCATAGAAACTACACAAACGCGAATCTCAAGTCGGTCTATGCTAAACAGATAGCTCCGCGAGAAGAGGCCGACGACTTCGATACTGAAGACGAGACTTGGAGAGGAGATGCGAAAGACCCGCGCCGAATAGGACCTTCGCCGTTGGACCGCCACTCGAAGGTCATCGTACACCGCTCAAGGTAGCTTCGACTTCGCATCAAGAGAAGACCAACACGAAGACACTCGGACACGCCAGAACAGAGGCAACTAAAACAATCTTTCCGCTACCAAACCTTACTCTTCACCAATGTCGTTGCCTTACAAGCCTCTACCCAGAACGCCCGGGTCACCTCATCGCCCAACACTCGGGGCCACTTCCCCAACATTCCGCTGCTCCGCCACGCCCTGCGCTGTCAACCGAGACTACCACTTTCCGGGGCCGCCGCCCCGACATACCACCACTCTCTCTCGAGCTACAATGCGGAACGAACCGGCTACTCATAGCCCAAGCTACCCAAACTAACATGACTTTTCAAGACAAGCCTCCCCGTAGTTGTTCGAACATGATTATCAGGCGACCATTTTGTACTTACATCAAGGACCAGTATCCGCATTGAATGTCAGAGCACAATCGAAGTTTTAACAGGGTGGTATCATTTCTAGTGTTAGTTTAACTAGCATGGTGGCCCTCGCAAATTTGAGGGGGTCATCTATAGTAAAACTGTTAAAAAATAATGTTAAATTATTTAAACCTTTTTTTCCTTCTATTTATTTCTTCATTGTGAAATTATTTTACAAAATACATACATTGGTAATGGTTAACTTCATCTATATTTTGTAAATTAATATATTAGTACGTTGCAAATACATAACAAAAGAAAATTAAATATCTCTTAGAGAAATAATATATTTTTAAATAATATGAGATATCCAAAAATTTCCGAATTTAGGACTCGGTTGGCCGACCAGACGCCGATCGGCAGCCTGGTGGCCGGCCAGCCGTAAGGCCTGGCATGCCGACCGACCGGGTCCTAGTTTTGATTTTTTTAAATCACTTATTAGTTGAAGAAATGATAAAAAATTGTATTATTTGAAAAGACCGTTAGAGAAATTGAATGGTAGTGGTTTATTTTTTCTCAATAATATTTGTATAACACAAAAAGTCGGAGCTGGGACACCAACAAACTAAGCTGCAATCTGCGAGCCTTTTACATCAACTGGGACCTGGGGTATGCTCTTTGGTGTAGGTGGTCGGCAGCTCTATGCATATTTATCATTTTATGCATAGCTATATGTTGTAATCTAATATCCTTGTTGCTATCGCTATTGCAAAAAAAAACAGTTAGTATATATAAGCTGAGTTGTTTGCACGCATGTACAATTGGATATATATGTTATAAAAAAGTATTAAATGTAGAAACCGATTCATGATCACCACACACTCTTACCTGCGTATGTTTTCTTTCACATAACACCTCAAAGTGAGTCGAATTGATGTTTTCTTTCACTTCGTGCATTTACCCAAAATTTTGTGCCCATCCTTCAAAAGTTGCCCCCAACACTTGTCCTTGTAAAAAACATGATTATATGTGCATATTAATCGGTAAATTCTATAGAAAGCTCGGTTCCATTACTTGATATGGAGTTCTTATAAAAATGAAGTCATGTTCTCTCATTTTCTCAAATTTCACAAAGAAAATGACGAAAAATAAATTGTAAATGTTATATAGCTACGGATTTATATGATAGGATTGTACCATTCATTCTCCTAACGAAAGTTTATATGTCGAATTTTTTTTTGCCTATATGTACAATCTTACAAAAGAAATATACAAAGGTCTTAGTAATAATGATAATATTGAAATAGATATGTGTTAATATGATATATTGGGAATTTTTTATTTTGGCTCCCGAGCTTCAGTGTGATTGGTCTACAAAATAATTAAAAACATTATTTTCTTGTCGCGAAAAATTCTGAAAAGCAGTAGACATTATTTCATTACTTCCTTATCACGAAAAAAGTACTTATCAAGCATGTTTCATGGTATGTAAATCAGTATACGTTATTTCATTATTTACATGCATGTATCTGATTTCGGGTGATCGGCCGGTACGTGACAAAGTCTTTTTGTTTCGAGACGTTCTAGATAGTGTCTTAGCGATGCACGTATTAGCTATTTTTGTCTCTTTTTTGTTGTTTCCGTTTCAAAGTTAGAACCTATCTGTTTGGTTGCTTCACATATGGAAGCTTGGATATGTTTTGTTGGTTCGCTGCCAGCTAGATCTCCGGCAGCTTATATTTTTCGTGCCCAAATCCTTTGTTGTACATGACAGTTACCTAAAAAAAGAACTCCCATACGTGACATCCTTGACCGCTGTTCATACCAACCGCGATTTTACGTAACCTTTGTTGTCTTTAAATCTTCACCATAAATTATAGATTTTACACTCACAATAATTAAGATGATGTGGATTAACGTGGTGTCTCTATTTAAACGTCTGTATTTTGCTTTTAGTATATAATAGATAGATAAAATCTTCACTGCGAGAAAATGTGAGGTTATAATTGATGGACACATCACAACTTTTTTTTCTGTTTTCGGGTAAGTCACATTACAGCTATAGTTCATTTATTTCCGAAAAACCAAATAAATGGCATCGGGATAATTGAACCATGACTTGTACGTACTCCCTATTTCTCAAGCATCCGGAAAATGTAGGACCAACAAAAAGCACTGGTTCGTAAAGATAGTCGGCGTGCCACATTTGTGTGAAGGAACGAACCTCTTCAAGAATTATTTAGTTCTCTAAATAAATGATATAATAAGTTCTTTTGGAGAAGCTGCCCTCCCCCAGCTTCCTGGGGAAGCCGGTGACAAAATTTTGTGAGGCTTCCAAATTAGTTTAGCCTTAGCTATTCTAGAAGCCTCAGAAAATTTTAGAACCGGCTTCCCTAGGAAGCTGGGGGAGGGCAGCTTCTCCGAGAAGCCGCCAAAAGAACTGGGCCATAATAATTTCTATTAAGATGGAAACTATAGTAATTATTGGGAAATCATTTTATTCAAAGGTAAATATGTTACAAAAGAGACACTCTTATTTTTTATTTATGCGAAAAGTATTAATGATATAGGCTTTGCAATGGTTCTATTGGCATGAACAATACATGCTCAAGGTCGACTCCAACTTCTTCATTGCTCATCTTTCTCATTTACTCTTCCATAGTTTATTTTTATTTTTATTAAAACTTATAAACTAATTAGTATGTAAATTTATTTTACAATTTAATAAGGTCATCAAGGTGTGCTCAAACTAATTTTTATTTGAAATCATATGAAGCACACCACAAAATTTGAAACCATTAACTTTTATGTCTAACCCTCTTCATGTGCATTAGCATTTTATATGTGAATAAATAGCATCCGTTTTGTGGTGTTCCGTATATATAATGATCAGTGGCTTGCTTTATAAATATCATAGGAACATAGAGAGGGTTCTTATTTATTCATCTCTCTTTATATTTGCAAGCATTAAAGGTGAATTTAAAGATATAATTTTTAGTAGAATCACCGAATAAAGGTAAATCATCTAATGAGCTTATGGTGTCATCTATTTATTTTACATCATCATAATCCTCCAATAAATTAGACAAACTTATATCACATAGAGGATCATCATCAATACTATACAAAGGGGTGTTCATTGGAATTTGTGTGTTACCATTGTTGGGAGTTGGAGATGGGTAGCTACTTCATTCTTCCTCCACTTGTTATCCTTCATCCTCTTCTTGGGGTTGTATGAGAATCTCCAAGCTTACGCTTTTGTCATCTCTTCCTTCTTCTTTTGTTCTTATTTGTCTTCCTCTTCGGTCTGCATGGGCATCCCCAAGATTATGCTTTCATCGATCATCTTTTCCCAGCAAAATATTAGTGTTCTCTTGGGCAGCCATGCCCCTCTTATTAAAGTCAACAACATAGATATTTTCAACGAAGTTCGTTATACAATAATTAAGTATACCAATGATCACACTTCTAAATTTAGAAGCTACAGGGAAAGTTTCATGTTCATAAATGAATGTCTCTAATTCAGAGGTTGCCATATAAATAACAAATTGTTCTACTTGTTCCATCCCTAGATGAGCATAATCACACCTATGATAAGATGCAATAACATATTCTGCATGGGATCTACATTGAAGCTCAAAGTGTCTAAAATTTTGTTTAGAGCAACAATTTTTATCATCATAATAGTCAAGCAACTCAATATCAATATAATTTAGAATTATCATGAAATGTTCTAATCTCATGCCTTCTTTTGATTCTCTATGTTTCTTAGCTATCTCAGCAGCATTCAAGTACATAAACAAATTCATTCATATTCATACTTGTGCTCATAGCAGCAGTATTCTTGATATTTTCCATTTTATAATTTTTTTGGGTTTTAATTTTATAACAAGGTAATAAAAGTAAACTAGCAATGCAAGCAAGAATAGAAGCCTAGCGCTACGCTCCCCGGCGACGGAGCCAGAAAAGTATCTTAATAACCCCGGGTGCATGGGATCACCGCAGTACTATTCAGTAAGTATTTGAGTGTCAAACCCACGAGGAGCTGATGGTAAACCATCTATTTTTCAAAGACCTATAACCCACTTATATGGCCTTTTATGCAAGTTTGTACTAGGAACTAGAAGACTATAAAGTTCTAAAAATAATTGCAGGAAGTAAAACTAGTGCAAGGAAAGTAAGGGTCCTGAGGTGAAGTGGAGTAACTAAAGGGAGTAAGTGTTCTGGTAAATTTCTATTTCATTTGTGTGATTGTCACAATTTGTGAAGCTTAGTATTGTATTTTTAGCGTTTCTTCTAGAGAGGAGCCATAGATAGGTGCAGCCATATATATGACCAAATACATCACTAGTGATGGATCCCAAGGCCAATTAAGAGCGAACAATTGAATTATTAAGACATAAAGTACAATCACCGCTGTAAGTTTAAACATCCCTATAGTTATACCCCTCGTTGATTAACCATGAGTTAATATAACATTAATATCTAAAATTTGGGACATGGTTCCTCTCAAACTCCATCTATCCCTCTCCCTATCATCATGCAACGGTGACAACCTCATGTATTACCCAACATATGTGTGCACTCATATATCAGTACAAGAGATCATCATAGAAGATAACAAATATGTATATGCTACTATCAACAAATTATCTCACAATTTCCAAGAACAGTTCACTACTCAAACAAAGACATAGAGGTACAATACATCATGGGAAAATGATAGATTGCCTCACACATCATGTTTGCCAAGATATTATAAAGGGTAGATGAAGATGGTGCTGAGGGTGTTGATGAAGATGCTGATGATGACCACGCAGGAGGAGGGTGGAGTCCGTCGGAGGCGTATCTGGCAGCGGTTCCCCCCTCTTATCTCCTCTAGCAGCGGCGTGCTGACTCTATGTTTATGCGTTTTTTATCTCCGCCTCCGTCTGTTGGCAATAAGCATCGGGGGACCTTTTTATATGAGTTTTTAGGTGAAAACAAGTACGTTGACGAAATATTGAGGCGAATCAAACGGTCGAGGGGGAAAAGACCCCAGGTGGCGTGCCCTGGGACGCGCCACCGGGCCTCTTCCCAGCCCATTTATCTCCTGGTGTCCTACTTTAGCTCATTTTTTAGTCTCCAAAATTCTAAGCACGACCTCTGGCCTTGCCCTTTTTGAGTCTCGTAGCTCCTGAAAAATAAAAAATACTAACAGAAGGCTTTTTCTGCCAGACAAAGTTAAAACAAGAGAAGAGATGATTGTTTAGAGAATCCCCGAAAGCACATGTATATAATACTATATAAGATGCAAATATGTGGGAAAATATGTCAACAAATTACAAAGTTCATGCATGCATATTACATGCATCAATGAATCAGTTGCGTGGTTTTCTCGGGCTCATTGGATATTATCAAAAAATCGTGAATGGATATGGTATATTGGCTAAACCTCTCACTAACCTTATTGACCAAGAAATGATTTATGTGGTCAGAACATGCAGATCAAGCTTCTCAGCAATTGAAGGAAGCTTTGGGCTGCGGCCGAGGTCGGGGTGATGTATCCTTGTTGGGCCGTATTGGCCGAGGTCGGAGTATTTCCGGAGACAATCTCTATCCCCTGCCAGATGTGAATGTGAAGTGGGTATTTGGTACTCTTAAGCTCATTGCGATATTGTCTGCCACTCTGGTACAACATTGTCGATAGATCAGTTGTTGTTCATCGGCGACTTTTCTTTTTTGGAATGGGAGCATTGCTCCAGCCTCTGCATCCAAATGATGCACATAATTTTTGTTTATTAGATTATTCTCAAAATCTTACAAGAGAAATATAAAAATCAATTCGAAGCCACCTTTCTAGCGACAACTCGCTAAAACATTAAAAACGATGAAGGGGGTGTCCAAGAACAGAGCATGTACCCTAACCTCACACCAACGCACATCATCTAAAAACTGAGTGTCTGCCCAAGCCGCCCATTGGCGGGTGAGAAACACAATCAGTCTAGCATACCTGACGAGGAATCACCTCGGTGGTGCCTACGTATTGTAGACTTGGGTTTCGGGAGAGAGCGACGATGGAGATTCCGGGAGCGAGATTAGGCACACGATGTACCCAGCTTCGGGTCCCCTCGGTGGAGGATCCCTACGTGCTGCTAGCAATCTACTATATGATCATATGTATGTTTACAGGGTGCCGCCGTAGGCGGAGCTATGCTGTCTATCTGTTGGCCTCCTTCTATTGGGTGCCCTGGCTGGCTTTATATATGCAACCAGCCTAGGGTTTTACAAGAGTCCTAGTCGACTACTTCTTCGGGTTGCCTTGTTTGGACCTTCTCCATATTGGGCCGAGCCGAGCTAGGTATACTAATAATGGGTACCCGAAGGGTATACCCTTGTCAGTAGCCCCCGAGTGTCTAGGAAAGTCGAAGACTTGCGTAGAGACTCCAAGCATAATCATCTCCGAAGTCGAAGAAATACAAGGCAAGGTCCATGTCGTAGATCATGTGTAGCGTAGATGATGTCTCGAAATTGTTTATCTATCGGGTGCGCGGCCAGCGCTCCCGATGGGAGTAGCCCCGAGTCTATGGGCAAGTGCTTGCACTTGGGCATAGATTCAAGTTGTACTACTCGATGAAGAACTTAACTATATTTCTGGGCGCAACCCCTCTTTTTATCGACTCATGTTGGAGGACTTAATGAAATCCATGTGCTCCCGATGGGAGTAGGCTCTACTCGAGTCGCAGAGTCGAGTTGAGTCTACAAACCTTTATATATTTACATAATCGAATGAAATTTCCATGCTTTTTCTCTTTTTCAAATTCTTCGAGACCAAAGAAACACTATATTTTCTTCATCAAATATATTGTACAGGGATAACGGTAATTGGGGCTAGTTCATCTGACGGGTCAGGTACCAGTTAACTGCTCTTGTGGCAATCCGCAAAAACCTACTTCAAGATCACGTCCCGGACATGATCTCGGGATACGCGTAATTCGACATGTTCAGGACTTACAGATGCCGAATTCCAGTCATGTTTTATCGGGTACCTAACGCGTCCGTTAGGATTTTTCTTCGCATCTGTTGATACGGAAAAAATAGCAGAACGTCGTCAGAGGCGGTGCCACGCCACGCAGGACAGATCCTGGGGACTTACCTTTGTTACCTTTTTACGAGTCACGGCATTCGGAGTTTTTACCGCGGCGGACGCGCTCCGAGAATTTGTTGTCTAGCGCCTTGTTCGGCTGATGTAATGACCCATTATTCGGGCTCTTCTATATTTTTCACGGCGTGATGGGATAGCCGAATATATTGGATTCTTCTATATTGTCATCAGGCACATTGATTTCTACGCGCGCTTCTATTCCCCAGTGTTGGGCCTCCAAGAGCGAGGTTTGTAGAACAGCCAAGTTTCCTTAAGTGAATCACCCAAGGTTTATCGAAGTCAGGGAGGTAGAGGTCAAAGATATTCCTCTCAAGCAACCCTGCAATTAAGATACAATAAGTCTCTTGTGTCCCCAACACACCTAATACACTTGTCAGATGTATAGGTGCACTAGTTCGGCGAAGAGATATTAAAACGCAGGTGGTATAGATGGTGGTAAACGGTAATTGCGATCTGAAATAAATATTGCAAAAAATAAAGATGCAGTAAAATAGTAAATAAGTGATGTTTGCAGTATTTGGAAACAAGGCCTAGGGATCATACTTTCACTAGTGGCCACTCTCAACATTGCAATCATAATTGAATATAAATATAAGCACTTCATCATACTACTCTCATGTTGGATAAAGAACTCAAATTCATTGGGCAAGTGTGCAAAAGCACACCTCAAAGGCATATTCCCAAGTACTAATAAACATCCCACACAGTCCACGTGAGCATTCATAGGAGGTACTAACACACCACAATTCATAAGGGAGTTACACACGGCGCACACACTGTACCATTACACCGAGGTCACAGTAACCCCAAAGTTCTCATAATAAAACACTTGAGTAGCATATGACATCTAGATTGTAAAGCCTACGATCACATAAATGAATAAATAAATGCTACTCTCAAACACTCTCTTGTTGGATAACAAACACCATTCATTGTGTAGGGCTACAAGAGCCCCCTCAAGCCGGAGTAAACAAGCTCCACAACGTCATAAAGGAATCACACACGATGCACACACTGTCACCATTACACCGTGGAGAGTGAATCCGGAGTTCATATTTAAAGTAACCTCTAGAGTGCATAATCGACAAGAGTAACACCTACATATTCATAAAGATCACACCATGGGAGAGAGATGAACCACATAGCTACCGGTAGAGCCCTCAGCCTCGGGGAGAACTACTCCCTCCTCATCATGGGAGAAGCGGCGATGAAGATGGCGGTGGTGTCGATGGAGATGGATTCCGGGGGCAATTCCCCGTCCCGGCGGCGTGCCGGAACAGAGACTTATGTCCCCCGAACTTGGCTTCGCGATGGCGGCGGCTACGGAACTCTTCATGGAATATGACTTGACTCTTTAGGGTTTTCGCGACTGGAGGATTATATAGGCGAAAGGGCGGCGTCGGAGGTTATGGAGGCGCGGTAGTTTTTCGGTCCTTATGGATGGAGGGCATCGTTTTAAAATTGTGGTTTTTCTTTTAGAGTTTGTGTCCTATTTGGAAAAACTGGTGGTGGCGAATCCCTTGAGATGGAATTCACTCCTCCCGTCTAGCCACGCCGAAAGGACACATGGATGTTTGTCTATGGTGGATCTCGTTGGATTTGGTCCATATTCGTTCTGATCTACGCATCGCTTCATCAGCGAAGCTTGCTGTTCTCTTGCATTGGTTCTTTGTTGCCTTAGCACGATGGCTTCTTGTCTGTTTACTATAATAAACTCTACTACAAAATTATTTGCCATGCTTCAATGAGGGAGGGCGAGGACGACGGCAGTACAAAAATCTGAGACAGAGGAAGATGGAAGAGATCAGAAACATCAGTGGCATTACAAAAATCTGAGACTGAAATAACATAATTAGATCAAGCAAAGCAAGTATACTGCAGTAACCCCCTCCCCCGTGAATCTCCCCGCGAGCGCCACTGGGGGAACCCTAGCGCTGCCGCACCTAACCCCTACTCCTCTCCTCCCTCCCCTCGCCGCCACAGGAGGGCACAACCGGGCAAAGCCCTCGCGAGGCGAGGCTTCTCCTCCTTCCCGGATTGTAAGGGGCGGCGTGGGGCAGCCCTCCATGGCTGGGACGCAGGGTCTGTGGAGGTCTCCGACGGCATGGACGATCAGATTCGGCGGCGGCTGCGACGATGTAGGAAGGTGGTGGTGCCGTGCTGCAACGGTGGCGTCTGGCCGGTGGTGGTGGATGGCGTGCGGCTGCGAGCAAGGAAGACGAAAACGACGTCTTCTTTCTCATGTTGGGTGCTAATCTGGAGGCGAGTTCATCCTGGCGGCTCGTGGCGCGGCACATGGAAATGTAGGCGGTGGCAACGGTAGTAGGGCAGGCTATGGGGGCAATGGTGCAGCACCGTAGCAGTGGGAGGCTTACGGGCCCGATCTGGGTCCAGTCGGGCCTACGGGGCCTAGTGTGATCCTGCTATTGCGTCTTGTTAGTAACCGCCTCTGGTGATGGAGGGCGGACTCCTCTGATTAGCTGTCACACGCTTGCCTATCTCCTCTGATCCGTCGGCCATGCAGGGTGTTGGTCCTCGTACCACGGTCCTGGGTTCGCGAATGTCGGGTCGTTAGTCCTAGGTGGCGGGTAGCACGGGTGGCTCTTCGGCGAGCACCATAGTGACGATGGTGGATGCATCGTTTCGTTTGATCCGTGTGGGCGGAAATGGGTGCCGCAACGGGTGACTTGGGCGCATGGCGGTGCTTAGATCTGGAGTTGGATGTCTGCTCATGTGCCCTTCGGCCTTCTTCGTGCCACACGGGAGTTACCGATCGAGCAAAAGCTTTGTGCTTGGGCACCAACTGATGCACGTAATGTACACGTCCGTTGGGAACCCCAAGAGGAAGGTATGATGCGCACAGCAGCAAGTTTTCTCTCAGAAAGAAACCAAGGTTATCGAACCAGTAGGAGTCAAGAAGCACGTGAAGGTTGTTGGTGGAGGAGTGTAGTGCGGCGCAACACCAGTGAAACCGGCGCCAACGTTGAACCTGCACAACACAATCAAGATACTTTGCCCCAACGTAACAGTGAGGTTGTCAATCTCACCGGCTTGCTGAAAACAAAGGATTAAGCGTATCGAGTGGAAGATGGTGTTTGTTTGCAAAGAACAGTAAAGAACAATGATTGCGGTAGAATGTATTCAGATGTAAAAGAATGGACCGGGGTCCACGTTTCACTAGTGGTGTCTCTCCAATAAGATAACTAACATGCTGGGTGAACAAATTACAGGTGGGCAATTGACAAATAAAGATTCAATAAATATCAGTGACGATTACTATGAGATTTAATCGGGCATTACGACAAAGTACATAGACCGCTATCCATCATGCATCTATGCCTAAATAATCCACCTTCGGGTTAGCATCCGCACCCCTTAAGTTGTAAACGAGATAATTGCATTAAGTATGGTGCGTAATGTAATCCAGAAATATCCTTAGACAAAGCATCGATGTTTTATTCCTAGTAGCAACACACATCCACAACCTTAGAACTTTCTGTCACTGTCCCAGATTCAATGGAGGCATGAACCCACTATCGAGCATAAATACTCCCTCTTGGAATTACAAGTATCAACTTGGCCAGAGCCTCTACTAGCAACGGAGAGCATGCAAGAACATAAACAACACATATATGATAGATTGATAATCAACTTGACATAGTATTCTAGATTCATCGGATCCCACCAAACACAACATGTAGCATTACAAATAGATGATCTTGATCATGTTAGGCAGCTCACAAGATCTAAACAATGATAGCACACAGGGAGAAGACAACCATCTAGCTACTGCTATGGACCCATAGTCCAAGGATGAACTACTCACGCATCAATCCGGGCGGGCATGATGATGTAGAGCCACGATACGTCTCCAACGTATCTATAATTTCTGATGTTCCATGCTTGTTTTATGACAATACCTACATGTTTTGTTCACACTTTATATCGTTTTGATGCATTTTCCGGAACTAACCTATTGACGAGATGCCGAAGTTCCTGTTTTCTGCTGTTTTTGGTTTCAGAAATCCTAGTAAGGAATATTCTCGGAATCGGACAAAATGAACGCCCAACATCCTATTTTCCCACGAAGCTTCCAGAACACCCGAGAGCCGCCAGAGGGGAGCCCTGGGGGACCCACACACCAGGCTGGCGCGGCCAGGGTGTGGCGCCCCCTTGTTGTGTCACCGCCTCGTTGACCTTCCGACTCCACCTCTTCGCCTATATAAAGCTCCTGACCTAAAACCTCGACGAGATAAGCCACGGTACGAAAAAGTTGAGCCGCCGCCATCGCGAAGCCAAGATCGGGGACAGGAGTCTCTGTTCGCACGCCGCCGGGACGGGGAAGTGCCCCCGGAAGGCTCCTCCATCGACACCACCGCCATCTTCATCACCGCTTGTCTCCCATGAGGAGGGAGTAGTTCTCCATCGAGGCTAAGGGCTGTACCGGTAGCTATGTGGTTAATCTCTCTTCTATGTACTTCAATACAATAATCTCATAAGCTGCCTTACATGATTGAGATTCATATGATGATGCTTGTAATCTAGATGTCATTATGCTAGTCAAGTGGATTTTACTTATGTGATCTCCGGAGACTCCTTGTCCCACGTGTGTAAAGGTGACAGTGTGTGCACCGTGTGGGTCTCTTAGGCTATATTTCACAAAATACTTATTCACTGTTATGAATAGCATATTGAAGTGCTTATTTATATCCCTTTATGATTGCAATGTGTTTTGTATCACTATTCATCTATGTGCTACTCTAGTGATGTTATTAAAGTACTCTATTCCTCCTGCAGTGTAATGGTGACAGTGTGTGCATCGTGTAGTTCTTGTCGTAGGCTATGATCATAATCTCTTGTAGGTTATGAAGTTAACTATTGCTATGATAGTATTGATGTGATCTATGCCTCCTTCATAGTGTGATGGTGACAGTGTGCATGCTATGTTAGTACTTGGTTTAGTTGTGTTGATCTATCGTGCACTCTAAGGTTATTTAAACATGAATATCGAATATTGTGGAGCTTGTTAACTCCGGCATTGAGGGTTCGTGTAATCCTACACAGTTAGTGGTGTTCATCATCCAACAAGAGAGTGTAGAGTATAGCATTTATCTATTCTGTTATGTGATCAATGTTGAGAGTGTCCACTAGTGAAAGTATAATCCCTAGGCCTTGTTCCTAAATACTGAAATCGCTGCTTGTTTTACTGCATCTGTACGCCTGCAATATTACCACCATCAACCACACGCCAGTTGTAGCATCAAGCTATTTTCTGGTGCCGTTACTACACTCATATACATTCATACCACATGTATTTCACTATCTCTTCGCCGAACTAGTGCACCTATACATCGACAAGTGTATTAGGTGTGTTGGGGACACAAGAGACTTCTTGTATCGTGATTGCAGGGTTGATTGAGAGGGATATCTTTGACCTCTTCCTCCCTGAGTTCGATAAACCTTGGGTGATCCACTTAAGGGAAAACTTGCTCTTGTTCTACAAACCTCTGCTCTTGGAGGCCCAACACTGTCTACAGGAAAAGAAGCGTGAGTAGACATCAAGCTATTTTCTGGCGCCGTTGCCGGGGAGGAAAGGTAAAAGGCACTCATACTCCGGTCCCAGGTAACTAAGTTATTTTCTGTTGCCGTTGTAAGTGCTCGAAGCTATTTCCTTTAGATCCTGCAATTGTATCTTTTGGTTTCTTGTTTACACTAGTTAGGCATAATGGAAAGTAACAATGAGCTTCTTATTCTATTTTCTGAGTTAAGACATGGATTGTTTGCTGCGAAAATTAAAAAACCTATGGAATCTTATTTGCATGCTAGTAGCAATGATATTAGTATGAACGCTTTGAACACCATTGTTGCTAATGATATGGAAAATGCTAAGCTTGGGGAAGCTGGTTTTGATGAGCATGATATTTTTAGTCCCCCATTGAGGAGAAAATTTTCTTTCATGATACTTTGCCTCCTATTTATGATGATTATAATGATAGTGGTCTTTTGGTGCCGCCTACTATGGAGAGTAAATGTTATTATGATTATACTATGCCTCCTACACTTGATGAGAATAATAATGATAGCTATTTTATTGAATTTGCTCCCACTACAACTAATAAAATTGATTATGCTTATGTGGAGAGTAATAATTTTATGCATGAGGCTCATGACAAGAATGTTTTATGTGATACTTATATTGTTGAGTTTGTTCATGATGCTACTGAAAGTTATTATGAGAGAGGGAAACATGGTTATATGCATCTTAATAATATTAAGTTTCCCCTCTTTATGTTGAGAATCTTGAAATTGCGCTTGTGTTGCTTTTCTATGCTTGCCACTTTGTTCTCCATGAATTTATTTGTGTACAAGATTCCTTTTCATAGAAAGTGGGTTAGGCTTAAATGTGTTTTAAATTTGCTTTTTGATGTTCTCTTTTGCTTCAACTCTTCTTTCTTGCGAGAGTATCATTAAAATTGCTGAGCCCATCTTAATGGCTATAAAGAAAGAACTTCTTGGGAGATAACCCATGTGTTTATTTTACTACAGCACTTTTGTTTTATATTTGAGTCTTGGAAGTTGTTTACTACTGTAGCAACCTCTCCTTATCATGTTTTTGTGCCAAGTAAAGTCTCTATGGTAAAGTTGATGCTAGATTTGGATTACTGCATAGAAACAGATTTGCTGTCTGTCACGAATTCGCGCAGAAGTCTCTGTAGGTAACTCAGAAAACTCTGCAAATTTACGTGTGTGATCCTCAGATATGTACGCAACTTTCATTAGTTTTGAGTTTTTCCATTTGAGCAAGTTAAGTGCCCCTGCCAAATTCATCTTTACGGACTGTTCTGTTTTTGACAGATTCTGCCTTTTATTTCGCATTGCCGCTTTTGCTATGTTGAATGGGTTTCTTTGTTCCATTAACTTTCAGAAGTTTTGTGCAATATCCAGAAGTGTTAATAATGATTGTGTCACCTCTGAACATGTGAATTTTTATTATGCACTAACCCTCTAATGAGTTTGCTTGAAGTTTGGTGTGGAGGAAGTTTTCAAGAGTCAATAGGAGAGGATGATATACTATGATCAAGAAGAGTGAAAGGTCTAAGCTTGGGGATGCCCCGGTGGTTCATCCCTGCATATTTTAAGAAGACTCAAGCATCTAAGCTTGGGGATGCCCAAGGAATCCCTTCTTCATCGACAACTTATCGGGTCACTTCTAGTGAAACTATATTTTATTCCGTCACATCTTATGTACTTTACTTGGAGAGTCTGTGTGCTTTTATTTTCATTTTGTTATTTTCATTCTCTGAATAAATACATGCTCATGTGTGGGAGAGAGACACGCTCCGCTTTTTCATATGAACACTAGTGTTCTTCATTCTTGCTTTTAATGTTCAAGGGCGAAAGTTGATCGCTTCACTTGTTGCTATTTGGTTGGAATCAGAAAATGCTTCATATGGTCTTGAATAATTTGATACTTGGCAATTGTTTTGAGCTCTCATAGATCATGTTTAAGCTCTTGCATCATGTAGTTTAAATCTAGTAGTGAAGAACTACTGTAGAGCTTGTTGAAATTTGGTTTGCATGATTGGTCTCTCTAAGTCTAGATATTTTCTGGTAAAGTGTTTGAGCAACAAGGAAGACAGTGTAGAGTCTTATAATGCTTGCAATATGTTCTTATGTAAGTTTTGATGTACCGGTTCATACTTGTGTTTGCTTCAAACAACCTTGCTAGCCCAAACCTTGTACTGAAAGGAAATGCTTCTCATGCATCCAAAAACCTTGAGCCAAAACCTATGCCATTTGTGTCCACCATATCTACCTACTATGTGGTATTTCTGCCATTCCAAGTAAATACTTCATGTGCTACCTTTAAACAATTCAAAAGCTATTATCTCTTATTTGTGTCAATGTTTTATAGCTCATGAGGAAGTATGTGGTGTTTTATCTTTCGATCTTGTCATTTACTTGACAGACTTTCACAATGGACTAGTGGCTCATCCGCTTATCCAATAATTTTCCAAAAGAGCTTGCAACGGGTTCCCGCCCCAATTAATTAACTTGCATTAATAATTCTCTTCACATGTTTTGCTCTGATTTATCGGTAAGCAACTTAAATTTGCAAATAGACACTCCTCCATGGTATGTGAATGTTGGAAGGCACGAGCGCGTAGATTACACGTCCGTTGGGAACCCCAAGAGGAAGGTGTGATGCGCACGGCACAAGTTTTCCCTCGGTAAGAAACCAAGGTTATCGAACCAGGAGCCAAGAAGCACGTGAAGGTTGTTGGTGGAGGAATGTAGTGCGGCGCAACACCAGGGATCCGGCGCCAACGTGGAACCTGCACAACACAATCAAAGTACTTAATTTGCCCCAACGTAACAGTGAGGTTGTCAATCTCACCGGCTTGCTGAACAAAGGATTAAGCGTATCGAGTGGAAGATGGTGTTTGTTTGCAAAGAACAGTAAAAACAGTAGAATGTATTCAGATGTAAAAGAATGGACCGGGGTCCACAGTTCACTAGAGGTGTCTCTCCAATAAGATAACTAACATCTGGGTGAACAAATTACATGCGGGCAATTGACAAATAAAGATTCAATACATATCAACGATGATTACTATGTGATTTAATCGGGGCATTACGACAAAGTACATAGACCGCTATCTAGCATGCATCTATGCCTAAATAATCCACCTTCAGGTTATCATCCGAACCCCTTCCGGTATTAAGTTGTAAACAACAGATAATTGCATTAAGTATGGTGCGTAATGTAATCAACACAAATATCCTTAGATAAAGCATCAATGTTTTATCCCTAGTAGCAACATCACATCCACAACCTTAACTTTTGTCACTGTCCCAGATTAAATGGAGGCATGAACCCACTATCAAGCATAATTACTCCCTCTTGGAGTTACAAGTATCAACTTGGCGAGCCTCTACTAGCAACGGAGAGCATGCAAGAACATAAACAACACATATATGATAGATTGATAATCAACTTAACATAATATTCTATATTCATCGGATCCGCCAAACACAACATGTAACATTACAAATAGATGATCTTGATCATGTTAGGCAGCTCACAAGATCTATAACAATGGTAGCACAAGCGGAGAAGACAACCATCTAGCTCTGCTATGGACCCATAGTCCAAGGATGAACTACTCACGCATCAATCCAGAGGCGGGCATGATGATGTAGAGCCCCTCCGGTGATGATTCCCCTCTCCGGCGGGGTGCCGGAGGCGATCTCCTGAATCCCCCGAGATGGGATTCGCGGCGGCGGCCTCTCAGTAATGTTTTCCGTATCGTGGCTCTCGGTGCGGGGGTTTCGCGACGAAGGCTACTTGTAGGCGGAAGGGTAGGTCAAGTGGCACACGGGCCCCACACACCAGGGCCGCGCGGCCGGGGGCCGGGCCGCGCCGCCTGTTGTGTCGCGCCTCGTGGCCCCACTTACCTCCCTCGGTCTTCAGCTTCGTGTAAATAGCCCCTGGGCGTTGATTTCGTCAATTAGAATATTTCCTTACTAGGATTTCTGAAACCAAAAACAGCAGAAAAACAGCAACTTGTACTTCGGTATCTTGTTAATAGGTTAGTGCCGGAAAATGTATAATAATGTTGTAAAGTATGTATAAAACATTCAAGTATTGTAATAAAAGTAGCATGGAACATAAGAAATTGTAGATACGTTTGAGACGTATCAAGCATCCCCAAGCTTTGTTCCTACTCGTCCTCGAGTAGGTAAACGATAACACAAATAATTTCTGAAGTGACATGCTACCAACATAATCTTGAGCAACATTATTGTAAAGCATATAAGATGAATGGAGTGATCTGAACAAAAGATTTCTAACAAAGATAATGACTAAACAAATGAATCATATAGCAAAACTTTTCATGAATAGTACTTTCAAGACAATTATCAATAAGAGTTGCATAAGAGCTAACTCATAAGCAATAAATTCAAAGTAGAATGCATTGAAGCAACACAAAGGATGATTAAGTTTCAGCGAATGCTTTCAACTTGTAACATGTATATCTCATGGATATTTGTCAACATAGAGTAATATAACAGGTGCAATAAGTAAGCATGTAAGAATCAATGCACCGAGTTAACACAAGTGTTTGCTTCTGAGATAGAAGGGAATGGGTAAACTGACTCAACATAAAGTAAAAGATTGGCCATTCGCAGAGGGAAGCATTGATTACTGTTTTTGTGCTAGAGCTTTTGTTTTGAAAACATAGAAACAATTTTGTCAACGGTAGTAATAATTCATATGTGCTATGCATAATACTTCCTACAAGTTGCATGTCTCATGCATAGAGTACTAATAGTGCTCGCACCTTGTCCTACTTAGCTCGGAAGACACGGATTATCATCGCATAACATATGTTTCAACCAAGTGTCACAAAGGGGTACCTCTATGCCGCATGTACAAGTGTCTAAGGAGAAAGCACGCATTGGATTTCTCGCTTTTGATTATTCTCAACTTAGACATCCATACGGGACAACATAGACAACAGATAATGGACTCCTCTTTTAATGCTTAAGCATTCAACAGATTAATATTCTCATAAGAGATTGAGGTTGTATGTCCAAGCTGAAACTTCCACCATGATACATGGCTTTAGTTAGCGGCCCAATGTTCTTCTCTAACATATGCATACTCAAACCATTTGATCATGAAATCGCACTTACTTCAGACAAGACGAACATGCATAGCATCTCACACGATATCCAACAAAGATAAAGTTGATGGCGTCCCCAGAAACATGCTTACCGCTCAACAAGCAACTTATAAAAATTAAGACACATAACTACATATTCATCACCACAATAGTTTTTAAGCTATTTGTCCCATGAGCTATATATTGTAAAGGTAGAGGAATGAAATTTAAAGGTAGCACTCAAGTAATTTACTTTGGAATGGCAGAGAAATACCATGTAGTAGGTAGGTATGGTGGACACAAATGGCATGGATTTTGGCTCAAGGTGTTTGGATGCACGAGAAGCATTTCCTCTCAGTACAAGGTTTGGGCTAGCAAGGTTGTTTGAAGCAAACACAAGTATGAACAGGTACAACAAAACTCACACAAGAACATATTGCAAGCATTATAAGGCTCTACACTGTCTTCCTTGTTGTTCAAACACTTTACCCGAAAATATCTAGACTTAGAGAGAACAATCATGCAAACCAAATTAAACAAGCTCTACGGTAGTTCTTCATTAATAGATTAAACTACATGATGCAAGAGCTTAAACATGATCTATGAGAGCTCAAACAATTTTCAAATTTCCAAACCATATACAGCATTTTCCGATTCCAACCAAATAGCAATTTAACGAAGCAATTAGACTTTGCCATGAACATTAAAGCACAAATAAGAACACAAGTGTTCCATATGAAAAAGCGGAGCGTAATATCTCCAATATAAGGAATGGTGGGATCCAACTTTATTCAAACCAAAACAAAAATAAAAGCAAACCGACGCTCCAAGTAAAGAACATAGGATGTGATGGAATAAAAATATAGTTTCACTAGAAGTGACCTGATAATGTTGTCGATGAAAGGGGATGCCTTGGGCATCCTTAGATGCTTGAGTCTTCTTAAAATATGCAGGGATGAACCACCGGGCATCCCCAAGCTTAGACCTTTCACTCTTCTTGATCATAGTATATCATCCTCTTCTCTTGACCCTTGAAAACTTCCTTCACACAAACTTCAAGCAAACTGATTAGAGGGTTAGTGCATAACCAAAAATTCACATATTCAGAGGTGACACAATCATTCTTAACACTTCTGGACATTGCAAAAGCTGAAAGTTAATGGAACAAAGAAACTCATTCAACATAGCAAAAGCGGCAATGCGAAATAAAAGACAGAATCTGTCAAAAACAGAACAGTCCGTAAAGATGAATCTGACAGGGGTCCTTAACTTGCTCAAATGGAAAAACTCAAAACTAATAAAAGTTGCGTACATATCTGAGGATCATGCTCGTAAATTTGCAGATTTTTTAGATTTTTTTACAGAGACTTCTGCGAGAATTCGTGACAGACAACAATGCTGTTTCTGCGCAGCGATCCCAAATATAGCATCAACTTTAACATAAAAACTTTACTTGGCACAAAAACATGATAAGGAGAGGTTGCTACAGTAGTAAACAACTTCCAAGACTCAACAAAACAGTAAATAAAATGAAACTTGGGTTATCTCCTAAGAAGTGCTTTTCTTTAACGCCTTTCAGCTAGGCGCAGAAAGTGCAAATCAAGTAACATCAACTGATGGAGCATCAACATTACCTCGGGCCTTACGCTTACCCTTCTTGTTCTTTTTCTTACTCTTTGGTTTAGGGAATACATGTCGGCCTCCTAGTGTGATTTTTAGGGTGCCTTCTCCCGTATTTATGATTGCTCCCAATAGTTTCAGCACGGATCTTCCAAGTGTGATTTGTCCAGTTCCTACACATTAAATAACAAGATAATCAGTGGATACCGTTCTTCCAAGAATGGTTGTATGCACACTCTCAGCTATTCCCTTAGGTATTATAACGGAGTTATCAATAAGACTTATTCTTTCTCCCCCTTCAACTAGTCCCCAAAGTGTCAAAGATTTATAAATACTCTCAGGCATAAGACAAAATTCAGACATAATATCACAACGGGCATGAAAAGTTTCACCACCAATAATAACTTTAATAGTAGGGTTCCACTTTGAGGGTTCGGAGTTCACTAAAACTTCATCAAGACGGTTTCGAACATAACCATAATTTTCCTTCAAGTAAGATGCATTTGTCTCAAGAGTGTTTAATCTATTATAAATGCTAATAAGAGCTGAATCAAAGTTATTAGCCGAACTATGTGATGCAACCAATTTTTTATGGCATTAAAAGCTTGATCACCGTTGCAATGAAGGAAATCTCCTCCCACTATAGCATCTAAGGCATATCTATAGCGAATCATGAGCCCAAAATAAAAATTACTAAGGAGCAAACTTAGAGTCATTTGAGGTTCGGCTTTACGATAAGCATCAAAAATTCTAGACCAAGCATCTTTAAAACTCTCCTCATCCTCTTGTTTAAAAGTAAAGACTAATTCCTCAGGTGAAGAAGTAACAAGTACAGAGCTAGACATGATAACAAAAGTAAACTAAATGCAAGTAACTAATTTTTTTGTTTTATATAGAGAACAAGATAGTAAATAAAGTAAAGCTAGCAACTAATTTTTTTGTGTTTTGTTTAAGTGCAGCAAACAAAGTAGTAAATAAAATAAAGCAAGACATAAACAAAGTAAAGAGATTGGAAGTGGAGACTCCCTTGCAGCGTGTCTTGATCTCCCCGGCAACGGCGCCAGAAAGCTGCTGGCGTGCAGTTGACGTGGGAGATAGAAATCTTTGTGGTGTAACTTTTCTTCAGATCCCCGGCAACGGCGCCAGAAAACAGTCTTGATGCGCGTAGATGTACACGTCCGTTGGGAACCCCAAGAGGAAGGTGTGATGCGCACAACAACAAGTTCTCTAAGAAACCAAGGTTATCGAACCAGTAGGAGCCAAGAAGCACGTGAAGGTTGTTGGTGGAGGAATGTAGTGCGGCGCAACACCAGTGAAACCGGCGCCAACGTGGACCTGCACAACACAATCAAAGTACCAACGTAACAAGTGAGGTTGTCAATCTCACCGTCTTGCTGAAAACAAAGGATTAAGCGTATCGAGTGGAAGATGGTGTTTGTTTGCAAAGAACAGTAAAAACAGTAGAATGTATTCAGATGTAAAAGAATGGACCGGGGTCCACAGTTCACTAAAGGTGTCTCTCCAATAAGATAACTAACATCTGGGTGAACAAATTATAGGCGGGCAATTGACAAATAAAGATTACATATCAACGATGATTACTATGTGATTTAATCGGGCATTACGACAAAGTACATAGACCGCTATCCAGCATGCATCTATGCCTAAATAATCCACCTTCAGGTTATCATCCGAACCCCTGGTATTAAGTTGTAAACAAGATAATTGCATTAGTATGGTGCGTAATGTAATCAACACAAATATCCTTAGATAAAGCATCAATGTTTTATCCCTAGTAGCAACAGCACATCCACAACCTTAGAACTTTCTGTCACTGTCCCAGATTAAATGGAGGCATGAACCCACTATCGAGCATAATTACTCCCTCTTGGAGTTACAAGTATCAACTTGGCCAGAGCCTCTACTAGCAACGGAGAGCATGCAAGAACATAAACAACACATATATGATAGATTGATAATCAACTTAACATAATATTCTATATTCATCGGATCCCGCCAAACACAACATGTAGCATTACAAATAGATGATCTTGATCATGTTAGGCAGCTCACAAGATCTATAACAATGATAGCACAGCGGAAAAGACAACCATCTAGCTACTGCTATGGACCCATAGTCCAAGGATGAACTACTCACGCATCAATCCGGAGGCGGGCATGATGATGTAGAGCCCCTCCGGTGATGATTCCCCTCTCCGGCAGGGTGCGGAGCGATCTCCTCAATCCCCGAGATGGGATTGCGGCGGCGGCCTCTCGTAATGTTTTCCGTATCGTGGCTCTCGGTGGGGGTTTCACGACGAAGGCTATTTGTAGGCGGAAGGGTAGGTCAAGTGGCGCACGGGGCCCCACACACCAGGGCGCGCGGCCGGGGCCGGCCGCGCCGCCTGTTGTGTCGGTGCCTCGTGGCCCCACTTACCTCCCTGGTCTTCGGAAGCTTCGTGTAAAAATAGGCCCTGGGCGTTGATTTCGTCCAATTCGAGAATATTTCCTTACTAGGATTTCGAAACAAAAAACAGCAGAAAAACAACAACTGGCACTTCGACATCTTGTTAATAGGTTAGTGCCGGAAAATGTATAATAATGCTGTAAAGTATGTATAAAACATTCAAGTATTGTAATAAAAGTAGCATGGAACATAAGAAATTATAGATACGTTTGAGACGTATCAGGCACCCGAGGATTCGGTTAGCCATGGCTTGTGTAAGCAAAAGGTTGGGGGGAGTGTCATCTAATAAATAAAACTAAAGTACATGTGTAAACAAAAGAGAGAGGGATGATCTACCTTGCTGGTAGAGATAACGTCCTTCATGGGAGCCGCTCTTGAAAGTCTGGTTGATAAGGTAGTTAGAGTACCCATTACCATTCGTTGACAACAACAAACACCTCTCAAAATTTTACTTTTATGCTCTCTATATGATTTCAAAACTTGAAAAGCTCTAGCACATGATTTAATCCCTGCTTCCCTCTGCGAAGGGCCATTCTTTTACTTTATTGTTGAGTCAGTTTAACACTTGTGTCAACTGTGCATTGATTCTTACATACTTGCTTATTTGCATTCATCATATTACTCTGTGTTGATAATTATCCATGATATATGCATGTTGAAAGTTGAAAGCAACTGAAACTTATATCTTCCTTTGTGTTGCTTCGATGCCTTTACTTTGAATTTATTGCTTTATGAGTTAACTCTTATGCAAGACTTTTTGATGCTTGTCTTGAAAGTACTATTCATGAAAAGTTTTGCTATATGTCATCTATTTGTTAGCAAACTATAGATCATTGCTTTGAATCGCTTCATTCATGTCATATGCTTTACAATAATGTTGATCAAGATTATGATGGTAGCATGTCACTTCAGAAATTATTTGTGTTATCGTTTACCTACTCGAGGGCGAGTAGGAACTAAGCTTGGGATGCTGATACGTCTCCAACGTATCTATAATTTCTAATGTTCCATGCTTGTTTTATGACAATACCTACATGTTTTGTTCACACTTTATATCGTTTTGATGCATTTTCGGAACTAACCTATTGACGAGATGCCGAAGTGCAGTTCTGTTTTCTGCTGTTTTTGTTTCAGAAATCCTAGTAAGGAAATATTCTCGGAATCGGACGAAATCAACGCCAGCATCCTATTTTGCCACGAAGCTTCCAACACCCGAGAGCCGCCGGAGGGCCACTGGGGGCCCCACACACCAGCTGGCGCGCAGGCTGTGGCCGCGCCCCTGTTGTGTCACCGCCTCGTCGACCTTCCGACTCCGCCTCTTCGCCTATTTAAAGCTCCTGACCTAAAACCTCGAGAGGAATAAGCTGGAGAAAAGTTCCGAGCCGCCGCCATCGCGAAGCCAAGATGCGGGGACAGGAGTCTCTGTTCCGGCACGCCGCCGGGACGGGGATTCCCAGGAAGGCTCCTCCATCGACACCACCCATCTTCATCACCATGCTGTCTCCCATGAGGAGAGTAGTTCTCCATCGAGGCTAAGGGCTGTACCGGTAGCTATGTGATTAATCTCTCTTCTATGTACTTCAATACAATAATCTCATGAGCTGCCTTACATGATTGAGATTCATATGATGATGCTTGTAATCTAGATGTCATTATGCTAGTCAAGTGGATTTTACTTATGTGATCTCCGGAACTCCTTGTCCCACGTGTGTAAAGGTGAGTGTGTGCACCGTGTGGGTCTCTTAGGCTATATTTCACGAGAATACTTATTCACTGTTATGAATAGCATATTGAAGTGCTTATTTATATCCCTTTATGATTGCAATGTGTTTTGTATCACTATTCATCTATGTGCTACTCTAGTGATGTTATTAAAGTACTCTATTCCTCTGCGGTGTAATGGTGACAGTGTGTGCATCGTGTAGTTCTTGTCGTAGGCTATGATCATAATCTCTTGTAGGTTATGAAGTTAACTATTGCTATGATAGTATTGATGTGATCTATGCCTCCTTCATAGTGTGATGGTGACAGTGTGCATGCTATGTTAGTACTTGGTTTAGTTTTGTTGATCTATCGTGCACTCTAAGGTTATTTAAACATGAATATCGAATATTGTGGAGCTTGTTAACTCCGGCATTGAGGGTTCGTGTAATCCTACAGAATTAGTGGTGTTCATCATCCAACAAGAGAGTGTAGAGTATAGCATTTATCTATTCTGTTATGTGATCAATGTTGAGAGTCCGATCCCACAAGTATAGGGTGAAGAGATCTTCGAGGAAGTAAAACCCAAATTTATTGATTCGACACAAGGGAGGTAAAGAATACTTATAAGCCTTAACAACTGAGTTGTCAATTCAGCACCTGGAAAAGCACTAGTAACGGGGTGATGTGAAAGTAGCGATGTATAGAAGCGTAAGGACAGCAGCAGTAATAGCAATATGAGAGCAATGGCACGAAAATAGTTGATACTACTTCCAATGACATGAGAACGAGTATATGATGATGCGAGATGGACCGGGGTTCCCAGCTATCTACACTAGTGGTAACTCTCCAATAACAAGTGTTGGGTGAACAAATTACGGTTGGGCAATTGATAGGATTGAAATAGCATTAAGACAGAACATCAAGATTATTAATCATGTAGGCATGTTTCCCATATATAGTCATACGTGCTCGCAATGAGAAACTTGTACAACATCTTTTGTCCTACCGCCGGTGGCAGCCGGGCCTCTAGGGAATCTACTGGAAATTAAGGTACTCCTTTTAATAGAGCACCGGAGCAAAGCATTAACACTCCGTGAAAACATGTGATCCTCATACCTACGCCTTCCCCTCCGGTTGTCCCAATTTCTGTCACTTTGGGGCCTCGGGTTCAGACATAGACATGTGCAAACAACTTGTAGATACAATCTAAGCAATAAGTATAGAGCTTAAATCTAAGATCATGCCACTCGGGCCCTAGTGACAAGCATTAAACACAACAAGATTGCAGCAACAATAACTTCACAAACTTTATAGATAGACTAATCATAATGTAACAATCCATCGGATCCCAACAAACACAACACCGATTACATCAGATGAATATCAATCATGTAAGGCAGCTCATGAGATCATTGTATTGAAGTACATGGGAGAGAATGCCAACTAGCTACAGCTAGAACCCGTAGTCCATGGGGAACTACTCACGGAGCATGATGGAGGCGGTGGCGTCGATGGTGATGGCTTAGGGGCACTTCCCCGTCCGGCGGCGTGCCAGAGACTCTGTCCCCCGGGTGGAGTTTCGCGATGGCGGCGGCGCCCCTGGAGTCTTTCGGGTTTCGTCAATTGGTATCGCGTTTTTAGGTCGAAAGGGCTTATATAGCCGAAGAGACGGAGTCGGAGGGTTACGGAGCCGCCACACAACGGGCGGTGCGCCCCCTTTGGGCCTCGCAGCCACATGTGTGGGCCCCCTGGCCCTCCTCTGGTCCCTTTGACTTTCTGGAAGGTTCGGGAAAAATAAGATCTTTGGGTCTTCGTTTCGTCGAATTAGAGAATATTGCAACAGCCTTTCTGGAACCAAAAACAACAGAAAACAGGACTGGCACTGTGGCATCTTGTTAATAGGTTAGTTCCGGAAAACGCATAAAAACATTATAAAGTGTCAGCAAAACATGTAGGTATTGTCATAAAACAAGCATGGAACATCAGAAATTATGGATACGTTGGAGACGTATCGGCATCCCCAACTTAGTTCCTACTCGTCCTCGAGTAGGTAAACGATAAAAAAGAATAATTTCTGGAGTGACATGCTACCAACATAATCTTAATCATACTATTGCAAAGCATATGAGATGAATGAAGTGACTCAAGGCAATGATCTATATTTGCTAACAAATAGATAACATATAGCAAAACTTTTCATGAATAGTACTTTCAAGACAAGCATCAAAAGTCTTGCATAAGAGTTAACTCATAAAGCAATAAATTCAAAGTAAAGGCATTGAAGCAACACAGGAAGATATAAGTTTCAGTAGTTGCTTTCAACTTTCAACATGCATATCTCATGGATAACTGTCAACACAAAGTAGTATGATGAATGCAAATAAGCAAGTATGTAAGAATCAATGCACAGTTGACACAAGTGTTTGCTTCTAAGATGGAAGGAAATGGGTAAACTGACTCAACAATAAAGTAAAAGATAGGCCCTTCGCAGAGGAAGCAGGGATAAAATCATGTGCTAGAGCTTTTCAAGTTTTGAAATCATATAGAGAGCATAAAAGTAAAGTTTTGAGGTGTTTGTTGTTGTCAACGAATGGTAGTGGGCACTCTAACTACCTTATCAACCAGACTTTCAAGGCGGCTCCCATGAAGGACGTTATCTCTACCAGCAAGGTAGATCATCCATCTTCTCTTTTGTTTACACATGTACTTTAGTTTTATTTATTAGATGACACTCCTCCCAACCTTTTGCTTACACAAGCCATGGCTAACCGAATCCTCGGGTGCCTTCCAACATTCACATACCATGGAGGAGTGTCTATTTGCAAAATTAAGTTGCTTACTGATAGATCAAAGCGTCAATGAATTATTAATGAAAGTTGTAATTAATTGGGGCTGGGAACCCCATTGCCAGCTCTTTTTGCAAAATTATTGGATAAGCGGATGAAGCCACTAGTCCATTGTGAAAGTCTGTCAAAAGTAAATGACAAGATCGAAAGATAAAACACCACATACTTCCTCATGAGCTATAAAACATTGACACAAATAAGAGATAATAGATTTTGAATTGTTTAAAGGTAGCACATGAATTATTTGCTTGGAATGGCAGGAAATACCACATAGTAGGTAGATATGGTGGACACACATGGCATAGGTTTTTGGCTCAAGGTTTTGGATGCACGAGAAGCATTCCCTCTCAGTACAAGGCTTTGGGCTAGCAAGGTTGTTTGAAGCAAACACAAGTATGAACCGGTACAGCAAAACTTACATAAGAACAAATTGCAAGCATTATAAAACTCTACATTGTCTTCCTTGTTGCTCAAACACTTTTACCAGAAAATATCTAGACCTTAGAGAGACCAATCATGCAAACCAATTTCAACAAGTTCTACGGTAGTTCTCCACTAATAGGTTTAATCTACATGATGAAAGAGCATGATCTACTTGAGAGCTCAAAACAATTGCCAAGTATCAAATTATCCAAGACAATATGAAGCATTTTCTGTTTCCAACCAAATAACAATAAACGGTTTTCAACTCCGCCATGAACATTAAAATAAAGCTAAGAACACCATTGTTCATATGAAAAAGCGGAGCGTGTCTCTCTCCCACACAAGGATTGCTAGGATCGAATTTATTCAAACAAAAACAAAAATAAAGACGCTCCAAGTAAAGCACATATGATGTGACCGAATAAAAATATAGTTTCAATAGAAGAAACCTGATAAGTTGATGAAGAAGGGGATGCCTTGGGCATCCCCAAGCTAAACGCTTGAGTCTTCTTGAAATATGCAGGGATGAACCACGGGGCATCCCCAAGCTTAGGCTTTTCACTCTTCTTGATCATATATCATCCTCCTCTCTTGACCCTTGAAAACTTCCTTCACACCAAACTTCTCATAAACTTCATTAGAGGGGTTAGTACTCAAAAACTTTAATCCACCTTGGTCCTGTAGTGACACATTGCAAGAACTCAATAAAACATTAGCTACAGCTCTCCACGTCTAGAAAGCCTCACTTAAAGTCCACAAGAGACAATCGAAGAAAAGAGGAGAGAAAGGTCGTGGCCCCCAGCACACATGGTGGCGCGGCCAGGCCATGGGCCGCACCCTGGTCTGGGCCCACCTTGGCTCCTCTCTGCTCCCTCTTGGCTCCCTCCGTCATCTGGAAAAATAGGAATTTACGTGAAATTCCCTTCCGATTGATCTTCCGAAATATTGCGTTACGACGGTGCTTTTTCAGCAGAATCTGGCTCCGGTGCTTGATCCTCCAATGATGATGAAACATGCAAAATAGATGAAATAACATAAGTATTGTGTCCCAATATGAAATATATCAATGAATAACGACAAATTATGATACAAAATAGTGATGCAAATTGGACGTATCACGGCGCACAAAAACGGCTATTGCTTTCCAAGCCCGCCGGTGCGAACAGGCCGGTGATAACAAGTTCCCGGCGCACCGTGCGCCAACATGAATTATCCCCGGCGAACCAGGCCAGGTGCGCCCGGTACGTTTTTTCGAAATTTTAAAAAAAGCCCGATCCAGATCTAGATCTAGATCTAGATCTGGATCTAGCTCGGGTTCATCTAGCTCGGGTCCTCGAAAACAGTGGCCGTGTCGCCTTGTCGCCGTTGCAGCCGGAGGAGAATGAGGCCGGAGGTGGTGGTGGTTTAGGAGGAGGAGGAGGAGGAGGAGGAGGAGGAGGAGGGGAGGTGGTGGTTGTGGTTTAGGAAGGAGGAGGAGGAGGAGGAGAAGATGGCCGGAGGTGGATGTGGTGGAAGGAGGAGGAGAAGGAGAAGGCCGGAGATGGAGGTAGCCCCGAGGTGGAGGAGATTACCGGAGGAGGAGGAGGAGGTCATCGGAGGAGGAGTAGGAGGGTCGTAGTAGGAGGAGGAGGCCGTCGGTGGTATTGCAAGGAGAAGAGGAGGAGGAAGGAGGAAGGGGAGAAGTGAGGAAAGAGAAGAGGGAGGAGGGCCGGCATGAATATATAACAGCTTACCGCACCTAGTATCTTGGTGCGCCGGTGGTAAATTTTTTAATTTTTTCACCCAAATCTTAAACCTGAAAAAGTCTTGTTTCTGTTTTCCAATTGACGAATCCATTTTTTCTCCAAACGGCCGTAGGCGGTTGAATTCGAATAGGAAATTTCGCGTAGATAGATTTTGATATAAAAAAGTTTTTCATCGGAGGTCGTATGCAACCAGAAATCCCGTTTTACCGAAAAATGATGCCATTTTACATAATATATCGAAATTCATTTTTTCAAATTTTCATGAAAAGTAGATTACATAATACATGGGCAGTTGAAAGGATTTTATTTTTTGAATTTTCTATCATTTTCATTTATTTTTTTCAATAAAAAAGGGGGGGGGGGGTGTGGAGAGGGAAAATCATGGCTGCCCTTACTGCCGGCGCACCATCATGCTGCTCCGCCGGTGGTAAGTTTCTTACCACCGCGCACCAACATGGTGGTGCGCCGGCAGTAAGGGTCTCATTTTTTGGTCCGGTCGGTCCCCTTCGAATTTTATCGCCGGCGCATCTTTTTTGCGCGGCGTAGTCTCCATCGCCGGCGCACAGTGCGCCGGCACTATTTGCCACCGGCGCATGGATTTGCTGGTGCGCCGGTACTACCATTTCCATCTATAGGCCTTTTCCTAGTAGTGTTATCTCCTTGGACCTTTGTACAGGTGGCATATAGGTACCCCTTTGTGACACTTGGTTGAAACATATGTAATGCGATGATAATCCATGGAAATCCGAGCTATTTAGGATAAGGTGCGAGCACTATTAGTATTCGATGCATGAGGCTTGCAACTTATAGGAAGTTTTATGCATAACTCGTATGAATTATTACTACCGTTGACACAATTGTTTCCATGCTTTCAAAATAAAAGCTCTAGCACATGAGTAATCCCTGCTTCCTCTGCGAAGGGCCTTTCTTTTACTTTATATTGAGTCAGTTTACCTACTTCTTTCTATCTTAGAAGCAAACACTTGTGTCAACTGTGTGCACTGATTCTTACATGTTTACTTATTGCATTTGTTATATTGCTTTATGTTGACAACTATCTATGAGATATACATGTTACAAGTTGAAAGCAATTGCTGAAAGTTAAATCGTCCTTTGTGTTGCTTCAAAGCCTCTTATTAAGAATCTATTGCCTTATGAGTTAACTCTTATGCAAGACTTTTGATGCTTGTCTTGAAAGTACTATTCATTAAAAGTTTTTGCTATATGATTTAGTTGTTTAGTCATTATCTTTTTGATAGCAAACTATATACAATTGCTTTGAGTCATTTCATTCATGTCATATGCTTTACAATAGTGTTGATTAAGATTATGTTGGTAGCATGTCACTTCAGAAATTATTCTTTTTATCGTTTATCTACTCGAGGGCGAGTAGGAGCTAAGCTTGAGGATGCTTGATACGTCTCCAACGTATTTATAATTTATGATGTTCCATGCTAGTTTTATGACAATACCTACATGTTTTGTTCGCACTTTATATTATTTTTATGCATTTTTGGAACTAACCTATTAACAAGATGCCGAAGTGTCAGTTCCTGTTTTCTGCTGTTTTTGGTTTCAGAAATTCTACACAGAAAATATTCTTGGAATTGGACGAAACAAAAGCCCAAGGCCTTATTTTTCACGGAGTGATCAGAACACCGAAGGAGAGACGGAGAGGGGCCACGAGGTGACCACCCCACCTGGCGGCGCGGGAAGACACAGTAGCGGCTACACCGACGGGGAGAAGGGAACCCAAGTCAGCTCTCCGCCTCTCACAGAAACGAGTGTTAGTACTTAGTAGAGAGAGAGAGTACTCCATTTTTGTTAGAAGAATACTCGATATTTGTTAGCAGTTAGTACTTGTGATCACGATTTCGCTTATAGCATCAATTCGGAAACTGGAAAAAACTACCGATGAATGTGGCTCGCCTCGTGTTCCACGTGGTGGTGGCTAGAACGATGTGCAGTGTTGGACAACCTTGGTGTCCTCGTCCTCGCTCCATTGCTGGCCAGGTCGTCGCTGTATGCTGCGACATGCATACCAAAAAATTAATAATCGATCCGATCGAGTTTTACAATGAAATAGCGACACAGATGTAGCGGACCACTGAGCAACATTTACACTAACCACAATGAAAATATCATCAGTGATACTCCAATGTGATACACCAATTAATGAGGTAAAAAATTAATGAGGTATCATATATGCCATGTTGGTAAAAAATTAATGGAGTATCATATATGCCATGTTGGTAAAAAATTAATGTGATACACCAATTAATGAGGTAAAAGATGGGAGTATAATCATAATATAATACGGTATCATAGCACGTAAAACTAGAAATATTAATGTCAAATATATTATGTACATAAATTTGCATTAAGATTCTATAAAATATTAAATATGATGAAACTTTAATACTATTTTACTGTGGGGATGGTATCATAAACATGTATTATGTATTCATATGCATAATACTAGTGTATAATATTTTACATTGTGAGTAGTTTACACTCGAGCCAATCAAGATCTGTTAAGAATTAAGAGTAATCGTAGACCCCGTGTCATGCAAGTCCGGGCGTATAGGACCTCTGCATATAAGCAGACTTTTGGCTCTCGAGTGCTACGCACCCATACACCCAAAATATGTAATAATTTCAAAAGGCCAAAAAGAAAATGAACCTTCCTGGAAACCAAGAGTGATCAAATTTGAACTCGTAAAAATATGTTTGCAAAAGAAATAATTCCCATGGTCTTCAGGGAAAAAAGAAACAAAATTATGACGAATATAAAGTGAATAGTACCTGATCATGGGGCGTTTCAAATTTGCTTTTTTACTCAGAAAGATTACAATGAAAGTAATTCCCTAGAGAAATATTTTTATACGAGTGCAATACCTGATCATCTTTGATTCCTAAAAAATTTCAAAAAAACTAACCTTTTTTCCCAAGTATGGACGTGTGTAGCACCCGAGAGATCTTATGCATTTATCCTCTGCATATCCTTAGATTCTTAACATAAGAGTGAATCATTGTGTGGTGCATATTCATAGGTCATGTGTGAGGTGACTACCGCCGTTTAAAATATCCGTACGGGGATGAGCAATGAAACAGTTTGATAAGTTTAATATAGGCATAATCATGGATGAAGCCCTTTAATATATACACATTTTTTCGCGCCAGATCAAAGAAACACGGCGGTTCTATATAACAAAAGCAAGCAAATTGCTAAACCCAGGTAAAAGTGTGTTCAAAGGCTCCTCGATGAGGTACTTTTGCAAAAGTTACATTAAATAGGATGATATGTGTGACAAATGCACAACTGTAGGATAAAAATGTGGAATTCACTCTTAATTTTAGAATAAACTTTGATAGAAAGTTGTGCAATAATATATTGATTATATAGTTTAATTTATCCTATGAAAACATGCTAAAAACTATGTATTGTAAAAGGCTTAGACTGCTTACTACTATCAAATAGGTAGTATCATAGATGACTCCATTTATTAAAATGTATATTCATCTTCTCTTGGTAACACAATATGTTACCATCATCCTCTTTTTACTCATCCAACAGTATGCATGTCACCAATATGTGTAGTTGACATGACATTGCATGAGGAAGCATGTTATGCTTTCGATAATATGTTACCCTTTTCCATTTACTTCACACATTTAATCAATGTCAACCTTTGCAAATTTGACCAAGAGTTTAAGAAAAATATCTATCTATAATACTGATAAACATACAATATGAAAAAATATTTTATGAGATTTCTAAAACTTCCTTTGTTCTTATATGTAAGGCCACTTCTTATTGCAAGCCAAAACTTTGACCTATAATTTCACCAATAAATATAAGTTATATGACATCAAAAATATATCATTGAAAAGATCTTTCAAATATGAATCTAATGATAGGTGTTTCCATTACATATACCCGACGGGTACCCGTACCCATTGGGTACCCGGTGGGTAGGTTAAATTGTACACATGTCACTCACAATTTTAAATTTATCGATAACAAATTTGATTAAAAAATGAATTATCTCAACTCAATAACAGACAATTGAGTACATAAAAATTAATAAAATATAATAATCACATTCTCATGTTCTAACTTATAAGTCAACAAAAGTAGACGTGTCACGTAAGAAATTTAGAATAAACAAGCAGGCTATGGGTATACCCGCGGGTACAAAGCTATACCTGCGTCCTACCATAATTTAACGGATAGTATATAGGTACTACATATGGGCATAAAAGTGTACCCATACTTTACCGACGCGGGTATGGTACCCGCGGGTACCCATACCCGTGGGTAAAATTTCCATCCTTAGGGCATCTCCAGCGGGCCGACGCATTTCAGACGTCTGAAATGTTCGTTTCCGTCGGGCCGTGGACGCCATGTGGCCCAGGGCGACCGTTTGCATCGGGGGTACCTCCAGCGGCACAACGCATTTTTTTAGCGGGGACATTGTCAAGGTCGTTAATGGCGTTTTACGTCCCGTCGAGGACTGCCGTGGGCGATTAACTGTTCCCGCGCGACGATGGTCGTTCCCGCGCGACAATGGTCGTTCCCGCGCGTGCCCAATACATTGGCAAGTTTCGCCGGCATTTCGCGCGCGCGGGAAACGACCTGCGCGCCAACGCCGTTTCCCGCCCCGCCGTGGCTATACATGGTGGACACCGACGGGGGTGACGGGCACACCTCAAGCTAAACCCTAGCATCTATCCATGGCCGGCCACAACCTTACTTGGGAGCACGTTGTTCAGATGTGCCGCCACCTCCACCCAGAGGAGGAGGAGGAGGAGGAGATAGTCGCCGCCGGCGTTGAGGCCCAGCAGCTGGACCTGGAGGCGGCGAAGGTGGAGGTTGCGGAGGCGGTGGCGGAGGCGGCAGAGCGCGTCGAAGGGCGCCTCGCGGCGACCAGGGCGGAGATCGCCAACGCCATGGCCGAGCTCGCCGACGCTAGTGCGAGGCTCGCGGGCGTGGCGGCGATGGCGGGGGACGCCGTCAACCACGACATCGCGGGGTTGCGGCGGGCGGCGGCGGCCGGGCGAAGGAGGAGGCGGCGGTGGTGGCGGCGGCGGAGGAGGCGAGGCGGCGGCGGAGGAGGCAACTCTATGGCCAGACACTCTGTTGGACTCCTCTCTGGCGAGGCCCTCGAACGCCAGCGGGACGGATGTCCGATTGCCGGCGTGCGGCGTGCGGAGTCGCGCGCTTCGCGCGACGGCGCCGCCCCTCCGAGTAGTACGGCGACTGCGCCAGGCGGTGTAGGCCGCCACGACGGCAGTAGGTACGGCGTTGTAGTTTTAGGTTAACTCGACTAACCTCCCTAAAGATGGTCCTTTTGGCCAATCAATAGTAATGAAAAAAACTTTTGCTTACCTAGTCACTGCCGACCGGGCCTGGATGCACCGGACACTTTCGCGACGTGGAGCGTCCGCGGAGACGCAAACCGGCATATTTGGGCCAGGTTTGCGTTTCCGCGACGGCCCGATCACTGCGTTGCCCACGGCGGGCCCGATGCATTTCCGGTCACGGACGCAAACGGTAGCTCAGCGTCCGTTTGCGTCGCACCGCTGGAGATGCCCTTACATATAGCTCATGTTTTGTTGTTTAAATTATTAGTCGAAGTTATACCTCAAAATGTGTGGTGTATTATATTTTGGGACGTCCATTTCTAAATACAGGCTGCATAGTATTTGGCACAAAAATCAAATAACGCATGTGGAGAGAAAGTTACACCAGGAGACTGGTGCAACGCAATGCAACTTACATTTCGGATTTTTTTTCTCAAAAACCTATGCACCTTACATAAATAAACGGAGAGAGTTCTATAGATGTTGACATTTTTTAACAGCGAATTGAGCGAGTACCATAATATTTCACCAACATATCTTAGTTACTTCACTATGTCTAGTCTTATAATAAAATATGGACACACACCGAGTCTCACTAAAGAATTGTTTTGGCAAATAACTCTATATGGGGGAAATAACAGAGAAGACTATCTCCAAGACTCGATCAGGCTTCCGCGATATAGGGTAGGGCACGTGTTACACGTGATCAGCGCCGGCGTAATTGCACTGCTGCTGAACTTATACTTTGGTAGTGTGTCAAGGTGGGATCCCGGTGGGATGTCATTTTGTACTATGTAGTTTAAATTTTGATGTCAAAATTTGTATTAGAAAAGTCAAATTATACTACAAGTGAGACAAAAGTGGGATCCCACTTGACACCCTTATACTTTGGAACTTCAGCTGGCCGGCCGCGCCTGCAAGAGATCGAAATGCCACACTGCAGTGGCCGGGACGACCGATCACGAGCCCAAGTGGCAATGCGCCCCGTGCAACGCTGGCCCAAGGCCGGGAGCACGAGATTAACGTGACACTTAATTCTAGGACCGGCGTACTACCTTTGTCCCGGTGTGTTGGTCCCACATATATCTATACGTTGTCAATTTAATCAACATAATACAAACTATATGTACGTTATTAAAAAGTTTAGATGTCATCTCCATCTCCATCTCCACTACTTATAAAAGCACAAACATGGCAGGAACATTACATCTCAACCTTCAATTCCATTAGATCTAACGATTCATCACTCTCCAATGACATTGGCACAATGTCCATGTTTTCCACTACGGCATTACATCTCAGCCTTCCCACTAATCATCTCCATCTCCATCTCCATCTCCATCTCCATCTCCACTACTTATAAAAGCACCAACATGGCAGGAACATTACATCTCAGCCTTCAATTCCATTAGATCTAGCGATTCATCACTCTCCAATGACATTGGCACAACGTCCATGTTTTCCACTACGGCATTACATCTTAGCCTTCCCACTAATCATGTCCACTAATTGAGGTAATTATTACTCCAGGATTATACAAGTATGCTAGACTGTTTCCTACTAATCACGTCCACTAATTGCTCAAGGAATTACACGTATGATACGAATTTTTTCAGATCCACTGCCTTAACGATTGTTTCGTCAATCACCATTAGCACGTCTGAAAGTATACTACATGGCTGACTACACCGCACTGGCGTCGTCGCCTCCTGCCTCACTCCCGAGTCCGTCGTTCATGCGTCGCCGCCTCACGTCGGCGTACTCCAGACGTCAGGAGCATGAAAACTCGCCGGTGAGCCCTGTCGCGAAATACAGCTTTGAATTAACCGGTAAGTCTCGATTGCCTCTTTTTTTAATTCGAGTCTGCCCGATTTTAGCTTTTTTTTATTTCGGAGGTAGAGCGCCCGATTATTGTGTGTGTGAGATCTTTCCATACATAGTGTGTGCGTGTGACAAGGGTTTAAAAAGAAATATTCATTATAATCTCTTCATGATTTCAAAAGTTTATAGATTGATAATCATTTGGATGATTTTAGCTTTTTACCCATTTTATAATTGTGAATTATATGTAAACATACATGAGCTCTCATATCGTCAAGCACGAAACACATTTAATTGGCTTCGTAAAAACCCGCTAAAAGAGAAATATGTTTAATATTTTTTATGACACGTGAAACGTGCAATGCGTGTGCACGCTTACTAGTACTTTCTAATGGTGCAATGTTTTTATTCTATAATCTATATTGTGTTTGCCAAATTGACAACCAAAAGATATGTGCATGCCTAACCCACTAGGATGGAGGGAGTACTACTGTAAAATACTGGAGGGGGCCCGTCTCCTAGGTAGACACATGTGTTTTTCGGAGGTGTCTCGCCATCTCACCTGAAGTTGGTCGTTCAGAGCAGGACGGACGCGTGGATCAGTGGACTTGTCGTGAAAATTTGGTGCCACTACAAGAAACTATGCATGTAGAGACGCTCATTTAAATGGTTGGAGACGCTTTATTTCATCTCTACGGCATTATAGAGCCGCTTTGGTAAAGCGTCTTTGAAACGTCTCCTTATGCACCGTCACAAAGCACATAGAGACGTTGTGCCATGCGTGTCTAGGAAAACATGAGACGCTCATATTACATCTCTACAAGCCTAGAGACACTTTTATATATGGATTATTATAACGTCTCAACAATCCCTATGAACGCTCTATTACGTCTCAAATAAATGTAGAGATTAATTTTAGTTGCTCCAGGGTAGTGACGTAAGGCTCAATTTTCTTTGTTTTTTATATAAACATTGTTTGCCTGATGAAAACGCGATCATTGTTCATCACATACTATACATAGAGATATTCCACCAATGAAGCATATTCATATGCAAAAATTATATTGAGAAGACACTGAGACAAAATCACTTGGAAAGACGAAGTTGATGAAAGCTTCAAGCATCCATAAGGTGCAAATACACTTGGAAAAAATATACGAGCTTACATACATTTTCAGACTTTCTATCTCTAAATAGTACGAACTATCTAAGAATTTGCAACATGTGAGATCCAATATCTTCTACACAACTGCCGCATTTGTAGATATCATTTATTTTCCTCCAATAAGCTGCAAGTTCCATTTAGAAAATATGTTAGTACAAACAAACTTCACGTAATGAAATTTCAGAGTGTTGACTAATGGCACCTACATAAATAATTTTCAGAAAGAAATTAAAAACAATGAGATGGTACTTACTGAATCTGTCATAATCTTTGAGTGTATGTACTAATGGTTTCTTCTGCAATAGAATCAGCATGACTAATGCAAGCTGCAGAAAAAGGAACGGAAAAGAAACTTGATTTTAGTAAGTACCCCCTACCTCGTGATCGAACAATACAACGCTAGAAGTGTCAAACACCAGACCTGCAAGAGAACAAATAGCCCTGAGCCATGAATATGTTACATTGCCACATTTCAGTTTTCTGTCTTAAGATAAGGTGGGTTCATATAGAAATACAAGTATGCATACACATACCTGTAGTAGGCAGCTTATTTTACTGTCTCCGTACAGGACAAATGATCCTTCTTTCCTTTTCTTTTCATCACCTAACACAGTAATAAGATTTCTAAGAGCAAGAAGGCCTCTTCTCAGATGTAAAACGTGAGGCCATCCTTTTTTCCGTAGATACCGTGAATATAGCATGACAACAACTGCAAATAAATAATACCCATTATGATAAATAAAGGCATGTTTTACAAATATGTACCAAAATTAGTGGCCAATTGTGTCTATTTTAGAGCAATTCATTGTCCAAAACAATAGTTCTTCTGAACTTTGCACTTGAATATGTAAGCATCTGCACTTAAATGTACAAACATCATGGAAGTAGTTCGTGGTCTCAATTCAAAACCTATAACCAACAAATAGTGTAATATAGCAACACGATAGGTAGAAACAGAATACAGAGATGGTACTGTATACAACTTGATAAGAGCAAATTTCCTGGCAACCATACAGTTAGCCTATAGCCATAAACACCGTACTACTTTTTTTTACAGGAATAGATAATTGGCAGCTGCATCTTTTATGACCGATAAGTACTCTCGCCGTACCTTTGATCCTTATTACTATTCTGGATATCGACTAACACAAATTGCTAGGACCCATTCAGTCATCGACAACATACTATCCTGCATAAGTCAATAAGATTACCCCCATCAATTATCTTGAATCCAGATTGTAGCAGAACTGAAGAAAAACATTCAAATCTCAGTAAATAACTCGGAAAAAGTTAATGGATATTGTAAATGAGAACATGGTCAAAACAGTCTTACTTTGTGCATGCTGACGAAATTGGTGACATATACTCCATCAATTCCACTTAAGTGCTGATAAAGTTTTAATCCTTCTGCAAAAATTAAAGCAATTTCCACGGATACAGGACAATAGAAACACACTTTAATACATACTCAGTCACAGAATGAAAGCGACACATGTAAGGAGTAAGGACAGGGGAGAAGGAACCAAAGCACTAATTCACAGCATACAGGTAAAATAAGTCATGCAGACCTCATACGGTACATGATGTGGAAGCCAGCGAAGGTTGCTTACCATCTTATCTCACTTGACGGAGATGGAGAAGACCAATTATGGTCGGTGTCTCATACCGCCATTTGTCTTGGGAGACGAATTCCTTGCGCTGCCTGGGGGAGAGGACCCCGGGGAGGGATGAGGGCAGAAGGGGGTTGGTATTCGAGAGGGCAACGGGATAGTTCGCCGGAGAGCAACACCGCGGTAGACTCTACTGGCGGCGGCGCTATGTTTTGCTAGGTTCCTAAGTCAGATACGTGAGAGATGGGAGATTGGTAGAAAGAAACCTGGGTTGTGGGTTTTCTGGGCCTTGGGGTTTCGTGGGATTATTTTTATTTTCCTTTACAGATATATTGAGCGGGGGATTTACGTTCTCAAAACGACGTCTTTAGATCATGTTGGTTTTAAACGTACAGACGAAATTAAAAGCGTCAACTGGATGACGTCTCTACGTGACTATTTTGGCGTAGTGTGCTTCACACATGGTCGGTGCGGTTCTAAAGAATCTCCTCCTACGGGTATTGCTTGACGGAATCGAGGCGAGGGCGTGGGTTGGGAACTCAATTGCCTGAGAGAGAGGGAACATGAGGCCCTAGAATTTGAAAAGAGTCTCCAGTGCTCAGGGTCGGTGTCTCGATGGGCGCACAGCGGGTTGGGGGTGGCTACGCAGAGACGGGAGGCTGTTGGCGGCACGCGCTAGAGATGGACTACGCATGCTAACTAGAGAAGGCCACCAATGGGCGCACTCGCTAGTGGCTTAGGGCAACATGCATGCGGTGGCAGGCAGGGAGCCTGAGCATGCACATCCCTATTCCTTTTTTGAGGATAAATCGATGTATTTGAGGGACATAGAGAGTGACAAGTTGAGTAGTCACTGAAAAAATTGTAAAAATAACCATAATTGAAAACAGTATATCGTTTGTTACTCCTGATCATTAACATCGTGCCCGTCGGTCAGAAAATGTGTTAAATTGCGCTAACCGAACAATCAGGGTTTTTTGAGTAACCGTAAATTTGCAGTCTTTCTAAACCTTATCCTAAAATAAGATGGATTTTTTTTGTAATTTTCTCATGTAGATGGGACTATGGGAGTTTATGCAGCCAAGCAGATTGGTGCAGGTATAATACTGCGAATCAACAGGGTGAGGTGTTGTTTACAGCGCGCCTGCAAATAACTGGCGAAACTGTTCATCCGCACTAGAAGCAGAGTTAGCTGCATGCGATAAGGTCTTGAAGCTGGCCCTGAACTGGTCCGAGGAGCCAATTGACCTGGAGACAGACTGCTCGGCTGCCATACATGGACAGTTCTAGCCTCTGGAACGAAATGTTTCTCTTTTTTTTCCAAATCTAAAATTTTGAATTATCATCTCTAAAATATCAATCAGCAATGTTGTCTCGTGATAGATTTTAGTATGAAATGGAATACGAAGGCGGCAGATACTCTGAAAAATACGACAGGTCCCAAAATTTGTACTGCACTATTACGTAATCAACAAGGTGATATATGTATGACAGATACTCTGAGTCTCTGACACTCAACATTCCAGCTCCCGAAATTTTCAATAAAGAAAATATATTAATACCGAGAAGATGCCAATTATACTTAGCACCTGCACCAATAAAATACTTGAAGACGGATGCACACAACAAAAATAAAATAAAAGAGAGGAAAAGAAAAATACCCTTATTGAAAAAATTAAACCATAGGACGCTTCACACGCTAGCGCTGCTGAAAAACAATCGACTAAAGTGGCACGGGGAATGATGGTGACACCGGGGCCGTATCAGACGAGGCGGCGGCAGATGGTGACGCCATCGGCGATTGCGAGCTGGCAGACCTCGACGCGCGGGTCGGCAGCGAGCTTGCCGTTGAGGTCCCTGATGGCGGCGGAGAACCTAGTGTCGAGGCCGGACATGAGCGTGCCGAGTGGCATGGCCACGGTGCCGCCCCAGAGCGTGTTGTCGTAGATGATGGTGCCGCCGACGCGGACCAGCCGCAGCAGCTGCTCGTGGTAGTTAACGTAGTTGGGCTTGTCGGCGTCCACAAAGGCGAAGTCGTAGGTCGCCTCCCCGCCGTCCTCCTGCTCCTGCTCGGCGAGGAGCTCGGCGAGGCGGTCGAGGCCGGGGCCCTCGCGGAAGTCCACCTTGTGCGCCACTTCAGCCTTCTCGATGAAGGGGCGGCCCACCTCGTAGCAGTCCCGGTCGGTGTCGATGGCCACCACCTTGCCGTCGGCTGGGAGGGCGAGCGCCGTGGCGAGGAGCGAGTAGCCGGTGAAGACGCCCACCTCGATCGTCTTCTTGGCGCCCGCCATCTTGATCAGCATCCCCAGCAGCTGTGCCTCGTCCGCCGACGACTGCATGTATCCCCTGAATCCAGAGAAGCAATTTGTAGCTCGATCAGAAAACCGAAGCAAGATCGCGTGGGTACATGCAGAGAAAGGACGTACGAGGGGTGCTTGTCGGTGACGAGGCGGAGGTCGCGCATGCACTCGGGCTCGCGGGGGAACACGGTGGTGTTGAGGATGTACGTGTACAGGGCGTCGCTCTTGAGCAGCGTCTTGTTGCTGCTGTCGATGGCGCTGTGCACGTTGGCCACGATGTCGCTGCTGGGCGCCATGTCTCTCCCTCCTCCCCTCTCCGAGCTTCCTCTCCGCTAGCTTTATTGGTGATCTGGTACTTGGAGCGTGTGTGGTCGAGTGAGTGAGTGTCTGTCCACTCAGAGCTTCCCCATATTTATCAACTAGCGGAAGGGGGTTGGTGTGTCATTCGCCCTACCCAACTAAATAAGTTACTCCCTCTGTTCTAAAAAAAGAAATTTTTGAATAGTATAAATTTGTATGTATGTATACACTAAATAGTGTTTAGATACATTTGAACTTGGACAAACTCAAGAATTAGGATGGAGCGAGTATGTCAATTTTAACTATCCTTTGTGTTACGTTATGTTATGTTATGATCTAAATTCATATAAAAGCGAGTAAGCTCTTCGCCGGTAACGGATCGTCATCACCGCCTATATAGTCTTGTAACCCGCTGGCTAGGGTTAATCACATTATAAGATAATCCACGGTGTTTATAAACACCTTCCGATATAGTGAAGTTTTGCTGGTTAGCGCCATGGTTTTTCTTCCATGTGTTGGAGGTGTTTTCCACATTGAATCTTGTGTCTTCCGCTTCGAAATTCTTTTTCGTTATTCGTTATTGATTGGCATTTATAACACTTTGACCTCGTTCTTGCTGAAAGTGAGGTCACACGTCTCGCCCATGCAATCCCGGACGACTCGCGTGCGGTGCTTCGAGGAACATGGACAGTGTGCGGATATCCCGTACACACCTAGTAATTTCAAGAGTGTTTCAAATTTAGGGGGATGTGTGTCGGTAAAGGAGAGAATATGTTTCAAATCCATTGCATCTCGTCATTTCCCCAGGTGCGCCAGATGTTGTGGCATGGATTACAACACCGGGGAATAGAGCTCCCGTTTTCTACCCAGGTTTAGGCCGTGTTGTGTGAAACCTTACGCCTTGAAACTATGTTTGTATATGGTGGATCTCTACGGAAAGTGTCTTTGGCACATGAGCACCAGTGCTCCTGTTTTCTAAAAATCATATTTTTTGAATTCCAAAAAAATTGATATTAAGTACTCACATACATATAAACATTTCGAAGATACTGTGTGAATTTTGTAGAAAAATATGTTGTATTTTGAGCTATACAAAAAAGACAAATTTCTGACAAATATATGCCACTATACGTAGCAACAAATTTGTTTTTTCCCTGTAGCTCAAAATACAATGCAATCTCTAACAAAATTTTGCACAAGTATTCATGACATATGTATGTATTCACGGAATAAATGTGACGATTTTTTAAAACATAGATATACAGTTTTTAAATTTTTTAAAAACCAGGAGCACTGGTGCTCATGTGCACCAAATTTGCTTCCGGATCTCTACCGATACAGGGTTTGTTTCTAGGGAAGAAGCAGTTAGTTCCTTTCCTCGTCAACCTCCCATCTGTCCGCGGCAGCCATGACATTCTTTTATATTGTCCGCTCAGACACGTAGCTCGGGGTGTGACGCATGGCCGCAATGTGGTACACAAAGCTCAACTACACTGGGCGTGTGGCGGGGGCTACAACCTAGTTAACTTCCCTGTGGCGGCCTAACTTTGTCGCGAATATACTGGCCCTCCATTGCGTGCTGATGGCGCAAGCGCTTCAGTCCTGTAGTGGGAAAAACTCTGAACTTGTCCCATGACTTCTTTCTAGGCTGAGCCATAGCCGGGCCGGACCCGTGTAAGGAGACCTTTACACAGGGCACACGGGCGGGCTCGCTCCTAGGAAGTCCGTGGCCACTCCCTTTTTCCCTCGGTGGACAATATTCAACCATTTGCTGCGAATGCCCCTGCCGCCAATTTTGACCATATTTTGAAAAAAAAGTCAAATAAAATGTAGAATTATCAGTAGAATATTAAACCAACTCAAAGAGCCATGTTATGTTCCCTAGTTGCCAGGAAAACAAATACAAGACCTAAGTTCTCAAAAATATTTTTAGAATGTCTTCTAAAAATTGCTGTTCTTTCTGACTTATCCTGGCTTTCAACACAAATGACCAAGTGATGGCAAATTCAACAACCCCCTTCATGATAGTGCGCCCAAATTTTTGCACATAGGTCCATCTTGGGATGGCAAACAAAAGTGCTCACAAAAAGTTTTTGAACCATTTTTAGTGCTAGATGGGGTTCATTTCATGAAGCAACTACACTAAATACTACGAAAAATAGCGGCACTCCAATTTTGAAAAATATTAGATCACATGAGATGGAAAATCCTAGATATCTTGACTTTTCTTTATTTCTAACGAATTTTCCCCATTTAAAAGAGTTCCGTGGAATTTTCCAAAATTAATTCAAATTAGAGCTATAGATGTGCTCTAGTTTGATCCAGAATTTGAAAAAAAAAATCATTTTAAGGAACCCAAGTAAGGTCATATGTGGTATCCACAAAAAATATGAAATACTCAACCATCTGCTACGAATGCCCCTGCCGCCAATTATAATAAAAATGTAAAACCAACGTAAATTACCTGTTATGTGACCTAGTGGCCATGAAAAACACCAAACCTGAGTTAACACAACTGGTTTTGAAAGTCAATCTTGAGTTGACTTTGTTCATCTTCACACCTTCATTTTTGCACGGCCTAGCCTATATAAGCAGCCTCATTGCCTCCACCCTCTCTTGCCTCTCTTTGCCTATCATCTCCCATTATATTCTTTACTCCTCTCCTTGCCGTCTCAATCTGGCAGGTTGTACGCACACCTCTTTCCCCACCCTTGGTGTAGATGTCTCCTTCCATTTTTTAGGTAATAACTGGGAGCGGGCTGATCGAATGAGAGGAATGAAGAGGTAGGAAAAATGTGACAGGGGTAAAGGAGGCAAGTACCAAACGAGGTCGAAGACACATCAAAACCACGAGAATAGGAAGGACACGAGGGACCTAACGGGGAACAAGAGACAATGGACTAAGCCCTATGCTGGGAAGAATGGATCAACGACAAGCTTTATCCGGCTCCAATGATTGATGGGGTGAAGACAGTGTTGCGCACAAGTGACTTTAGTCATCGCTAGGTGGTCTAGTGACCTATTTATAATTTTTACTACTTTTGGATTTTTTGTAGTTCTTTTGATGATTATTGATAGATCGCAAAACGGATTTTACTTAATGGTGGTTGGCAAGTCTGCGGAGAGAACACACCCGAGACGGTTGGATTTTACAGTGTAGGCTGGTAGGAAATGTCTAATTCACTTATGAGTTTAATTGACAGATGGTGGATGGCACCTGAGACGGTTAGATTGTACAGTGTAGGTTGGTAGCAAATCCCTGCTTCTCTTACGAGTTTAACTAATTTGAAATGGAGTTTAATTAAATTAAAGTGGAGTTTAATTAAGAGATGGTGGATGGTATGTTCGTGCAAAGAATGCAGCCACCAACGGTTGGATTTTATAGTGTAGGCTGGTAGAAAATGCGTGTTTCACTTACGATCTTAATTAACCTGAAATAAAGTTTAATTAACTTGAAATAGAGTTTAACAAACAGATGGTGGATGGCAAGTTCGTTCATGATACACACTGAGACAGTTGGAAAATCTCTTCTTCACTTTCCAGTTAAATTAACTTAAATGGATTTTAATTTTAATTAGTGTTGGATGGCAAGTTGTGGAGAGAACACACCATAGATGGTTGGATTTTAAGGTCTGCGGTGGATGGCAAACCCCTACTTCACTTTTGAATTTAATCATGGTTTTCCAAAATAACACTAGAGAAAATTAAATCTATTCCAAAAACCTCAAGACTCGGACATACCAATTAATTTGATCTAGTATCCAGATGGTGTATCTAAGCTCGGTGCTTCACTGCTTCACTTTCGGGTTTATAAGTTGCTTAGCCATACTATTAGTGACGAGTGGGGCCAAACATCGAGAGAGATCTTGTGTGGTGTCACTCAACAACATTTTGGGTGGTCCATCATGGGTACCTCAGGATTCCACTATTAGCGCATTAATGGTCAAAGTGTCTTGGCTGGATGAAAACAGTCTGTGTGGATATTCACGAGGCTCGGCTGGGCGAGGAGGGAAAAACGAGTAGTTTTTCGTGTATTGGGAAAAATTCAGAAGTACAAGGATATGTGGGCCAAGGAAGCAATTTTACCATGTAAGTATAGACTCTAATTTTACGTACATATTGTGAAATGGTTAGTTACCAACATGTATATCACTATATGGATATAATTGGATGTTTCCTTTGGCATTTGGATTCTTTGCTTTAGAGACCGACGATAATTAGAGTTGTCTTATGCAAAAAAAAAATATAGGAAATATGACATCTCTAAAATCTAGCTATCTGTACAGATACATGCAGAGAGTTAGAGAATGCAGTTAAAACAAATTCCTCAAGTTGAGCAAAGGAAATGCTTTAGGCAACTAATGGAAAACTTCAAAAAGAAACATGAAGATGTTTTTTGGTCGGATGTGGCCAGCAGACAAGGCTTATCGTGTAGAAACATCTAACAAACATATGGCCAAGGTACTTGAAGCTAAGCATGAGGTAGCTAACTACTTGAGTACTTATCATAAGTTCATAAATTAAAGTGGATGAAATGTGACTTCGACATGGAAATAAAATGTGATGACATTCACAATAATCTAGCTTAGACCTTAAAATGTTGTATCAAAGGAATGAAGGACCTTCCCCAGATGAGCTATCAGACCCGCTAAGAGAAAAAATCATGAAGCTTTTTCATAGGCGGAGAGAGGTTGTGAAACTTCTCAGTGGAATTATACTAGCTACCTGGTATCATTCAACATATAGATACTAGGAATAGAGAACTTCATCATTTCAATGTTGGAAGATCAACATGAGAAAGTTGTGAGGTTAAAGACATCAACAAGAATAATCCTAGCCAAGTTGTGTAGATAAGTAGTTGTGAGTGCGCTTGCCTAGAATGGCAGAACACCGGGAAGTCTTGCGATCGTGAACTTACATTCATTATAGGGACGACAAGTACAAACTTCCATCCATATGTGCATAAGTACTTCAGTACTACTCAGTGAGTATGTTCCGGGCAGCCTATGATGGGCCGAGATTGAGCCCATCACACACAAGTCTCATTTGCCTCAGGTTAGTCTAGATTATGAGGATGGTGCCACCGATTTCAAAGAGATCCATAGAAGGACAGCGGAAATCAAGAATCAAAGGTTGTCTTGAAGATGGTGAAGGGGATAAAAATTTAGTTGGCATATGAAAAAATCAGGTTGATGGCAGTGAAGAGAAGGCGCAATAAAATGAGTCAAAGGAAAGGCAAAGGAGAAAAATAAGTATGGCACCGCAAACAGATGTAGAAAATGTGGACAGCTAGGCCATAGGAAAAAACCATATCTAGAAAATAAACCTAGAGAAAGGTAAACATTTGTATTGACATATTAGTAATTAGTCTCTTATTTCTAATATCCTTTGTATTGAAACAAAAAATAAAATATCAGAAGAAGTTCATAAAGTTGAGGATAAACTTTCTAGATATTTGACCGAGCAAGAGGTTTTTTTCGTTGATGTTGGACACCGAAGAGAACTGCAATCACACTGCCTCCTAGCCTTAATGACATGCCAATGCCCTTTACACGGAGGTAGTCCTTCTGCTTTCTTTCATACTAGAACATATGTGCACGTGTTGTTGGGCTCGTCCATATTAATAGATGTATAAGTGCACAAACATGATAGTAAAAAAGTTGAACTACCCATTAAAATAATTTCTGACTAAATCAAATACAACAAATTCGAAACAGAGATAAGTAATTATACTTATATATACAATGCAATGCATAGAGAATAAACTGCAACCATAATGTTCTGATTTTTACCTACTTTAGTTTATTTTCAAATCGTTTTCTATGTCATATAAGAAGCATTTTTTTCCACACCTAGCACCGACCAGAAGAAAAAATGTATGATCACAACTATAAAGATACAGTCAAGGATAATTAGCTGACCATATTCCATTAGTTGCTTATGGTGGTAATTTCAGAGTTCCTAGGTTAAGTAGCATGATAATTTTAAGTGATGACATTTATTGGCTTCTGAATTACTATATGAGTATGCCAAATTAAGTACAACACCCAAACTCATTTCCCATGAAGTGATGCCTTTAGCCTTTGGAGCACTGGTAGTAATAGCAGTACCTAAATGAATCTAGACTATTACAACTCAAGATGACCCTATGATCACTTGGCAATGTCTAGAGTCCAATAAAATGTCGTGCCACCAACCTAATTCTGACCTTTATAACAGAAGTGATCCATAGTTGGTAAGTTAAATAAACGGGCTTCTGTTTGTATTGTTAATTTCTTCTGACTGTATCTTTACCTTTTTGTGCAAAAATACAATACTTGGTAAGACACCGTTCAATAGAGATTAAAACACACTTTGTACTTCAGACATCATGCAAGGAGGCAGATTCCACATCAGACCTAGATAAAATTGAGAAGTTTTTTAAGGAACGGAGGGAGTACATAGACATACTCGAGAAAAGAGTAAGTGTTTCACATTGCAGCGCCTTGACGAAAGTGGCGAGGTATTATTTATTTAAAGTTTTTGATGGTTCACAAACTAAAATGAGACATACCCTAATTTGGGTTCTTATTATTACAAAAAAAAACTTTGTAGGGGCTTTCCCTACCAAAATCCTTCAAAAATGACACCATGTAAGTGATGACAGGGATTAAATCTTCAAAATTAATTTGGCAACATCCCTTTTGTTGAAGGGAATTGAAGATGATACGTATGGCACTTTAATGACATGTAACAGTATATATATTTTAGTAACCATAAATAGTGTGAGCCAACACAAAGCTATGAGTGACAAAGGATTAACTTGTCAATGCCTACAGATTGTAGACTAGGGTTTTGTTAGAAGTAGAGGGCAAGTTGATCTCGAAGGTTTCAGCCGAAAAGTACTCGACGATTATGAAAACTAGGGTTATGTTGACAGTAGATTCGATCCTTTCTTCGTCCCTCGACTCCCCCTTATAGAGGGCGGAGCCGAGGGTTTCGTAATACACAAGTTACAGAGTTCGGGAGGGTTTCGTACCCAACCCGTAAGATTACAAATCTCTATCTTTCCTAATACAAACTATCTTTCCTTAACACTAAATGGGCTTCCAAGTCTTCTTCTTCGAGTCCTGGGCCTTTAGTAAACCCCGGGTACCATCTTTGGCAGGCCCATTGGGGATGCCTATGTCGTAGCCCCGAGATTTTTCTTGAATCGGAGAATCAGGGAAAATCTCCAATTTTACTCATTACACCATTTTTCAATTATGCAAACACTATTTTGTACAGGGATAATGGTAGTTGGGGCTAGTTCATCTGACGGATCAGGTACTAGTTAACTGCTCTAGTGGCAATCCGCAAAAACCTACTTCAAGATCACGTCCCTGGATATGATCTCGGGATACTGGTGTAAACTTCGACGGGTGCCGCTTAGGTCTTACCATTCTGTCGAGTCCCAGTCATATTTATCGGGTACCTAACGCGTCGTTAGGATTTTTCTTCGCATCTGTTGATACGGAAAAAGTAGCAATCCGCCGTGAGACGGTGCCACGCGCTCGAACGGATCTGGGGTCTTACCTTCGCAAAGTTTTGCGGCATTCAGAGATTTTGTCGCGACTTTTAGCGCTCTGAGAATATATTGTCGAGTGCTTTTCGGCTGTTGGAATAGCACATTTTGTCGAGTCATATTTTGATGACTTATTTTGTCCTCCCGATGGGAGTATATGTAGAGTTATCTGTGTAACTCGAAATATACTCACTCCTACTTCTTTCTTTTAATCAAAATTCATCGGGTACACGAGCAGCGTTCCCGATGGGAGTAGCCCCCGAGGCTGCAGCCAAGGACTTGTGCTTGGGTGTAGGCTGATTAGTATCCATTGCCGCTATATTTATAATCCTTCTCGACAGTTTTATATTTATCGGGTGCGCGACCAGCGCTCGATGGGAGTAGCCCCCGAGGCTATGAACAAATGCTTGCATTTGGTCATAGGCTCTCGCCATTTCTATCTTGTCAGACTCGAAATTTTCTATTTTTCCAAAGTAGCCCCCGAGCGTTTGGGCAAAAACTTGTATTTGATCAAAGGCTCCCGAAATAATCTTGCGTTGTCGATAAACTTTCCAAACTTCATAGTCGAGCTTTTCTTTTACCTTGATGACGTCGTTGCTGATGATAGCCACGATTTCTGTTTTAATAACATGCGAAAACTGCTTCTCTTACTGCCTTGTGGGTCCAAATTTCTCATCCGATGGACACGTCGTGCAAGTGGGGGACACATGTTCTCCACTTTTTCTGGCACACATTTCATAACCTCATCACTGTTAAAATACTTTTTTACCCCTGTATCCACGTGGTTATCATCTACCACACTTGTTTTCTATCCAACGGTCCGCCGCTTCACCGCACCTCTATATAAGATCCCCTTCTTCTACCTCGAGCACTTCCGCGCCGTTCCCCTGCTTCCCCTGCAAAACTTCCTCCTGCGCCCACAGCTTTTAGAGCTCTTCTCTTCGCAGCTGCATTCCTCCATTGTTGATTCCACCGCGTCGCTTGACCAGGCACAGACGCCCGATTCATCGATGGCTGGATCTAGGAGCTGCGGAGTGGGAAAGGTCCAAGATCACGAACCAGGATCTGAACCTCTTGAAGAAGCTGGGGATTAGCAAGAAACCCAAAGCGGTGTGCTTCCCCAGTGAAGAAAGCTACCCAACCCCTCCAATGGGGTATCGGGTAAGTTTTGTTGATCACCTCATCTGCGGTCTTTCCGCCCCATTCACCCTTTTCTTCGGGGATTGCTTTTTGTGTATGGTCTCCAACTTCACCACCTCACGCCCAACTCTATCCTTCACATTTCCATCTTCATCACCCTCTGAAGCCTTCTTGGTGTCCAGCCTAACTGGGCATTATGGAGCGCATTTTCTTCTGTCGCCGTAATGGCTCTGCCAATGTCGCCTATAATATAGGCGGCGTTGTTATTTCTGTTCGCTCCTCATCAACTACTTCGACGTCAAACTCCCCGACTCCGTTCAAGGGTGGCGCAAGAAGTGGTTATATATTCGGGAAGAAAACCATGGATGCGCTGAAGACAATATTCCTCCTTTTGACGGTGCCGAGAAAATCCTTCGCCGCCGTTCTTGGGACGCGAAGCTACCGAGGAAGAAAGGATTTCGAGGAAGCCGATGACTCGCATCCATGAGTTGCAGAATACTCGTAGAAAAGAATTATCAGGCATCAAATTACGGCGTATTTCCTTAGGACTAGAGTGCAGCCTCTTGAGCTAAAACCCTTCGGAATTATGTGGCGATGAAGACAGATCGCTTGTCGACATCTGAAGTCAAGGATTTGGATAGGCTTATCCGAAAAATTTCATCTCTCAAGAAGAAAGATTCTATCCCTTCCACTTATCGCGTAAAACCATACAGCGCCACCAATGCGCTTCCTAAGGTAAATATTGTCGCGTTATTTGTTATTGCCTTGCTATTTGTGTTGTTACTCCTTTCTGACATCCTTCCTTCTTTTTATACAGGACCATCCAAATCTTGTTTCTTCCTCCCCTTCCGGAAGGTGGGGAAGTCGAAGAAAGGGCCGTTATCTCCGACGATAACCAAGATGCCCTTCTTTTGCAAATGAACCCGAGAATCTCGAAAATCTGCGGGATCTAACGAAAAGGAGGATGCCTCTGAAGCCTGCGTCGGCACAATCTCCTCCTCTGCTGTTTCTCCAAAGAACAAAAGGAAAAGGAATGATGCCGAAGATTCCGGCACCTCTAAGCCCGAAGAAGCTGTTCCTTCTCGCGGAAGGCAGCTTATGATCTACCTCGAGACTCTCATCGGTTCGTAAGTACCCTCTCCCTGTTTAATTGCACTTGAAGATTTTTGTCTATCTTGCTTTTTATGTTGTCGATATTTACTTGTAGTGATGATGAAGAAGAAGTACCAAGCTGCTGATGTGGCTGCTCGCACGAGTACGTCACATACATTAGTTGCCTCGGAGCCGAGTTGAAGAGAAGAAAGTTCGCCTCCTCAACAGAACGTCGCGCCTCTACTCCTCCTTCAAGCCCCCTTGTCCCTTCACCAAAAAGGGCAAGGGTTGAAACAATCCGGAGCCTACTCTTCAATCGAGTAGCTCTTCTAACCCTCTCTTGGATGATGTAAGTTCTTAATCCGCTTGTCGCTGTCTATATCTTCTCCATTTGCTTCTACGTGCCATCATTTTTCCCATATCGACATTTTCTTTCTTTGTCCTTCTTTGATAGCCTACGATCAAAGAGCTTCTTCGCATTGGTGCTCAATTCCTTGGGTACCGTGATTATGCCAGCAAAACTGAAGGTAATTCTTCGTTACTTCTTTTTGCTTCTGCTTTCTTGCTATCTTGTTGTCGACGTTTTTAACTTTCTTGACAGAAAAACTGGCGGAGGTCAACGAGCGTGCCAATACACTTGCTCAAAAATTAGAGCAAAGTGAAGAAGCTCGCAAGAAGGCCGATTCGGATGCCGTTGAAGCTAGGCAAGAAGCTGACAAAGCCAAGGCTGATGCTGCTGGTGTCGAAGATCTTCGGAAACGTCTGCATGATGCCGAGACTTCGTTAAGCGATCACATAGTGATACGTCTCCAACGTATCGATAATTTCTTATGTTCCATGCTACTTTATTGATGATACCTTCATGTTTTATGCACATTATATGTCATATTTATGCATTTTCTGGAACTAACCTATTAACAAGATGCCGAAGAGCCATTGCTGTTTTCTGCTGTTTTGGTTTCAGAAATCCTAGTGAAATATTCTCGGAATTGGACGAAATCCGGGGTCCTATTTTTGCACGAAGCTTCCGAAGACCGAAGAGGGAAGGAAGTGGGGCCACGAGGCGCCGTCACCATAGGCGGCGCGCCCAGGCCTGACCGCCCGACCTAGGGTGTGGGGCCCTCGTGTGGCCCCCGCGTTGCCCTTCCGCCTACTTAAAGCCTCAGTCAAACCCCGATGCCGAGAGCCACGATACGGAAAACCTTCCAGAGACGCCGCCGCCGCGAATCCCATCTCGGGATTCAAGAGATCGCCTCCGGCCCTGCCGGAGAGGGGATTCATCTCCCGGAGGACTCTTCATCGCCATGATCGCCTCGGAGTGATGAGTGAGTAGTTCACCCTGGACCATGGGTCCATAGCAGTAGCTAGATGGTCGTCTTCTCCTTGTTGTGCTTCATTGTTGGATCTTGTGAGCTGCCTAACATGATCAAGATCATCTATCTGTAATACTATATGTTGTGTTTGTCGGGATCCGATGGATAGAGAATACTATGTTATGGTGATTATCAATCTATTGTTTATGTGTTGTTTATGATCTTGCATGCTCTCCGTTATTAGTAGAGGCTCTGGCCAAGTTTTTACTCTTAACTCCAAGAGGGAGTATTTATGCTCGATAGTGGGTTCATGCCTTCATTGACACTGGGACAGTGACAGAAAGTTCTAAGGTTGTGATGTGCTGTTGCCACTAGGGATAAAACATTGATTCTATGTCTAAGGATGTAGTTGTCGATTACATTACGCACCATACTTAATGCAATTGTGTTGCTTAGCAACTTAATACTGAATGGGGTTCGGATGATAACCTGAAGGTGGACTTTTTAGGCATAGATGCAGTTGGATGGCGGTCTATGTACTTTGTCGTAATGCCCAATTAAATCTCACTATATTTATCATATCATGTATATGCATTGTTATGCCTTTCTCTATTTGTCAATTGCCCGACTAATTTGTTCACCCAACATGCTTTTATCTTATGGGAGAGACACCTCTAGTGACTGTGGACCCCGGTCCTATTCTTTACATAGCATACAATCTTGCAATTGTGTTTTACTGTTTTCTTGCAAACAATCATCTTCCACTCGATACGCTTAATCCTTTGTTACAGCAAGCCGGTGAGATTGACAACCTCTCACTGTTTCGTTGGGGCAAAGTACTTTGTTTTTGTTGTAGATTCCACGTTGGCGCCGGAATCCCTGTTGTTGCGCCGCATCACATTTCGCCACCATCAACCTTCAACGTGCTTCTTGGCTCTCCTTTGGTTCGATTAAACCTTGGTTTCTTTAAACTTTGTGCGCATCATACCTTCCTCTTGGTGTTCCCAGCACGTGTGAGTTACACGCCATCAAGCTCTTTTTAAGGCGCCGTTGCCGGGGAACGAAGAAAAGTTACACCACAAGATTTTCAACTCCCGTCAACGGCTCTTTTAAGCGCCGTTCGGGGAGATCAAGACACGCAGGAGTCTCCACTTCTCAATCTCTTTACTTTATTTTTGTCTTGCTTTATTTTATTTACTACTTTGTTTGCTGCACCTAAACAAAACACAAAAAAATTAGTTGCTAGTTTAACTTTATTTATTGTCTTGCTCTCTATATCAAAAACACAAAAAATTAGTTACTTGCATTTACTTTATCTAGTTTGTTTTATTTCTGTTGCTAAAATGAATACTCCTGAAAATACTAAGTTGTGTGACTTCACAAATGCAAATAATAATGATTTCCTATGCACACCTATTGCTCCACCTGCTACTACAGCAGAATTCTTTGAAATTAAACCTGCTTTACTAAATCTTGTCATGAGAGATCAATTTTCTGGTGTTAGTTCTGATGATGCTGCTGCCCATCTCAATAATTTTGTTGAACTTTGTGAAATGCAAAAGTATAAAGATGTAGATGGTGATATTATTAAATTGAAAGTGTTTCCTTTCTCATTAAGAGGAAGAGCTAAAGATTGGTTGCTATCTTTGCCTAAGAATAGTATTGATTCATGGACTAAATGTAAGGATGCTTTTATTGGTAGATATTATCCTCCCTCTAAAATTATATCTTTGAGAAGTAGCATAATGAATTTTAAGCAATTAGATACTGAACATGTTGCTCAAGCATGGGAGAGAATGAAAACTTTGGTAAAGAATTGTCCAACCCATGGACTGACTACTTGGATGATCATCCAAACCTTCTATGCAGGACTAAATTTTTCTTCGCGAATTTATTGGATTCAGCTGCTGGAGGTACCTTTATGTCCATCACATTGGGGCGGCTACAAAACTTCTTGATGATATGATGATAAATTACTCTGAGTGGCACACGGAAAGAGCTCCACAAGGTAAGAAGGTAAATTCTGTTGAAGAAACCTCTTCCTTGAGTGATAAGATTGATGTGATTATGTCTATGCTTGTGAATGGTAGATCTAATGTTGATCCAAATAATGTTCCTTTAGCTTCATTGGTTGCTCAAGAAGAAAATGTTGATGTGAATTTCATTAAAAATAATAATTTCAACAACAATGCTTATAGGAACAACTCTGGTAATAACTATAGGCCATATCCTTCTAATAGTAATGGTTATGGTAATTCTTATGGGAATTCTTACAACAATAATAGGAGTGTACCCTATGGTCTTGAAGCTATGCTTAAAGAATTTATTAGTACACAAACTGCTTTTAACAAATCTGTTGAGGAAAAGCTTGATAAAATTGATACTATTGCTTCTAGAGTTGATAGGCTTGCCTCTGATGTTAATCTTTTAAAATTGAAAGTTATGCCTAATAATGATATTGATAATAAGTTTACTACTACAGCAAATTCCATCCAAGTTAGAATTAATGAGAATATAAGATTAATGGCTGAACTGCGTGCTAGGTGGGATAGAGAAGAAAATGAAAAACTAGCTAAAGAGAATAATGTAGCTAAAGTTTGGACTATTACCACCACTAGTAATGCTAATTCTTCACATGTTGCTGCACCTCCTACTATCAATGGTAAAATAATTGGTGTTGGCAATGTTTCTACTCCTAGTGCAAAGCGTACAAAACTGCCTGAAATTGCTAAAACTGCTGAAACTGCTTGTGATAAAACTGCTGAAATTTTTTCCAACCTTGGGAACAATGATCCCATTGCTGTAGCTCATAATGATTTAGATTTTGATGATTGCCACATCTCTGAAGTTATAAAGTTCTTACAAAAACTTGCTAAAAGTCCTAATGCTAGTGCTATAAATTTAGCCTTTACAAAACATATTACAAATGCTCTCATAAAAGCTAGAGAAGAGAAACTAAAACTTGAAACTTCTATTCCTAGAAAGTTAGAAGATGGTTGGGAGCCCATCATTAAAATGAAATTCAATGACTTTGAATATAATGCTTTATGTGATCTTGGTGCAAGTATTTCTGTTATGCCTAAAAAGATTTATGATATGCTTGACTTGCCACCATTGAAGAATTGTTATTTGGATGTTAATCTTGCCGATAATGTTAAAAAGAAACCTTTGGGGAGGATTGATAATGTGCGCATTACGGTTAACAATAACCTTGTCCCCGTTGATTTTGTTGTCTTGGATATCGAATGCAATGCATCTTGTCCTATTGTGTTGGGAAGACCTTTTCTTCGAACTGTTGGTGCTGTTATTGATATGAGGAAGGTAATATTAAATATCAATTTCCTCTCAAGAAAGGTATGGAACACTTCCCTAGAAAGAGAATGAAGTTGCCTTTTGATTCTATTATTAGAACAAGTTATGATGTTGGTGCTTCTACTCTTGATGATACTTGATACACACTTTCTGCGCCTAGCTGAAAGGCGTTAAAGAAAAGCGCTTATGGGAGACAACCCATGTTTTTACTACAAAATTTTTTTTGTTTTGTTGAGTCTTGGAAGTTGTTTACTACTGTAGCAACCTCTCCCTATCATGTTTTTGTGCCAAGTAAAGTTTCTATGTCAAAGTTGATGTTATATTTGGGATCGCTGCGCAGAAACAGCATTGCTGTCTGTCACGAATCTGGGCACAGTTCTCTGTAGAAAATTCGAAAAAATCTGCCAATTTACGAGCGTGATCCTCAGATATGTACGCAACTTTCATTAGTTTTGAGTTTTCCATTTGAGCAAGTCTGGTGCCAGCTTTAAATTCGTCTTTACGGACTGTTCTGTTTTTGACAGATTCTGCCTTTTATTTCGCATTGCCTCTTTTGCTATGTTGGATTCATTTCTTTGATCCATTAATGTCCAGTAGCTTTATGCAATGTCCAGAAGTGTAAAGAATGATTGTGCCACCTCTGAACATGTGAATTATTAATTGTGCACTAACCCTCTAATGAGTTTGCTTCAAGTTTGGTGTGAAGGAAGTTTTCAAGGGTCAAGAGAGGAGTATGATATACTATGATCAGGAGGAGTGAAAGCTCTAAGCTTGGGGATGCCCCGTGGTTCACCCCTGCATATTTTAAGAAGACTCAAGCGTCTAAGCTTGGGGATGCCCAAGGCATCCCCTTCTTCATCGACAACATCATCAGGTTCCTCCCCTGAAACTATATTTTTATTCAATCACATCTTGTGTTCTTTACTTGGAGCATCGGTTTGTTTTTGTTTTTGTTTTTGTTTGAATAAAATGGATCCTAGCATTCACTTTGTGGGAGGGAGACACGCTCCGCTGTTGCATATGGACACATATGTCCTTAGGCTTTACTCATAATATTCAGGCGAAGTTTCTTCTTCGTTAAATTGTTATATGGTTGGAATTGGAAAATGCTACATGTAGTAATTCTAAAATGTCTTGGATAATGTGATACTTGGAAATTGTTGTGCTCATGTTTAAGCTCTTGCATCATATGCTTTGCATCCATTAATGAAGAAATACATAGAGCTTGCTAAAATTTGATTTGCATATTTGGTCTCTCTAAGGTCTAGATAATATCTAGTATTGAGTTTTGAACAACAAGGAAGACGGTGTAGAGTCTTATAATGTTTACAATATGTCTTTTATGTGAGTTTTGCTGCACCGGTTCATCCTTGAGTTTTCTTCAAATAACCTTGCTAGCCTAAACCTTGTATCGAGAGGGAATACTTCTCATGCATCCAAAATCCTTGAGCCAACTACTATGCCATTTGTGTCCACCATACCTACCTACTACATGGTATTTTCCGCCATTCCAAAGTAAATTTCTTGAGTGCTACCTTTAAAATTCCATCATTCACCTTTGCAATATATAGCTCATGGGACAAAATATCCTTAAAAACTATCGTAGTATTGAATATGTACTTATGCACTTTATCTTTTATTAAGTTGCTTGTTGTGCGATAACCATGCTTCTGGGGAACGCCATCAACTATTGTTGAATATCATGTGAGTTGCTATGCATGTTCATCTTGTCTGAAGGATCTATCATTTTAGTGGTTGGAGCATGCAAAATTGTTAGAGAAGAACATTGGGCCGCTAACTAAAGCCATGAATCATGGTTGAAGTTTCAGTTTTGGACATATATCCTCAATCTCATATGAGAATAATAATCATTGCTACATGCTTATGCATTTAAGAGGAGTCCATTATCTGTTGTCCATGTTGTCCCGGTATGGATGTCTAAGTTGAGAATAATCAAGCGAGAAATCCAAAATGCGAGCTTTCTCCTTACCTTTGTACAGGCGGCATGGAGGTACCCCTTTGTGACACTTGGTTGAAACATGGCATGCAAAGACCCGGTAGTCCAAGCTAAGTAGGACGAGGTGCGGACACTATTAGTATACTATGCATGAGGCTTGCAACTTGTAAGATATAATTTACATAACTCATATGCTTTATTACTACCGTTGAAAAAATTGTTTCATGTTTTCAAAATAAAAGCTCTAGCACAAATACAGCAATCGATGCTTTCCTCTTTGAAGGACCATTCTTTTACTTTTACTTTTGAGTCAGTTTACCTATCTCCCTCCACCTTAAGAAGCAAACACTTGTGTGAACTGTGCATTGATTCCTACATACTTGCATATTGCACTTGTTATATTACTTTATGTTGACAATATCCATGAGATATACATGTTATAAGTTGAAAGCAACCGCTGAAACTTAATCTTCCTTTGTGTTGCTTCAACACCTTTACTTTGATTTATTGCTTTATGAGTTAACTCTTATGCAAGACTTATTGATGCTTGTCTTGAAGTACTATTCATGAAAAGTCTTTGCTATATGATTCACTTGTTTACTCATGTCATTACTTTTGTTTTGATCGCTGCATTCATTACATATGTTTACAAATAGTATGATCAAGATTATGATGGCATGTTACTTCAGAAATTATCTTTGTTATCGTTTTTGTTCCTGCTCGGACGAGCGTAAGCAGGGATGCGATACGTCTCCAACGTATCGATTAATTTCTTATGTTCCATGCTACTTTATTGATGATACCTACATGTTTTATGCACATTATATGTCATATTTATGCATTTTGGAACTAACCTATTAACAAGATGCCGAAGAGTTCTGTTTTTGCTGTTTTTGGTTTAAATCCTAAAGGAAATATTCTCGGAATTGGACGAAATCTTCGCCCGGGGTCCTATTTTTGCACGAAGCTTCCAGAAGACCGAGGAAGGAAGTGGGGCCACGAGGCGCCGTCACCATAGGGCGGCGCGGCCGGGCCCTGGCCGCGCCGACCTAGGGTGTGGGGCCCTTGTGTGGCCCCCGCGTTACCCTCCGCCTACCAAAGCCTCGTCGCGAAAACCCCGTGCAGAGAGCCACGATACGGAAAACCTTCGACGCCGCCGCCGCAATCCCATCTCGGGGGATTCGGAGATCGCCTCCGGCACCCTGCCGGAGAGGGGATTCATCTCCCGGATGACTCTTCATCGCCATGATCGCCTCCGGAGTGATGAGTGAGTAGTTCACCCCTGGACCATGGGTCCATAGCAGTAGCTAGATGGTCGTCTTCTCCTTGTTGTGCTTCATTGTTGGATCTTGTGAGCTGCCTAACATGATCAAGATCATCTATCTGTAATACTATATGTTGTGTTTGTCGGGATCCGATGGATAGAGAATACTATGTTATGGTGATTATCAATCTATTGTTTATGTGTTGTTTATGATCTTGCATGCTCTCCGTTATTAGTAGAGGCTCTGGCCAAGTTTTTACTCTTAACTCCAAGAGGGAGTATTTATGCTCGATAGTGGGTTCATGCCTTCATTGACACCTGGGACAGTGACAGAAAGTTCTAAGGTTGTGATGTGTTGTTGCCACTAGGGATAAAACATTGATTCTATGTCTAAGGATGTAGTTGTCGATTACATTACGCACCATACTTAATGCAAATGTCTGTTGCTTAGCAACTTAATACTGAATGGGGTTCGGATGATAACCTGAAGGTGGACTTTTTAGGCATAGATGCGTTGGATGGCGGTCTATGTACTTTGTCGTAATGCCCAATTAAATCTCACTATATTTATCATATCATGTATATGCATTGTTATGCCTTTCTCTATTTGTCAATTGCCCGACTGTAATCTGTTCACCCAACATGCTTTTATCTTATGGGAGAGACACCTCTAGTGAGCTGTGGACCCCGGTCCTATTCTTTACATAGCATACAATCTACTATTTGTTTTACTTGTTTTCTTGCAAACAATCATCTTCCACTCGATACGCTTAATCCTTTGTTACAGCAAGCCGGTGAGATTGACAACCTCACTGTTTCGTTGGGGCAAAGTACTTTGGTTTTGTTGTGCAGATTCCACGTTGGCGCCGGAATCCCTGTTGTTGCGCCGCATCACATTTCGCCACCATCAACCTTCAACGTGCTTCTTGGCTCCTCGGTTCGATTAAACCTTGGTTTCTTTCTGAGGGAAAACTTGCTACGCATCATACCTTCCTCTTGGGGTTCCCAATGAACGTGTGAGTTACACGCCATCACATGGCTGCACAAATCGCTCGTGAAGAAGCGATTACTAAACGTATAAGGACGCAAAATCGTCGCTTTGTCAGTAAGTATCTGAACCACTTCATATCCTTTGGATTTTTTCCTTTCTGCACTCTTTTGCTGATCGGATTTTTTTATTTTGACAGATAAAACCTCTCAAGAATTTGAACTTGAGGATCCCGACAATGATCCTCTTCTTGACGCCGTTTCGTTCCTTGAATTTCATGGGACGGAAGCGCGTGAGGGCATTGATGAAGCCAGGGCAGGGTTGTCGAGGCTTTTCCCCTACTTCTTCCCGAAGAAAGAGGAACCCGCAACTTTCCTTGGTCTTGCCAAGTGCTTTAATCCTCCCGAAGATCTTGGGCTGAAGATGCGCCATGAGAATATGAAGGTTGTCGTTGAAAGCACTGTTGCCTTAGTTGCTGATAGTCAACAGACTATTGATTGGGCAAAAGTGGGCAACACGGAGCAGATAGAGCAAACAAAATGGCGATCATTGATCAAGGCGGCAAAGCTGAATACGAAGAAAATCCTGGCCTATCTCGGGATCAAGCCATCTTCGACTCCCAGCTCATCAAGGCCGGAGGTCTAGTTTAATGCTCTTTTGCTTTTAGTTTACCTCCTCCTTTTGGTACTGTCGCCATAGTGCTCCTGGCGATAATTAGTTCTTCTAGAGGTCCTTCTTTTGTAATAGACATGTATATATTATGAGAATGAATGGAAGTCGATCTTTGTCTCAATGATTGATGTCGACGTTTTTCTATTTTTTCAGTTAATTTTTGACAACTATACGTCAATTCCTGGTCCTTCCGAAGTTTTTCCTTCGTCCCTTCCGAAGAAGTCCTCTGTCCCTGTTAATCTTGTTCATGATTCTGCGAGTAAGGATCTGACAGAAGAATTGAAAGAACTTCGAGGACAACTCCAATCCGTGAAGAAGCAATCGCTTATGCTCATGGAACAATCTCGAGAATCTTCTGAAAGGGAAAAAATTGCACTCCAACAAGCTCAAGCTGCCATCGCTGAGAAGGACTCTGCTGTTGCTGAAGCTGCTGCAGCTACGTCTCGAGAAAATTCTATGCTCCAGCTGCTGATAGATGCTAGCTTGGATATGGCAGGTATGTTTCATTATCTTTGTCGTGCTTCTTCTTTGCTGCTTATTGATGCGCGTAGATGTACACGTCCGTTGGGAACCCCAAGAGGAAGGTATGATGCGCACAGTGGCAAGTTTTCCCTCAGAAAGAAACCAAGGTTTAATCGAACCAGGAGGAGCCAAGAAGCACGTTGAAGGTTGATGGTCGCGAAATGTGATGCGGCGCAACACCAGGGATTCGGCGCCAACTAGGAACCTGCACAACAACCAAAGTACTTTGCCCCAGCAGGTGAGGTTGTCAATCTCACCGGCTTCTGTAACAAAGGATTAAACGTATCGAGTGGAAGATGTTTGCAAAGAAAACAAGTAAAACAAGTAGATTGTATGCTATGGAAAGAATAGGACCGGGGTCCACAGTTCACTAGAGGTGTCTCTCCCATAAGATAAAAGCATGTTGGGTGAACAAATTACAGTCGGGCAATTGACAAATAGAGAAAGGCATAACAATGCATATACATGACATGATAAATATAGTGAGATTTAATTGGGCATTACGACAAAGTACATAGACCGCCATCCAACTGCATCTATGCCTAAAAAGTCCACCTTCAGGTTATCGTCCGAACCCCCTCCAGTATTAAGTTGCAAAGCAACAGACAATTGCATTAAGTATTGTGCGTAATGTAATCAATAACTACATCCTTAGACATAGCATCAATGTTTTATCCCTAGTGGCAACAGCACATCACAACCTTAGAACTTTCTGTCACTGTCCCAGGTATCAATGAAGGCATGAACCCACTATCGAGCATAATTACTCCCTCTTGGAGTTAAGAGTAAAAACTTGGCCAGAGCCTCTACTAATAACGGAGAGCATGCAAGATCATAAACAACACATGAACAATAGATTGATAATCACCATAATCATAGTACTCTCTATCCATCGGATCCCGACAAACACAACATATAGAATTACATATAGATGATCTTGATCATGTTAGGCAGCTCACAAGATCTAACAATGAAGCACAACAAGGAGAAGACGACCATCTAGCTACTGCTATGGACCCATGGTCCAGGGGTGAACTACTCACTCATCACTCCGGAGGCGATCATGGCGATGAAGAGTCCTCGGGAGATGAATCCTCTCCCGGAGTGCCGGAGGCGATCTCGAGAATCCCGAGATGGGATTCGTGGCGGCGCGTCTCCGTAAGGTTTTCCGTATCGTGGCTCTCGATGCGGGGGGCTTTAAGTAGGCGGAAGGTCGCGAGGGCCACACGAGGGGCCCGGGGGCAGGCCGCGCGGCCAAGACTGGGCCGCGCCGACCCCCCGGCTGCCTCGTGGCCCCACTTCGTTAGGTCTTCGGTCTTCTGGAAGCTTCGTGCAAAAATAGGACCCTGGGCGAAAGTTTCGTCCAATTCCGAGAATATTTCTTTACTAGGATTTCTGAAACCAAAAACAGAAAACAGCAGCTGGCTCTTCGGCATCTTGTTAATAGGTTAGTTCGAGAAAATGCATAAATATGACATATAATGTGCATAAAACATGTAGTATCATCAATAAAGTAGCATGGAACATAAGAAATTATCGATACGTTGGAGACGTATCAGCATCCCCAAGCTTAGTTCTGCTCGTCCCGAGCAGGTAAAACGATAACAAAGATAATTTCTGAAGTGACATGCCATCATAATCTTGATCATACTATTTGTAAACATATGTAATGAATGCAGCGATCAAAGCAAAGGTAATGACATGAGTAAACAACTGAATCATATAGCAAAGACTTTTCATGAATAGTACTTCAAGACAAGCATCAATAAGTCTTGCATAAGAGTTAACTCGTAAAGCAATAAATCAAAGTAAGGCGTTGAAGCAACACATAAGAAGATTAAGTTTCAGCGGTTGCTTTCAACTTGTAACATGTATATCTCATGGATATTGTCAACATAAAGTAATATAATAAGTGCAATATGCAAGTATAGGAATCAATGCACAGTTCACACAAGTGTTTGCTTCTTAAGGTGGAAGGAGATAGGTAAACTGACTCAAAGTAAAAGAATGGTCCTTCGCAGAGGAAAGCATCGATTGCTGTATTTGTGCTAGAGCTTTTATTTTGAAAACATGAAACAATTTTGTCAACGGTAGTAATAAAGCATATGAGTTATGAAAATTATATCTTACAAGTTGCAAGCCTCACGCATAGTATACTAATAGTGCCCGCACCTCGTCCTAACTTGGACTACCGGATCTTTGCATGCCATGTTTCAACCAAGTGTCACAAAGTACCTCCATGCCTTCGTACAAAGGTCTAAGGAGAATGCTCGCATTTCGGATTTCGCTTTTGATTATTCTCAACTTAGACATCCAAGCGGGACAACATGGACAACAGATAATGGACTCCTCTTAAATGCATAAGCATGTAGCAAAGTTATTATTCTCATATGAGATTGAGGATATATGTCCAAAACTGAAACTTCCACCATGATTCATGGCTTTAGTTAGCGGCCCAATGTTCATCTCTAACAATTTTTGCATGCTCCAACCACTAAAATGATAGACCTTCAGACAAGACGGACATGCATAGCAACTCACATGATATTCAACAATAGTTGATGGCGTTCCCAGAAACATGGTTATCGCACAACAAGCAACTTAATAAAATATAAAGTGCATAAGTACATATTCAATACTACGATAGTTTTTAAGGCTATTTTGTCCCATGAGCTATATATTGCAAAGGTGAATGATGGAATTTTAAAGGTAGCACTCAAGCAATTTACTTTGGAATGGCGGGTAAATACCATGTAGTAGGTAGGTATGGTGGACACAAAATGGCATAGTGGTTGGCTCAAGGATTTTGGATGCATGAGAAGTATTCCCTCTCGATACAAGGTTTAGGCTAGCAAGGTTATTTGAAGCAAACTCAAGGATGAACAAGTGCAGCAAAACTCACATAAAAGACATATTGTAAACATTATAAGACTCTACACTGTCTTCCTTGTTGTTCAAAACTCAATACTAGATATTATCTAGACCTTAGAGAAACCAAATATGCAAATCAAATTTTAGCAAGCTCTATGTATTTCTTCATTAATGGGTGCAAAGCATATGATGCAAGAGCTTAAACATGAGCACAACAATTGCCAAGTATCACATTATCCAAGACATTTTAGAATTACTACATGTAGCATTTTCCAATTCCAACCATATAACAAATTAACGAAGAAGAAACTTCGCCTTGAACATTATGAGTAAAGCCTAAGGACACATGTGTCCATATGCAACAGCGGAGCGTGTCTCTCTCCACAAAGTGAATGCTAGGATCCATCTTATTCAAACAAAAACAAAACGAAAACAAACCGACGCTCCAAGTAAAGAACACAGATGTGACTGAATAAAAATATAGTTTCAGGGGAGGAACCTGATGATGTTGTCGATGAAGAAGGGGATGCCTTGGGCATCAAGCTTAAGCGCTTGAGTCTTCTTAAAATATGCAGGGATGAACACGGGGGCATCCCCAAGCTTAGAGCTTTCACTCCTCTTGATCTTAGTATATCATTCTCTCTCTTGACCCTTGAAAACTTCCTTCACACCAAACTTCAAGCAAACTCATTAGAGGGTTAGTGCATCATTAATAATTCACACATTCAGAGGTGACACAATCATTCTTTTCACTTCTGGACATTGCATAATGCTACTGGACATTAATGGATCAAAGAAATAAATCCAACATAGCAAAAGAGGCAATGCGAAATAAAAGGCAGAATCTGTCAAAAACAGAACAGTCCGTAGACGAATTTATAAATGGCACCAGACTTGCTCAAATGGAAAAACTCAAAACTAATGAAAGTTGCGTATATATCTGAGGATCACGCTCGTAAATTGGCAGATTTTTTCGAATTTTCTACAGAGAATATGCCCAGATTCGTGACAGACAGCAATGCTGTTTCTGTGCAGCGATCCCAAATATAACATCAACTTTGACATAGAAACTTTACTTGGCACAAAAACATGATAAGGAGAGGTTGCTACAGTAGTAAACAACTTCCAAGACTCAATAAAAAAAAATTGCTGTAGGTAAAAACATGGGTTGTCTCCCATAAGCGCTTTTCTTTAACGCCTTTCAGCTAGGCGCAGAAAGTGCAAATCAAGTATTATCGAATGAAGAAGCATCAACATCATTACCAGGGGTGTTGGGAGTTTTCTCAACCAAGCATAGTATATTTGATATATAAGTTTTAGCGTCTCCCTTTTCATTAGTCTTAGGCTTGCTACTCTCATCGAACAAATTTTCCGGAACAAGCCAAGCATAGTTATTTTCTAGTGCGTCATTCATAGCTAGAAGTTTACATGGTATTGGTGCTTTGATTTCCCCTCCATCATTAATGTTATTAGTGTACATTATTCTATCCATGTCCATTTTTTCAAGGAGACCAATAAAATTGGTATGAGAACCTAGCATATTAAATTTAGCAAAAACCTTTCTAGCCTCTCTTGCTAGACCACCAAATTCTCTAAGAAGGGTTTCTAAAACAAAATCTTTCTTTTCCCTTCTTCCATATCACCAAGTGTAAGAAACATGTGTTGGATTATAGGATTGAGATTAACAAATTTAGTTTCCAACAAGCGAACTAAAGCAGCAGCAGCAATTTCATAGGTAGGTGCAAGTTCTACCAAGTGTCTATCTTCAAAATCTTCAGTAATACTAACATGATTGAAAAATTCTTCTATATTATTTCTCCCAACTATGGACCCACGTCCTACCGGTATGTCCTTTGTGGTGAAATTAAAAGGAAACATAATGCAATAAGCAAAAAGTAAACTAGGCAAATAAGGTAAAGACGAGTAACTAATTTTTTTGTGTTTTTGATATAGAGAGCAAGACAGTAAATAAAGTAAAAACTAGCAACTAATTTTTTTTGTATTTTGATTTAGTGCAGCAAACAAAGTAGTAAATAAAATAAAGCAAGACAAAAACAAAGTAAAGAGATTGAGAGTGGAGACTCCCCTTGCAGCGTGTCTTGATCTCCCCGGCAACGGCGCCAGAAAAAGTGCTTGATGCGCGTAGATGTACACGTCCGTTGGGAACCCCAAGAGGAAGGTATGATGCGCACGGTGGCAAGTTTTCCCTCAGAAAGAAACCAAGGTTTAATCGAACCAGGAGGAGCCAAGAAGCACGTTGAAGGTTGATGGTCGAAATGTGATGCGGCGCAACACCAGGGATTCCGGCGCCAACTAGGACACCTGCACAACACAACCAAAGTACTTTGCCCGAAGCAGTGAGGTTGTCAATCTCACCGGCTTGCTGTAACAAAGGATTAAACGTATCGAGTGGAAGATGTTTGCAAAGAAAACAGTAAAACAAGTAGATTGTATGCTATGGAAAGAATAGGACCGGGGTCCACAGTTCACTAGAGGTGTCTCTCCCATAAGATAAAAGCATGTTGGGTGAACAAATTACAGTCGGGCAATTGACAAATAGAGAAAGGCATAACAATGCATATACATGACATGATAAATATAGTGAGATTTAATTGGGCATTACGACAAAGTACATAGACCGCCATCCAATGCATCTATGCCTAAAAAGTCCACCTTCAGGTTATCGTCCGAACCCCCTCCAGTATTAAGTTGCAAAGCAACAGACAATTGCATTAAGTATTGTGCGTAATGTAATCAATAACTACATCCTTAGACATAGCATCAATGTTTTATCCCTAGTGGCAACAGCACATCACAACCTTAGAACTTTCTGTCACTGTCCCAGGTATCAATGAAGGCATGAACCCACTATCGAGCATAATTACTCCCTCTTGGAGTTAAGAGTAAAAACTTGGCCAGAGCCTCTACTAATAACGGAGAGCATGCAAGATCATAAACAACACATGAACAATAGATTGATAATCACCATAATCATAGTACTCTCTATCCATCGGATCCCGACAAACACAACATATAGAATTACATATAGATGATCTTGATCATGTTAGGCAGCTCACAAGATCTAACAATGAAGCACAACAAGGAGAAGACGACCATCTAGCTACTGCTATGGACCCATGGTCCAGGGGTGAACTACTCACTCATCACTCCGGAGGCGATCATGGCGATGAAGAGTCCTCCGGAGATGAATCCCCTCTCCGGCGGGGTGCCGGAGGCGATCTCCGAATCCCCGAGATGGGATTCGCGGCGGCGGCGTCTCAGCAAGGTTTTCCGTATCGTGGCTCGCGGTCTGGGGGTTTCGCGACGGGAGCTTTAAGTAGGCGGAAGGTCAACGAGGGCCACACGAGGGCCCAGGGGCAGGGCCGCGGCCAAGACCCGGGCCGCGCCGGCCACCCCCTGGCTGCCTCGTGGCCCCACTTCGTTAGGTCTTCGGTCTTGGAAGCTTCGTGCAAAAATAGGACCATGGGCGAAAGTTTCGTCCAATTCGAGAATATTTCTTTACTAGGATTTCTGAAACCAAAAACAGCAGAAAACAGCAACTGGCTCTTCGGCATCTTGTTAATAGGTTAGTTTCAGAAAATGCATAAATATGACATATAATGTGCATAAAACATGTAGGTATCATCAATAAAGTAGCATGGAACATAAGAAATTATCGATACGTTGGAGACGTATCACTTATCTCCTTATTACTCACTGACTTGTTTTAAGAGACAATAGGTGCTTTTTTAGATGCTGCTACTGAAGATGAACGTGTCGAAGCTCGTTCCAATGTTCTTCTTCGGCTTGCACGTGAAAATGGGTCGACTTTTTGGGGCACGCCTGAACGGACTCGCCAAATCGTCAGATTTCAAGATCGCGCGCTTCAGGTTCGCGAGTATCTTGACTTCTGTACGAGGACTTTGTCTCTGGTCTATGGTACCATGTTTCCTCGCAATAAGATGCCAGAAACCCTTCCTGCGTTGATGGATAAATTTCGAGATGCTCCTCGCATCCATGGCTTTGTACGAGCTCAACTAGCTGCTGGCGCAAGGTTTGCGATGATCATGATAAAAATCTGTTACCCGAAATTAGACGTCGGGCAGATTGTTCCAAAGTGCTTGGAGAAAATGTCGAAGAGGAAAAGAAACTTCGGCAAATATGATGATATTGTTACTCCTGTTGCCGAAGACATGATGGATGAACTTCTTCGGATGGATGCCGAATTCTTCGTGAAGGGCAGCTACGCTGAGCATAGCACTCGTGCTGTAAATAATGAGCGCTTAACCATAGACAATATATTGGGAAATCCTTGAAGACAAACTTGTTCCAAAGATTGTATCTTGTGTATATGATCTATATTGTAAAGTCATTATATTTTTATTTTTGTCGCCAAGCCCCCGGGCATTTTGATTGCAATATTTTTGTTTATTATAATGCGAGGTTGTCCCAAGGCAAGATAATATACACTGTGTACTATTTTTGCGGGTGCGCCCCCGAGCTTTTTGTTGACCGCTATTTTGTCGATATATTTTTTTATTTTGGCGAGGTATTTTTTACCAAGGCAGGATGCTTCTTTTGTGTTTATCGACACTGTATATATATATATATTGTATCATTTAGGGGGAAGCCCCCGAGCCTGTCGAGAAAAAGATATATAATTCCACTATCTTTATTATATTGCAGCACCGCGAGCCCGCCTCATTAAAAACCTTCTCCGGCCCCACTCGGTGCCCCGAAAAAGGAAAAGAGTGCGTCTGAAAACTCGCGGGCGTTTCAGTACATTGTATGTTTACAGAGGAGACTATATTTCGTCATCTAAGCGTAAAAACGCCTGAGCTGCGCCACGTTCCAAGGATTTGGCTCAACGTTCCCCGTCTTCTTGTCCTTGATTCTGTATGCTCCTCCTTCGATTACTGTCGTGGTATCGTCATGACATAAGCCATAGGGTGGCTAATCGATGTGGTTCCTTGTGGTCTCACGGCGGTATCCGGATGCGGGTATGGGCACGAGTGACACAGCGACGTACCCAGGTTCGAGGCCCTCCGATGGAGGTAACACCTCTACTCCTGCTATGAATGTATATGATGATCACACAGTACAATGGTGCTCCTTGAGCTGTATATCCGGCTGCTCCTGGGAGGCTAAGGTAGACGAAGGTCTCTCTCACAGGGCAGCTCTAAGACTAGTGAATGAGAACTGATCGATCGTCCCCCGCACGAGGGGGTAGCCCGGCTTATATAGGCACCGGTACTTTACATATAAGTCCCTATAGTCTAGTGGCCGGCATGGCCGGCTTCGGCTCCCTCCCTTCCCGAGGCGCTGACATCAGGGAGCCGTTGAGCGTAGTGGCACGTCCCATCCGCCTGCTCGGGTCAGCGGCGTGGAGGTGCTGTCGTTGTCGTCATCATGCTCTGTAGCGCGTACGGTTCGACGTACGCCATGATGGCATGTCTGGCGCGTGGCACTGCTGCTCTACAGTGCCCCGTACTTTACGGGAGATGAGGTCAGCGTGGACCTTTGAACCCGGCTCACCTACCCAGTTCCTTCCAGTGCAAGACTCGCCAGCCTCGAGTCGGTCTAAGGTACAAACCCCAGTCGGATATGGCTTGTAGAAGCCGGCCCGGCTACAGCGTTGAAGGCGCAGCCAGCCGACTAGGACTTAGAGCCCGCCGGCTCAGCCGGCCACGGCTCCAGCCGGCTGCTCCTCAGCCGGCCTTTGCCGCGAGCCGGCCGTCCTCAAGCCGGCCGCTCCGCGTCCATTGCCCTACCGGGGTCTTCCCCCCGACATTAGCCCCCGAAGCTGGCAAGGTCCTGCGTTAAGAAGGACCTAGGCAGGTTTCCCTGGCTTCTATTTATCTCTCGCTTGTTTCCGACGGCTCTCGGAGGGGCCAGCTGAAGATTTTCATTCAGCCGGCTGCGCCCTCATCCGGCTCGCCTCGTCCGGCTTCCTCTAGCCGGACGCCTTTTTGCTCCTGTTGTTTTCACTTTTTCTTAAGTGTTGATGATGCTTCCGGCTTGTTGCCAGAATTTGGGGCCGGGTCGATTTTATCGTCCGGCTCCGGCTCGGGTGCACCGGCAACTCCGCCGCCTCGAGCCCCGCGCCCGACTTGACCGTTCTGACGGCTTCGTCAGCGTGGCCGTTTCGTCTGGTCACATCGCTGTCCCCTCCGGATCCGGTGCGGTCGTGGGGAAGTGGCCCGACGGTTTCTGGTAACCGCAGCGGTCGTGGGGGCAGTTATGGCCGCAGTAAATCCCGACGTGGCCCACGATCGCCACGTGGCCACGCAACCGGCGCGCCGGGCGGCTATAAATGCCCCCGGCGCGGTACCGAGGCGCCCTTCTTCTTCCTCGCGTTTTCACTCCGCTTCTCTTTCTTACTCCACTCGAGCGCTCTTCGCACGCCGTCACTTCTTCTCCGGCGACCTCTGGCGAACCCCGGCGATCCTACGCGGCCGGAGCTCTCCGCCGTTCGGCAGCCGCCCGCACGCCAAGCCGGCGCCACGGGGCCCCGCGGCTCGACGCTGCGCTCGTCGCCACCGCGCTCTCCTCCGGTGAGGAGCGGTTCTTCCTCGCCCTTCGATCTCTCCTGGTCCTCTTCTACTTCTTCTTCGACGATGGCCTCCGCCAGCGGGTCCTGGAGGGGCTCGTACATGCACGACGACGACATCGAGCGGCTGGTGCGCCTCCGCCGGATTCCTCGGGAGGTGATCACGCGGGCGCCTGGCGAGGAGGTGGAGCCCAAGCCGGAGCCTGGCGAGCGCGTCGTCTTCGGCGCGCACCTCGACCGCGGGCTGGGTCTGCCGGCTTCGCGCTTCTTCCGCCGGTTCCTGGAGTTCTTCGGCTTGCAGCCTCATCATCTGCCAGCCAACGCATGCGTCCTCCTCAGCTGCTACGTGGCCTTCATGGAGGGCTACGCCGGCTTGTGGCCGACGTGGATTTCTGGAGCCGGCTCTTCTACCTCAAGTCGCAAATGACGAGGGCCGCCTGAGGACCTGCGGCGCCGCCTCCATCTATCCCCGCGCCGGCTCTCTCTTCCCGAAGATTCCGTGTCGACTCGGTGAAGAGCGCAGATGTCGTTCTTCTACGTGAAGAACGCCAACCCAGCCTTCGACTGGATCAACTTGCCGGAGTATAATCCGGCTCCTCCGACCACCCGGCTCAACTGGGGTCACAACGCCAAGTCGCCGGATCCGGACGCGGAGGTCAACCTCCTCTGGGACTTCTTGGGGGAGTGCGTCAATGGGGGCCGGCTGAGCGCCGAGGACCTCCTCTGCACTTAGCGCCGGGTGATACCACTCCAGGGCCGCGTCCACAAGATCGGGCTTATGTCCGGCCGGCTGGATCCGACCCGGACGTCGAGGGTGGCGCTCACCAAGGCCCAAGTCGCTCACCGGGTGAACAACATCACCAAGGCCAACATGCCGGAAGCCTGGGAGTGGGGGCTGCCGCCTTACGACCGGGCCGCGCCGCCTGAGCGGGTAAGTTGTGTTCGGCTTGCGCCTTTTGACTTGCGGCTGCGTGGCCCACTTGTTATTCATCTGTTCTTGTTTTCTAGATTTTCCCCCGCCAAGAGATCGAGGACGGCGACTTGGCGCACAAGATCTGGACGGCGGATCTCGTGGATCCGGCTGACCAAGCCGGCGACCAAGCCGGCGATGATGACCTGCCGGCGGTGCCCGACCAGGGCGGCCAAGGGGAGCACAACCCGCCGCCTTCGCCGGAGCAGCGGGAGGAGGAGGTGGAGCCGGCCACGTCCACCACGGGGCCGGGACCGATCCGGGCGGTGCCTCTGCGCACGAGGCCGCCTGCCGCCTCGGCGACTTCCGCGCCGAAGAAGAAGCGAGCCGCCGGCGGGAGCACGGCCAGGCTGGAGGGCCAGGCCAAGACAGCGCCAGCAAGGGCCCAAGAAGGTCCCGGAGATGGCCGGGTAAGTCCTTTTTGTTTTCTTTGTTGTTTGATTCCTTTTCTTTCCTTACTTTGCACTCAACTTCCTTTGTTTGTTTGGCTAGGGCCGCCATAAAGTTCACCCAGGGCGGTGCCTCTGGGCCGGCTGCTCGTGCTGCGCCGCCGCCTCGTCGGCAGAGGGAGCCGACGCCGCCGCCTTCGACACGTGCGCGCACGCCGCCCGTTGTCGTCGTGCCGCCCGTGGTTACGCCGCCTCCCGCGGGGGCGTCTTCTTCGGCTGCGCCTCCTTCAGCGCCGGGCCAGGGCGCCCAGGGCGAGTCGGCCCAGAGGCCCACTCTTGGCGACCTGTTTCCACACCGCGCGCCGCTGTTGGGGCCGGCGGCTGGAGCTGGCCGAGGTGTGCCACCAGCGGCAGGAGCTGGAGCTGGCGGAGCTGCGCCGCCTGAGGAGCCGGAGGTGGTTCCCACCGGGCCAGCCGCGCCGCCTCCGGCTTCGGAGCCGCCGAGGGCGGAGCCGACTGGGAAGGAGCCGCAGCGGGAGGAGCCGGCGCGCGCTAAGGACGCCGACTCCCGGGCGTTGGTGAGGACGAAGGCCCCGGCGGTGTCGCCCACTAGCCTTCACGTGGCCAAGGGTGCCCGGTTGGTGAGCGTGCCGTCCGCCTCGGACTCCAGCTTCGGCTCGGCTGGCACCATGGAGCAGGCCTGGAACCAGGCGGACTCCTGCGAGATAATCAGCCGGGAGGGGCAGCCTGGCACGGCGCCCTTGAAGATGCTTTTCTCTGGCTACCGAGCCAGCTTGAAGAACAAGGCCGCCGAGGTTATGGCCCAGCTGTCGACGCTGGAGGATGCTGACAAGGTAGGTGGCTTCCCATCTTATTTTCTGCGATTTTATTGTTATCTTGGTAGCCCTCCGAGGCATGGGCCGGCTGCTCGGAGCCGACCCAGGTTTCGCCTAAACGATTGACTCTTTTTCAGGTGGTCGACGAGCGACGCACCGTCTTGTACAACAAGGTGGTGACCAGCTACCACAAGGCCAAGATTGAGCGGGGCACCTTGGCTCGTGAGCTGGAAGCCGTCAAGGGTAAGCTCTTGCTTCTTTTGGCTCAATGTCTTCTTTCTTTTGTCTTTGTTGGCTGACATTTCTTTCCGGCTGCCTCGCAGTTGAGGCCGCCAAGGTCCCGCAGCTGGAGAGGGACCTCCGGGTTGCTCGCGCTCAGTGCGCCGAGAGCGAGGAGGCGGGCCGCGCTGCAGCCGCCAAGCTCAAGGTGGCCGATGGGGAGTTGACGCGGCTGCGCCAGCTGGAGAAGAACCATCTCGCCGAGCTCGCCTCCCTTAGGACGGCAGAGAAGGAGAAGGTGGAGGATCTGAGCCGGCGGCTGGACGAGGTGGAGAGGCAGCGGCTTGCGCTTCAGAAGGAGGTCACCGCCAAGTCCACGGAGCTGACGGCTACTGCCAAGCACTGGACGGACCTTATTGGCGCGATCGATCGCGGTTTTTCGGGTGAGTGTCTATGTTTCCTTCCCCTTTGCCGGCTTTCGGCTGTCGCTGCCAGCCTCCGTTGGTAGCCGGCTGCAGAAACTTATCTTTTTCGCTATCTCCATCTTCGGAGTCGGCTCGTGCCGGCCCGCCTCTTTTCTTTATTCTTCGAAATCTCCATCTCGGGTGGGGGCAGTTGGCTCGTGCGGAATTTGCATGGTCTTTTCTTTTATCCTTCGAAATCTCCATCTTGGTGGGGGCGGTCGGCTGGCTGCTGCCTTCATCCTAGAGCAATCTCCATCTTGGCTGGGGGGTCGGCTCGTGCCGGCTGCCGCCAGTCTTACTTTAGGACTTCGAAAATTTGCATTTTTCAGCTTATTTTGGCTTTGATGACTTCTGACATGCTTCCTTCTTGCAGCGGCCTTCCCGGAACGCAGGATGCGGCCTTGGCGGCCGTTGGCGATGCGCGCGAGTCCAGGGGGCGGGCGACTGGCGAGGGCAGCTCGGAGAGCTTCACCATGGAGGACCACATGTCGTCCCTGGCTGCCCGCGTCGAGCCCATCACCAAGTTTGGCTGGGAGCTCCGGAAGGCGGCTGAGGAGCTGGTTCCGATGCTGTGGCCCGGCGAGGCGGCGCCGCAAGACATCTCCAGCCTCACCTCTTTGATCGAGCAGGCGCCGGATCGCTTCATCGACTGGAAGGGGTCTGCCACGCGCGCTGGCGCCGACATGGCGCTGTCTTTTGTCCTCTCCTGGTACAACGAGGTGGACCTGGGGCAGCTCGAGTATCGGCGAGCCGGCGTGGAGGAGGAGCTCTCAGCTGAACAGAAGGCCGCCCGGCTTGCCCGAGCCAGCGCCATCGCCGACTTCGTCGACAAACGCCTCTTCATCGCGGATCCGAACCCTCACTCTGATGAGGAGGAGGAGCTTGAAGACGAAGGGGTCGAGATGGATTCTCCGCCACCTGCTGTTGATCCGGCTGGTCCTGCTCCAGCCGGTGCCTAAACTTTCCTGTTCATGTAATTTCGCTTTTGCCAAGACAAATTATTAAATCCCCGGAATGCCGGGTGCCTTATGTAAAGACAATATTATCGCCTTTTTTATTATGATGCACTTTAGTGTGTTTGTTAATCATTTGTGTGCCGGCTTGCTTTCTTCCGACTTGTTCGCTTTTTCCCATCCGCCCCACTCTTTGGCTGTGCCCTTGCCGGTCGTACGTCCGACTTGCGGTCCGTCGCCGGATCAAGAGCGTGCCGCTGGGTGAGGCCGATAGTATTTCAGTCGAACGAGTCGATTTCGGCAGTCCGACACTTTTATGAAAGGTTGCAAGTCAACTCGCTTTTACTCTTTCCTTAGTCGTTTTTCGCGTGTTGGTTCCCTAGGCCTTACTCCCGCCAGCCGGACAGCCGGGTTGCGGTCTGTAGCTGGTCGGAAGCCGGCTGTCGGAAATCGGATCACGTTACTAAGCCGTCGCGTGAAAGGGTTCAAGCCAATTGGCGAAACGAAGTAGAGTGCGCGAAAAACTTGTCGGAAACGGCGCTCTTGGCGCATGCTTTTTCATAACTTACAAAAGGGGTACAAGGGATACATACATTCCTGCTCTCAAGTGTAAAATGGTCGAAGCAACCTGACATTCCAGGGACGTTTTGTCTCCTCGTCAGTTTTGCTCGCCTTGTTCTTTTTGGCCTCTTGGGCATCTATGAGATAGTAGGAATCATTGCCTACCTGCCTTGCTCACGATGAATGGACCCTCCCATGGGGATGCTAGTTTATGCTGTCCGGCTGTCCGTTGGAGCAGCCGGAGCACTAGGTCTCCTTCTCGGAATGCTAAGGACTTGACCTTCCGGCTGTGATAGCGACGGAGGCTTTGTTGGTATACGGCGGACCTGGATTCGGCCATCAGCCGGACCTCTTCAACCAGGTCGACTCCATCTTCGCGAGCTTCTTTGGCTTCGGCTTCTGTGTATAGCTTGATCCTTGGCGCGTCGTGCTCGATGTCAGTCGGCAGGACGGCTTCAGCCCCGTATACGAGGAAGAAGGGTGTGAAGCCGACTGAGCGGTTAGGTGTTGTGCGCAGGCTCCACAGCACGCTGGGCAGCTCTTCAATCCAGCAGCCGGCTGAGCGCTCAAGCGGCTCCACCAGCCGGGGCCGGATGCCGGCTAGGATCAAGCCATTTGCCTTCTCCACTTGGCCGTTGGTCTCCGGGTGTGCTACGGATGACAGGTCCATTCGGATCCCCATCTCCCCGCAGTAGCGCTTGAAAATGCCTTCGGCGAAGTTGTTGCCGTTGTCGGTGATGATGCTATGCGGGTAGCCGTATCTCGCGATTATCTCCTTGAGGAATGTGACGGCTGTGGAGCCATCCAGCTTCTTGATTGGCTTGGCCTCGATCCACTTAGTGAATTTATCAATCATCACCAAGAGATGCGTCATGCCGCCTCGGGCTGTCTTGAATGGGCCCACCATATCCAAGCCCCATACGGCAAACGGCCAGGTAATGGGGACGGTTTTTAGGGCGGAAGCCGGCATTTGCCTTTGCTTTGCGAAGCGCTGGCAGCCGTTGCACACCAAGTCTTCTGCGTCTCTGAGCGCAGTCGGCCAGTAAAAACCGTGCCGGAAAGCTTTGGCCACTATGGCTCTGGAGGAGGCGTGATGGCCGCACTCTCCCTGGTGGATTTCCCGTAGGAGTTCAATCCCTTCAGCCGGCTCGACGCACCGCTGGAACACCCCACTTACGCTGCGTTTGTACAGCTCGTGGTTGATGATTGTATAGGCCTTGGCCCTTCTCTCAATCTGCCTGGCTTGAACCCTGTCATTGGGCAGCACACCGTCGGTGAGGTAGGAGAGGAATTCTTGTGCCCATGATGGTACGCATTTTATTTCAAACACGCTAACCATCAAGGCCTCCATCTTCGGAGCTTCCGGTTTCGACTGCGTGGTCGCCGGGCTCGGCTGTGAAGCCGGCGGGTTTGGCTGAGAAGCCCCCGAGTTTGGCTGAGAAGCCCCCGCGTTGGACCGATAAGCCCCCGGGTTCGGCTGAGAAGCCGGCGGGTTGGCTGATGAGCCCCCGACTTGGGCAATGAAGCCCCCGGTTTCGGCTGAGAAGCCCCCGGGTCAGCCGGCACGAATATGGAATCCGAGTCCGGTGACGGTATGATGGACGGTTTCTTGAGAATCGCCAGGGCAACGCCCGGCGGAATGGCTTGCCGGGTCGAGCCAATCTTGGATAGGGCATCTGCCGCCTCATTGTTTGCTCGTGGCACATGGTGGAATTCACAGCCATCAAAGAAGCCGGATAGCTGCTGGACGTGGAAGCGGTATGAGGCCATGTTGGCGTCCTTCGCGTCCCAGTCGCCCGATGCTTGCTGTATAACCAAGTCGGAGTCGCCGAAGCAGAGGATGCGGCGCACGCCAATCTCCTTGGCCAGCTTCAGCCCATGGATGAGTGCTTCATACTCCGCCACATTGTTGGATGCGGCGAAGTGGATCTGCAGGACATAGTCCAGCCGATCTCCCTTGGGGGAAGTGACGACGATGCCGGCTCCCAAGCCGTTTCGCATCTTCGAGCCGTCGAAGTGCAGCTTCCAGTGCGTGGAGTCGGGCACGGCGGCAGGTATTGCATCTCGGCCCCGACGAAGAAGTCCGCGAGGATCTGCGATTTGAAGGCCGTGCGTGGCTCGTAGATGATGGTGTGGGCGGCTAGCTCCAGGGCCCACTTGGCGACCCGGCCGTTGGCGTCCTTGCTGCCAATGATTTCCGCCAAGGGTGCTGTGGCTACCACCTTGATGGGATGCTCTGGAAGTAGTGCTTGAGCTTCTTGGCCGCCATGTACACGCCGTAGGTGACCTTACGTAGTGGGGGTAGTTACGCTTTGGCGGACAGCACCTCGCTGAGATAGTAGACTGGGCGCTGGACCGACTGCTCCCTGTCGGCTTGCGCTCCACCACCAGGACGACGCTAACCACACGATTAGTGGCGGCGATGTACAACAACATCGGCTCCATCGAAGCCGGCGATGCGAGGATGGGCGCGGTCGAAAGTACGCGTTTTAAGTCACGGAAGGCTTCATCCGCCTGCGGTGACCAGACAAATTTGTCCGATTTCTTCAGCAGCTGGTACAGGGGCAGTGCCTTCTCCCAGCCGGCTGACAGCGGCTCAAGGAGGCCAGGCATCCGGTGAACTTCTGGACGTCCTTGAGGCACTGCGGCAGCTCCATCTTCTCAATGGCACTGATCTTCTCCGGGTTGGCTTCGATTCCTCGCTGAGAGACGAGGTAGCCCAGGAGTTGGCCGGCTGGCACGCCGAACGTGCACTTGGCCGGGTTGAGCTTCATCCGGAATCTTCGCAGATTGGTGAAGGTTTCTCTCAAGTCATCAAGGAGGGTAGGCATCTCCTTGGTTTTTACAACGACATCATCCACGTATGCGTGAACATTTCTGCCGATTTGATCCTGCAAACACTTTTGCATGCACCTTTGGTAGGTGGCGCCTGCATTTTTCAAGCCGAATGGCATAGTCGTGTAGCAGTAAGCCCCATACGGGGTAATGAACGAAGTCTTTATTTGATCAGCCGGATTCAAAGGAATCTGGTGGTAGCCTGAGTAGGCATCTAAGAAAGACAACAGTTCACAGCCGGCAGTCGAGTCTATGACTTGATCTATGCGCGGCAGGGGGAAGGGGTCCTTCGGGCACGCCTTGTTGAGGCTGGTGTAGTCGATACACATGCGCCAGGAGCCGTTCTTCTTCAAAACCAGGACCGGGTTCGCCAACCAGTCCGGGTGCAGCACTTCCATGATAGCCGGCAGCTAGGAGCCGGGCGATTTCTTCACCGATGGCCTTCATTCGTTCTTCGGCGAAGCGCCGAGAGGCTGCTTCACCGGCTTGGCTTCAGGCCTGACGTGGAGGTGGTGCTCAGCCAACTCCCTCGGCACACCCGGCATGTCCCTTGGAGACCATGCGAAGATGTCCCGATTCTCACGGAGGAGGTGGGGTCGCTTTCCTATTTGCTGCTCAAGCCGGCACCGATGGTGACGTACTTGTCCGGCTGGGCCGGGTCGAGCAGGATCTTCTTGGTGTTGTCGGCCGGCTGGAAGTGAGTCGTCCCACCGGGTTGCCCACAGCCGGCATGTCCGCCTGCGCGGCCTTAGCCAAGGCGACGGCGTCGTGGATGAGCTGCTTCTCGGTGGTGATGACCAGCGTCTGGGCCATCTTGGAGCTCTGCGTGGCGCAGTCCATGGAGCGGCGGTAGTCGCCGGCTACGGTGATGACCCCCTTAGGGCCAGGTAGCTTCATCTTCAGGTACCCATAGTGGGGCACCGCCATGAACTTGGTCAGGGCCGGCCTGCCCAGGAGCGCGTGGTAGGGACTCACGAGGTCCACCACCTCGAACTCGATGTTCTCCGTGCGGAAGTTGTCCGGCTTGCCGAACATGACCTCCAGGGTGATCCGGCCGATCGGCTGGCAGCAGTGGCCTGGCACGATGCCATGGAAGGCGGTGGGGGTGGGGCGCAACTCGGCCTCCTGGATGCCCAGCTTGCGGGCGGTGTCGCGGTAGAGGATGTTGATGCTGCTGCCCCCGTCGATGAGGACACGCGAGAAGCGCACGCTGCGCCGGGTTGTGCCGATGGTGGGGTCGAGGACCATGGCGTAGCTGCCCGGCTTTGGCAGGACAGCCGGGTGTCGCGGCGATCAAAAGTGATGGCCTGCTCTGACCAGTTTAGGTACTGGGGGACCGGCGGCATGACCGCGTTGACTTCGAGGGAACGGCGCTGCTGGCTCGTTTTGTCCTCGGGCTCGGAGGTGAAGATGATGTAGGTGGCATCCTCAGCCAGGTACCGGCCGCCATGGTGCACTTGGTTAGCCTCGTGGTGCTCGAGGTTGTTGGCTTCTGCGCCGGCTTGGCCACCCGGCCCGCCGGCTGGTGGAGGTGGGGGTGGAGGCGGAAGGGGCTCGCCGCTCGTCCGCTTCATGAAGTGGCGTCGCGGGTGGAGTGGTTGGAGGGGTTCTTGCCTGTGATACTTGCACGGCGAGTCGAGCATCTGCTCGAAGGTGTATCGGCTTCAGGGGCCGGTCCGTGCTTCTGGCGCCGGCCCGCCAGCCGCCGCGTGGTCTGACACGGCTGCCACGTGAGGCCGAGCCGTACCGGCGGTCCGGCTGGTCGCCGTGCCTCTTGCCGCGGTAGTTGTCCCGCCGGCTGCCGTGGTGGCCGCCCTCGGCCGGCTTGTGCCGCCGGTTGTTGTCCCGCCTGGATGGAGCCGGCAAAATCTCAGCCGGCGTGCTGCTGGTTCCTTCAGCCAGCGCATACTTGTCTGCGATGGCCATCAAGGCAGCCATCGTCTTGGGTTCACTGCGGCGCAGCTTGTGCCACGGCATGGTGTTGGGCCGGCAGCCGGCCATGAAGAAGCCGACCACTGGATCTCGGCACTCCCTCGCAGGAGTTGCGCATCTCGCACCAGCCGTCAGGTATGCACGGTCCGTCTCGTCTGCGCCCTGCTTGCACATCTCAAGCTGTTGGGGGCGACCCGGCCGGCGGTAGGTGCCGGTGAAGTTGCTTGATGAAGGCGTCCTCGAAGTCGAGCCAGCCGTTGATGCTGTCGGCTGGCAGGTTGTTGAGCCATGTGCGGGCGGAGCCGAGCAGCATGAGAGGGGAGTAGCGCACGGCCCAGCGCTTGTTGCCCTTGGCGATGCCGACTGCGGTGGAGTAGTCCTGCAGCCAGTCCTCCGGCTTGGCCGTGCCGTCGTACTTGGGCGTGTCGCGGGGAGCCGGAAGCCGTCGATCATGGGCTCGTTGAGGATCCGCGGCCCGAAGCACTTGGGGCCGGCTGGCCCTTCTTCCTCCGCGATGCGGGATTCGACCAGCCGGTCGAGGCGATCTCTGGCGTCGGTTGGCTCGACGCGCGGGCCCAGCCGGGAGCGGGCCGGCTGGCGCTGGCCGCTGGCCTCTGGAGCCGCGCGGTGCTTGATGGTGGATGGCCTCTCGTACTCTTCATCGTCGTGCCGGCTTGATGGTGGCCGGCTGCGCCGCTGTTGCCACTGGGCGGCCGGCTTGTGCGGCTGGAACTTGCGTGGGTGTTCCGGCTGTCGGCTCGCCGGCTTGGTGCGGGGGAGGTGGACTCGGCCGTGTCCCTCGGACCGTCTCGGTCGTTGCCTGCAGCGCCACGAGCGTGAGAAGCTCTGGGGGCATGGGCGTACCTGGGGTCCTTGGTCAGCCGGTTGGCCGCCTTCAGCAGCTCGGTCACCCGCTCAGTTTGGCGGCGTAACTCTGCGCCTTCGAGGCGGTGCAGCTCTTCCGCGGCAGCTTCAGCCGCGAGCATGTTCTTGTCGGGGGTGTTGTAGATGGGTTGCTCCGTAGACGGAGCCGGCGATGCTGCGCCGTCCCGGGCGATCTCTGCGCCCAGGCCGCCTCCTCTCCGGCGGATCTGGCCGGCTCGGCTTAGGTTGTCGCCGGCGGGCGTGAGGCCGTGGCGCGGTTGAACTCGCGCGGGTGATTTCAGACGCTTTGCGGAACGGCTCTTGTTTGCGAGGAGGAGCTGGCGGTGCTCCTCCAGGTCCTTCTCGATGGTGGTGGGGTCGGCGCCGGGCGTGAGCGGGTGCTCGGCTTCACCCGGACTTCCTCTAGCCGGGACGGTGGTGGCGGCGCCTTTGCGCCCGAGGCGGATGCGCCGGCAGGTTGCGCTCCAGCACTGGCCCACGGATGCGCGTGGACTTGCCCCCGGCGTCGTCGCCGGTGGCCGACCTCCGGCATGATGCGGGGGCCGGTGGTGGTGAGGCTGGCGCCGGCTCCAGGGGGAGGGCTTGCACGGCGCACGATCTCGCGCGGGTAGCGCGGTGGTGCGACGGTGGCGACGTAGACGTCGACGCCGAAGCTGATGATGTTGCCGCCGCGGTGGCGGTCGGCGAAGCGCCAGCGTTGTCGGCGCGCGTCGAGGAGCCGAATCTCCAGACCAAGCCTGAAGCGACCCTCTCGCCGGTGGTGGTGGTGAGGCCCGTCCGGATGGAGACACCGGCCGCGGACGCTGAAGGCCCCACGGTGGGCGCCAAATGTCGTGGTATCGTCATGACATAAGCCATAGGGTGGCTAATCGATGTGGTTCCTTGTGGTCTCACGGCGGTATCCGGATGCGGGTATGGGCACGAGTGACACAGCGACGTACCCAGGTTCGAGGCCCTCCGATGGAGGTAACACCTCTACTCCTGCTATGAATGTATATGATGATCACAGTACAATGGTGCTCCTTGAGCTGTATATCCGGCTGCTCCTGGGAGGCTAAGGTAGACGAAGGTCTCTCTCACGGGACAGCTCTAAGACTAGTGAATGAGAAGTGATCGATCGTCCCCGCACGAGGGGGGTAGCCCGGCTTATATAGGCACCGGTACTTTACATATAAGTCCCTATAGTCTAGTGGCCGGCATGGCCGGCTTCGGCTCCCGTCCCTTCCCGAGGCGCTGACATCAGGGATCCGTTGAGCGTAGTGGCACGTCCCATCCGCCTGCTCAGGTCAGCGGCGTGGGAGGTCTGTCGTTGTCGTCATCATGCTCGTAGCGCGTACGGTTCGACGTACGCCATGATGGCCTGTCCGGCGCGTGGCTGCTGCTCTACAGTGCCCCGTACTTTACGGGAGATGAGGTCAGCGTGGACCTTTGAACCCGGCTCACCTACCCAGTTCCTTCCAGGTGCAAGACTCGCCAGCCTCGAGTCGGTCTAAGGTACAAACCCCAGTCGGATATGGCTTGTAGAAGCCGGCCCAGCTACGCGTTGAAGGCCGCAGCCAGGCCGACTAGGACTTAGAGCCAGCCGGCTCCCGAAGCCGGCCACGGCTCCAGCCGGCTGCTCCTCAGCCGGCCTTTGCCGCGAGCCGGCCGTCCTCAAGCCGGCCGCTCCGCGTCCATTGCCCTACCCGGGGTCTTCCCCCCGACAATTACTTCTGTGACGATGTAGGGTCCAAGCTATGGTGACTCGAGTTTTTCATGACTTTTTTGGTTGAGTCGCAGAACTAAGTCACCAACTTGAAAAGACCTTGGGTGCAATCGTCGACTGTGGTAATTCTTCAGGTCCTGTTGATATTTAGCGACTCGTGACAGGACTTCGTCTCGAGCTTCGTCAAGTGCATCGACGTCGTCCTCCAAAGGTTTTCTCGAGGTTTCTTCATCATATTCTGTGACTCTTGGAGAATCATGCTCTATTTCTATCGGCAGGACTGCTTCGGCTCCATGGACCAGAAAAACGGCGTCTCCTGCGTCGCCGTATTTGGTGTTGTTCGGATACTCCACAACACACTTGGCAGCTCATCTGGCCAAGTGTGCCGAGCTTTTTCCAGTGGTCCTAGCAGGCGCTTTTTGATACCATTGCACATGATGCCATTGGCCTTCTCGACTTGACCGTTGGTCTGTGGATGTGCAACAGACGCAAAACTTAGTTTGATGCCCACTTCTGCGCAGTATGCTTTGAACTCCTTGGACGTAAAATTACTGCCGTTATCTGTGACAATGCTATGAGGGACTCCAAATCTAAAGACGATGCTTTTCACGAATTTGATCGCCGACGCGCCGTCCGGTGAATTTATCGGCTTTGCTTCTACCCACTTCGTAAATTTGTCGACAGCGACAAGCATATACTCATAACCTCCAGGCGAAGCTTTGTGTAGTTTTCCCACCATGTCGAGACCCCATTGAGCAAAGGGCCAAGATAGTGGGATTGGCATAAGTTCTGCTGCGGAGAGTGAGGTTTGGCGGCAAATCTTTGGCACGCGTCGCAAGTTCTCACTATTTCCTTCGCGTCCTCGATTGCTGTTAACCAATAAAATCCTGCTCTGAAAACCTTAGCCGCGATAGCTCGGCTACTCGCGTGGTGCCCGCATATCCTTCGTGCACATCTTTCAGGATTATTCTTCCTTCTTCGGGTGTAACGCATCTCTGTAGCACGCCCGAAATACTTCGTTTGTACAACTCCCCTTTTACCACAGTAAAAGCTTTTGATCTCCTAATTATTCGCCTTGCTTCAACTGGATCGTCGGGTATCGTTTTCCTTAGGATGTATGATATGTAAGCCTGCATCCATGGAATTTGCACCATCATGACTAGCTCCTGCTCCTCTTCTTCTTCTGTTTGTGTCATTGGTGATACTCGGGGTTCTCTCTTTCTTCTCCTTCTTTGTTTTCGCTGGCTTTGTTGATCTCTCGCTTATCTCTTCCCAAAACACGCCTGGAGGAATCGCGAGACATTGTGACCCGATGTTTGCAAGAACGTCGGCTTCATCGTTACTCATCCTGCTGATGTGGTTTACCTCGCAACCATCAAATAATTTCTCCAGCTCATTGTACACCTCTTTGTATGCTATCATACTTTCGTTGACTGCATCACATTGGTTCATAACTTGCTGTGCTACCAATTGTGAGTCGCCAAAGATTTTCAATCGGGTTGCACCACAAGCTTTCGCCATCTTCATCCCGTGTATGAGAGCTTCATATTCTGCTTCATTGTTGGACGCATTTGGAAACGTCATCCTTAAGATATATTTCAACTTGTCGCCTTCGGGTGATACCAATATCACGCTGCTCCAGCACCTTCCAACCTTTTGGACCCGTCGAAGTTCATGGTCCAAGTTCTCGATAAATCTGGAGGCCCCGTGTTTTGTAGCTCCATCCACTCTGCAATGAAATCTGGTAAAACCTGCGATTTTATTGCTTTTCTTTTTTCATACGTGATGTCCCGAGGAGAAAGTTCTATTCCCCAAAGGGAGACACGACCCGTAGCTTCTGGGTTGTTCAGTATGTTTGACAGAGGAGCTTCATTGACCACTATTATCGGGTGTGCCGAAAAATAGTGTCGCAATTTTCTTGCTGTCGTGAATACTCCATATGCCGACACGGTATTGCGGGTACCGCTGTTTTGAGGGTGATAGTACTTCGCTGATGAAATATACTGGCCTCTGAACTCCATGGAGCTTGCCTTCTTCTTCTCTCTCGACTACTAGGGCTGTGCTGACCACCTGCGGTGTGGCTGCAATGTATAAGAGGAGAGGTTCTTTCTCTTTAGGCGCCACCAATATCGGTGGTGTCGAAATTGAGGTTTCGAAGGCTCTATCCGCTTCCTCGTTCCATTGAAACTTTTCCCCCGTTTGATCAATGCATAGAGCGGCAGCGCCTTTCTCCTAGCCGCGACGAATCGCAGGCTGCGACTCGCCCCGTTAGGTGTGTATCTCTTTCAACTTTGTTGGCTTTCTCATAGTCACGATGGCCTGGATTTTTCAGGGTTGGCTTCAATCCCCTTGCTGATACCAGAACCCGAGAAGTTCTCTGCATGAACTCCAAAAGAGCACTGTCGGGTTCAGCTTGAGGCAGAATTTATCGAGATTGTCGAAGGTTTCCTTCAAATCTTCGATCAGAGTCGACCCCTTCTTTGATGTTATTACGACATCGTCAATGTAGACTTGTACATTTTTTCCAATCTGTGTTGCTAGGCACTTCTGCATCATCCGCTGATATGTTGCTCCCGCGTTTTTCAAACCAAAGGGCATTGTTTTGTAGCAAACACGCCGTAAGGTGTGATGAACGCTGTCTTTGCTTCATCTTCTTCTTTTAATCTGATCTGGTTATAACCAGAGTATGCGTCCAAGAAGGAAAGATGTTCGCATCCTGCCGTGGAGTCGATGATTTGATCGATCCTTGGGAGGGAAAGTGATCCTTGGGACAATGTTTATTGAGACACGTGAAGTCGACGCACATGCGAAGGACTATTGTGTGTTTTTTCGGCACCATCACTGGGTTAGCTACCCATGTGGCTTCGGTAGATATTTCTCTGATGAAACCAGCATCTTTGAGTCGATCTATTTCTGATAACATGGCTTTGCGGCTAGGTTCCGAAAAACGCCGCAAAGGTTGCTTTCTGGTCTTGCGAGAGGATCCAAATTGAGGTGGTGCTCGGCAAGTTCCTGGGTACTCCTGGCATGTCAGCTGGACACCATGCGAAGATTTTCCGGTGCTCACGGAGGAACTCGACGAGCGCGCTTTCCTATGCGACGTCCATGTTTGCGGCAATGGATGTCGTTTTCTTTGGATCTGTCGGGTGGATCTGTACCTCTTTTGAATCCTTGGTTGTGTTGAAAGTTGGCTCCTTGGAAGATCTCCCTACCTCTGGCAGCACATCATAATCGGTGAACCTTGGTGCCGCATATTCTGCTTGCATCCCGAGTTTCTGATAGTCGATGAAAATCCTTGTCGCATTTATCGGATAACGAAACTTCCTTTGATTGTGATATGTCCCTTGGGCCCAGGCAACCTCCACAACAGATACGTATAATGCGGTACTGCCATGAACCTGGCATATGCTGGTCGCCCCAACAAAGCATGATATTGCGACGGGAAGTCCACAACTTCGAACTCCAAATTCTCTATCCTATAGTTTTCTCGGGTTCCAAACTGAACGTCGAGGTTGATCTTGCCCAACGGGTAACTTGGCTTCTGGTGTAATCCCGTGGAAACGTGTGTCGATTGGTTTCAAGTTTGCCAGGATATGTTCATCTTCCTCAATGTATCTGCATACATGAGGTTTAAGCTGCTGCCGCCATCTATGAAAACTCTCGACACGTCAAAACCAGCGATTACTGCGGGTAAAATGAGTGCTGATTGTCCTGGTCGAGGAACTTGCTGCGGATGGTCTGCGATTGTGAAGCCGATGTCTTGCCCCGACCAATTTAAGTACTCGTTGGTGGAGGCATCTTCTCTGCCATGAACACTTGTCGTGAAATTACCTTCTGCGCCCTGTTAGATGGCCTAGCTTTTGAATCATCGAGACCGCACCGTTAGAATTAGGATCAACATATGGAGGTGGGTGTGGTGCTGCCGCTATTCTAAGCTGGTGCCGATTTTCGTCGTAATTGCGGGAGGAGGTGGAAGGTGGATCTCGCTCCTTGGCCCTGGGGGTTTCTATTCGTGGCCTGGGTATTTGCGATTCCTGCGGCTCGCAACATTGCCGAAAATTTCGGCAATCTTTCGGAGATGCCCTGACTGCCTCTTTCCATTTTTGTCAAGATAAAAATGCATCCACGGACCGTTCATCATCTCTTCGGGGACACATAAGGTCTTTGGAACCTTGGTCCACCGTTTTGTCTGTTGCCGCGAGAATCGCCTCTATTGTCGCCTTGATGCTCGTTACTCCTTTGATAGTCATCTCGACTGTTTCCTCCAGGATTTCCTCGAAAACCAGCCGATATATGGCCAGGAGCATCGTTGTTGTAGAGCGAGAAAATCGTCTTCTATTTTGATAATTTCGACCACGATCCTCTTCGGCGACCTGTGTCGCTTATTATATATTGCGTCTTCTCCATCTGCCCATTTATTGGCTATCTCCATGAGTGTTGATATGGTCTTAGGGTTAGTTCTCCCCAAGTCCTCTCTGAAGTCTCCTCGCGAATTCCTTCCTGACGCATCTATTGCTCGCTCGTGGATATATCTTCTGCCGAGTTCTTTATAATGTTCCACCGCTGTATGTATTTTCTCATCGACTCGTCATGTTTTTGTCGACACGCCCTCAATTCTTCCAATGACGCAGGTTTCTTGCAGGTAGATCGGAAATTTTTCACGAAGATATCCTCAAAGTTATCCCAGCTGTCGATGGAACTTGGGAGTTTCTTTATCCAAGATCTCGCGGCACCGCTCAAGTGAACTTGGATACTTTGCATGGCTGTTGCTCTGGTTCCTCCTACCAGCTTCACCATCTCGAGATAATCCACGAGCCAATCCTCGGGATCTTGCAGGCGTCGAATTTCTTGAAATTTTCGGGTAGCTTGAACCCTTTTGGGACTCGAGTCTTTCGAACTCTTCTCGTGAAACACGGGAGCCCACACATATCTTCGTCGGCAACTTCTGGTGAGTGCTGACGCTCCCTTCTTTCTTGTCGCGCTCTGTCCACCCTTACTTGGACTGCTGTGTCTCTTGCTCCACTTGTTCTTGGGGGTCTTGAACTGCCGCGGTGGGTCGTGGACTATTTTGCCTAGGATTTTCTTCGGGAGGCGTTGTTGCAAACGCTGTTCCCATAACTCCTACTCCAGCCATCGCCATATTGAACAATGGTTCTCTCGGGTCCCCAGGAGGTGGTCTGGACGCCAGGATGTAAGCTTGTGTTGCCATGTAACCTGCTTCTGGCGTTTTTGGGATGATATTTCCCCTTTCATCAATCGACATAAAGGACATGTCGAGATTTTGAATTATGTTTCCTCTTTCGCTTCGGGTATGTTTTGCAGCCGAGACATTGCTCTCCTCGAGGCTTCTCTGTGGATCTCCCGAAGTTTCGATTGTCGACTTAAGTCGCCGGCGTGCCTTGATGCGGAAGCTGCTCTCTTCTCCTATTCAGGGATGTCTGTTTTCCAACTCTCTGCTTACTCGAGCAAGTCTATGTTGATATGCTTGAAGTTCTTGTACAGTGGCAGTGGTGGTCATAGGTTCTGAACCATCCATGGCTCGTGCAGCCCTGTCCCACGCTTCTTACGGGAGTTGTGCTCTTTCTCGAGGTGAGGACCCGACGTATTTAGTGCCTAGGCCTTTCCTGAGATCAGCGGGATCGATGTATGGTTTCCCAAATCATCGAAAGCCTCGCGTTTCGGCTCGATCGGCCTGCCTTCTATCGCATAGATCTGATGATATTTGCGTACTGATTTTTCAGGATTGATGACACCATCATATAGAGTGGTGAAGACCTTTCCGATGGCAGCAGATTTGTCGATGAAGTTGAAGCTGTCGACGCTGTCGGAGTCGCTGCTTATAAAGGAGTCCGCAGACGACTCGAAGGATGTGTTGCTGAAGATCTTGGCGAGCTTTCCGCTTGCTTTGCTGTCGACGAAGCGTGGCGACGAGAACTCCCCATCATTCGACGAAAAGCTAGAATCGACCGCTGAAAATTCCGACGAGATCGGAACGTCGAGACGGTAGGATCCTTCCTTGTTGACGCCAAATCGGAATTCTCCGAACGTCATGATGATGGGCTCCTCAGATAGGCACATGCATCCATACGGGAGGGCGGGTGAGGAATAAAATTGACTAGATCAGTTTTTCCCTTGTTACCTCGATCCATCGCATTGCTTGCCACCGACGAAGTCGACGATCTTGAACGTGCCATCGAGATCAGCTCCTTGCAACCTCTAATCCCCACAGACGGCGCCAATTGACAAAGGATTAACTTGTCAATGCCTACAGATTGTAGACTAGGGTTTTGTTAGAAGTAGAGGGCAAGTAGATCTCGAAGGTTTCAGCCAAAAAGTACTCGACGATTATGAAAACTAGGGTTATGTTGACAGTAGATTCGATCCTTTCTTCGTCCCTCGACTCCCCTTATATAGGAGGCGGAGCCGAGGGTTTCGTAATACACAAGTTACAGAGTTCGGGAGGGTTTCGTAACCAACCCGTAAGATTACAAATCTCTATCTTTCCTAATACAAACTATCTTTCCTTAACACTAAATGGGCTTCGAGTCTTCTTATTCTTCGAGTCCTGGGCCTTTAGTAAACCCGGGTACCATCTTTGGCAGGCCCATTGGAGATGCCTATGTCAATGAGTGTGTAGACTGATGACTCTATCTGGAAAATACATATAGTGGGAGCAATTTGGCTAAACTAACATAGAAAAAAAATTCGGATTTTGAAAATGAACCTCTTGTTCACTCGAAGACAACACAATGCATGATATTAAGAAGTTGAATGTAGGTAGCTAGTTCCATCAAATCGACATATTATTTACACAAAGGATATGGATCTGGACAACATAACAAGTTTGACCGCTGCCAAACTGATACTGTAAAATGAGAAGATCCATATAGCTTTGTTTTCTAGTTCTCTAGCAAAATGGCTTGTTCTTTACATTTCCTACGGACCTATAAACATATATTCAAATAACATCTTAGTTTATATAAGAACATATTCTTGAATTTTCAGCTAGAAGCTTCATATACTGTAGCAACTATTGATTTAACCTTTGAGTATCATTTGTAAAATAGTGCCACCATAGGGCATGACGCAGATGTCGAATTTATGATAGTCAATACAAGCTAAAATTCTTATGAGCTATATTTATTATGCATTTGGATATGTAAGTGGATAATTCTATATCTCAAACCAAATTGAATAACAAATGACTGCTATAGAGCTCAGCACACTATTTCTTATGGAAATAGTTTGCTCATTCTTTTCAATCTATTCTATCACATGAAGTTTTGAAATATAGTAACTTGCAGATTATACAGATGCTTTTCTTTTTTGGAAAAGCTCTATTTAACTTCAGTTATTGGTGCATGTATGTCAGAGAGCTGAAAATAGTATTGATCTTGTGTTGTGATGCTTCTGACTTGTGAGCAACATAGGAAAAATCAACACCAACAACTTGTATTTGAATTGACCACGAGAGATATAGCTGGTCATGTAAGGATGATCAAAGATACAAGAATCATGCACTAATTTGAGTACAAACTTCCTGACAATGCGCAAGAAACTCCAATCTTTACAATTTCCACTAAACTAAACAGGAGGTTGCAAATGAAATATAGAGAAAACAACATTATACACCATGCGACCCAGCCCTATTTTGTAAAACATAGCAGCAAGCCAAGATTCATAACTTAACTTCACTATTCTTCTACAAAGTACCTTAGATATCATGCACAGTCTCAGTTATTAGAAATACATTGGCAGGAATTAGATCTATATCAAGTGCAAACTGAATCCTCCATCACCATCACACTGAGCTAGCTGGATGAACCAACGCCATTAATTGATATCGCAATAATATTCTTGCCAATCTTCTCCTTGATCGTGCCGAAACACCACCAACCAACAATCACTGGATTGGACCTTTCAATTAGAATTGAAATGAATCAATAGGACGGGAAGAAGGAACCAGAGCCACACATACCCCTTCTCAATGACTTTGAAGCCGGTGGCATCGCTCACGACTAAGACAATCATCTACACCTTCCACATGTCAACTCTACAGTTCACAGAAACATATACAAAAAAAGAACATCAGTTTAGAGGCGGTGCAAAAGAGTTCACTACGGTAACAAACATGAGACCTTTGAGGCGATTAATACCTTGATGATGGTGTCTTCCTGAGTGAGCAGCACAGGAAGCACCACAAATAAATCACCAAAATCAGTTTCTTTTCGCACTCAATGACAAAACTCAGCACCAGGCGACACCATTGTTTACACGGTTCCGATCAAACAAGCGAACCCCTCATGGACTGTCGGGTACTCCCATGTTCCATGGGAGGAGAGAGAGAGAAGCCACAAGGTGGAGGATGTCACCGGCGTCTTTGTGCCATTAGCTATCAAAAAACAAGATGTCAATATCACAAGGCAAATGTTTAGTCATGACAACCAAGCAATAACATCAACAAAAAGAATCATGATTTATAAATGACCTTAGATTAGAATTACCAAGGAACATGAGCACTGCGATCATATTTGCACATCACCATCATTGGAATTTTATCAAACAACACTAGTGCAAAGGCCAAAAAGCCATCTGAGTAGGAATGTGGTGAAAGTTACAGTCGAAGTTGCACAACTCCTAATTCACTACCTGACACTGACACACTAAGCGCATTCAGCCAGCGAGATAGCACATTGAAGGAGGCATAGAGGTTGCCAACATGCCAGTATGCCACCACTCTACCCTAGACGGTGTAAAGATGAACAGGGCATGGCCGACATGGAAACATACCAACTCAACATCCTAGGGCCTTCAGGAGTTTGAGGGAATGGAGAGTCAGCATGCAGACGTCGCCGCAGAGATGGCCTGGTCTTCCGGCAGATGGAAGAATCGTAGGCCTGTGTGTACGAATCGCACTCCGTAGCCTGCACACCATAAAAGCTTTGCCGGTGCCGTAGGCGGAGAAGAAAACAGAAATAAGTGGACCGACTATTATAAATGTAGCTGAAATAGATGAAAAGGGCAAACTGCACGACTTCACGCCCTACCCCCGATGTATCCTCGGGGATGAGGTTCCGTTGCAGATTTTGGTGCACTCATCGGCCGCACAAGAGAATGAGGAACGTCGAAGTGGGATTAAGACAAACGGCAGACGATAAAATAGAAGGAGGCATGTTCTTCTTATCTTTTTTTTTTAGAACACTCGGCCTCTTTATTCATTAGAAGCCAATATGTTTACATGAACTCCTCCCTAGCCAAACGTGACGTCCATCTGGTAGTGATGTAGCTAGGCGCTCCAGGTTATGAGCCTCACCATTTAACTTACGGCTCTCATGATGAAACACTACACCCCCCAGCGACATAGCCGAGTCCTTGACCTCCCGTAGGACATGGCTGTAGATCCCCATGTTCTTCTCCTGCAGTCCCTTAAGCACATCCAAACAATCCGTGGCAACCACTGCCTCGCCAACCTGCAGATCAGCAAGAAGAGCAAGCGCTTCTCTGCACGCCATCGCCTCGAGGCACCCAGGATGGGTGATCCCTTCAAACGCCACAGCAGAAGCACCCAAATAATCTCCGTCATGCGAGCGACACACCGCACCAACAGCTCTGCGGTTCCCTGTCTTTGCCACTGCATGCGCCGTCCACGTTGACCTTGAAGTGGCCCTCCGGCGGCGGGCACCAAATCGGCACCGGCGCGCCCTGTGACACACCCAGCTGAGTATCCTTCTTTCCCTTGCTTGCCCCAAGGTCAGACAAGAAACTGTCAATAAACTGGTACATCAACAAACTGTGTAAAGGCGATCGGTCATCAACAAACTGTGTAAAGGCCAAAACGACAGGTCCAATTGAGAGTTATCTGGCCCAATAAACCTGGTGCGGCCTAACTCAACATGGAGGCCTTGTTTACTTCTCAGGTTTTTCTAGGGTTGGGAGGGGAATTTCCAGGTTGCCCTATTCCCCGCCCGCGTGCAGGAATAACGCGCGCCTCGCCTCCACTCGCCTCTGTTGGGCCGGTCCATTAAGTTGTTCTCTCCGTTCAAATAAGTAAAATATTTTCTCATGTTGCACATGAACGGAACTGTAGCTTAGTTGTAGCAGAATCCACACACGAGCGGGAAGGACGCAAGTTCGAACCCCAAGGATGACGGATTTACAACCCGTTTTACGAATCTGACACAAATATTGAATTAAAAACATATCTAAAATAAAAATCGAGTTCAAAATGTTCAAATTTAAAAATGTGCTTGAATTAAAAAATGTTTGATTTTAAAATTTGCTCGAATTTGAAAAATGCTTAAATTTAAATTTGCTCGAATTTGAAAAATGCTTAAAACAGAAAAAAGAAGGAAAAACAGACAAACCAGGAAAAAAGAAGAAACAAAAAAACCAAAAAAAAACCGACAAAACCGCAACCGACGAAAAAACACAAAAAGGAAAAACCGTCCAGATATAGGCCGCGGCCCGCTCGCTCCCGCATGCGTGCGGGGCGTATTAAGCCCCGTTAATGGGCGGGGAATAGGGATTGCGGGAAACTACGAGCAAATTCCGAAAGTTCTTAAATAGCTCGTTTACTTCTTAGGTATTTTGGGGGAATTTTCCGGCCCATCCCCAAAAATCCCGACGCGCTAAGCGCCTAAGCCTCATCCTCGTGTATTCTCACCCACGCGGCTACCCTCGTGTTTTAGGTCGTGGAAAGGGAGAGAGGGAGGGGACGCCGGCGACAGGAGCCGGCGGCAGGGAAAGGAGACGGAGGCGCGGAAAGAATGAGGAAATCACAACGGGGCTGACGAGATCCTCCGCAGACGACTGATCTCCGGTGTCCTCCCCTTTCCCCCTCCTCCCTAGGGTTTCTTGGTGTCTCCGCCATCCGCGACGGAGCTTCGGGAGCTCGCAGCTCCGTCGGGATGAAGCTCATCGGCGTATCCGTGTCCACCACAGCCCGCAGCATTCCATGTAATCCACCCGAGTCTGGCGAGCACAAGTCTCCCTCGTCCCCGACCATGTGTCCCTCCTCCAGGTTCGCCTCCGCCGGGAAGGCCATGACTGCCTATCGTCGCCTTCGCCTCCGTCGGGAACGCCATCGTCACCGTCATCTCGACCATCGTCGCCTTCGCCTCATGGCCGTTGTCACCTCGCCCAGCCTGACCTTCCGCCTCCGCCTCGAAATCCATGGCCGTTGTCACCGAGTCCGGCCTCATCCAGCAGCTGCTCCTCGCCCTGGTACGCTTCAGCAACGAATGCCATGACCAGCGTTGCCCTTGTGCCTCTCAAGATCCAATGGAGAAAGGATGTTGGGGAGTACATTGTGCCAATTTCACATGTCAAGCAAGCTCTGTTTTAAATAGCTGGCTATAGCTCGGCTGGTTGGGTTTATCTTGCGCTTGGAAGAAGAACTAGGAAAAAAAAATATAGCGATAGTTTTATTCTTCGTCGCCGTAAGTAAATACGTAACTAGGAATATGGAAAATTGCATTTTTTGAATTTACAATAATGCGATGGGCGAATGACGGGAATTGAACCCGCGCATGGTGAATTCACAATCTACTGCCTTGATCCACTTGGCTACATCCGCCCCTTATCCAGCTAAAGGATTTTTCTCTTCTAAAGTCCTTAAATAGCCAGCTATAGCCAGGCTATAGCTGTTTTGCGAGGCCGCGGCTATAGGCTGTAGCCGGCTATTTAAAACCATGCACGCAAGTGAAGGTGAGTAGGATTGCAAAATCTACATAGTTTGCAGTTTATTTTGTTCTTCTATTTCTTTTCTGGAATTGTGAAAATTGTCTCTTTCTCTTTGGTATTCACAGCTCTCAAATGTCGGAGGAAGGCTGATAATGGCATCAGATGGGATATCCGCATATGGGATGCAGTATCCAATGAAGCAGTAGCAGAGTCATGCCTAGGATTGCCTGTAGAACTGGCTGCAAAGCTTGTGATTAAGGTAACTCTACATGTAGCTAATAACCTGCAGTATCTAGATGCACCATGCCTGTTGGCATGATTCACTCAAACCAATATTGATATACATTTCTGTTTACGCAACAAGCTCTGAAAAAAAAGTGGGCTGAAGGATGACACCACTTGTGTGGTGATTGACATCATCCCATCTTATCATCGTCTGACATCGCCGCAGTTATCCCCAAAGAGAAACCAGAACAAGCTGGCTCTTCCTTTTGGTAGAAAGTCACACAGTTCAATCTGAAAGTTTGGAGGCAAATCTGCCTCTATTGGCTCCGTGGAGTAGTTATTCGAAGAAGGCTCCACAGTGTTGGAAGAAAGGTACATTCTAGTTGCCACTATGATGATCCAGCAGCCTTGTTGAGTTGCTGCGTTTTCATAGTTCTGTATGCTTTCTTATATATTAAGCTATTTTACATCAGCGAATTTTGATTGAACATCCGTGATGCTTGTTGCCAATTTAATCTTTGCTGCAGCATAGAATAGCCGGCATTCTTGTTAATTTCTTAGAGCATCTGGAGAGCCTGTTGTATGCTTGCTGGCTTATGTAACTCTTTTTTTCTTGCTTCCCACTATCTGTCATTGACAAGAACCCTCTAAACCTCTTTTCAGCTTTCAACTGTGTATTACACATGCTGGTACCGAAGTATTTTATTGATTCAGAATGTTTTTGTTATAGAAACTCTGGAATCTTAATAGAGTAATCAGTAACTGGTAGAACCAACTGCTCTACCGGCCCTAGGGCGTAGATTGTAGGGCAAAGAGGGGGCGGTGTGTGGTCGAGGCGGCGGTGCGCCGGCGGTGGTGTAGACCGGCTGGGTCGATGACGCGGCAAGCCACGCCGGCAGCGGAGACGGCGACGGGGGGAAACGAATCTGGTGGATGGGAACGCCCCCCCGTAGCTGCGGCACTCGGACTGGCGGGGGAGGACGGCGGCCACTGCATCCAGGGGTGGGACGAACGCTAGTGGGGGCTGCAGCGGGACGCCCGTGAAGGGCGGGACCCATGGCGCGGGCGCCGGCACGGAGAAGACGGCCGGCTGCAGCGGCGTCGGGGGCCCCTGGGAGCCGATCAAGAAGAGGCGGATGCCTTGGACCGCAGTGACGAGGTCGTTGATGACCCCGCTCATCTGCTCGGGCGTGTAGATGACGGGCGCCGGCGCGGCGGTGCCCGCCATCGTGGCGACCACCGGAGATCCGGCCGTGGAAATGATCCTATTTTCGAGTCTCTTAAGAGTTCACTCTCTCATGCACCCAGCTTTTAATATTCTTTCAAGTTCAAATACTTCCAAGAAATTAATTCTAAAGTCGAGGAAACATTGATTTTATTGCGTCGAGACTATGTTTTCACTTTATGATAAATGTGTTGGCTTCTTTTATTTGTTGAATAATATGCACACAGAAATTATTACTTTGACCGTTTCAATCTCTGCCTTATTTGCTGAAATGAACACGCATTGTTGGTGATGAGTTGGTGATCTTCGTGTGCTGAGTGAACTCAATTCAGTGTAATACGACAGATTTTGTGATATATGGATGAATGTTGTTAAAATTTCAAGATGTGAAATAACTAGTGGTTGTAAAAAACAACGAAATGTCGCTACGACCTGAGAGATTAAAGTTGAGAGTTTTGGTAGCTCGCCGTGGAGCGAGTCCAGGCTCGACCAAGTTTGGGCTTGGTGCGTGACAAAGCAATGGAGGAGCTAATTAGGACGCGATTGGTAGCCTGGCTCACATCCGTCAGTAATTTTTGGTCTGTTCGGCTGTCTGGACTCACTCACGTTCTTGCATGGCATAGGGTCTTAAACCAATTTTGGGACAGGCTCTGGAGGAATCTAATTCGGCGATTGGTATCCTGTTCTCGCGACTCCTTGCTCCACATATGCACTTGCAGGTGTTCTTCCTTAAGCTCACTCTCCCTTACACTATTCCATACACCTTCACTTTAAATCAATACAAACATACTCCAAATCAAAATAAATTATACACGAAAAATATGCGTGTCGATGATATGAATCAATTCCCACAACCGGTTTCGAGTTTCGTCAGTCGTAAATCGTCAATTTTGTGTATGAAGTTTTAAGAGAATTTTGCCAAATTCGTCGCACACGCTCAACCTTCCAACCTTTTGGACCCGTCGAAGTTCATGGTCCAAGTTCTCGATAAATCTGGAGGCCCCGTGTTTTGTAGCTCCATCCACTCTGCAATGAAATCTGGTAAAACCTGCGATTTTATTGCTTTTCTTTTCATACGTGATGTCCCGGAGAAAGTTCTATTCCCCAAAGGGAGACACGACCCGTAGCTTCTGGGTTGTTCAGTATGTTTGACAGAGGAGCTTCATTGACCACTATTATCGGGTGTGCCGAAAAATAGTGTCGCAATTTTCTTGCTGTCGTGAATACTCCATATGCCAGCTTCTGGTATTGCGGGTACCGCTGTTTTGAGGGTGATAGTACTTCGCTGATGAAATATACTGGCCTCTGAACTCCATGGAGCTTGCCTTCTTCTTCTCTCTCGACTACTAGGGCTGTGCTGACCACCTGCGGTGTGGCTGCAATGTATAAGAGGAGAGGTTCTTTCTCTTTAGGCGCCACCAATATCGGTGGTGTCGAAATTGCCCGCTTGAGGTTTTCGAAGGTTCTATCTGCTTCCTCGTTCCATTGAAACTTTTCCCCCTGTTTGATCAATGCATAGAACGGCAGCGCCTTTTCTCCTAGCCTGGCGACGAATCTGCTTAGGGCTGCGACTCGCCCCGTTAGGTGCTGTATCTCTTTCAACTTTGTTGGCTTTCTCATAGTCACGATGGCCTGGATTTTTTCAGGGTTGGCTTCAATCCCCCTTGCTGATACCAAGAACCCGAGAAGTTCTCCTGCATGAACTCCAAAAGAGCACTTTGTCGGGTTCAGCTTGAGGCAGAATTTATCGAGATTGTCGAAGGTTTCCTTCAAATCTTCGATCAGAGTCGACCCCTTCTTTGATGTTATTACGACATCGTCAATGTAGACTTGTACATTTTTTCCAATCTGTGTTGCTAGGCACTTCTGCATCATCCGCGATATGTTGCTCCCGCGTTTTCAAACCAAAGGGCATTGTTTTGTAGCAAAACACGCCGTAAGGTGTGATGAACGCTGTCTTTGCTTCATCTTCTTCTTTTAATCTGATCTGGTTATAACCAGAGTATGCGTCCAAGAAGGAAAGATGTTCGCATCCTGCCGTGGAGTCGATGATTTGATCGATCCTTGGGAGGGAAAGTGATCCTTGGGACAATGTTTATTGAGACACGTGAAGTCGACGCACATGCGAAGGACTATTGTGTGTTTTCGGCACCATCACTGGGTTAGCTACCCATGTGGCTTCGGTAGATATTTCTCTGATGAAACCAGCATCTTTGAGTCGATCTATTTCTGATAACATGGCTTTGCGGCTAGGTTCCGAAAAACGCCGCAAAGGTTGCTTTACTGGTCTTGCGAGAGGATCCAAATTGAGGTGGTGCTCGGCAAGTTCCCTGGGTACTCCTGGCATGTCAGCTGGACACCATGCGAAGATTTTCCAGTGCTCACGGAGGAACTCGACGAGCGCGCTTTCCTATGCGACGTCCATGTTTGCGGCAATGGATGTCGTTTTCTTTGGATCTGTCGGGTGGATCTGTACCTCTTTTGAATCCTTGGTTGTGTTGAAAGTTGGCTCCTTGGAAGATCTCCCTACCTGGCAGCACATCATAATCGGTGAACCTTGGTGCCGCATATTCTGCTTGCATCCCGAAAGTTTCTGATAGTCGATGAAAATCCTTGTCGCATTTATCAGATAACGCGAAACTTCCTTTGATTGTGATATGTCCCTTGGGCCCAGGCAACCTCCACAACAGATATGTATAATGCGGTACTGCCATGAACCTGGCATATGCTGGTCGCCCCAACAAAGCATGATATTGCGACGGGAAGTCCACAACTTCGAACTCCAAATTCTCTATCCTATAGTTTTCTCGGGTTCCAAACTGAACGTCGAGGTTGATCTTGCCCAACGGGTAACTTGGCTTCTCTGGTGTAATCCCGGAAACGTGTGTCGTTGGTTTCAAGTTTGCAGGGATATGTTCATCTTCCTCAATGTATCTGCATACATGAGGTTTAAGCTGCTGCCGCCATCTATGAAAACTCTCGACACGTCAAAACCAGCGATTACTGCAGGTAAAATGAGTGCTGATTGTCCTGGTCGAGGAACTTGCTGCGGATGGTCTGCGATTGTGAAGCCGATGTCTTGCCCCGACCAATTTAAGTACTCTGTTGGTGGAGGCATCTTCTCTGCCATGAACACTTGTCGTGAAATTACCTTCCGCCCTGTTAGATGGCCTAGCTTCTGGATCATCGAGACCGCACCGTTAGAATTAGGATCAACATATGGAGGTGGGTGTGGTGCTGCCGCTATTCTAAGCTGGTGCCGATTTTCGTCCGTAATTGCGGGAGGAGGTGGAAGGTGGATCTCGCTCCTTGGCCCCTGGGGGTTTCTATTCGTGGCCTGGGTATTTGCGATTCTGCGGCTCGCAACATTGCCTGAAAATTTCGGCAATCTTTCTGGAGATGCCCTGACTGCCTCTTTCCATTTTTGTCAAGATAAAATGCATCTGGCACGGACCGTTCATCATCTCTTCGGGGGACACATAAGGTCTTTGGAACCTTGGTCCACCGTTTTGTCTGTTGCCGCGAGAATCGCCTCTATTGTCGCCTTGATGCTCGTTACTCCTTTGATAGTCATCTCATTGTTTCCTCCAGGATTTCCTCGAAAACCAGCCGATATATGGCCAGGAGCATCGTTGTTGTAGAACTGGCGAGAAAATCGTCTTCTATTTTGATAATTTCGACCACGATCCTCTTCTGGCGACCTGTGTCGCTTATTATATATTGCGTCTTCTCCATCTGCCCATTTATTGGCTATCTCCATGAGTGCTGATATGGTCTTAGGGTTAGTTCTCCCCAAGTCCTCTACGAAGTCTCCTCGCCGAATTCCTTCCACGAACGCATCTATTGCTCGCTCGTCAGATATATCTTCTGCCGAGTTCTTTATAATGTTCCACCGCTGTATGTATTTTCTCATCGACTCGTCATGTTTTTGTCGACACGCCCTCAATTCTTCCAATGACGCAGGTTTCTTGCAGGTAGATCGGAAATTTTTCACGAAGATATCCTCAAAGTTATCCCAGCTGTCGATGGAACTTGGGGGGAGTTTCTTTATCCAAGATCTCGCGGCACCGCTCAAGTGAACTTGGATACTTTGCATGGCTGTTGCTCTGGTTCCTCCTACCAGCTTCACCATCTCGAGATAATCCACGAGCCAATCCTCGGGATCTTGCAGCCGTCGAATTTCTTGAAATTTTCGGGTAGCTTGAACCCTTTGGGACTCGAGTCTTTCGAACTCTTCTCGTGAAACACGGGAGCCCACACATATCTTCGTCGGCAACTTCTGGTGAGTGCTGGCGCTCCCTTCTTTCTTGTCGCGCTCTGTCCACCCTTACTTGGACTGCTGTGTCTCTTGCTCCACTTGTTCTTGGAGGGTCTTGAACTGCTGCGGTGGGTCGTGGACTATTTTGCCTAGGATTTTCTTCGGGAGGCGTTGTTGCAAACGTTTCCATAACTCCTACTCCAGCCATCGCCATATTGAACAATGGTTCTCTCGGGTCCCCAGGAGGTGGTCTGGACGCCAGGATGTAAGCTTGTGTTGCCATGTAACCTGCTTAGGCGTTTTGGGATGATATTTCCCCTTTCATCAATCGACATAAAGGACATGTCGAGATTTTGAATTATGTTTCCTCTTTCTGCTTCGGGTATGTTTTGCAACCGAGACATTGCTCTCCTCGAGCTTCTCTGTGTTGTCTCGAAGTTTCGATTGTCGACTTAAGTCTGCTCGGCGTGCTTGATGCGGAAGCTGCCTCTCTTCTCCTATTCAGGGATGCTGTCTGTTTTTCCAACTCTCTGCTTACTCGAGCAAGTCTATGTTGATATGCTTGAAGTTCTTGTACAGTGGCAGTGGTGGTCATAGGTTCTGAACCATCCATGGCTCGTGCAGCCCTGTCCCACGCTTCTTACGGGAGTTGTGCTCTTTCTCGAGGTGAGGACCCGACGTATTTAGTGCCTAGGCCTTTCCTGAGATCAGCGGGATCGATGTATGGATTTCCCAAATCATCGAAAGCCTCGACGTTTACGCTCGATCGGCCTGCCTTCTATCGCATAGATCGATGATATTTTGCGTTTGATTTTCAGGATTGATGACACCATCATATAGAGTGGTGAAGACCTTTCCGATGGCAGCAGATTTGTCGATGAAGTTGGTATCGACGCGTCGAGTCGCTGCTTATAAAGGAGTCCGCGACTCGAAGGATGTGTTCTTGAAGATCTTGGCGAGCTTTCCGCTTGCTTTTTTGTCGACGAAGCGTGGCGACGAAACTCCCCATCATTCGACGAAAAGCTAGAATCGACCGCTGAAAATTCCGACGAGATCGGAACGTCGAGACGGTAGGATCCTTCCTTGTTGACGCCAAATCGGAATTCTCCGAACGTCATGATGATGGGCTCCTCCAGATAGGCACATGCATCCATACGGGAGGCGGGTGAGGAATAAAATTGACTAGATCAGTTTTCCCTTGTTACCTCGATCCATCGCATTGCTTGCCACCGGCGAAGTCGACGATCTTGAACGTGCCATCGAGATCAGCTCCTTGCAACCTCTAATCCCCACAGACGGCGCCAATTGACAAAGGATTAACTTGTCAATGCCTACAGATTGTAGACTAGGGTTTTGTTAGAAGTAGAGGGCAAGTAGATCTCGAAGGTTTCAAGAAAAGTACTCGACGATTATGAAAACTAGGGTTATGTTGACAGTAGATTCGATCCTTTCTTGTCCCTCGACCCCTTATATAGGAGGCGGAGCCGAGGGTTTCGTAATACACAAGTTACAGAGTTCGGGAGGGTTTCGTAACCAACCCGTAAGATTACAAATCTCTATCTTTCCTAATACAAACTATCTTTCCTTAACACTAAATGGGCTTCCGAGTCTTCTTATTCTTCGAGTCCTGGGCCTTTAGTAAACCCGGGTACCATCTTTGGCAGGCCCATTGGAGATGCCTATGTCAATGAGTGTGTAGACTGATGACTCTATCTGGAAAATACATATAGTGGGAGCAATTTGGCTAAACTAACATAGAAAAAAATTCGGATTTTGAAAATGAACCTCTTGTTCACTCGAAGACAACACAATGCATGATATTAAGAAGTTGAATGTAGGTAGCTAGTTCCATCAAATCGACATATTATTTACACAAAGGATATGGATCTGGACAACATAACAAGTTTGACCGCTGCCAAACTGATACTGTAAAATGAGAAGATCCATATAGCTTTGTTTTCTAGTTCTCTAGCAAAATGGCTTGTTCTTTACATTTCCTACGGACCTATAAACATATATTCAAATAACATCTTAGTTTATATAAGAACATATTCTTGAATTTTCAGCTAGAAGCTTCATATACTGTAGCAACTATTGATTTAACCTTTGAGTATCATTTGTAAAATAGTGCCACCATAGGGCATGACGCAGATGTCGAATTTATGATAGTCAATACAAGCTAAAATTCTTATGAGCTATATTTATTATGCATTTGGATATGTAAGTGGATAATTCTATATCTCAAACCAAATTGAATAACAAATGACTGCTATAGAGCTCAGCACACTATTTCTTATGGAAATAGTTTGCTCATTCTTTTCAATCTATTCTATCACATGAAGTTTTGAAATATAGTAACTTGCAGATTATACAGATGCTTTTCTTTTTTGGAAAAGCTCTATTTAACTTCAGTTATTGGTGCATGTATGTCAGAGAGCTGAAAATAGTATTGATCTTGTGTTGTGATGCTTCTGACTTGTGAGCAACATAGGAAAAATCAACACCAACAACTTGTATTTGAATTGACCACGAGAGATATAGCTGGTCATGTAAGGATGATCAAAGATACAAGAATCATGCACTAATTTGAGTACAAACTTCCTGACAATGCGCAAGAAACTCCAATCTTTACAATTTCCACTAAACTAAACAGGAGGTTGCAAATGAAATATAGAGAAAACAACATTATACACCATGCGACCCAGCCCTATTTTGTAAAACATAGCAGCAAGCCAAGATTCATAACTTAACTTCACTATTCTTCTACAAAGTACCTTAGATATCATGCACAGTCTCAGTTATTAGAAATACATTGGCAGGAATTAGATCTATATCAAGTGCAAACTGAATCCTCCATCACCATCACACTGAGCTAGCTGGATGAACCAACGCCATTAATTGATATCGCAATAATATTCTTGCCAATCTTCTCCTTGATCGTGCCGAAACACCACCAACCAACAATCACTGGATTGGACCTTTCAATTAGAATTGAAATGAATCAATAGGACGGGAAGAAGGAACCAGAGCCACACATACCCCTTCTCAATGACTTTGAAGCCGGTGGCATCGCTCACGACTAAGACAATCATCTACACCTTCCACATGTCAACTCTACAGTTCACAGAAACATATACAAAAAAAGAACATCAGTTTAGAGGCGGTGCAAAAGAGTTCACTACGGTAACAAACATGAGACCTTTGAGGCGATTAATACCTTGATGATGGTGTCTTCCTGAGTGAGCAGCACAGGAAGCACCACAAATAAATCACCAAAATCAGTTTCTTTTCGCACTCAATGACAAAACTCAGCACCAGGCGACACCATTGTTTACACGGTTCCGATCAAACAAGCGAACCCCTCATGGACTGTCGGGTACTCCCATGTTCCATGGGAGGAGAGAGAGAGAAGCCACAAGGTGGAGGATGTCACCGGCGTCTTTGTGCCATTAGCTATCAAAAAACAAGATGTCAATATCACAAGGCAAATGTTTAGTCGTGACAACCAAGCAATAACATCAACAAAAAGAATCATGATTTATAAATGACCTTAGATTAGAATTACCAAGGAACATGAGCACTGCGATCATATTTGCACATCACCATCATTGGAATTTTATCAAACAACACTAGTGCAAAGGCCAAAAAGCCATCTGAGTAGGAATGTGGTGAAAGTTACAGTCGAAGTTGCACAACTCCTAATTCACTACCTGACACTGACACACTAAGCGCATTCAGCCAGCGAGATAGCACATTGAAGGAGGCATAGAGGTTGCCAACATGCCAGTATGCCACCACTCTACCCTAGACGGTGTAAAGATGAACAGGGCATGGCCGACATGGAAACATACCAACTCAACATCCTAGGGCCTTCAGGAGTTTGAGGGAATGGAGAGTCAGCATGCAGACGTCGCCGCAGAGATGGCCTGGTCTTCCGGCAGATGGAAGAATCGTAGGCCTGTGTGTACGAATCGCACTCCGTAGCCTGCACACCATAAAAGCTTTGCCGGTGCCGTAGGCGGAGAAGAAAACAGAAATAAGTGGACCGACTATTATAAATGTAGCTGAAATAGATGAAAAGGGCAAACTGCACGACTTCACGCCCTACCCCCGATGTATCCTCGGGGATGAGGTTCCGTTGCAGATTTTGGTGCACTCATCGGCCGCACAAGAGAATGAGGAACGTCGAAGTGGGATTAAGACAAACGGCAGACGATAAAATAGAAGGAGGCATGTTCTTCTTATCTTTTTTTTTTAGAACACTCGGCCTCTTTATTCATTAGAAGCCAATATGTTTACATGAACTCCTCCCTAGCCAAACGTGACGTCCATCTGGTAGTGATGTAGCTAGGCGCTCCAGGTTATGAGCCTCACCATTTAACTTACGGCTCTCATGATGAAACACTACACCCCCCAGCGACATAGCCGAGTCCTTGACCTCCCGTAGGACATGGCTGTAGATCCCCATGTTCTTCTCCTGCAGTCCCTTAAGCACATCCAAACAATCCGTGGCAACCACTGCCTCGCCAACCTGCAGATCAGCAAGAAGAGCAAGCGCTTCTCTGCACGCCATCGCCTCGAGGCACCCAGGATGGGTGATCCCTTCAAACGCCACAGCAGAAGCACCCAAATAATCTCCGTCATGCGAGCGACACACCGCACCAACAGCTCTGCGGTTCCCTGTCTTTGCCACTGCATGCGCCGTCCACGTTGACCTTGAAGTGGCCCTCCGGCGGCGGGCACCAAATCGGCACCGGCGCGCCCTGTGACACACCCAGCTGAGTATCCTTCTTTCCCTTGCTTGCCCCAAGGTCAGACAAGAAACTGTCAATAAACTGGTACATCAACAAACTGTGTAAAGGCGATCGGTCATCAACAAACTGTGTAAAGGCCAAAACGACAGGTCCAATTGAGAGTTATCTGGCCCAATAAACCTGGTGCGGCCTAACTCAACATGGAGGCCTTGTTTACTTCTCAGGTTTTTCTAGGGTTGGGAGGGGAATTTCCAGGTTGCCCTATTCCCCGCCCGCGTGCAGGAATAACGCGCGCCTCGCCTCCACTCGCCTCTGTTGGGCCGGTCCATTAAGTTGTTCTCTCCGTTCAAATAAGTAAAATATTTTCTCATGTTGCACATGAACGGAACTGTAGCTTAGTTGTAGCAGAATCCACACACGAGCGGGAAGGACGCAAGTTCGAACCCCAAGGATGACGGATTTACAACCCGTTTTACGAATCTGACACAAATATTGAATTAAAAACATATCTAAAATAAAAATCGAGTTCAAAATGTTCAAATTTAAAAATGTGCTTGAATTAAAAAATGTTTGATTTTAAAATTTGCTCGAATTTGAAAAATGCTTAAATTTAAATTTGCTCGAATTTGAAAAATGCTTAAAACAGAAAAAAGAAGGAAAAACAGACAAACCAGGAAAAAAGAAGAAACAAAAAAACCAAAAAAAAACCGACAAAACCGCAACCGACGAAAAAACACAAAAAGGAAAAACCGTCCAGATATAGGCCGCGGCCCGCTCGCTCCCGCATGCGTGCGGGGCGTATTAAGCCCCGTTAATGGGCGGGGAATAGGGATTGCGGGAAACTACGAGCAAATTCCGAAAGTTCTTAAATAGCTCGTTTACTTCTTAGGTATTTTGGGGGAATTTTCCGGCCCATCCCCAAAAATCCCGACGCGCTAAGCGCCTAAGCCTCATCCTCGTGTATTCTCACCCACGCGGCTACCCTCGTGTTTTAGGTCGTGGAAAGGGAGAGAGGGAGGGGACGCCGGCGACAGGAGCCGGCGGCAGGGAAAGGAGACGGAGGCGCGGAAAGAATGAGGAAATCACAACGGGGCTGACGAGATCCTCCGCAGACGACTGATCTCCGGTGTCCTCCCCTTTCCCCCTCCTCCCTAGGGTTTCTTGGTGTCTCCGCCATCCGCGACGGAGCTTCGGGAGCTCGCAGCTCCGTCGGGATGAAGCTCATCGGCGTATCCGTGTCCACCACAGCCCGCAGCATTCCATGTAATCCACCCGAGTCTGGCGAGCACAAGTCTCCCTCGTCCCCGACCATGTGTCCCTCCTCCAGGTTCGCCTCCGCCGGGAAGGCCATGACTGCCTATCGTCGCCTTCGCCTCCGTCGGGAACGCCATCGTCACCGTCATCTCGACCATCGTCGCCTTCGCCTCATGGCCGTTGTCACCTCGCCCAGCCTGACCTTCCGCCTCCGCCTCGAAATCCATGGCCGTTGTCACCGAGTCCGGCCTCATCCAGCAGCTGCTCCTCGCCCTGGTACGCTTCAGCAACGAATGCCATGACCAGCGTTGCCCTTGTGCCTCTCAAGATCCAATGGAGAAAGGATGTTGGGGAGTACATTGTGCCAATTTCACATGTCAAGCAAGCTCTGTTTTAAATAGCTGGCTATAGCTCGGCTGGTTGGGTTTATCTTGCGCTTGGAAGAAGAACTAGGAAAAAAAAATATAGCGATAGTTTTATTCTTCGTCGCCGTAAGTAAATACGTAACTAGGAATATGGAAAATTGCATTTTTTGAATTTACAATAATGCGATGGGCGAATGACGGGAATTGAACCCGCGCATGGTGAATTCACAATCTACTGCCTTGATCCACTTGGCTACATCCGCCCCTTATCCAGCTAAAGGATTTTTCTCTTCTAAAGTCCTTAAATAGCCAGCTATAGCCAGGCTATAGCTGTTTTGCGAGGCCGCGGCTATAGGCTGTAGCCGGCTATTTAAAACCATGCACGCAAGTGAAGGTGAGTAGGATTGCAAAATCTACATAGTTTGCAGTTTATTTTGTTCTTCTATTTCTTTTCTGGAATTGTGAAAATTGTCTCTTTCTCTTTGGTATTCACAGCTCTCAAATGTCGGAGGAAGGCTGATAATGGCATCAGATGGGATATCCGCATATGGGATGCAGTATCCAATGAAGCAGTAGCAGAGTCATGCCTAGGATTGCCTGTAGAACTGGCTGCAAAGCTTGTGATTAAGGTAACTCTACATGTAGCTAATAACCTGCAGTATCTAGATGCACCATGCCTGTTGGCATGATTCACTCAAACCAATATTGATATACATTTCTGTTTACGCAACAAGCTCTGAAAAAAAAGTGGGCTGAAGGATGACACCACTTGTGTGGTGATTGACATCATCCCATCTTATCATCGTCTGACATCGCCGCAGTTATCCCCAAAGAGAAACCAGAACAAGCTGGCTCTTCCTTTTGGTAGAAAGTCACACAGTTCAATCTGAAAGTTTGGAGGCAAATCTGCCTCTATTGGCTCCGTGGAGTAGTTATTCGAAGAAGGCTCCACAGTGTTGGAAGAAAGGTACATTCTAGTTGCCACTATGATGATCCAGCAGCCTTGTTGAGTTGCTGCGTTTTCATAGTTCTGTATGCTTTCTTATATATTAAGCTATTTTACATCAGCGAATTTTGATTGAACATCCGTGATGCTTGTTGCCAATTTAATCTTTGCTGCAGCATAGAATAGCCGGCATTCTTGTTAATTTCTTAGAGCATCTGGAGAGCCTGTTGTATGCTTGCTGGCTTATGTAACTCTTTTTTTCTTGCTTCCCACTATCTGTCATTGACAAGAACCCTCTAAACCTCTTTTCAGCTTTCAACTGTGTATTACACATGCTGGTACCGAAGTATTTTATTGATTCAGAATGTTTTTGTTATAGAAACTCTGGAATCTTAATAGAGTAATCAGTAACTGGTAGAACCAACTGCTCTACCGGCCCTAGGGCGTAGATTGTAGGGTAAAGAGGGGGCGGTGTGTGGTCGAGGCGGCGGTGCGCCGGCGGTGGTGTAGACCGGCTGGGTCGATGACGCGGCAAGCCACGCCGGCAGCGGAGACGGCGACGGGGGGAAACGAATCTGGTGGATGGGAACGCCCCCCCGTAGCTGCGGCACTCGGACTGGCGGGGGAGGACGGCGGCCACTGCATCCAGGGGTGGGACGAACGCTAGTGGGGGCTGCAGCGGGACGCCCGTGAAGGGCGGGACCCATGGCGCGGGCGCCGGCACGGAGAAGACGGCCGGCTGCAGCGGCGTCGGGGGCCCCTGGGAGCCGATCAAGAAGAGGCGGATGCCTTGGACCGCAGTGACGAGGTCGTTGATGACCCCGCTCATCTGCTCGGGCGTGTAGATGACGGGCGCCGGCGCGGCGGTGCCCGCCATCGTGGCGACCACCGGAGATCCGGCCGTGGAAATGATCCTATTTTCGAGTCTCTTAAGAGTTCACTCTCTCATGCACCCAGCTTTTAATATTCTTTCAAGTTCAAATACTTCCAAGAAATTAATTCTAAAGTCGAGGAAACATTGATTTTATTGCGTCGAGACTATGTTTTCACTTTATGATAAATGTGTTGGCTTCTTTTATTTGTTGAATAATATGCACACAGAAATTATTACTTTGACCGTTTCAATCTCTGCCTTATTTGCTGAAATGAACACGCATTGTTGGTGATGAGTTGGTGATCTTCGTGTGCTGAGTGAACTCAATTCAGTGTAATACGACAGATTTTGTGATATATGGATGAATGTTGTTAAAATTTCAAGATGTGAAATAACTAGTGGTTGTAAAAAACAACGAAATGTCGCTACGACCTGAGAGATTAAAGTTGAGAGTTTTGGTAGCTCGCCGTGGAGCGAGTCCAGGCTCGACCAAGTTTGGGCTTGGTGCGTGACAAAGCAATGGAGGAGCTAATTAGGACGCGATTGGTAGCCTGGCTCACATCCGTCAGTAATTTTTGGTCTGTTCGGCTGTCTGGACTCACTCACGTTCTTGCATGGCATAGGGTCTTAAACCATTTTTGGGACAGGCTCTGGAGGAATCTAATTCGGCGATTGGTATCCTGTTCTCGCGACTCCTTGCTCCACATATGCACTTGCAGGTGTTCTTCCTTAAGCTCACTCTCCCTTACACTATTCCATACACCTTCACTTTAAATCAATACAAACATACTCCAAATCAAAATAAATTATACACGAAAAATATGCGTGTCGATGATATGAATCAATTCCCACAACCGGTTTCGAGTTTCGTCAGTCGTAAATCGTCAATTTTGTGTATGAAGTTTTAAGAGAATTTTGCCAAATTCGTCGCACACGCTCAACCGTTTGAAATTTCCTTTGAAGAGTAGGTTCACCTCACCATTCCGCATGACTTTCATGTTGGCAGATTTTTGTTTTGTTGTACATACACGGATAGATAAATGACTCGCTAGTATACTCAAATGTGTACTTATGTGTGAGTATAGTTTGTAGTACTCAACTTCTCGCTTGCCATCTTCATGGACGGCGACGTGGTGATGATGTGTGAGAGGTGATAATCCATGGTGGTGGCGGCTTGGTGATGTTCGTCTTCGTAGTCGGCGACGTGGTGATGTTTGTGACTGGCGTGACTGACGGTGTCATGGTGGTATTCAGCTTTGTCGTCGGCGACATGGTTATGCTCGTGACGAGCATGAATGGCGGTGTCATGGTGGTGTTTTTCTTCGTGGTCGGCGACATGGTGATACTTGTGACCGGTGTGACCGGCGGTGTCCTGGTGGTCTTCGTCTTCGTGGTCAAAGACATGGTGATGCTTGTGACGGGCGTGAACAACAGTGTCATGGTGGTGTTCGTCTTCGTGGTCGGCGACGTGGTGATGCTTGTGACCGGCGTGAACCACGGTGCCATGGTGGTCTTCATCTTCGTGGTCGGCGACGTGCCCATGCTTGTGACCGGCGTGACCGACGGTGCCATGGTGGTCTTCGTCTTCGTGGTTGGCGATGTGCCCATGCTAGTGACCGGCGTGACCGACGGCGTCATGGTGGTCTTCGTGGTCGGCGACGTGGTGATACTTTTGACCAGCGTAACCGGCGGTGCCATCGCCGACATGCTGAAGCTTGTGAATGGCGGTGCCATGGTGGTCTTATAATAGTTGAGGTAAGGTCACCATGTTGCCATATAGGTGAGGCTAGAAAACGCATGCGACCAACCATACAAAGTGGCACTTGGGTACCAACCGATGCAACCCAGGCAATCAACCAAAGTGCATTTTGTGTACCGGAACTCGTCTAGAACGAGATGTGAGTTCCATCTCGCTGGCGCAATGAGCCATGGATGCATGCAGGATACCAAACGCGTCCTTAAGGGTGGGTGTCACTAGTGCGAGCGCGGCATTATGGCCCTCACTGCCACTCGGCACCGGCGGCATACCTGTCATTGACCTCTCTCGCCTCTGCTCCTTGTCAGCTAGGATTAGTCGTTCGCCCGAGCTGCGGAGTTGTTGGCCGCGCTCAATACGACACATGCAGCGACCTAGGCTTCCTCTAGGTAGTCAACAACTGCGTGGAGAATTGGACATGGCCATGATGCTGGTGCCGATGAAAGGCATGAGTGCACCTATGAGTGGCTTTGGAGGTATGAATGACATGGGAGCAATTATGGGCTATTGATACGCGTAGATGCACACGTCCGTTGGGAACCCCAAGTGGAAGGTATGATGCGTATAGAAGCAAGTTTCCCTCAGTATGAAACCAAGGTTTAATCGAACCAGTAGGAGCCAAGAAGCACGTTGAAGGTTGATGGTCGCGAAATGTGATGCGGCGCAACACCAGGGAACGCGGAACCTGCACAACACAACCCAAGTACTTTGTCCCAACGAAGCAGTGAGGTTGTCAATCTCACCGGCTTGTTGTAACAAAGGATTAAACGTATCGAGTGGAAGATGTTTGCAAAGACAATAAAACACAATTGCAGTAGATTGTATGCTATGTAAAGAATAGGACCGGGGTCCACGGTTCACTAGAGGTGTCTCTCCCATAAGATAAAAGCATGTTGGGTGAACAAATTACGGTCGGGCAATTGACAAATAGAGAAAGGCATAACAATGCATATACATGATATGATAAATATAGTGAGATTTAATTGGGCATTACGACAAAGTACATAGACCGCCATCCAACTGCATCTATGCCTAAAAAGTCCACCTTCAGGTTATCATCCGAACCCCCTCCAGTATTAAGTTGCAAAGCAGACAATTGCATTAAGTATGGTGCGTAATGTAATCAACAACTACATCCTTAGACATAGCATCAATGTTTTATCCCTAGTGGCAACACATCCACAACCTTAGAACTTTCTGTCACTGTCCCAGATTCAATGGAGGCATGAACCCACTATCGAGCATAAATACTCCCTCTTGGAGTTAAGAGTAAAAACTTGGCCAGAGCCTCTACTAGTAACGGAGAGCATGCAAGATCATAAACAACACATGAACAATAGATTGATAATCACCATAATCATAGTACTCTCTATCCATCGGATCGACAAACACAACATATAGAATTACATATAGATGATCTTGATCATGTTAGGCAGCTCACAAGATCCAACAATGAAGCACAACAAGGAGAAGACGACCATCTAGCTACTGCTATGGACCCATGGTCCAGGGGTGAACTACTCACTCATCACTCCGGAGGTGACCATGGCGGTGTAGAGTCCTCCGGGAGATGAATCCCCTCTCCGGCAGGGTGCCGGAGCCGATCTCCTGAATCCCCCGAGATGGGATTCGCGGCGGCGCGTCTGTAAGGTTTTCCGTATCGTGGCTCTCGGTACTGGGGTTTCGCGACGGAAGCTTTAAGTAGGCGGAGGGTCAACGGGGGCCACACGAGGGGCCCGGGGGCAGGTCGGCGCGGCCGGGGCCTGGGCCGCGCCGGCCTCCCTCTGGCCGCCTCGTGGCCCCACTCGTTAGGTCTTCGGTCTTCTGGAAGCTTCGTGCAAAAATAGGACCCTGGGCGAAAGTTTCATCCAATTCCGAGAATATTTCTTTACTAGGATTTCTGAAACCAAAAACAGCAGAAAACAACAACTGGCTCTTCGGCATCTTGTTAATAGGTTAGTTCCAGAAAATGCATAAATATGACATATAATGTGCATAAAACATGTAGGTATCATCAATAAAGTAGCATGGAACATAAGAAATTATCGATACGTTGGAGACGTATCAGCATCCCCAAGCTTAGTTCTGCTCGTCCCGAGCAGGTAAAACGATAACAAAGATAATTTCTGAAGTGACATGCCATCATAATCTTGATCATACTATTTGTAAACATATGTAATGAATGCAGCGATCAAAGCAAAGGTAATGACATGAGTAAACAACTGAATCATAAAGCAAAGACTTTTCATGAATAGTACTTCAAGACAAGCATCAATAAGTCTTGCATAAGAGTTAACTCATAAAGCAATAAATCAAAGTAAAGGTGTTGAAGCAACACATAGGAAGATTAAGTTTCAGCGGTTGCTTTCAACTTATAACATATATATCTCATGGATATTGTCAACATAAAGTAATATAACAAGTGCAATATGCAAATATGTAGGAATCAATGCACAGTTCACACAAGTGTTTGCTTCTTAAGGTGGAAGGAGCTAGATAAACTGACTCAACAATAAAAGTAAAAGAAAGGTCCTTCAAAGAGGAAAGCATCGATTGCTGTATTTGTGCTAGAGCTTTTATTTTGAAAACATGAAACAATTTTGTCAACGGTAGTAATAAAGCATATGAGTTATGAAAATTATATCTTACAAGTTGCAAGCCTCACGCATAGTATACTAATAGTGCCCGCACCTCGTCCTACTTAACTTGGACTACCGGGTCTTCGCATGCCATGTTTCAACCAAGTGTCACAAAGGGGTACCTCCATGCCGCTTGTACAAAGGTCTAAGGAGAATGCTCGCATTTCGGATTTCTCGCTTTTGATTATTCTCAACTTAGACATCCATACCGGGACAACATGGACAACAGATAATGGACTCCTCTTAAATGCATAAGCATGTAGCAATGATTATTGTTCTCATATGAGATTGAGGATATATGTCCAAAACTGAAACTTCCACCATGGTTCATGGCTTTAGTTAGCGGCCCAATGTTCTTCTCTAACAATTTTGCATGCTCCAACCACTAAAATGATAGATCCTTCAGACAAGACGGACATGCATAGCAACTCACATGATATTCAACAATAGTTGATGGCGTTCCCAGAAGCATGGTTATCGCACAACAAGCAACTTAATAAATATAAAGTGCATAAGTACATATTCAATACTACGATAGTTTTTAAGGCTATTTTGTCCCATGAGCTATATATTGCAAAGGTGAATGATGGAATTTTAAAGGTAGCACTCAAGCAATTTACTTTGGAATGGGAGAAATACCATGTAGTAGGTAGGTATGGTGGACACAAATGGCATAGTAGTTGGCTCAAGGATTTTGGATGCATGAGAAGTATTCCCTCTCGATACAAGGTTTAGGCTAGCAAGGTTATTTGAAGCAAAATCAAGGATGAACAAGTGCAGCAAAACTCACATAAAAGACATATTGTAAACATTATAAGACTCTACACTGTCTTCCTTGTTGTTCAAAACTCAATACTAGATATTATCTAGACCTTAGAGAAACCAAATATGCAAATCAAATTTTAGCAAGCTCTATGTATTTCTTCATTAATGGGTGCAAAGCATATGATGCAAGAGCTTAAACATGAGCACAACAATTGCCAAGTATCACATTATCCAAGACATTTTAGAATTACTACATGTAGCATTTTCCAATTCCAACCATATAACAAATTAACGAAGAAGAAACTTCGCCATGAATATTATGAGTAAAGCCTAAGGACACATGTGTCCATATGCAACAGCGGAGCGTGTCTCTCTCCCACAAAGTGAATGCTAGGATCCATCTTATTCAAACAAAAACAAAAACAAAAACAAAACGACGCTCCAAGTAAAGAACACAAGATGTGATTGAATAAAAATATAGTTTCAGGGGAGGAACCTGATGATGTTGTCGATGAAGAAGGGGATGCCTTGGGCATCCCCAAGCTTAGACGCTTGAGTCTTCTTAAAATATGCAGGGGTGAACCACGGGGCATCCCCAAGCTTAGAGCTTTCACTCCTCTTGATCATAGTATATCATTCTCCTCTCTTGACCCTTGAAAACTTCCTTCACACCAAACTTCAAGCAAACTCATTAGAGGGTTAGTGCATCATTAGTAATTCACTCATTCAGAGGTGACACAATCATTATTTTCACTTCTGAACATTGCATAATGCTACTGGACATTAGTGGATCAAAGAAATAAATCCAACATAGCAAAAGAGGCAATGCGAAATAAAAGGCAGAATCTGTCAAAAACAGAACAGTCCGTAAAGACGAATTTAGAAATGGCACCAGACTTGCTCAAATGGAAAAACTCAAAACTAATGAAAGTTGCGTACATATCTGAGGATCACGCTCGTAAATTGGCAGATTTTTCGAATTTTCTACAGAGAATTGTGCCCAGATTCGTGACAGACAGCAATGCTGTTTCTGCGCAGCGATCCCAAATATAACATCAACTTTGACATAGAAACTTTACTTGGCACAAAAACATGATAAGGAGAGGTTGCTACAGTAGTAAACAACTTCCAAGACTCAACAAAACAAAAAATTGCAGTAGGTAAAAACATGGGTTGTCTCCCATAAGCGCTTTTCTTTAACGCCTTTCAGCTAGGCGCAGAAAGTGCAAATCAAGTAACATCGAGTAGAAGCATCAACATTATTATTTTTCATGCAAACACAACTTGTTGTGCTTTAGGTGCTCCATTATCTAAATTTTCTATGGTGGTGCTAGGGGTTTTAGTAATTTTAGGCCTATAGTAATTCTTTTGTTTAGGCACTTTAGAGGCATACATGAATTTTTGCTCTTTACCCACATAGGCTTTCTCATTATACTTGAGAGAAGAAAAGGTTAAACTCAAGGTTCCCATAGCTTTTTCAAGTTCATCAATCCTATTGGTTTGATTATCATGGATAACACAAGTTCCTAGGACACTAATTCTTTCATCAATTCCTCCTAGGGATTTATCAAGTTCATCAGTTTTATCCAATAACATTTCTAATTTAGTTTCAATACTTGGAAAATTTTTCTCTATGGTTTCCAATTTTTTCATAACATCTTCAAGAGAGATTTCAGTTTTAACTTCATTAACAGGTGGTATTCCAACTAGACTCTCAATGATGCAACTAGCTTCTAAAGCGGGAGTACCTAGGAAATTACCTCTCGAAAGAGTATCAAGAACATATCTATTCCAACTAGATAAACCAACATAAAAGTTCCTAAGAAGGATAGTGGTGGAGTGTTTCTTAATGCACCTTTGATGAGCATTACTAATTCTATACCAAGCATCTTTAAAACTTTCTCCTCCTTGTTGCTTAAAAGAACGAACTTCAACTTCAGGATTACTCATGATAACAGGAATAAAGTAAACTAGGCAAATTAAGTAAAGATAAGTAACTAATTTTTTGTGTTTTTGATATGGAGAGCAAGACAGTAAATAAAGTAAAACTAGCAACTAATTTTTTGTGTTTTGATTTAGTGCAGCAAACAAAGTAGTAAATAAAATAAAGCAAGACAAAAACAAAGTAAAGAGATTGAGAAGTGGAGACTCCCTTGCAGCGTGTCTTGATCTCCCCGCAAGCGGCGCAGAAATTTAGCTTGATACGCGTAGATGCACACGTCCGTTGGGAACCCCAAGTGGAAGGTATGATGCGTATAGAAGCAAGTTTCCCTCGTATGAAACCAAGGTTTAATCGAACCAGTAGGAGCCAAGAAGCACGTTGAAGGTTGATGGTCGCGAAATGTGATGCGGCGCAACACCGGGATTCCGGCGCCAACGGGAACCTGCACAACACAACCCAAGTACTTTGTCCCAACGAAACAGTGAGGTTGTCAATCTCACCGGCTTGCTGTAACAAAGGATTAAACGTATCGAGTGGAAGATGTTTGCAAAGAAAACAGTAAACACAATTGCGTAGATTGTATGCTATGTAAAGAATAGGACCGGGGTCCACAGCTCACTAGAGGTGTCTCTCCCATAAGATAAAAGCATGTTGGGTGAACAAATTACAAGTCGGGCAATTGACAAATAGAGAAAGGCATAACAATGCATATACATGATATGATAAATATAGTGAGATTTAATTGGGCATTACGACAAAGTACATAGACCGCCATCCAACTGCATCTATGCCTAAAAAGTCCACCTTCAGGTTATCATCCGAACCCCTCCGGTATTAAGTTGCAAAGCAACAGACAATTGCATTAAGTATGGTGCGTAATGTAATCAACAACTACATCCTTAGACATAGCATCAATGTTTTATCCCTAGTGGCAACAGCACATCCACAACCTTAGAACTTTTGTCACTGTCCCAGATTCAATGGAGGCATGAACCCACTATCGAGCATAAATACTCCCTCTTGGAGTTAAGAGTAAAAACTTGGCCAGAGCCTCTACTAGTAACGGAGAGCATGCAAGATCATAAACAACACATGAACAATAGATTGATAATCACCATAATCATAGTACTCTCTATCCATCGGATCCGACAAACACAACATATAGAATTACATATAGATGATCTTGATCATGTTAGGCAGCTCACAAGATCCAACAATGAAGCACAACAAGGAGAAGACGACCATCTAGCTGCTATGGACCCATGGTCCAGGGGTGAACTACTCACTCATCACTCCGGAGCGACCATGGCGGTGTAGAGTCCTCAGGGAGATGAATCCCTCTCCAGGGTGCGGAGCTCTCTGAATCCCAGAGATGGGATTCGCGGCGGCGCGTCTCTGTAAGGTTTTCCGTATCGTGGCTCTCGATGGGGGTTTCGCGACGGAAGCTTTAAGTAGGCGGAGGGTCACGCGGGGGCACACGGGGCCGGGGGCAGGTCGGCGCGGCCGGGGCTGGCCGCGCCGGCCTCCCTCTGGCCGCCTCGTGGCCCCACTTCGTTAGGTCTTCGGTCTTCTGGAAGCTTCGTGCAAAAATAGGACCCTGGGCGAAAGTTTCGTCAATTCCGAGAATATTTCTTTACTAGGATTTCTGAAATCAAAAAAAAACAGCAAATGGCTCTTCGGCATCTTGTTAATAGGTTAGTTTCAGAAAATGCATAAATATGACATATAATGTGCATAAAACATGTAGGTATCATCAATAAAGTAGCATGGAACATAAGAAATTATCGATACGTTGGAGACGTATCAGCTATGGAGCCATGGGTGGCTGATGTCTACGGGTGCTTCTATTCTTGTAGACAGTGTTGGGCCTCCAAGAGCAGAGGTTTGTAGAACAGCAGCATGTTTCCCTTAAGTGGATTACCCAAGGTTTATCGAACTCAGGGAGGAAGAGGTCAAAGATATCCCTCTCATGCAACCCTGCAACCACAAAGCAAGAAGTCTCTTGTGTCCCAACACACCTAATAGGTGCACTAGTTCGGCGAAGAGATAGTGAAATAAAGTGGTATGAATGAATATGAGCAGTAGTACGGCGCCAGAAAATAGCTGCTGGCGTGCGATTGATGGTAGTAATATTGTAGGAAGTAAACAAACGTAGTAACACAGCGGTAGTAATAAAACAGTAACAAGCAATGATAGCGGTATTTAGGAACAGGCCTAGGGAATAGACTTTCACTAGTGGACACTCTCAACATTGATCACATAACAGAATAGATAAATGCATACTCTACACTCTCTTGTTGGATGATGAACACATTGCGTAGGATTACACGAACCCTCAATGCCGGAGTTAACAAGCTCCACAATTAGATGTTCATATTTAAGTAACCTTAGAGTGCAAGAAAGATCGACATGACTAACCCAAGTACTAACATAGCATGCACACTATCACCTTCACGCTTATGTAGGAGGAATAATACACATCAATACTATCATAGCAATAGTTAACTTCGCAATCTACAAGAGATCATGATCATAGCATAAACCAAGTACTAACACGGATGCACACACTGTCACCATTACATCGTGCGGGAGGAATAAAACTACTTTAATAACATTGCTAGAGTAGCACATAGATTAATTGTGATACAAAACATATTGCAATCATAAAGAGATATAAATAAGCACTTCACTATGCCATTCATAACAGTGAATAAGTATTCGTGAAATATAGCCTAAGAGACCCACACGGTGCACACACTGTCACCTTTACACACGTGGGACAAGGAGTCTCCGGAGATCACATAAGTAAAACTCACTTGACTAGCATAATGACATCTAGATTACAAGCATCATCATATGAATCTCAATCATGTAAGGCAGCTCATGAGATTATTGTATTGAAGCACATAGGAGAGAGATGAACCACATAGCTACCGGTACGGCCCGAGCCTCGATGGAGAACTACTCCTCCTCATGGGAGCAGCGGCGTTGATGAAGATGGCGGTGGAGATGGCAGCGGTGTCGATGGAGAAGCCTTCAGGAGCACTTCCCCGCTCCGGCGGGTGCGGGAATCTGTCCCCGGATCTTGGCTTCGCGATGGCGGCGGCTGGAAGGTTTCGCGTACCGTGGCTTCCTCCGTAAGTTTTCGACGGGGGGCTTTATATAGGCGAAAGGCAGCGTCGGAAGGTCGAAGGGCGACCACACCATAGGCCGGCGGCCGGGGCCAGGCCGCGCCACCCTATCATCTGGGGCCCAGGGGCCCCTCGCGACTCTCGGGTGTTCTGGATGGGCAAAATAGGAACACAGGCGTTGATTTCGTCCAATTGAGAATATTTCGTTACTAGGATTTCTGAAACCAAAAACAGAAAACAGGAACTTCGGCATCTTGTTAATAGGTTAGTTCCTTAAAATGCACAAATATGACATAAAGTGTGCATAAAACATGTAGGTATCATCAATAAAGTAGCATGGAACATAAGAAATTATCGATACGTCGGAGACGTATCAGCATCCCCAAGCTTAGTTGCTCGTCCCGAGCGGAGTGCGATAACAAAGATAATTTCTGAAGTGACATGCCATCATAATCTTGATCATACTATTTGTAAACATATGTAATGAATGCGGCGATCAAAACAATGGTAATGACATGAGTAAACAAGTGAATTATAAAGCAAAGACTTTTCATGAATAGTACTTCAAGACAAGCATCAATAAGTCTTGCATAAGAGTTAACTCATAAAGCAATAAATCAAAGTAAAGGTGTTGAAGCAACACAAAGGAAGATTAAGTTTCAGCGGTTGCTTTCAACTTGTAACATGTATATCTCATGGATAGTTGTCAATGGAAAGTAATATAATAAGTGCAATATGCAAGTATGTAGGAATCAATGCACAATTCACACAAGTGTTTTCTTCTTGAGGTGGAGAGAGATAGGTGAACTGACTCAACATAAAAAGTAAAAGAATGGCCCTTCGCGAGGAAGCATTGATTGCTATTTTTGTGCTAGAGCTTTGATTTTGAAAGCATCAAGAGAGCATAAAAGTAAAGTTTTGAGCGGTGTTTGTTGTTGTCAACGAATGGTAGCGGGTACTCTAACCCCCTTGCCAGACAAACCTTCAAAGAGCGGCTCCCATTTAATTTTATTTTTGGGTGGCACTCCTTCCAACCTTTTTTCACAAACCATGGCTAACCGAATCTTCGGGTGCCACCAACAATCTCATACCATGAAGGAGTGCCTTTTTATTTTAATTTTATTATGATGACACTCCTCCCCACCTTTGCTTTCTCAAGCCATGGCTAACCGAATCCTTCGGGTCAGTCAATCATACCATGGAGGAGTGTCTATTTTGTTAATTAATTTGGGACTGGGAATCCCATTGCCAGCTCTTTTTGCAAAATTATTGGATAAGCGGATGAAGCCACTAGTCCATTGGTGAAAGTTGCCCAACAAGATTGAAGATAAACACCACATACTTCCTCATGAGCTATAAAACATTGACACAAATAAGAGGTAATAACTTTTGAATTGTTTAAAGATAGCACTCAAGCAATTTACTTTGGAATGGCGGAGAAATAGCATGTAGTAGGTAGGTATGGTGGACACAACTGGCATAGTGGTTGGCTCAAGGATTTTGGATGCATGAGAAGTATTCCCTCTCAATACAAGGTTTAGGCTAGCAAGGTTATTTGAAGCAAACTCAAGGATGAACCGGTGCAGCAAAACTCACATAAAAGACATATTGTAAATATTATAAGACTCTACACCGTCTTCCTTGTTGTTCAAAACTCAATACTAGATATTATCTAGACCTTAGAGACCAAATATGCAAATCAAATTTTAGCAAGCTCTATGTATTTCTTCATTAATGGGTGCAGAGCATATGATGCAAGAGCTTAAACATGAGCACAACGATTGCCAAGTATCACATTATCCAAGACATTTTAGAATTACTACATGTAGCATTTTTCAATTCCAACCATATAACAATTTAACGAAGAGGAAACTTCGCCATGAATATTATGAGCTAAGAATACATGTGTTCATACGAACCAGCGGAGCGTGTCTCTCTCCCACACAAGGATGAACTTATTCAGAGAACTAAGATAACAAAACAAAAATAAAAGCACACACAGACGCTCCAAATAAAGTACATAAGATGTGACCGAATAAAAATATAGTTTCAAGAGAAGGAACCTGATACTTTGTCGATGATGAGGGATGCCTTGGGCATCCCAAGCTTAGACGCTTGAGTCTTCTTAGAATATGCGGGGGTGAACCACGGGGGCATCCCCAAGCTTAGAGCTTTCACTCCTCTTGATCATAGTATATCATACTCCTCTCTTGACCCTTGAAAACTTCCTTCACACCAAACTTCAAGCAAACTCATTAGAGGGTTAGTGCACAATTAATAATTCTCACATTCAGAGGTGACACAATCATTATTTTCACTCTGGACATTGCATAAAGCTACTGGACATTAATGGATCAAGAAATGAATCCAACATAGCAAAAGAGGCAATGCGAAATAAAAGGCAGAATCTGTCAAAAACAGAACAGTCCGTAAAGACGAATTTAAAAGATGGCACCAGACTTGCTCAAATGGAAAAACTCAAAACTAATGAAAGTTGCGTACATATCTGAGGATCACGCACGTAAATTGGCAGATTTTCTGAGTTTCCTACAGAGAAATAAGCCCAGATTCGTGACAGATAGAAATCTGTTTCTGCGCAGAAATCCAAATCTAGTATCAACCTTCGATTAGAGGCTTCACTTGGCACAACAAAACACAAAACTAAGATAAGGAGAGGTTGCTACAGTAGTAAACAACTTCCAAGACACAAATATAAAACAAAGTACTGTAGCAAAATAACACATGGGTTATCTCCCAAGAAGTTCTTTCTTTATAGCCATTAAGATGGGCTCAGCAGTTTTAATGATGCACTCGCAAGAAATAGTATTTGAAGCAAAAGAGAGCATCAAGAGCAAATTCAAAACACATTTAAGTCTAACATGCTTCCTATGCATAGGAATCTTGTAAATAAACAAGTTCATGAAGAGCAAAATAACAAGCATAGGAAGATAAAACAAGTGTAGCTTCAAAAATTTCAGCACATAGAGAGGTGTTTTAGTAACATGAAAATTTCTACAACCATATTTTCCTCTCTCATAATAACTTTCAGTAGCATCATGAGCAAACTCAACAATATAACTATCACTTAAAGCATTCTTATCATGAGTCTCATGCATAAAATTATTACTACTCCCAACATAAGCATAGTCATTCTTATTAATTGTAGTGGGAGCAAATTCAACAAAGTAGCTATCAAATATAGGAGGTATATTGTAATCATAATCAAATTTATCCTCCATAAGGTGGTAACAAAAGACTACTATCATTATAATCATCATAAATGGGAGGCAAAGTATCATCAAAGTAAATTTTCTCCTCAATGCTTGGGGGACTAAAAATATCATGCTCATCAAAGCCAGCTTCCCCAAGCTTAGAATTTTCCATAGCATTAGCAACAATAGTGTTCAAAGCATTCATATTAATATGTTCCATGGGTTTTTTAATTTTCGCATCAAACCATCCATGTCTTAAATCAGGAAATAGAATAAAAAGGTCATTGTTGTCCATTATGCCTAACTAGTGTAAACAAGAAACCAAATGTCGCAATTGCAGAGTCTAAGGAAATAGCCCGAGCACACACACAATGGCGCCTTAAAAGACTTAACTGAACCGAAGTATGAGAGCCTTTACCTTTCCTCCCGGAAGCGCCAGAAAAGTGCTTGATGTCTACGGGTGCTTCTATTCTTGTAGCAGTGTTGGGCCTCCAAGAGCAAGAGGTTTGTAGAACAGCAGCAAGTTTCCCTTAAGTGGATTACCCAAGGTTTATCGAACTCAGGAGGAAGAGGTCAAAGATATCCCTCTCATGCAACCCTGCAACCACAAAGCAAGAAGTCTCTTGTGTCCCCAACACACCTAATAGGTGCACTAGTTCGGCGAAGAGATAGTGAAATACAAGTGGTATGAATGAATATGAGCAGTAGTACGGCGCCAAAAATAGCTTGCTGCAGTTGATGGTAGTAATATTGTAGGAAGTAAACAAGCGGTAGTAACACAGTAGTAATTCGAAAGAAACAAGAAAAGATAGCGGTATTTAGGAACAAGGCCTAGGGAATAGACTTTCACTAGTGGACACTCTCAACATTGATCACATAACAGAATAGATAAATGCATACTCTACACTCTCTTGTTGGATGATGAACACATTGCGTAGGATTACACGAACCCTCAATGCCGGAGTTAACAAGCTCCACAATTAGATGTTCATATTTAAGTAACCTTAGAGTGCAAGAAAGATCGACATGACTAACCCAAGTACTAACATAGCATGCACATTGTCACCTTCACGCTTATGTAGGAGGAATAATACACATCAATACTATCATAGCAATAGTTAACTTCGCAATCTACAAGAGATCATGATCATAGCATAAACCAAGTACTAACACGGATGTACACACTGTCACCATTACATCGTGCAGGAGGAATAAAACTACTTTAATAACATTGCTAGAGTAGCACATAGATTAATTGTGATACAAAACATATTGCAATCATAAAGAGATATAAATAAGCACTTCACTATGCCATTCATAACGGTGAATAAGTATTCTGTGAAATATAGCCTAAGAGACCCACACGGTGCACACACTGTCACCTTTACACACGTGGGACAAGGAGTCTCCGGAGATCACATAAGTAAAACTCACTTGACTAGCATAATGACATCTAGATTACAAGCATCATCATATGAATCTCAATCATGTAAGGCAGCTCATGAGATTATTGTATTGAAGCACATAGGGAGAGATGAACCACATAGCTACCGGTACAGCCCCGAGCCTCGATGGAGAACTACTCCCTCCTCATGGGAGCAGCAGCGTTGATGAAGATGGCGGTGGAGATGGCAGCGGTGTCGATGGAGAAGCCTTCCGGGGCACTTCCCGCTCCGGCAGGTGCCGGAACAGAGACTCTGTCCCCGGATCTTGGCTTCGCGATGGCGGCGGCTGGAAGGTTTCGCGTACCGTGGCTTCCTCCGTAAGGGTTTTCGACGCAGGGGCTTTATAGGCGAAAGGGCAGCGTCGTCGAAGGGGCGACCACACCATGAGGCTGGCGCGGCCAGGGCCGCGCCAACCTATCATCTGGGCCCACGGCCCCCTCTGGCGGCTCTCGGGTGTTCTGGATGCTTCCGGGCAAAATAGGAACAGGCGTTGATTTCGTCCAATTCGAGAATATTTCGTTACTAGGATTTCTGAAACCAAAAAGCAAAACTGGCACTTCGGCATCTTGTTAATAGGTTAGTTCCAAAATGCACGAATATGACATAAAGTGTGCATAAAACATGTAGGTATCATCAATAAAGTAGCATGGAACATAAGAAATTATCGATACGTCGGAGACGTATCAGTGGCTATGCCGGCATGGGTGGCTATGGAGGCATGGGAGGTCAACCTGGTGGCTATGGCGGCATGGGTGGCTATGAAGGCATGGATGCACCGAAGAGTGGAGTTGGAGGAATGGGTGGCTATGGAGGCTACGGTGGCATGGGACCACCGCCGGGAGGCTTCATGGCCTCCATTGTTTCTCCAATACCTCCTTCAAAGGATCAAGCCAAACGGAGATTCAACGACGCGGGCCAATACCACCGTGGAAGAGTCTAATGGAGAAAATAAAGGTGTTGACAATTGAGATGTGTTTGTGTGAGGCATGGATGTTGTAAACCTAGTTTTATGTGGTGTTGAATTTCGTCGTCCTTTGCATTGAACTATGTGATGCATTTGAACTATGATATTTTGGATGCAATGTGGAGTTTCCAATCATTTATTGTTGATTTGTTTTTCATTTTTTGATCTTGTTCAACACGTATTGTTGTATGGATTTTGTTTGCGCCGGCGCCGCACGCTGCAACTTGCAGCGCCTGGTGGGGGCATGGCTTCGGCCACTACGTGCGCACGGTAAAATATAGCGTTCGGTGAAGCTGTTGCCAGCGTCTCACGTCCGATCTGGATGCAGCGCGCTGCACCACGATTTACAGCACCGATTTATTGCGCTGCTGCTGGAGATGCTCTAAGTAATAGGTGGCAACTTATAACAATTTAATAGCGCTTGCGATTTGGTTGATCGATTCAGTCTAGCCTTGATCGCCTTGGAACACAGCGAATTTAAAGGCAATGGTACCTACCGGTGTCACATCTACCATCCACTCTCTGCTTTAAGATTGATGAGGCATTTGACATTTGTCTAATATAAAACTAATAATTGAAACACAAGTGAAACTTTTATGAAACTAAAGTGATACATAAAATCATTGTGAAACAGTCTGACAAAAAATGAATCTGATGACATCATTGCTGCCGTCAGTACGGTTTGTTTCACAAAAATATTCATGTTCCATGTTTCTATTATATTTCAGATTTATTTTACAATTTTGTGAAAGAATTAGTCAGCACATGATTGACGTCATGGTAATCGTTACTCCAGTAGGTGTCTGTCTAAAAAGATGTTTTCAGATCGCCTCCCGGAAAAGCCCACTTGAACCTGGGTGCACGCTGAACCCAGGTTGGAAATGCATTTTCGAAATGTGAAAAAATTCTGAAATAAAATTATCGGGGTACGTATGCATGTTCCATGTGTGCGTAGAAAGTTTTCGCGGAGAAACCACTTTTTTATTTCAGAATCTAAAAAAGACAAAATACGCTATATAGCCCTGTAAAATTTTACTTTTTTGCCGAGGCAAAATAAAATGTTTTCTCAGAACGAAACTCATGTCCAGGGCACATGTTTGAAATCATCTTTGCAATCATTTTGTGTTTCGATTTTTGAAACATGTTTTGACATCACAACCTCACTTTTTGAAAAAGTGGGTTCACATACACCCAGATTCACAAAAGCCGGTCTCATCGCCTCCTCTCTATCTATCTGTAGGGCGGTACAGGTTTGTAACCTGATGGCCGTGAAACGGTGAAAGGGCCTTCGGCTCCGCCCGTCGTTGTAACACTCCCTCCATCTCGTTTACTCCGTAGTGAAAATCAAAATTTATAACATGTGATCAGCTACATTAATAACGGAACTGCGATCAAGAATTAATTCATCAGTATATAACCTGAACTGACATAAAGTCGCCATAGTATTTCGGAACAAGTACAGTACAACTATAGCAGCAGTACAACAACTCTTGGATCGCACTCAAAGTTCCACTCAGCTCCCAAAATCTTATTGAAATAATTGAAAACCAGCAGACGCTTCTTCACACGCTAGCGCGCGCTGATGAAAAAAAAAATTAATAAGAAGTGGCACGTAGAGTGATCGTCGCACCGGGGCGACGGGATCAGACGAGGCGGCGGCAGATGGTGACGCCGTCTGCGATGGCGAGCTGGCAGACCTCGATGCGCGGGTCGGCGGCGAGCTTGGCGTTGAGGTCCCTGATGGCGGCGGAGAACCTGGTGTCGAGGTCGGACATGGGTGTGCCTGGCGGCATGGCGACGGTGCCACCCCAGAGCGTGTTGTCGTAGATGATGGTGCCGCCGACGCGGACGAGGCGGAGCAGCTGCTCATGGTACTTGACGTAGTTGGGCTTGTCGGCGTCGACGAAGGCGAAGTCGTAGGGCGCGGCACCGTCGTCCTGCTCGGCAAGGAGCTCGTCGAGGCGGTCGAGGCCGGGGCCCTCGCGGAAGTCCACCTTGTGCGCGACGCCGGCCTTCTCGATGAAGGGGCGGCCCACCTCGTAGCACTCGCGGTCGGTGTCGATGGCAACCACCTTGCCGTCGGCGGGGAGCGCGAGCGCGGTGGCGAGGAGCGAGTAGCCGGTGAAGACGCCCACCTCGATGGTTTTCTTGGCACCTGCCATCTTGATCAGCATCCCCAGGAGCTGCGCCTCGTCCGCCGACGACTGCATGTAGCCCCTGAATCCAGAGAACCAATTTACAAGTCGATCGATGAGAAAACAAAAGCAAGATCGACGTAGGTGCATGCAGAGAGAGAGAGAGAGAGAGAGAGAGAGAGAGAGAGAGAGAGAGAGAGAGAGAGAGAGAGAGAGAGAGAGAGAGAGAGAGAGGAGGAGGAGGAGGAGGAGGGACGTACCAGCGGTGCTTGTCGGTGACGAGGCGCAGTTCGCGCATGCACTCGGGCTCGTTGGGGAACACGGTGGTGTCGAGGATGTACGTGTACAGGGCGTCGCTCTTGAGCAGCGTCTTGTTGCTGCTGTCGATAGCGCTGTGGACGTTGGGCACGATGTCAGTGCTGGGCGCCATGGCTCTCCTCCTCTCCGAGCTTTCTCCGTGAGCTTTCCTCTCTGCTAACTTGGATTCGTGATCTGTGTGATTGAGTGAGTGTCTGTCCACCCAGGGCTTCCTGCGTGCCGTATTTATCCCCTAGCCGAGTGGCCGGGGTTGGTGTGTCTCGCTGGATTACTCGCCTTTCTCACCAGCCAATTGAGCTGCATCACGATGTCGTATCAAACCATCGACCACTTCTATCTAACTTTAGAAGTTTTTTCCCTTCCTTTAATTATTCGTAGCTAGTCTTTGCGTGTTTATCCCTCCGTCGGTCCTGCTAGTGGCATGAGGTGTGCTTCCATAATCACGATCAGACCGATTCCTACCACCCCACCCACGAGACGCCACCATTTGCTCTTCACCTTCTCTGACGGAATTTTATTTGACCAGAGAACTTGGCAAAGCGTCACACTTTTTATTGTTCGATCGATCTGGTTCTTATCTCAACAAAAACAGGAAACTTCAGCGACAGCGAGAGTTCGAACATCGCACACTTTCCTACTCCCTCCACCCACCGCGACTTGGCTGGCATTGCCGGCGCGATTATGGATCCCTCATGGAGTCATGGTTGGTGAAAATTCTGTAATTTAAACGAGCTAGCACTTTCGGCATGCTGCTGCTTGCCTCCTTTGGGAGAAAATTAATCGGCAGGTGCGTCACGAACCAGTTATATCAAACATTCTCCGCATCTACTTTTTTTAAAAATCAAGATGTATGTACATCATATTTATAGAGAAGTATCGCTTTTATAGAGGAAGTAGGCACGAAGCAAGTACAATGTCCTAAGGTTTACAAGTTACAACCAATCAAAACATTAGCCAACACTCGCACTACGAGCACAACGATAAGGACTCTCCTTATGAAGTAAGTTAGAGCCTCAAGAAATGTTGGCCACCTGAACAAAAATCCTTCAAGACTAACGGGGTCATCGGACCCTTCACCCTAAACCGCCTTTTAACTTGAAGCATGGGTGATTCTGTACATTGCATCCTAGAGGCTCATGACGTGAACAATGGCGAACAAACAAAAAGCAACGTGTCACTGGAGGACCTTTGCATCACCAGGTTTTGTCTCACAATTGGCGCTTCCAACAAAGAAGCGACCTCTAGGACAATGGTATTGCCGGTCCACCTAACTGCATCACGATTTTAACCCAGAATCAGCACCCCAAGCTTGTGGGAGATGCAAGTGCTCCTTCTAGAAGCCTTCATGGAGGCAATGACACCCCCAGGTAGTGTCATAAGTCGACATGGACTTTCGTCCGTAGTGCCACACACCAAGTACACGCTACCCCCCACCGAACCTCTGTTATGCACACACACCTCACCCCATTGACTTGCAACTGGCCAGAGAAGACGAGTAGCACCATTGGCCGCCACCTTGCCAAAGTGGTGGTATACCATTGCGCCATCCCGCTACCACCATAGACATCTAGACGCATCAGTGTACAACCTTGGTCACCCTCCACCAGAATGCACACAATAGGTGTGGTAGCCCACTTCAGCCGCTACAACACAACACAACTAGACGCCACGTTGCCCCCTTGTGAACAACAGTACGCTCCCCGGAGCCCTAGCACCCCGTTCACCCTACCAAGCATGCAACAAACTCCAAAGTATATATGTGGGGCCATGGAGGCTAGATGTTGATGTCGAATGGTCTCTGCTGCCAACGTCATCCCTGCATGCCAACACATTGTTAACCATCAATGTGAGATCGGCACCCCCTGCTTCCCCGAACCTCCTCTTCAAGTTCGCACCGCCACACCATGGCAAGTTCATCTCGTGCCACTGCACACACTAGAGGAACAACCACTCTTGAACGTACCGAGAAGTACACAAAAAATTTCGGATTGGTTTTGTTGAAACGTAAATTGAGTGGGTCTTAAACTTGATACCTCTTAGCATTCTCACCATATAGATTTGAACGCACCGATCAGCTCATGGGCGAAGCTCCCAGTAGGGAAAGGTAGGGCAGCCGTCCAACCTTGATTCTTTGGTAAATACATTTAGATGCGCATGTTTTTTTCTAAAAAAATTGAGTGGTCATACATCGAAAACAGACTCCGTACGAGAAAGTTATGCTTGTTTCAGTGAACACTGCCCAAACTGCAAACCGAAAACGTAGACTGTTATCTCCAAACATAAACTCATATTCTATGTTCATTCTGAATAACATTGCTTGAGAACAGAGATATATTATTGATTGGATCTTAGTATATACAAGATAACGTCGAGTTATTTATTATTCATACTCACAAAATTGGAGACTTTAGAGGTTTCCAGATATTTAAAGGGCATGTCATATTTTCTCCAACCGCATTATCACCCCATTAAGATGACATTGGTTTTACATGTGGCATTATTAACAATAGAAAGAAATTTTCCACAGCAAAGATAATCAAGACCGAGTTATGCATCAAACGATAGATAATCAAACGTCTTGATTATTGAATTACATTAGATTTTTTAAAAAGAGGTAAAACTTTGCCATTGAGTAGGCATTATTAGTATGTCTTTTTGGGTTATATTTATAACCAAATATGTTTTTATTTTTTATTGTATTTAGTGATTGTGTTTGGACCATATGCATTATTATTGTGTAGGACTATCTTGGTATTTTGCATTCTTAAAAGTTTGCCGTACCTCAGATTTACTAATGGAAAAACATCAACCAATATATATATTTCAACATGACCCGCCTCCGGGCTTTGCATAGAAGTCCTCTACGACGATCGGGAAGAGGATGAGAGGTCGGTGGCTAGGGGAGACTTCACCAAATTAGCTCTGATCAACAAAAAAAGAGAGAATGTGATGCTCTGATGAAGCTGTCGATGCAACAGAAAACGGCATGTCTACGTTGGAACACGTCTTAGTTTATGCGTAGGAAAGAAACAAATTTGAAGCCTCGATCGGCGCAAGTTGGCGCGAAGAAGCTATCTATCCATCGGCGTACGTCCTCAGGCGCGCTGGCATGTGCGTCGGCACAAAGCGGCGGAACGAAGCATCGGTTTCTTCACGCGACGTCTCTCTCCAACAGTAAGTCTCCCCGGAGACATGCACGCGACAACAAACAAGCAAGCAACCGAGCGTATGGTTGCACAGTACCCTTTTTTTGGGTCCTATTTCCTTCCAGCCAACCAACCGACGAACGGTGCAACGCGTTTGCTGCTATCGGTACAAGCACAATTCCCGTTTTCGGTAATCTGGTTCCAACAATAAGTATGAGAGACCAGATTTTAGGGAAGTGAAAGAGGGTAGATTCTAGGAGGAGCTTTCCTAAAAGCCAAAAAGAAGTACCACGTACTGCTACAACTGCTACAACTGGCTTGCAGCTGTAACTCAGAGCAACTGACCACGTCAGCAGCATGCTCTGTTTTTTTTTCAGAAAAATGGGCTTTCTCCAAGATGACTTACCGTCCTCTTTTCCATGGTCTTTTTTCTTCACCTTCGCCTAGCACTGCTCCCTTCCACCTTCCGGCGAGCCGAGCCACCATCCCCGCAACTACCGCCAGCCTCATCGCCATCAACCACGCCTGTAGCCGGCGCGTTGCGGCGACGTCTCGCCTCCCTAGTCTGCCCGAGCTCATCCTCCCCTGCTCTCCCGCCACCCTGGCCAACCCTCTAAGCCCGCCCTTTTTCCCGGCTCTGGCGACCTCGCACCCGAACTCTAAGTTCTTTCGTCCAGCCAGAAGAGTTGGACAACACTCTTAATATCTCTCTCTCTTTTCTAGTTTCGATTGTGGGATGCGGTTGATGATAAGACATAGAGAAGAGACAAGGATGTTTTCTAGATCTATATTGGTACATGTTAGTGATATTGTTGGGAATATGCATGTGTTCATATGTCAGTTCTGTTGGTGGCGGCGGTAATGTTGTGGGGATAAGGGTTTCATAGGTTAAGTTGTCGTGCATGGTTACTTGCTGCTGGGTCAGTCAAGGATCTTTTGGACCTCAGTTGTCAGCAGTGATGGAGCGTGTCGATCAAACTAGGTAGGGCCAATTTCATTAGCCCATAAGATAAGATGGGCCAATATTGTAATATGTATATATATTTTGATTTTTTATGGCCTCAATCTACTGTTTGAAAGAGAAATGGTGTTCGAAAGACTGGGCCACGACCAAGGATGGCCTCCATGACGCGTCGCCCCTGGCTATCAGTGAAGGTGGGGAGGAGATAAGGCTGAGTGGGACTGATCACTTGCATGAATCTTAGCACAAAAATTTAGCGTGGTTAACTTGACTGAAACTTAGCGCAGAGGGGCTTTCTTTTCTCTCATGTCCCTCTCTCTTTTGTCTACAGTTCCTTGAGAGTCGACTTCCTCTTGCCGGGTCGCTCCGATGCGTTCCCTGCCGGCGGCGCCGGTTGGTGAAGGCTAGGAGGTGACACCGGAGCCCCTGTAGATGGTAGTTTAGTAGTAGTAGTTGGTTTGGCCATGTGTCGAAGTTGGCTTCATGCTAGGAGAACTGCATCGGATCTCTCCGGTCAGATTCGGTGCTGCCTCGTCGCTCTCCTCTTTGTTGCCTTGCTCCAACGGAAGGAGCCGTATGCGTGGAGGCGGGTGCGGTGGGGTTCTCCGTCAATAAGTCCGCTATACTTTGAAAAGCTATATATATGGGGTACATAGCATCGTACAAATACAATACAGGCAATACACGTATGTACAGAAGCTAATATACAAAGTCTAACACTAGGGAAGATCGGATCAAATGCTTTCACCCCTTAAAGCATGTGTTGTCTCTCTTCCTAATGCCCTCATTGCCAAATCCCAAAAGTAAACGTCATAGGCCTTCTAGGCTGCAGAAAGACACCACATACACCAATATCCCATCTTGCTTGTGTTGCCTTCATGCCTTCGTGCCTATTCCGGATCGCGTCACTCCGTCTCCTACAGCGGGACGGCTGTTTAAGAGCATCTCCAACAGGCGCTGTAAAATATGGCGCGCTATACCGGCGATTGGTGCGTTGTATACTGCTGGCGCGCGGCATAGCGAATTTGTCCCCGGCAGAGGCTCTATTTTGCAGCGCGCGTTGGTGTGCGAAAAACGCACCTCCGGCAGAGGCTCTATTTTGCAACGCGCACGCGTCACAAACTGCTAATCCGACCTTTTTTTTTTTGAAAATTCATCAAACAAACTATGAAAATATGATCGAAAATACGAATATATTTTAAAATTGCAACGATACAATGCGACATTTAAACGAAAATACTAAAACTACTCCTCCGACTGGTCGTCGGACTCCCAGTCGAAGTCGGAGCTGCTCAATGTCGTGTCCGACACCGGCGTCGACGTCGTTGTCCACTGGAAGTCGGAGGAGGAGGACGAGAGGACGACGGTTGACGGCCCTGCGGCGTTCTTCTTTCCTCCTTCCTCCTTCCTCGGCTCGCCTTCCTCGCCGCGGACTCGGCGCGGCGCTTCTCGCGGCTCGTATTTTTCTTCGCCTTTCGCCGCCTTCTCCTCCTCCTTCTGCGCGTAGAAGACCTCCGTGGCGGCGACGTCCTCGGGAAGCGGCGCGCCCATTCGAGGCGCAGCGCCTCGTCGCGCTCGGCGATGAGGAGGCTGCCTGGCCCCGATGGCGTCCTCGCGCGTGATCATCGGCGGCGGCGGCGCCAGATCTCCTGCTCCCGCGTGAAGACGTCGTGGAAGTTCATCGTTCGGCGGCGGCCGAGCCGCCACGCGACGGCGTCGTACGCCGCGCCGCCTCGTGCGCAGTGTCGAACGTGCCGAGGCGGATCCGCCCGCCGGAGCGGATTTCCGCGTCGAACCGCCGCCGGCCGCGCCCGGACGCCGTGGTAGCCGGAGGAGGGGCGGCGGCGGAGGCATATCGCGGAGGCGGAGCGGCCGGAGGTGGAGCGCGCGGGGAGAGAGGCGAGGAGGAGACGACGCGTGGACGAGTGGCGGTCGCCGCGTGGCGTGTTTAGCGCGCGGCGGCGCACAAGTTTTTCGCGGGATAGCGCGAAAGCGCGGGCGGCAAATTTTTTAGCGCGCGCTTTTTCCCGCCTCCGCTGGAGCAGCGCGGCAGCGCCCGCGCACGGCAAACCGGCGGTTTTTTTATCGCGCGAGGCTTTTAGCGCGTCTGTTGGAGATGCTCTAATTAACACCCATTTCTCGCCACGTATATTTGTTCACCCGAAGCAAATATAAGACATGAAACCGATGAGTCAAAGATAGAAAAGAGACGCGTCACCACCCCCAAATAGTCGGCTGATGATATCTAGGTTTATGTCTACTAAGTCGTAAGGGCAAGTACAACGCGGGGCCTCTTAGACGAGCACTAACAAAAATAATCCCAGCAGTTACGCTTAATTCCTGATTAATCTTGAGATTACAGCTTGCGTTGACGCGGAAAGTTGCGCCAAGCGCTAAGACTAGTCATAGTGGAGAGTAACTTAGACTAGTAACATATGTCATGTTACTAGTCTAGGTTACTACCTTCATAGTGGGTAGTAACTTACATGTAGTGTCATGCATTGTATCATTTATTTGTAGGATCATTTGCCTTAAGATGTGTGATGTTATGGTAACATACCAGCTCCTCACTCTTTTTCTTCATTTATTAGCATGCCATGTCACCAAAATGCCTTGAGATGTGTGATGTTACTAGCTATGTTACTCCCACTATGAGCAGTCTAAGGTATTTTCCCTCTCGTAACCAACAGTTTTGCAAACAGCGCTGCTATCTGCATGTCTGAAATAAATGCTTTTTAGCGTTTGAATTAGGGGCTTGCGTTCGAAGGCAGGGCACTTGGCTGATTTCCAATTTTCGTACATAGCCTAATTTTTTTATCACCTAAGCGCTCACTTAAGAGTCTGGCGTTATACATGTCCTAAGTGACTCACGGTCGACATCGGTGTTTGCTAGATGGCTATGAAAATACACCCCCTCCTTCTTATTTTGGGTGGCTAGTACATATTAGAGGTTCACGTTTGACCATAAATTTGATCAATAAAATTCAGATCAATTGCGACCAAAATAAACCATTGAATTTGCATAAAAAGTTACCAATGATGTATCTTTGGTCAAAGTTAGTTCGAGTGGTCTTAGTAATTTTGCTGTCCCTTGCTCATCTCGGAGACTCTGTACCGAGTAACGCCCAGAGAAATATATGTAATCAGGGACGAATACGATCGATGTATAGATGTAACGCTCAGATAAATAGATGTAACGCCCAGATGTTACGTAATCGACAGCGGACTTGAGGACAGTGACAGAAACGAACCCCAATTTCGAAAAATGACACCGGATAAATTCTAACCAGCTGGTTCAGTTGCTACTGAAAAGTTGGCGGCGGTGTGAAGAAGTGAAGCTGCGTTATATTCGGGAAGCGGTCTCAAACTGGGACAACGGCACCAGCCGCGGCATACCGAGCGGACGTCCACCCCACATGGGCGTTGAAGTGGACATATTCGTGGCGTGCACGCAAAACAGCGCAAGTGGTGTGGTCTCGACGACCATGTCTACCAAGTTTAGAGGATGTACAATGACCAAATGGTGTACGTACTAGGTACACATGTATTTATTAGAGAAACGTGTCGATACTTCTTGTGTGCTATACTATTTCTAGATCCAACCTCATTTTATCGTTTCATAGTGTATATTGTCACTATCACAATTCATCTTAGTGGAAAAGCAGCTTTTACCGCCTTTACCCATCATCAATCGTTCCATGCGAACTTCTTTATTAAATTAATCAACAAAAGTCTGATAAGAAACATACGTTGAAAACCTTAAAACTACGATACAACACTTACAAACACAACAGCGGGAGAAGATCACGACAACATATCATTATTCTCTGAAAACACGGAAATCTCTCATCAACTAGGAACCAGGAGCCTGAGACCACTCATCGGGTCTAGTAGAATCTTAGTGAGCACCTCATACACACACTACAGAAGTCATCACCGATGGTTTATCTTCAGGGCATAGATCTGCATAGTCCCTGGCATAGATCTGCATAGTCCCTGACATAGATCTGCATAGTCTACAGAAGTCACACATTACCGTCCTTGCAACCATGGCGTCAAACAACGCCTCCACCCTACACGTGTACGCCACCACGCGATCCATGCCGAGGCTCCGCTGCACCGAGACTCATCGTGGCTCATGCAAAAGAAAGCAACACCACACCCCCTTGAGACCACACCAGTCAAAATGAGCTCCAAAAATGCTGCCATCAAGAGGAAGAATGACACCAAAAATGTCCCCAGCGTCTAATCCAGGAAGCGCTGACCAAGGTTTTCTCCTAGAGTCTTCGAGTTAAAATGTACATATATTTCCTAGCCCCTTTCTGTTGGAGATATGCCCAAGAGGCAATAATAAAGTGGTTATTATAATATCTTTGTGTTTATGATAAATGTTTATATACCATGCTATAATTGTATTAACCGAAACATTGATACATGTGTGTTATGTAAACAACAAGGAGTCCCTAGTAAGCCTCTTGTATAACTAGCTTGTTGATTAATAGATGATCATGGTTTCGTGATCATGAACATTGGATGTTATTAATAACAAGGTTATGTCATTGGTTGAATGATATAATGGACACACACCCAAATGAGCGTAGCATAAGATCAAGTCATTAAGTTCATTTGCTATAAGCTTTCAATACATAGTTGTCATAATCCTTCGACCATGAGATCATGTAAATCACTTACACCGAAAGGGTACTTTGATTACATCAAACGTCATTGCGTAAATGGGTGACAATAAAGGTGGGATTAAGTATTTGGAAAGTGTGAGTTGAGGCATATGGATCAACAGTGGGATTTGTCCATCCCGATGACGGATAGATATACTCTGGGCCCTCTCGGTGGAATGTCATCTGATTAGCTTGCAAGCATATGAATAGTTCATAAGAGATCACATACCACGGTACGAGTAAAGAGTACTTGTCGGTAACGAGGTTGAACAAGGTATGGAGATACCGATGATCAAACCTCGGACAAGTAAAATATCGCGAGACAAAGAGAATTGACATCGTATGTAAATGGTTCAATCGATCACTAAGTCATCGTTGAATATGTGGGAGCCATTATGGATCTCCAGATCCCGCTATTGGTTATTGCTCGGAGAGGAGTCTCGACCATGTCTGCATAGTTCATGAACCGTAGGGTGACGCGCTTAAGGTTCGATGTCGCATAAGTAGATTCGGAATATGAGATGGAGACCGAATGTTGTTCGGAGTCTCGGATAGGATCCAAGACATCACGAGGAGACCGGAATTGTTCTGGAAGAATTCTGCTGTTTTGTATTTCAAGAAAAGTTGTTCTGGAAACATTCTCGGAATTGGACGAAATAAAAACAGAGGTTATTATTTTGTCGCGCAGACGGAGTCCAAAGGAGAAAGAGAGCCAGGAGTGGGCCACACCACACGGCGGCGCGGGCCCCCTTGGCCGCGCCAGGGTGTGGTGTGGGCCACCAGGCGCCGGCCCTAGATCGGTTTCGCGAAACCCTAACCCTACCTTCCGACTATATATAGTGGGGTAGTTTGGCCGGCCATTGCTGCTCCGTACGAAACCCTAAAGTGCCACCTCTCCTCCCTCCCAGTTTCTCCTGCTCCGGCTTAGGCGAAGCCCTGCAGGAATTCTTCTCCACCACCACCACCACGCCGTCGTGCTGCTGGGATGGAGATCTACCACACCTCCGCTGCCCGCTGGAACGGGAGAGGAAGGAGCTTCATCGACACCGTACGCGCGACCGAGTACGGAAGTGCTGCCGGATTGCAGCACCGGGGACGATCGTCTACACCAACAACGAGATTAATCTCGTAGGCTTTGGAATCTTCGAGGGTTAGTCTCATCTCCATCTCGTTGCTTAGATCTAGTAGATTGGATCTTGGGTGTTCCATAGATTAGATCTGTTGGTTTTATTCGCTTTGCGGTAGGAAAATTTTTGTTTTCTATGCAACGAACCCCATCAGTGGTATCAGAGCCACGTCTATGCATAGATCTGTTGCACGAGTAGAACACAATGGTTTGTGGGCGGTGATGCTTTTGTTGCTTTAGTTTGTGTACTTTGCTTCTTGCGGGATGGTGGGATGAAGCGGCCCGGGCTAACTTTACATGACCGCGTCTCATGAGACTTGCAACTTGTATTGCATAAGTGGCTTTGCGGGTGTCTGTCTCTCCCACCATAGTGAAGATTGTAATTTGCACTTCTATTGTCAACACTAGTATCACCGTTGTGGTTCATGTTCGTAGGTAGATTGGATCTTACTCGAAAACCCTAAACCACGTAAAAGATGCAAACCAAATTAGAGGCGTCTAACTTGTTTTTGCAGGGTTTGGTGATGTGATATGGCCATGATGTGATGATGATTATATTTGATGTATGAGATGTTCATTATTGTATTATGGCAACCGGCAGGAGCCTAATGGTTGTTTTTAATTTTTGTTAAAGACCTGCGTGTCTATTCATCATGTAATAGCTTTATTTCAAGTAGTTGTTATAGTAGCTATAAGTGATGGACAACCATGAAGCGGCGCCACTGACCTTGACGCCATGCTGGTGATGATGGAGATCATGTCCGTGCTTTGGAGATGGAGATCAAAAGCACAAGAAGAAAGGCCATATCATATCACACATTATGAATTGCATGTGATGTTAATCCTTTTATGCATCTTATTTTGCTTAGATCGCGACGGTAGCATTATAAGATGATCCCTCTCACTAAATATCAAGATAATAAAGTGTTCATCCTAAGTATGCACCGTTGCTAAGACTTGTCGTTTCGAAGCATCTCGTGATGATCGGGTGTGATAGACTCTACATGTGCATACAACGGGTGCAAGCCAGATTTGCACACGCGGATACTAAGGTTGCCTTGACGAGCCTAGCATGTACAGACATGGTCTCGGAACACGGGATACCGAAAGGTAGAGCATGAGTCATATGAATGATATGATGAACACTTTGAGTGTTCACCTTTGAAGCTACATCTTTTCTCGTGAAGATCGGACTTGGTGTAGTGGATTTGGTTCGTGTAATCACTAAGACAATGCGAGGGATGTTGTTTTGAGTGGGAGTTCACCTAGTTAATTTAAGAATTAAAATTGAACTCATTTTATCATAAACTTAGTCTAAACTCTTTGCAAATATGTTGTAGATCATGGCGCCCCCTCCATCAATTTTAACCAGTTCCTAGAGAAAGAAAAGCTTAAGGGCAATGGTAGCAACTTCACTGACTGGTTCCGTCATGTGAGGATTTTCCTCGCTGGCGTAAGCCTGCAATATGTGCTCGAAGCACCGCTAGGTTCCCCACCACCTCCTGCAGTATCCGAGGACATAAAGAATGTTTATGAGACTCGGGTAACTCGGTACTCCGAAGTTCAGTGTGCCATCCTGTGCAGTTTAGAGGCAGAGCTCCAAAAGCGTTTTGAGCACCACGACCCTTGTGATATGATGTGTGAGCTCAAACTTATCTTTGAAACTCATGCGGCCGTGGAGAGCTATGAGGCCTCGAAACAGTTCTTTAACTGCATGATGGAAGAGGGCAGCTCCGTTAGTGAGCACATGTTCGCCATGTCCGGACATGCGAAGAAGCTCAGTGACTTGGGGATTGTGATCCCTAACAAGCTGGGTATTCATCGTGTCCTCCAATCACTGCCACCAAGTTACAAGAACTTCGTGATGAACTACAACATGCAGAACATGAACAAAGAGTTACCTGAACTCTTCTCCATGCTGAAGTCTGCTGAAGTAGAAATAAAGAAGGAGAACCAAGTGTTGATGGTCAACAAGACCACCAGTTTCAAGAAGCAGGGCAAGCCTAACAAGGGCAACTTCAAGAAGGGCGGCAAGAAAGTTGCAGCGCCTCCTGAGAATCCTACGGCTGGTCCTAAGCCTGAGACTGTGTGCTACTACTGCCAGGGGAAGGGGCACTGGAAGCGGAACTGCACCAAATACTTGGCCGATCTGAAGAGCGGCCACGCCAAGAAGAAAGGTATATTTGATATACATGTTATAGATGTCTATCTTACTGGTTCTCGTAGTAGTGCCTGGGTATTTGATACTGGTTCGGTTGCTCACATTTGTAACTCGAAACAGGAACTGCGGAATAAACGAAGCCTGGCAAGGGACGAGGTGACGATGCGCGTTGGAAATGGATCCAAGGTCGATGTGATCGCCGTCGGCACGCTCCCTCTACATCTACCTTCGGGATTAGTTTTAAACCTTAATAATTGTTATTTGGTACCTGCGTTGAGCATGAACATTATATCTGGATCTTGTTTGATGCAAGACGGTTATTCGTTTAAGTCTGAGAATAATGGTTGTTCGATTTATATGAGTAATGTCTTTTATGGCCATGCACCTGAGATGAATGGTTTATTCTTGTTAAATCTCGATAGTAGTGATACACATGTTCATAACATTGATGCTAAGCGAATTAAATTGAATGATAATTCTACTTATATGTGGCACTGTCGTCTTGGTCATATTGGAGTGAAGCGCATGAAGAAACTCCATTCCGATGGACTTCTTGAGTCACTTGACTTTGAGTCACTTGACAGATGCGAAGCATGTCTAATGGGAAAAATGACTAAGACTCCATTTTCTGGCACAATGGAGCGAGCTACAGACTTATTGGAAATCATACATACCGATGTGTGCGGACCAATGAGTGTAGCATCGCGCGGTGGTTATCGTTATGTTCTAACCTTCACGGATGATCTGAGTAGATATGGGTATATTTACTTTATGAAACACAAGTCCGAGACTTTTGAGAAGTTCAAGGAATTCCAAAGTGAAGTAGAAAATCAACGTAACAAGAAGATTAAGTTTCTGCGTTCTGATCGCGGAGGCGAATATCTGAGTTATGAGTTTGGCATGCATTTAAAGAAATGCGGAATACTTTCACAGTTGACACCGCCGGGAACACCACAGCGCAATGGTGTGTCCGAACGTCGTAATCGAACTCTCTTAGATATGGTTCGTTCTATGATGTCTCTTACCGATTTGCCACTATCGTTTTGGGGTTATGCTTTAGAGACAGCCGCATTCACTTTAAATAGGGCACCATCTAAATCCGTTGAAACGACACCGTATGAATTATGGTTTGGGAAGAAACCTAAGTTGTCGTTCCTTAAAGTTTGGGGTTGCGATGCTTATGTAAAGAAGTTACAACCTGACAAGCTAGAACCCAAAGCGGAGAAATGCGTCTTCATAGGATACCCTAAAGAAACAATTGGGTATACTTTCTATCACAGATCCGAAGGCAAAATCTTTGTTGCCAAGAACGGATCCTTTCTTGAGAAGGAGTTTCTCACTAAAGAAGTGACTGGAAGAAAAGTAGAACTCGACGAGGTTGATGAACCTTCTCTCATAGATCAGAGTAGCGCAGTGCCGGAAGAAATTCCTGTGCAGCCTGCACCGATAGGAGAGGAAGCAAATGATGAAGATCATGAAACTTCGAACGAGGAAGCTACTGAACCTCGCAGATCGACGAGGGAACGTACCACTCCTGATTGGTATGATCCCTGTCTAAATGTCATGATTGTGGACGACAATGATGAGGACCCTGCGACGTATGAAGAAGCGATGATGAGCCCAGATTCCAACAAATGGCAAGAAGCCATGAAATCGAAATGGGATCCATGTATGATAACAAAGTATGGACTTTGGTAGACTTACCTGATAGCCGCAAGGCTGTCGAGAATAAATGGATCTTCAAGAGAAAAACAGATGCTGATGGTAATATTACTGTCTATAAAGCTCGACTTGTCGCAAAGGGTTTCCGACAAATTCAAGGAGTTGACTACGATGAGACTTTCTCACCTGTAGCGAAGCTAAAGTCTGTGAGGATTTTGTTAGCAATAGCTGCATTTTTCGATTATGAGATTTGGCAGATGGATGTCAAAACGGCGTTCCTTAATGGAGACATTGAGGAAGAGTTGTATATGGTACAACCCAAAGGTTTTGTCGATCCTAAAAATGCTGACAAGGTATGCAAACTTCAGCGTTCCATTTATGGACTGAAGCAAGCATCCCGAAGTTGGAACCTACGCTTTGATAGAGTGATCAAAGATTTTGGTTTTATACGGACTCATGGTGAGGCCTGTATTTACAAGAAAGTGAGTGGGAGCTCTGTAGCGTTCCTGATATTATATGTAGATGACATATTATTGATTGGGAATGATATAGAACTATTAAGCAGCGTTAAAGGTTATTTGAATAAGTCTTTTTCAATGAAAGACCTTGGTGAAGCAGCATACATTTTAGGCATCAAGATTTATAGAGATAGATCAAGACGCCTAATAGGCCTTTCACAAAGTACATATCTGGACAAGATTCTAAAGAAGTTTAGAATGGATGAAAGCAAGAAAGGGTTCTTGCCTATGTTGCCAGGTAAGGTCTTGAGTAAGACTCAAGGTCCGGCTACGGCAGATGAAAGAGAGAGGATGAGCAAGATCCCCTATGCTTCGGCAGTAGGCTCTATCATGTACGCCATGCTGTGTACTAGACCTTCTATTCTTGTAGACAGTGTTGGGCCTCCAAGAGCAGAGGTTTGTAGAACAGCAACAAGTTTCCCTTAAGTGGATTACCCAAGGTTTATCGAACTCAGGGAGGAAGAGGTCAAAGATATCCCTCTCAAGCAACCCTGCAACCACAAAGCAAGAAGTCTCTTGTGTCCCCAACACACCAAATACACTTGTCAGGTGTATAGGTGCACTAGTTCGGCGAAGAGATAGTGAAATACAAGTAATATGGATGTATATGAGTGGTAATAGCAATCTGAATAAAATATGGCAGCGAGTAAACATGCAACAAAACAGTAAATAAACGGTGTTTCAGTATTGGAAACAAGGCCTAGGGATCATACTTTCACTAGTGGACACTCTCAACATTGATCGCATAATAAATACTTCTTCTCATATGTGCTACATACACTCTTGTTTGATAATGAACACATTGCGTAGGATTACACGAACCCTCAATGCCGGAGTTAACAAGCTCCACAATTCCATGTTCATATTTAAGTAACCTTAGAGCATAATAGATCATTGCAAAATAAACCAAGAACTAACATAGTGCACACGCTGTCCATATTACACTATGAAGGAGGAATAGATCACATCAATACTATCATAATGATAATTAACTCCACAATCTACAAGAGATCGTGATCATAGCCTACGACAAGAACCACAGGGTGCACACACTAATCACCTTTACACCAAGTAGGAGGAATAGAACTACTTTAATAACATCACATGAGTAGCACACAACTAGTAGCGATACAAAGCTCATCATATGGATCTCAATCATGTAAAGCAGCTCATGAGATCATTGTATTGAAGTACAGAGAGAGAGATTAACCACATAGCTACGGTAGAGCCCTCAGCCCCAGGGGTGAATTACTCCCTCCTCATCATGGAGGCAGCGATGGCGGTGAAGATGGCGGTGGAGACGGCGGTGGAGATGACTCCGAGGGCAATTCCCCGTCCGGCAGGGTGCCGGAACAGAGACTTCTGTCCCCCGAATCTTGATTTCGCGATGGCGGCGGCTCTGGAAGGTTTCTCCGTATCGTGGTTCTCCGTAAGGGTTTCGGGCAGGGGCTTTATATAGGCGAAGAGGCGGCGCGGGAGGGTCAAAGGCGACCACACCATAGGGTGGCGCGGGCCCAGCCCTGGCCGCGCCACCTGTCATCTGGGGCCCACAGGGCCCTCCCGCGGCTCTCGGGTGTTCTGGATGCTTCCGGGCAAAATAGGAACTGGGCGTTGATTTCGTCCAATTCCGAGAATATTTCGTTACTAGGATTTCTGAAACCAAAAACACAGAAAACAGGAACTGGCACTTCGGCATCTTGTTAATAGGTTAGTTCCAGAAAATGCATAAATATGACATATAATGTGCATAAAACATGTAGGTATCATCAATAAAGTAGCATGGAACATAAGAAATTATCGATACGTTGGAGACGTATCAGCATCCCCCTTAGTTCTGCTCGTCCCGAGCAGGTAAAACGATAACAAAGATAATTTCTTAAGTGACATGCCATCATAACCTTGATCATACTATTTGTAAACATATGTAATGAATGCAGCGATCAAAACAATGGTAATGACATGAGTAAACAAGTGAATCATAAAGCAAAGACTTTTCATGAATAGTACTTCAAGACAAGCATAAATAAGTCTTGCATAAGAGTTAACTCATAAAGCAATAAATCAAAGTAAAGGTCTTGAAGCAACACAAAGGAAGATTAAGTTTCAGCGGTTGCTTTCAACTTATAACATGTATATCTCATGGATATTGTCAACATAAAGTAGTATAACAAGTGCAATATGCAAGTATGTAGGAATCAATGCACAGTTCACACAAGTGTTTGCTTCTTAAGGTGGAGGAGATAGGTAAACTGACTCAACAATAAAAGTAAAAGAATGGTCCTTCAAAGAGGAAAGCATCGATTGCTATATTTGTGCTAGAGCTTTGGTTTTGAAAACATAAAGAGAGCATAAAAGTAAAATTTTGAGAGGTGTTTGTTGTTGTCAACGAATGGTAGTGGGCACTCTAACTACCTCATCAACCAGACTTTCAAGAGCGGCTCCCATGAAGGACGTTATCTCTACCAGCAAGGTAGATCATCCCTCTTCTCTTTTGTTTACACATGTACTTTAGTTAAGTTTTTCTTTATTTATGGATGACACTCCTCCCAACCTTTTGCTTACACAAGCCATGGCTAACCGAATCCTCGGGTGCCTTCCAACATTCACATACCATGGAGGAGTGTCTATTTGCAAAATTAAGTTGCTTACTGATGAATCAGAGCAAAACATGTGAAGAGAATTATTAATGCAAGTTAATTAATTGAGGCTGGGAACCTCATTGCCAGCTCTTTTTGCAAAATTATTGGATAAGCGGATGAAGCCACTAGTCCATTGTGAAAGTCTGTCAAAAGTAAATGACAAGATCGAAAGATAAAACACCACATACTTCCTCATGAGCTATAAAACATTGACACAAATAAGAGGTAATAACTTTTGAATTGTTTAAAGGTAGCACTCAAGCAATTTACTTTGGAATGGCGGAGAAATACCATGTAGTAGGTAGGTATGGTGGACACAAATGGCATAGTAGTTGGCTCAAGGATTTTGGATGCATGAGAAGTATTCCCTCTCGATACAAGGTTTAGGCTAGCAAGGTTATTTGAAGCAAACTCAAGGATGAACCGGTGCAGCAAAACTCACATAAAAGACATATTGTAAACATTATAAGACTCTACACCGTCTTCCTTGTTGTTCAAACTCAATACTAGAAATTATCTAGACCTTAGAGAGACCAATTATGCAAACCAAATTTAGCATGCTCTATGTATTTCTTCACTAATAGGTGCAAAGTATATGATGCAAGAGCTTAAACATGAGCATAAAAATTGCCAAGTATCACATTATCCAAGACATTTTACCAATTACTACATGTAGCATTTTTCAATTCCAACCATATAACAATTTAACGAAGAGGAAACTTTGCCATGAATATTATGAGCTAAGAACACATGTGTTCATACGAACCAGCGGAGCGTGTCTCTCTCCCACAAAAGGATGAACTTATTCAGAGAACTAAGATAACAAAACAAAAATAAAAGCACACACAGACGCTCCAAGTAAAGTACATAAGATGTGACTGAATAAAAATATAGTTTCAGGGGAGGAACCTGATGATGTTGTCGATGAAGAAGGGGATGCCTTGGGCATCCCCAAGCTTAGACGCTTGAGTCTTCTTAAAATATGCAGGGGTGAACCACGGGGGCATCCCCAAGCTTAGAGCTTTCACTCCTCTTGATCATAGTATATCATTCTCCTCTCTTGACCCTTGAAAACTTCCTTCACACCAAACTTCAAGCAAACTCATTAGAGGGTTAGTGCACAATTAATAATTCACACATTCAGAGGTGACACAAACATTCTTAACACTTCTGGACATTGCACAAAACTTCTGAAAGTTAATGGAACAAAGAAACTCATTCAACTTAACAAAAGCGGCAATGCGAAATAAAAGGCAGAATCTGTCAAAAACAGAACAGTCCGTAAAGACGAATTTTAAGATGGCACCAGACTTGCTCAAATGGAAAAACTCAAAACTAATGAAAGTTGCGTACATATCTGAGGATCACGCTCGTAAATTGGCAGATTTTTTCGAATTTTCTACAGAGGCCTGTGCCCAGATTCGTGACAGACAGCAATGCTGTTTCTGCGCAGCGATCCCAAATATAACATCAACTTTAACATAGAAACTTTACTTGGCACAAAAACATGATAAGGAGAGGTTGCTACAGTAGTAAACAACTTCCAAGACACAAATATAAAACAAAGTACTGTAGTAAAAAAACACATGGGTTATCTCCCAAGAAGTTCTTTCTTTATAGCCATTAAGATGGGCTCAGCAATTTTGATGCACTCGCAAGAAATAGTAGTTGAAGCAAAAGAGAGCATCAAGAGGCAAATTCAAAACACATTTAAGTCTAACATGCTTCCTATGCATAGGAATCTTGTAAATAAACAAGTTCATGAAGAGCAAAGTAACAAGCATAGGAAGATAAAACAAGTGTAGCTTCAAAAATTTCAGCACATAGAGAGGTGTTTTAGTAACATGAAAATTTTTACAACCATATTTTCCTCTCTCATAATAACTTTCAGTAGCAACATGAGCAAACTCAACAATATAACTATCACATAAAGCATTCTTATCATGAGTCTCATGCATAAAATAATTACTACTCCCAACATAAGCATAGTCATTCTTATTAATTGTAGTGGGAGCAAATTCAACAAAGTAGCTATCAAATATAGGAGGTATATTGTAATCATAATCAAATTTATCCTCCATAACAGGTGGTAACAAAAGACTACTATCATTATAATCATCATAAATGGGAGGCAAAGTATCATCAAAGTAAATTTTCTCCTCCATGCTTGGGGGACTAAAAATATCACAACCAGCTTCCCCAAGCTTAAATTCTTCCATAGCTTTAGCAATAATGGTGTTCAAAGAGTTCATGCTAATAACATTGCTACAACTATTTTGCAAACAAAGTTCCATGGGTTTTTTAATTTTTGTATCAAACCATCCATGTCTTAAATCAGGAAATAGAATAAGAAGCTCTTTGTTGTCCATTATGCCTAACTAGTGTAAACAAGAAACAAATGTGTAATTGCAGAGTCTAAAGGAAATAGCTTCGAGCACGCACAATGGCGCCAGAAAAGTACTGTTACCTGGAACCGAAGTATGAGTGCCTTTTACCTTTCCTCCCCGGCAACGGCGCCAGAAAGTGCTTGATGTCTACGGGTGCTTCTATTCTTGTAGACAGTGTTGGGCCTCCAAGAGCAGAGGTTTGTAGAACAGCAACAAGTTTCCCTTAAGTGGATTACCCAAGGTTTATCGAACTCAGGGAGGAAGAGGTCAAAGATATCCCTCTCAAGCAACCCTGCAACCACAAAGCAAGAAGTCTCTTGTGTCCCCAACACACCAAATACACTTGTCAGGTGTATAGGTGCACTAGTTCGGCGAAGAGATAGTGAAATACAAGTAATATGGATGTATATGAGTGGTAATAGCAATCTGAATAAAATATGGCAGCGAGTAAACATGCAACAAAACAGTAAATAAACGGTGTTTGCAGTATTGGAAACAAGGCCTAGGGATCATACTTTCACTAGTGGACACTCTCAACATTGATCGCATAATAAATACTTCTTCTCATATGTGCTACATACACTCTTGTTTGATAATGAACACATTGCGTAGGATTACACGAACCCTCAATGCCGGAGTTAACAAGCTCCACAATTCCATGTTCATATTTAAGTAACCTTAGAGCATAATAGATCATTGCAAAATAAACCAAGAACTAACATAGTGCACACGCTGTCCATATTACACTATGAAGGAGGAATAGATCACATCAATACTATCATAATGATAATTAACTCCACAATCTACAAGAGATCGTGATCATAGCCTACGACAAGAACCACAGGGTGCACACACTAATCACCTTTACACCAAGTAGGAGGAATAGAACTACTTTAATAACATCACATGAGTAGCACACAACTAGTAGCGATACAAAGCTCATCATATGGATCTCAATCATGTAAAGCAGCTCATGAGATCATTGTACATAGAGAGAGATTAACCACATAGCTACGGTAGAGCCCTCAGCCCCAGGGGTGAATTACTCCCTCCTCATCATGGAGGCAGCGATGGCGGTGAAGATGGCGGTGGAGACGGCGGTGGAGATGACTCGGGGCAATTCCCCGTCCGGCGGTGCCGGAACAGAGACTTCGTCCCCCGAATCTTGATTTCGTGATGGCGGCGGCTCGGAAGGTTTTCTCCGTATCGTGGTTCTCCGTAAGGGTTTTCGATGGGGGCTTTATATAGGCGAAGAGGCGGCGCAGAGGGTCAAAGGGGCGACCACACCATAGGGTGGCGCGGGCCCAGCCCTGGCCGCGCCACCCTGTCATCTGGGCCCACGGGGCCCCCTCCGGCGGCTCTCGGGTGTTGGATGCTTCCGGCAAAATAGGAACCTGGGCGTTGATTTCGTCCAATTCGAGAATATTTCGTTACTAGGATTTCTGAAACCAAAAACAGCGAAAACAGAACTGGCACTTCGGCATCTTGTTAATAGGTTAGTTCCAGAAAATGCATAAATATGACATATAATGTGCATAAAACATGTAGGTATCATCAATAAAGTAGCATGGAACATAAGAAATTATCGATACGTTGGAGACGTATCATGTACTAGACCGGATATCGCACATGCTGTTAGTTTGACCAGCAGATATCAAAGTGATCCAGGGATGGAACACTGGACAGCGGTCAAGAATATCCTGAAGTACTTGAAAAGGACTAAGGATATGTTTCTTTGTTATGGCGGTGACCAAGAGCTCGTTGTAACCAGTTACACCGATGCAAGTTGGAACACCGACCCTGATGACTCTAAGTCTCAGTCTGGGTACGTGTTTATATTGAATGGTGCGGCAGTAAGCTGGAGCAGTTCCAAGCAGTGCACGGTGGCAAAATCTTCAACAGAATCTGAATATATAGCGGCTTCAGAGGCTTCATCGGAAGCGGTATGGATGAAGAGGTTCATTGTTGAGCTTGGTGTGGTTCCTAGTGCATTGGACCCGCTAGTCATTTATTGTGACAACACGGGTGCCATCGCCAATGCAAAGGAACCAAGGTCACACAAGAAGCTGAAGCATATCAAGCTGCGTTTTCATTCGATTCGCGAGTACATCGAAGATGGTGAAGTAGAGATTTGCAAAGTACACACGGATCTGAATGTTGCAGATCCGTTGACTAAAGCTCTCCCAAGGGCAAAGCATGACCAACACCAAAATGCCATGGGTGTTAGGTACCTTACAATGTAATCTAGATTATTGACTCTAGTGCAAGTGGGAGACTGTTGGAGATATGCCCAAGAGGCAATAATAAAGTGGTTATTATAATATCTTTGTGTTTATGATAAATGTTTATATACCATGCTATAATTGTATTAACCGAAACATTGATACATGTGTGTTATGTAAACAACAAGGAGTCCCTAGTAAGCCTCTTGTATAACTAGCTTGTTGATTAATAGATGATCATGGTTTCGTGATCATGAACATTGGATGTTATTAATAACAAGGTTATGTCATTGGTTGAATGATATAATGGACACACACCCAAATGAGCGTAGCATAAGATCAAGTCATTAAGTTCATTTGCTATAAGCTTTCAATACATAGTTGTCATAATCCTTCGACCATGAGATCATGTAAATCACTTACACCGAAAGGGTACTTTGATTACATCAAACGTCATTGCGTAAATGGGTGACAATAAAGGTGGGATTAAGTATTTGGAAAGTGTGAGTTGAAGCATATGGATCAACAGTGGGATTTGTCCATCCTGATGACGGATAGATATACTCTGGGCCCTCTCGGTGGAATGTCATCTGATTAGCTTGCAAGCATATAAATAGTTCATAAGAGATCACATACCACGGTACGAGTAAAGAGTACTTGTCGGTAACGAGGTTGAACAAGGTATGGAGATACCGATGATCAAACCTCGGACAAGTAAAATATCGCGAGACAAAGAGAATTGACATCGTATGTAAATGGTTCAATCGATCACTAAGTCATCGTTGAATATGTGGGAGCCATTATGGATCTCCAGATCCCGCTATTGGTTATTGCTCGGAGAGGAGTCTCGACCATGTCGCATAGTTCACGAACCGTAGGGTGACGCGCTTAAGGTTCGATGTCGCATAAGTAGATTCGGAATATGAGATGGAGACCGAATGTTGTTCGGAGTCTCGGATAGGATCCAAGACATCACGAGGAGAGCCGGAATTGTTCTGGAAGAATTCTGCTGTTTTGTATTTCAAGAAAAGTTGTTCTGGAAACATTCTCGGAATTGGACGAAATAAAAACAGAGGTTATTATTTTTCTGTCGCGCAGACGGAGTCCAAAGGGGAGAAGGAGAAGAGCCAGGAGTGGGCCACACCACACGGCGGCGCGGGCCCCCCTTGGCCGCGCAGGGTGTGGTGTGGGCCCACCAGGCGCCGCCCTAGATCGGTTTCGAAACCCTAACCCTACCTTCCGACTATATATAGTGGGGTAGTTTGGCCGGCCATTGCTGCTCCGTACGAAACCCTAAAGTGCCACCTCTCCTCCCTCCCAGTTTCTCCTGCTCCGGCTTGCGAAGCCCTGCAGGAATTCTTCTCCACCACCACCACCACGCCATCGTGCTGCTGGGATTCCGTGGAGATCTACCACACCTCCGCTGCCCGCTGGAACGGGGAGAGGAAGGCTTCATCGACACCGTTGATACGTCTCCAACGTATCGATAATTTCTTATGTTCCATGCTACTTTATTGATGATACCTACATGCTTTATGCACATTATATGTCATATTTATGCATTTTCTGGAACTAACCTATTAACAAGATGCCGAAGAGCCAGTTGTTTTCTGCTGTTTTTGGTTTCAGAAATCCTAGTAAGGAAATATTCTCGGAATTGGACGAAATCTTCGCCCAGGGTCCTATTTTTGCACGAAGCTTCCAGAAGACCGAAGAGGGAAGGAAGTGGGGCCACGAGGCGCCGACACCATAGGGCGGCGCGGCCCAGGCCCTGGCCGCGCCGACCTAGGGTGTGGGGCCCTCGTCAGCCCCCCTGACCTACCCTTCCGCCTACTTAAAGCCTCCGTCGCGAAACCCCCAGAGAGCCACGATACGGAAAACCTTCCAGAGACGCCGCCGCCGCGAATCCCATCTCGGGGGATTCAGGAGATCGCCTCCGGCACCCTGCCGAGGGGATTCATCTCCCGGAGGACTCTTCATCGCCATGATCGCCTCCGGAGTGATGAGTGAGTAGTTCACCCCTGGACCATGGGTCCATAGCAGTAGCTAGATGGTCGTCTTCTCCTTGTTGTGCTTCATTGTTGGATCTTGTGAGCTGCCTAACATGATCAAGATCATCTATCTGTAATACTATATGTTGTGTTTGTCGGGATCCGATGGATAGAGAATACTATGTTATGGTGATTATCAATCTATTGTTTATGTGTTGTTTATGATCTTGCATGCTCTCCGTTATTAGTAGAGGTGTCTCCGACGTATCGATAATTTCTTATGTTCCATGCTACTTTATTGATGATACCTACATGTTTTATGCACATTATATGTCATATTTATCCATTTTACGGAACTAACCTATTAACAAGATGCCGAAGTGCCTGTTTTCTGTTTTTGGTTTCAGAAATCCTAGTAACGAAATATTCTCGGAATTGGACGAAATCAACGCCCAGGTTCCTATTTTGCCCGGAAGCATCCAGAACACCCGAGAGCGCCAGAGGGGGCCTGTGGGCCCCAGATGATAGGGCGCGGCTAGGGCTGGGCCCGCGCCACCCTATGGTGTGGTCGCCCTTTGACTCTCCTGCGCCTCTTCGCCTATATAAAGCCCCCGTCGAAAACCCTTAGAGGAAGCCACGCGAAACCTTCCAGAGCCGCCGCCATCGCGAAGCCAAGATCGGGGGACAGGAGCCTCTGTTCCACCCTGCCGGAGCGGGGAAGTGCCCCGGAAGGCTTCTCCATCGACACCGCTGCCATCTCCACCGCCATCTTCATCACCGCTGCTGCGCCCATGAAGAGGGAGTAGTTCTCCATCGAGGCTCGGGGCTGTACCGGTAGCTATGTGGTTAATCTCTCTCCTATGTACTTCAATACAATGATCTCATGAGCTGCTTTACATGATTGAGATCCATATGATGAGCTTTGTATCGCTACTAGTTGTGTGCTACTCATGTGATGTTATTAAAGTAGTCTATTCCTCCTGCATGGTGTAAAGGTGATTAGTGTGTGCACCGTGTGGTTCTTGTCGTAGGCTATGATCATGATCTCTTGTAGATTGTGGAGTTAATTGTCATTATGATAGTATTGATGTGATCTATTCCTCCTTCATAGTGTAATGTGGACAGTGCGTGCGCTATGTTAGTTCTTGGTTTATTTTGCAATGATCTATTATGCTCTAAGGTTACTTAAACATGAATATCGAATGTTGTGGAGCTTGTTAACTCCGGCATTGAGGGTTCGTGTAATCCTACGCAACGAATGATGTTCATTATCAAACAAGAGTGTATGTAGCACATATGAGAAGAAGTATTTATTATGCGATCAATGTTGAGAGTGTCCACTAGTGAAAGTATGATCCCTAGGCCTTGTTTCCAATACTGCAAACACCGTTTGTTTACTGTTTTGTTGCATGTTTACTCGCTGCCATATTTTATTCAGATTGCTATTACCACTCATATACATCCATATTACTTGTATTTCACTATCTCTTCGCCGAACTAGTGCACCTATACATCTGACAAGTGTATTTGGTGTGTTGGGGACACAAGAGACTTCTTGCTTTGTGGTTGCAGGGTTGCTTGAGAGGGATATCTTTGACCTCTTCCTCCCTGAGTTCGATAAACCTTGGGTAATCCACTTAAGGGAAACTTGCTGCTGTTCTACAAACCTCTGCTCTTGGAGGCCCAACACTATCTACAAGAATAGAAGCTCCCGTAGACATCAAGCACTTTTCTGGCGCCGTTGCCGGGGAGGAAAGGTAAAGGCACTCATACTTTGGTTCCAGGTAACAGTACTTTTCTGGCGCCATTGTGTGTGTGCTCGAAGCTATTTCCTTTAGACTCTGCAATTGCGACATTTGGTTTCTTGTTTACACTAGTTAGGCATAATGGACAACAATGACCTTTTTATTCTATTTCGTGATTTAAGACATGGATGGTTTGATGCGAAAATTAAAAAACCCATGGAACATATTAATATGAATGCTTTGAACACTATTGTTGCTAATGCTATGGAAAATTCTAAGCTTGGGGAAGCTGGCTTTGATGAGCATGATATTTTTAGTCCCCCAAGCATTGAGGAGAAAATTTACTTTGATGATACTTTGCCTCCCATTTATGATGATTATAATGATAGTAGTCTTTTGTTACCACCTGTTATGGAGGATAAATCTGATTATGATTACAATATACCTCCTATATTTGATAGCTACTTTGTTGAATTTGCTCCCACTACAATTAATAAGAATGACTATGCTTATGTTGGGAGTAGTAATTATTTTATGCATGAGACTCATGATAAGAATGCTTTATGTGATAGTTATATTGTTGAGTTTGCTCATGTTGCTACTGAAAGTTATTATGAGAGAGGAAAATATGGTTGTAAAAATTTTCATGTTACTAAAACACCTCTCTATGTGCTGAAATTTTTGAAGCTACACTTGTTTTATCTTCCTATGCTTGTTACTTTGCTCTTCATGAACTTGTTTATTTACAAGATTCCTATGCATAGGAAGCATGTTAGACTTAAATGTGTTTTGAATTTGCCTCTTGATGCTCTCTTTTGCTTCAACTTCTATTTCTTGCAAGTGCATCATTAAAACTTGAGCCCATCTTAATGGCTATAAAGAAAGAACTTCTTGGGAGATAACCCATGTGTTTATTTTACTACAGCAATTTTTGTTTTGTTGAGTCTTGGAAGTTGTTTACTACTGTAGCAACCTCTCCTTATCATGTTTTTGTGCCAAGTAAAGTTTCTATGTCAAAGTTGATGTTATATTTGGGATCGCTGCGCAGAAACAGCATTGCTGTCTGTCACGAATCTGGGCACAGGCCTCTGTAGAAAATTCGAAAAATCTGCCAATTTACGAGCGTGATCCTCAGATATGTACGCAACTTTCATTAGTTTTGAGTTTTTCCATTTGAGCAAGTCTGGTGCCAGCTTTAAATTCGTCTTTACGGACTGTTCTGTTTTTGACAGATTCTGCGTTTTATTTCGCATTGCCTCTTTTGCTATGTTGGATTCATTTCTTTGATCCATTAATGTCCAGTAGCTTTATGCAATGTCCAGAAGTGTAAAGAATGATTGTGCCACCTCTGAACATGTGAATTATTAATTGTGCACTAACCCTCTAATGAGTTTGCTTGAAGTTTGGTGTGAAGGAAGTTTTCAAGGGTCAAGAGAGGAGAATGATATACTATGATCAAGAGGAGTGAAAGCTCTAAGCTTGGGGATGCCCCCGTGGTTCACCCCTGCATATTCTAAGAAGACTCAAGCGTCTAAGCTTGGGGATGCCCAAGGCATCCCCTTCTTCATCGACAACATCATCAGGTTCCTCCCCTGAAACTATATTTTTATTCACACATCTTGTGTTCTTTACTTGGAGCGTCGGTTTGTTTTTGTTTTTGTTTTTGTTTGAATAAAATGGATCCTAGCATTCACTTTGTGGGAGAGAGACACGCTCCGCTGTTGCATATGGACAAATATGTCCTTAGGCTTTACTCATAATGTTCAAGGCGAAGTTTCTTCTTCGTTAAATTGTTATATGGTTGGAATTGGAAAATGCTACATGTAGTAACTCTAAAATGTCTTGGATAATGTGATACTTGGCAATTGTTGTGCTCATGTTTAAGCTCTTGCATCATATGCTTTGCACCCATTAATGAAGAAATACATAGAGCTTGCTAAAATTTGATTTGCATATTTGGTCTCTCTAAGGTCTAGATAATATCTAGTTTTGAGTTTTGAACAACAAGGAAGACGGTGTAGAGTCTTATAATGTTTACAATATGTCTTTTATGTGAGTTTTGCTGCACCGGTTCATCCTTGAGTTTGCTTCAAATAACCTTGCTAGCCTAAACCTTGTATCGAGAGGGAATACTTCTCATGCATCCAAAATCCTTGAGCCAACTACTATGCCATTTGTGTCCACCATACCTACCTACTACATGGTATTTCTCCGCCATTCCAAAGTAAATTGCTTGAGTGCTACCTTTAAAATTCCATCATTCACCTTTGCAATATATAGCTCATGGGACAAAATAGCCTTAAAAACTATTGTAGTATTGAATATGTACTTATGCACTTTATCTTTTATTAAGTTGCTTGTTGTGCGATAACCATGCTTCTGGGAACGCCATCAACTATTGTTGAATATTATGTGAGTTGCTATGCATGTCCGTCTTGTCTGAAGGATCTATCAACTTAGTGGTTGGAGCATGCAAAATTGTTAGAGAAGAACATTGGGCCGCTAACTAAAGCCATGAATCATGGTTGAAGTTTCAGTTTTGGACATATATCCTCAATCTCATATGAGAATAATAATCATTGCTACATGCTTATGCATTTAAGAGGAGTCCATTATCTGTTGTCCATGTTGTCCCGGTATGGATGTCTAAGTTGAGAATAATCAAAAGCGAGAAATCCAAAATGCGAGCATTCTCCTTAGACCTTTGTACAGGCGGCATGGAGGTACCCCTTTGTGACACTTGGTTGAAACATGGCATGCAAAGATCCGGTAGTCCAAGCTAAGTAGGACGAGGTGCGGACACTATTAGTATACTATGCATGAGGCTTGCAACTTGTAAGATATAATTTACATAACTCATATGCTTTATTACTACCGTTGACAAAATTGTTTCATGTTTTCAAAATAAAAGCTCTAGCACAAATACAGCAATCGATGCTTTCCTCCTTGAAGGACCATTCTTTTATTTTTATTGTTGAGTCAGTTTACCTATCTCCCTCCACCTTAAGAAGCAAACACTTGTGTGAACTGTGCATTGATTCCTACATACTTGCATATTGCACTTGTTATATTACTTTATGTTGACAATATCCATGAGATATACATGTTATAAGTTGAAAGCAACCGCTGAAACTTAATCTTCCTTTGTGTTGCTTCAACACCTTTACTTTGATTTATTGCTTTATGAGTTAACTCTTATGCAAGACTTATTGATGCTTGTCTTGAAGTATTATTCATGAAAAGTCTTTGTCATATGATTCACTTGTTTACTCATGTCATTACTTTTGTTTTGATCGCTGCATTCATTACATATGTTTACAAATAGTATGATCAAGATTATGATGGCATGTCACTTCAGAAATTATCTTTGTTATCGTTTTACCTGCTCGGGACGAGCAGAACTAAGCTTGGGGATGCTGATACGTCTCCAACGTATCGATAATTTCTTATGTTCCATGCTACTTTATTGATGATACCTACATGCTTTATGCACATTATATGTCATATTTATGCATTTTCTGGAACTAACCTATTAACAAGATGCCGAAGAGCCGATTCTGTTTTTGGTTTCAAATCCTAGTAAGGAAATATTCTCGGAATTGGACGAAATCTTCGCCCAGGGTCCTATTTTTGCACGAAGCTTCCAGAAGACCGAAGAGGGAAGGAAGTGGGGCCACGAGGCGCCGACACCATAGGGCGGCGCGGCCCAGGCCCTGGCGCGTCGACCTAGGGTGTGGGGCCCTCTTCAGCCCCCCTGACCTACCCTTCCGCCTACTTAAAGCCTCGTCGCGAAACCCCCGACCGAGAGCCACGATACGGAAAACCTTCCAGAGACGCCGCGAATCCCATGTGGGATTCGGGAGATCGCCCGGCCTGCCGGAGGATTCATCTCCCGAGGACTCTTCATCGCCATGATCGCCTCCGGAGTGATGAGTGAGTAGTTCACCCCTGGACCATGGGTCCATAGCAGTAGCTAGATGGTCGTCTTCTCCTTGTTGTGCTTCATTGTTGGATCTTGTGAGCTGCCTAACATGATCAAGATCATCTATCTGTAATACTATATGTTGTGTTTGTCGGGATCCGATGGATAGAGAATACTATGTTATGGTGATTATCAATCTATTGTTTATGTGTTGTTTATGATCTTGCATGCTCTCCGTTATTAGTAGAGGCTCTGGCCAAGTTTTTGCTCTTAACTCCAAGAGGGAGTATTTATGCTCGATAGTGGGTTCATGCCTTCATTGACACTGGGACAGTGACAGAAAGTTCTAAGGTTGTGATGTGCTGTTGCCACTAGGGATAAAACATTGATTCTATGTCTAAGGATGTAGTTGTCGATTACATTACGCACCATACTTAATGCAATTGTCCTGCTTAGCAACTTAATACCGAATGGGGTTCGGATGATAACACGAAGGTGGACTTTTTAGGCATAGATGCGGTTGGATGGCGGTCTATGTACTTTGTCGTAATGCCCGGATTAAATCTCACTATATTTATCATATCATGTATATGCATTGTTATTCCCTTCTCTATTTGTCAATTGCCCGACTGTAATTTGTTCACCCAACATGCTTTTATCTTATGGGAGAGACACCTCTAGTGAACTGTGGACCCCGGTCCTATTCTTTACATAGCATACAACTCTTGCAATTTGTTTTACTGTTTTCTTTGCAAACATCTTCCACTCGATACGTTTAATCCTTTGTTACAGCAAGCCGGTGAGATTGACAACCTCACTGTTTCGTTGGGGCAAAGTACTTTGGTTTTGTTGTGCAGATTCCACGTTGAATCCCTGTTGTTGCGCCGCATCACATTTCGCCACCATCAACCTTCAACGTGCTTCTTGGCTCCCGGTTCGATTAAACCTTGGTTTCATACTGAGGGAAACTTGCTTCTATACGCATCATACCTTCCACTTGGGGTTCCCAACGGACGTGTGCATCTACGCGTATCAACCGTACGCGCGACCGAGTACGGAAGTGCTGCCGGATTGCAGCATCGGGGACGATCGTCTACACCAACAACGAGATTAATCTCGTAGGCTTTGGTATCTTCGAGGGTTAGTCTCATCTCCATCTCGTTGCTTAGATCTAGTAGATTGGATCTTGGGTGTTCCATATATTAGATCTGTTGGTTTTATTCGCTTGCGGTAGGAAAATTTTTGTTTTCTATGCAACGAACCCCATCACTTTCCATGATGGTATTTTGTGGTTGAGCTGACTAGTGCATCAATTTTATATGGTATCAGATTAAGAGATCTCAAGTTCAAGACCCTGCTCACGCAGCATTAAAAAAAATTATGTGGCCTACACTGAACCCATGCTAAGGACCAAAGTAACCTAGACGTGAACGGGAGTGTTGAAATATAAATATGAAGGGGAGTGTTGAAATATAGATATACTGCCTAGATCTTTTCATCAGTTAAAACTTTTGATTAAATTGTGTAGTGCATCAAATATGTTTTCCCATCTGCTGCAAAAAATGATGTCTTTGCCACAGAACGACACTAAAAGTGTCGCCATCGTTCCAATAGGAATCTTTCTGATGCGATCGAGAATGTTTTGCCAACTCTCTCGGTTTTCACCAGCAGCCACACAAATCGAAGCACGACACTGATTGGATCGCGAGAAAGCCGCTTTCAACGAGCAGGATGGATCGGAGGTGCCCAGCTATGATCGAGCCCCTAGGGACCTCGATCGGGCCCAAAATAGCCCCTCCGCCATAGTTCTTCGATGCTTCCCATCAGATCGCGCAGCCGCGTGACCGTCCACCGCCTTGCCGATCTTGAAGACCATAGCCCTCCATAACGCCAGCCGCCGCACAGTTGCTACTCCCGACAACCCTGCCACTAGAGAGAAGTGTCACCGAGGTGCTCGGCCTGTACCCCGATTAGGCAAAATGGCAAGGGGACCTGCGTCGCCGCACCCCTTACGCGAGGAGCCCAGGGAGTCCTCCCTGGGGCCGCCGGTGTGGTCGTGCCCTTGGCGGTGGTGGGGGAGGTAGGAGGTGGGGCGGCGAGCGTTGTTCGCGGTGGCGATTGGATCGCCCTCCTATCGCCTTTTGGGGCGACCTGAGGGTTACGCCCCTGAGAGCATCACTAGTAGTACCCCTAAACCCTCAAATATGTAAAAATAACCGCGTTTTTACAGTTTTCGGCAAGAAAACGGCGTAGACTAGAACCCCTAAACCCCTAAAAAAAATTAGAGGTCCAACCCCTACTCCCCCTTCCAACCTGTAGAAGTAGGGGTTGGAGAGGCAAAATTGGCCCAACCCCTACTCCTCTCGTTTCGGCCGGTTGCAAAACGCGGGAGGGAAGTTTCAACCCCGCGCGCCCGTCCGCCCACCGCCGCCGGCCGCCCCACGCCATGGAGTCGGCCGCCTCCGCCCTCCCGCCCGCCTCCTCCGTCGCCGGCCCCGCCCTCGCCGTCCACCTCCGCTTCCTCCGCCCCGGCGCCCTCGCCCGCCTCCGCGACGCCAGGCTCCGCCGCGGCCGGAGGGCCGCATCCCGCCCGGCCCTTCCCTTGCCGTCCACCTCCGCTTCCTCCGTCCCGACGCCCTCGCCCGCCTCCGCGACGCCAGGCTCCGCCGCGTCCGGAGGGCTGCATCCCGCCCGGCCCCGCCCTCGCCGTCCACCTCCACTTCCTCCGCCCGCATACTCGGGCGGGGCGGCGCGTACGCATACACCGGCCCCGAGCACTCACCAGGTGACCAGTGCCTCCTCCTCCTTCCTCCCCTCCCTCTCGGATTTCTGCTCCTATAGGCTTCAGTATTACTTTCCCTGGTATGGTTACAACAAGATGAGGAAATCATGCTGGATGTAGCAACATGTGCACTGGCGTTTCGTATTTTACGAATGACTGGATATGATATTTCCTCCGGTATTTACCCACGATGGAATTCCCTGTGTTACTACCAGTTGCATTTTTTGTCTCAATTTAAATTTTGAGTTTTAATTTGACGCAGGTGAGCTCTACCATGTTGCTGAAGCCGCCAATTTTCATAATTCACTTCAAGCATATTTACATGATACAAAATCATTATTGGAACTATACAAGGCTTCAAATGCTAGCATATCAAAAACTGAAATGATCCTAGATAACATAGGTGCCTGGTCAGGCAGCTTATTGATGGAACAACTGCGTTCATATGGTGTGCAGAAAGTGCCGATCATATGACAGTTTGAAGGGTTGGGGTTGGGGCAAAGACTAGAACCCTCAAACCCAACCCTTATAACGGAATATTCCGTTATAAGGGTTGGGTTTGAGGGTTCTAGTCTTTGTCCTAGTTTTTCAACCTCTAAAAGTGCTAAAAAAATGCCCATTCTCAACCCTTAAAATGGTTTGAGGGTTTGAGGGTTTAGGGGTACTACTAGTGATGCTCTGAGATCGGAAGACTAGTAGTACAGCGCCACTTTTGTCTAAACATGGTATATGCAGTCTAGATTCGGATATCACTTTATCATGAGTTTCCTCTAACTCGTAAAATGCGTATAAGCTAAATATGAATCATTTTATCACATTGAGTACAATGCCACATAGTGTAAAATCATGAAATATATGAATCTCATAGCATAATATGACAATATAAATAGGATTATCGCCCTCAGGGTGAAACAAAAAAAAAACCGTACTTCATTGGCGGGTGCATATTTATTTAGCTGAACCGATGCAGTTTTCACCGTGGATCTGTGCTTTCGTAGTGTCTCATTTGGGGCACAACTGTTATACTAGCATGAACTAGTTGAATGCCCGTACTTTGCTACGGATTCATTTTTTAAAAAAATATTTCAATACAATAAAATTATTTTTAATTAAAATATAATTCAGCTAAATTCTAAAATCATGTTTATAGAAAAGAATAATCCTCCAATTACGCCATCTATAATATTAACAAAGTATTCACATTGCTCATAACATATATACAAATTTGCGTGGCATACGACTTTTCTACGATTTTTGGGGAGCCCGGCAATTTTTTATGGCGCGACACATTAGCTTTTAGCAAGCTGGATTGTAAGCATCTTACGTTGCCGCCGCCTTGCGCTGTAGCCCATGCTTGTGCCAGGGTCTTGTCCCACTGGTGGGCCTTGCACTTTGGTGTGGGACATTTGTTTCTCCCGCTCCCGGGTAATTTTAGCTTTATTCCGGCCCTCTTGGGATCGTCCAGGGTGTTGTCTGGCTTACAAGTTCGGCTGTCGGGGGCCGCCCCCCATGCTGTGTATGTGGGTACCCCTCCGCCTTCCTTATCACCTCTTCTCGCACCCGGGTCGCAACGGGTGCCACCCGACTTATGGCCGGCCGTGCAGTGTGTATCGACTTATTTAATTCTATTTTAGTTAACATATAATTTAGTTCAAATCTACAATTTAACATTATGAGCATAGAAAGAAATAACCCTACAATTACGCCATCTATAATACTAGCAAAGTTTCTGTTTGATCATAATTGAGAGACGGCTTCAAGTGCCCTATAATGTATCAAATACCGCCTTACTTTGTTCGGCCGACCCTTGGCCGTGTCATCGTTTGCCAGATTAGCCAAGTGAACCAGAGCCAGCTGTTTGATTGGTTCTGAACTTGTCTCCGAGCATCTCCTAGAAACGTGTCTATGGGCATAAGGTATGAAAAAAAATAAGAAGTTGTATCAAATAATCATTCAATTTTTATATTTTCTTCTGCTTGACCCTGTGTCACATATAACAAATTTAGTCAGATGGAAATTCTATTGATTGCTTAGCGGACTGGCTAATGAGAAATTGAGTAAGAATTAATCAAGACATTTATGATCTCTAGCCCCCAAACAAACCGAATCATTCATCAAAGAAGATCTAGTACAGTTGTAGCTTTTAAAATCAGTTGTGTCTATTGCGCTGCTATTGTTTAATTTGTGACGTATCAAGAATTGAGTCCGATAGAAAATTCTTCCTCAGACATCTGAAGATTCATGGAGTCTATCTAAAATGCAAAGGTCAGACCCTCCTGAAACACATCAGCTAATCTAGGCACAGTCAGCAACAAGCAATTTACCCCAGGCTTCAGCAACACCGCTTCCACAATTAACACTTGATAAGCATCTTCAGTCCTGCGATGAAAATCATAGACATCAGAAAAAGGACAATCAAATAAAATTGAAGAGGTTGCCCGTAGACACTCCAGTGTCGGTGCATGCCACGACGTGCTTGGAGATCAGCATCCAGCTTGTTTTTTCAATTGCAAATTTTGGGGACTAAATCGCATGATGTGGTTTGAACTTTGAAGGTAGTAATTTTGTCACTCCAGGCATCCGATGGAGCCAGTCAAGTTATAAGGTGAAACATGAAAAAAGAACAAGTTGCTCAATGTGATAGTCTGTTAGTTTGAGTTACTCGTGCCGTCGTGGCAGCACTTGGCTCTGCCACACCGTCACTGCTTTTGATGTAAAAAAAGGAACGTCATTTCTTTCGCCGCTTTGACGATAGCTATGGACACTACTTGTGAGTCTGAGTGGGTCGGCTTCTCGGGACACGGGGCTTTGGAGGTTGATGATGGTGGAAGAGGGCAGGAGGCGGCCATGACGATGTTGCAACTGCCGCTGATGAGGACCTTAGAGAAGCCGCAACCGGCGAGGAGGGCATCCGTCCTGGTAGATTGAGTGTTGGTGCAAAACGTGGACGGAGAAGACCAATTCCACGCCCTCCGGTGGGCGTCCTCGATCATCCGCTTCGCGTTTGCGCCAATGACAACATAACTGAATGGCGTCACAACTCATGTTCGACCGGGTCAGGTGACAAGAATGACATGGCACCAGCGAGTTACCTCTCGGCGATGGTGGCGATGGCGTCGTGGATGGCGGCGCCGATGTGGTGCACGTTCTCGTTCGATCATGAAGTAGGGCAGATGTCCCATGTGCACGTAGCCTAGAGTGTCGTTCTGCACACCGACGTAGTAGAAGCCACGGGAATAACCTAGGAGTAGAAGGAGAAATGCTTGGAACTAAACACCGGCGCCACGTCCCTGTACTTGGAGATGCGCAGGAGCTCTCGCGCCAGGCGAATTTATTGATTTGGTGGATCAGGGACGGGGGGATGGGTGAGACCGAGGGAGGAGTCAGGGACATGATATTACCATGATTGATTTCCAAGTTATTTGCGTAGGAAAATGAGTGATTCGGTTATGTTAATTTATTTGCTAATTATTACTTTCTTAGTTAGAATGGAGCTAGGTGCATAATACAACCGTGATTGACGCGTTTTGACAAGGAAACAATGATTTCGGTGATTTGATTTGATATACACAATAAATAAGTTTCCTATTTTTAGAGCGACGCATGATTATGTTTGATGAGAGTTTTTTTGTGATCAACGGTTAGGATTGCTCCAATGTTTGATGTCAAAGTGCACACCATCCCCAACTGCAATATAATAGTAAAGATTCTTAGTTAGAATGGAGCTAGGTGCATAATACAACCGTGATTGACGCGTTTTGACAAGGAAACAATGATTTCGGTGATTTGATTTGATATACACAATAAATAAGTTTCCTATTTTTAGAGCGACGCATGATTATGTTTGATGAGAGTTTTTTTGTGATCAACGGTTAGGATTGCTCCAATGTTTGATGTCAAAGTGCACACCATCCCCAACTGCAATATAATAGTAAAGATTAGCTGTGGGAACCTCACTAGTAGCGGCTTGCACTCTATTTTTCAATCGTAACTTTTCATGCCACTTTCGGTGTAACAGTTTATTTCTTGTTCTCTATTGCAATGAGGACTGACTGACCACTGTCTTAATCTTGTGTGCATGTGTGTGATTCTGTTTATAGTCAATGATCCGATTTATGGATTAACTAAATTATTATGTAAATTGAGGGCACCGGAACAAACATGAACATTAAACAAAAAAGGAACCTACACGAACAAAAATAATCCTCAGATCTTTCAAAAAAAATTCCTCAGAAACCAAAAGTTATGTACAGATAGTCTAAAGGCGTCATCTCTAGTTTCGCTTTATCGATATATCTCCATGTCGCTAGTGAAACAATTACAAAAGATGAAATCTGCACAAACTGGCCTAACTTTGTCTGGGAAATAGGCTTTGTGATCCTGTCCTCGTAAGTGATGGGTTAATGGCACCAAGATAGGCAAACTCATTCTAGAACAGGCTGTCACCGTTCCTAATTGCATGTCCCTCTGTCTCTGAAATGTGTAAGGAATTGGATGGTTTTACAAGCAATAATCGATGGCGGAGAACGACATGGAATGGGAAACGAACCTAGATGTCCCTTGCAGGTCGCCAGTAGCGCAATAGTGTCATGTAAGCTCAGTGACGGCAACCGCTGCACCTTTTTGTCAGAGAATGTAGCTACTTGACAGTAACACGAGACATTAACACATTTCCATTATTACTAATTAGTGGAGTAATTGGCATAGTAGAACATGTCTCCTAAGTATCTAACCAAGGAGAGCAGAGTTGGAGTACAGTTCTGAAATATTGTGTGATGCAGCAAAACCGCGGAATATCTTTTCTTCTCGACATGAATTCAGAATATTATTGCTAGGACTATTCGGACAAAGCCTCTTTCAGTAGCCCTGTAGAGATGAGCACCATCGTGCACTACATCGGTGCTACTGTGCTGATAAGCGTCAATCATACTCTATCGGTTAGGCCAGCCACGACAAGGGTGAGTGGTGACGGACAAGAAGGATCGTCCTGAAAAATCGACGGCTCAACGGAATGGTGGCGCCAAGGGAGGTTGCCCCCAATCTTTTCTCACCTGCCAAACGTAAGAAGGAGCTGTGCGTGTCATAACCGAACTGGAGGCTGCTTCTTCACGGGGGCAGGCTCTCACATGACGTGGTTTGCTTCATAGTATGAGCGACAAGCAACAATTCGGCGTGGGCGTGCCACTGTGCTTTGACCACGGCTGGTGAGGGAATTGAGCCCAGATGGAAAGAATCGATCCGGGCCACCAATTGACAACCTCAGGTATTGATGATTTACTGACTGAAAGCATCATCCGCATTGCCATTGACTTTCTTACATGCTCTACCGAGGAATATAAAGCAATGAAAACGTTGTTCTGTGTTGTATAACACTTGCTGCCTTCCTGCCAAAGGAGGAGATTAACCAAAGAAGACTTGCGGCGCATTGCATGATATTCCTTTTTTTTGTCATCTATGCATAAACTCCGTGCTTCATTTTAATGAATTTAGATGTTCGGATTAGATGGTTCTTAAAATCAACCTAGTAGAATTGTTTTCCGAGTCGTACGAGAAATAGCAAAATGGCTATCTCCAAATGAAAAAGCAAGTTCAGAAAAAAAAAACATAGAAGCTGGTACTTTTATTGGTCTAAATGGGCCTTGCACAGGTGGCTACCCAAGATGACATAGAGAGATATGTTATATGTAGCCCACCCTGACGACGTGGGCTTAGCCCAGTGGTTGGGGTCGCAGTGGCGCACCCCAACGACCGGAGTTCGATTCCTATCAGGGACGAATTTCGGAATTATCACGCCAAGTCCCGCTTCTACTATATCAAAAAGTGTCTAGTTCCTCCTAGACACGGTTTCATATGTAGCCCACCCTCGTTGCTCGGGCTCTCTCACATTCCACATTTAGTCACATTTTACTACGAGCGACTTGTGACCCGTTATCCTTTTACCTTGCGGTGTTTTTTTTAGTCGACACCAAGCTTGCCTCGTGTGCAAGCGACATGATCGTTATCATGGGGTTTCCATGTTGCTCACAAATGGATAAATCTCATTGAGAGAGGGCTTGGTTCATGATATTTAGAGAGTTGAAATTGTGTTGTTAGTGGGTTTTTTTTGCGTGAAATAGTATTTATCATGGATCCTTACCTGAGAGACACCCTCCATGTGCTCTGAATTAAAATCCCAAAATTGCAAACCCAAACATAAGTTAAACAAGATGTGCACTTAAAGAAACTAGCATGCACAAGGTAAATAACAAGATTAACAACATAGGATATGAACAACTATGTTAAGACAACCTATAGGATAAAGTAAGAGCAATAAATTCAAATATAGCCATAACCAAGGCACGTATCGATGCTTACTTCCTCGCAAGGAGACTAATCATTGTTAGTGTAAAATTTACAAAAAAAAAAGTGAGCAACCATGGTACCGAGATAACAAAAGATTACACTAAAAATAAAATTGACCTAATTATTTTATTGATGAGATGATTCATGATAATAAATTAGATTTTTCGGTCTTTCTGGAGACAGGTAGGTCTATTTTTTCTGCACCTTTTCTTAGACACATGTCCGGGAGTCTAGACTACATGTGGTATTGTTTACCTCCCCATGGACGCTCTGGTGGTATTTTAGTCAGTGTTGATATGGAAACCATCTCAATTCAAATGGTGGAGATGGGGGGTTTCTGTGTTAAACTCATCGTGCAATTCAAAGTTGACGATTTTGAGTGGATCCATGTTGGCACATATGGGGCGGCACAAGATGCACTCAAGACTGATTTCCTTGCCGAGCTAGTCAAAATTTGTGATGTCGAAACTCATATATTGGTTGGTGAGCATTTCAACATTATTAGAAGACAAGAAGAAAATAATAATGAAAACTTCAATGCTAGATGGCCATTTTTGTTTAATGTGATCATTAAGAATCTCGACTTGAGAGAAATTGTCCTATGGGTCGCCAATTCACTTGGGATAGTAGAAGAGAAACTCCGACTTATTAGTGGTAGACAGTGTTCTAGCAAATGTAAAGTGCAAGCAAAAAATTTCCGTTGGTTTTGGTACGTGCTTTGACTCCTACAAGGTAAGACCATACACCTTTACTACTTGATTCTCGAGACCTAGCTCATCATGGGAATAAACTAACTTTTCATTTGAACTATCTTGGATGCTCCAATATTGCTTCTATGAACTAGTGAAGGATGAATGGAATGATGTTCATGTAGGATAACGTAGCATAGAAAACAAAAATTTTCCTACGGCGAACACGCAATCCAAGCCAAGATGCAATCTAGAAGACGGTAGCAACGAGGGGATTGTCGAGACTCACCCTTGAAGAGATTCCAAAGCCTACAAGAGGAGGCTCTTGTTGCTGCGGTAGACGTTCACTTGCCGCTTGCAAAGCGCGTAGAAGATCTTGATCACGATCGGTTCCGGCGCCACGAACGGGCAGCACCTCCGTACTCGGTCACACGTTCGGTTGTTGATGAAGACGACGTCCACCTCCCGTTCCAGCGGGCAGCGGAAGTAGTAGCTCCTCTTGAATCCGACAGCACGACGGCGTGGTGTCGGTGACGATGTAGAAGTCCGCGGAGCTTCGCTAAGCTATGCGGGCAATATGAAGTGGAGGAGCAAAGCTAGGGTTTGGGAGGGGTGGCCGGCCACTCTATGGGGCGGCCAGCTTGTGGTCTTGGGGTGGCCGGCCCCCTCCCTTGGCCCCTCATTATATAGGTGGATCCCAAGTGTTGGTGTCCAAGTCTTCGAATAAGACCCGAAACCAAAACCTTCCATATGGGGGGAAACTTTCCTCCCACTAGAGGGAATTCCACCTTCCATGGGGGTGGCCGGCCCCTAAGGGGAGTCCACTTGGGACTCCTCCCCCACTAGGGTTGGCCGGCCATGGAGGTGGAGTCCCATGTGGACTCCACCTTCCTTGGTGGTTTCTTCCGGACTTTTCTAGAACCTTCTAGAACCTTCCATAGAACCTTCCGCATCATTTTATTCACATAAAATGACATCCTATATATGAATCTTATTCTCCGGACCATTCCGAACTCCTCGTGATGTCCGGGATCCCATCCGGGACTCCGAACAAATATTCCAACTTCATTCCATATTCAAGTACTACCATTTCAACATCCAACTTTAAGTGTGTCCCCCTACGGTTCGTGAACTATGCGGACATGGTTGAGTACTCAGATCAATAACCAATAGCGGGATCGGAGATCCATAATGGCTCCCACATATTCAACGATGACTTTAGTGATCGAATGAACCATACACATACGATACCAATTCCCTTTGTCACGCGATATTTTACTTGTCCGAGGTTTGATCATCGGTATCACACTATACCTTGTTCAACCTCGTCTCGACAAGTACTCTTTACTCGTACCGTGGTATGTGGTCTCTTATGAACTTATTCATATGCTTGCAAGACATTAGACGACATTCCACCGAGAGGGCCCAGAGTATATCTATCCGTCATCGGGATGGACAAATCCCACTGTTGATCCATATGCCTCAACTCATACTTTCCGATACTTAATCCCACCTTTATAACCACCCATTTACGCAGTGGCGTTTGATGTAATCAAAGTACCTTTCCGATATAAGTGATTTACATGATCTCATGGTCATAAGGACTAGGTAACTATGTATCGAAAGCTTATAGCAAATAACTTAATGACGTGATCTTATGCTACGCTTAATTGGGTGTGTCCATTACATCATTCATACAATGATATAACCTTGTTATTAATAACATCCAATGTTCATGATTATGAAACTAATCATCTATTAATCAACAAGCTAGTTAAGAGGCTTACTAGGGACTCTTTGTTGTTTACATATCACACATGTATCAATGTTTCAGTTAATACAATTATAGCATGGTATATAAACATTTATCATAAACATAAAGATATATAATAACCACTTTTATTATTGCCTCTTGGGCATATCTCCAACAGTCTCCCACTTGCACTAGAGTCAATAATCTAGATTACATTGTAATATACCTAACACCCATGGCATTCTGGTGTTGGTCATGCTTTGCCCTAGGGAGAGCTTTAGTCAACGGATCTGCTACATTCAGATCAGTGTGTACTTTGCAAATCTTTACTTCTCCATCTTCGATGTACTCGCGAATCGAGTGGTAACGCAGCTTGATATGCTTCAGCCTCTTGTGTGACCTTGGCTCTTGTGCATTGGCGATGGCACCCATGTTATCACATAGATGACAAATGGGTCCAATGCACTAGGAACCACCGAGCTCTACAATGAACCTCTTCATCCATACCGCTTCGATGAAGCCTCAAGCCGCTATGTACTCCGATTCGTTGAGGATTTCGCCACCGTGCACCGCTTCGAGCTTGCCCAGCTTGCAGACCATTCAATATAAACACGTACCAATTGTGACTTAGAGTCATCGGGATCGGTGTTCCAACTTGCATCGGTGTAACTTGTTACAACGAGCTCTTGGTCACCTCCATAACAAAGAAACATATCCTTAGTTCTTTTCAAGTACTTCAGGATATTCTTGACCGCTGTCCAGTGTTCCATTCCTGGATCACTTTGATATCTGCTAGTCAAACTAACAGCATGTGCTATATCCGGTCTTGTACATAGCATGGCATACATGATAGAGCCTACTGCCGAGGCATAGGGGATCCGACTCATCCTTTCTCTTTCTTCTCGTAGCCGGTCCTTGAGTCTTACTCAAGACCTTGCCGGTAACATAGGTAAGAATCCTTTCTTACTTTCGTCCATTCTAAACTTCTTTAGAATCTTGTCCGTATGTACTCTGTGATAGCCCTATTAGACGTCTTGATCTATCTCTATAAATCTTGATGCCTAATATGTATGATGCTTCACCAAGGTCTTTCATTGAAAAACTATTATTCAAATAACCCTTTACACCGCTTAATAGTTCTATATCATTCCCAATCAATAATATGTCATCTACATATAATATCGGGAATGCTACAGAGCTCCCACTCACTTTCTTGTAATACAGGCCTCTCCATGACACCGTATAAACCCGAAGTCTTTGATCACCTTATCAAAACGTCGGTTCCAACTTCTCGATGCTTGCTTCAGTCCATAGATTGAACGCTGAAGTTTGCATACTTTGTCAGCATTTTTAGGATCGACAAAACCTTTGGGTTGTACCATATACAACTCTTCCTCAATGTCTCCATTAAGGAACGCCGTTTTGACATCCATCTGCCAAATCTCATAATCGAAAAATGCAGCTATTGCTAACAAAATCCTCACAGATTTTAGCTTCGCTACAGGTGAGAAAGTCTCATCGTAGTCAACACCTTGAATTTGTCGGAAACCCTTTGCGACAAGTCGAGCTTTATAGACAGTAATATTACCATCGGCATCTGTTTTTCTCTTGAAGATCCATTTATTCTCGACAGCCTTGCGGCTATCAGGTAATTCTACCAAAGTCCATACTTTGTTATCATACATGGATCCCATTTCGGATTTCATGGCTTCTTGCCATTTGTTGGAATCTGGGCTCATCATCGCTTCTTCATACGTCGCAGGGTCCTCATCATTGTTATCCACAATCATGACATTTAGACAAGGATCATACCAATCTGGAGTGGCACGATCCCTTGTCGATCTGCGAGGTTCAGTAGCTATCTCATTTGAAGTTTCATGATCATTATCATTAGCTTCCTCTCTTGGGTGTAGGTGGTACAGAACATTTTCGTACTGCGCTACTCGATCAACGAGTAGAGATTCTTCAATCTCATCGAGTTCTACTTTTCTTCCAGTCACTTCTTTAGTGAGAAATTCTTTCTCAAGAAAGGTTCCGTTCTTAGCAACAAATATCTTGCCTTCGGATCTGTGATAGAAAGTGTACCCTATAGTTTCCTTAGGGTATCCTATGAAGACGCATTTCTCCGCTTTGGGTTCTAGCTTGTCCGGTTGTAACTTTTTTACATAGGCTTCGCAACCCCAAACTTTTAGGAACGACAACTTAGGTTTCTTATTAAACCATAATTCATACGGCGTCGTTTCAACGGATTTTGATGGTGCTCTATTTAAAGTGAATGCGGCTGTCTCTAATGCATAACTCCAAAATGATAACGGCAAATCAGTAAGAGACATCATAGAACGAACCATATCTAAGAGAGTTCGATTACGACGTTCGGACACACCGTTTCGTTGTGGTGTTCCCGGTGTGTCAATTGTGAAAGTATTCCGCATTTCTTTAAATGCATGCTAAACTCATAACTCAGATATTCACCTCCGCGATCAGATCGTAGAAATTTAATCTTCTTGTTACGTTGATTTTCTACTTCACTTTGGAATTCCTTAAACTTCTCGAAAGTTTCGGATTTATGTTTCATTAAATAGATATACCCATATCTACTTAAATCATCTGTGAAGGTTAGAACATAACGATAACCACGCGCGATGCTACACTCATTGGTCCACATACATCTGTGTGTATGATTTCCAATAAGTCAGTAGCTCGCTCCATCATACCCGAGAATGGAGTCTTAGTCATTTTTCCCATCAGACATGCTTCGCATCTATCAAGTGACTCAAAATCAAGTGATTCAAGTAATCCATCGTATGGAGTTTCTTCATGCGTTTCACTCCAATATGACCAAGGCGACAGTGCCACATATAAGTAGAATTATCATTCAATTTAATTCGCTTAGCATCAATGTTATGTATATGCGTATTACTACTATCGAGATCTAACAGAAATAAGCCATTCTTTTGTGGTGCTCGACCATAAAAGATATTATTCATAAAAATAGAACAACCATTATTCTCAGACTTGAATGAATAACCGTCTTGCATTAAACAAGATCCTGATATAATGTTCATGCTCAACGGGTACATAATAACAATTATTTAGGCTTAAAACTAATCCCGAAGGTAGATGTAGAGGAAGTGTCCCGATTGCGATCACATTGACCTTGGATCCGTTTCCAACGCGCATCGTCACTTCATCTTTCAGCAGTTGTCGTTTATTCTTTAGTTCCTGTTTCGAGTTACAAATATGTGCAACCGAACCAGTATCAAATACCCAGGTACTAGAACGAGAACTAGTGAGATAAACATCTATAACATGTATATCGATATACCTTCTTTCTTCTTCTTGACAAGGCCGCTCTTCAGATCCGCCAAATACTTGGAGCAATTACGCTTCCAGTGTCCCTTCTCCTTGCGTAATAGCACTCAGCATCAGGCTTAGGGCCGACTTAGGTTTCACAGGAGGCGTGGCAGCTTTCTTGCCACTCTTCTTGTTCTTGCCTTTAGACTTGCCCTGTTTCTTGAAGCTGGTGGTCTTGTTGACCATCAACACTTGGTGCTCTTTCTTGATCTCAATCTCAGCAGCTTTTAGCATGCCAAAGAGTTCAGGAAACTCCTTGTTCATGTTCTGCATATTGTAGTTCATCACAAAGTTCTTGTAACTTGGTGGCAGTGATTGAAGGACACGATTAATCCCCAGTCTGTTAGGAATCACTATTCCCAAGTCACTGAGTTTCTTCGCATGCCCGGTCATAACGAGCATGTGCTCACCGATGGAGCTGCCTTCTTCCATCATACAGTGAAAAAGTGTTTCGATGCTTCATAGCATTCCACGGCCGCATGAGTCTCAAAAATAGTCTTCAACTCTTTTATCAACTCATGAGGATCGTGGTGCTCAAAACGTTTTTGAAGATCGGATTCCAGACTGCATAAGATGGCACACCGAACTTGAGAGTACCGAGTTTTCCGAGTCATGTAAACATTCTTTACTTCATCGGTTTCAGTTTCTGCAGGAGGGTCACCTAGCGGTGCATCAAGCACATATTGCAGATTTCCGCCATTGAGGAAGATCCTCACATGACGGAACCAGTCGGTGAAGTTGCTACCGTTGCTCTTAAGCTTTTTCTCTAGGAACTGGTTAAAATTGATTGAGGACGCCATATCTACAACATATTTGCAATAGTTTAGACTAAGTTTATGACAAATTGAGTTCAAATTTTAATTCTACATAATTAAAAATCTAGGTGAACTCCCACTCAAAACAATATCCCTCGCATTGTCTTAGTGATCACACGAACCAAATCCATCACACCTATGCCCGATCATCACGAGACAAGATGTAATTTCAATGGCGAACACTCAAAGTGTTCATCATATCAATCATATGATTCATGCTCTACCTTTCGGTATCACGTGTTCCGAGACCATGTCTTTACATGCTAGGCTCGTCAAGGCCACCTTAGTATCCGCATGTGCAAAACTGTCTTGCACCCGTTATATGTACTTATCGAATCTATCACACCCGATCATCACGAGATGCTTCAAACGATAAGACTTGATAACGGTGCTACTAAGGATGAACACTTTATTATCTTGAGATTTTAGTGAGAGGGATCATCTTATAATGCTACCGTCGCGATCTAAGCAAAATAAGATGCATAAAAGGATTAACATCACATGCGTTCATATGTGATATGATATGGCCCTTTTGTCTTTGCGCCTTTGATCTTGATCTCCAAAGCGTGGACATGATCTCCATCATCAACGGGCATGATCTCCATCATCGTCGGCGAAGCACCAAGGTCAATGGCGCCGTCTTCATGATCGTCCTCCATGTAGCAACTATTACAACTACTTTGAAATACTACTCAACATGAAATTTAAAGACAACCATAAGGCTCCTGCCGGTTGCCACAATACAATAATGATCATCTCATACATATTCATCATCACATTATGGCCATATCACATCACCAAACCCTGCAAAAACAAGTTAGACGTTCTCTAATTTGGTTTGCATATTTTACGTGGTTTAGGGTTTTCGAGCAAGATCCAATCTACCTACGAACATGAACCACAACGGTGATACTAGTGTTGTCAATAGAAGAGTAAATTGAATCTTCACTATAGTAGGAGAGACAGACACCCGCAAAGCCACTTATGCAATACAAGTTGCATGTCAAGCGTGGAGCAAATCTCATGAACGCGGTCATGTAAAGTTAGCCCGAGCCGCTTCATCCCACTATGCCACAAAGATGCAAAGTACTCAACTAAAGATAACAAGAGCATCAACGCCCACAAACCATTGTGTTCTACTCGTGCAACCATCTATGCATAGACACGGCTCGATACCACTGTAGGATAACGTAGCATAGAAAACAAAAATTTTCCTACGGCGAACACGCAATCCAAGCCAAGATGCAATCTAGAAGACAGCAACGAGGGGATTGTCGAGACTCACCCTTGAAGAGATTCCAAAGCCTACAAGAGGAGGCTCTTGTTGCTGCGACGTTCACTTGCCGCTTGCAAAAGCGCGTAGAAGATCTTGATCACGATCGGTTCCGGCGCCACGAACGGGCAGCACCTCCGTACTCGGGCACACGTTCGGTTGTTGATGAAGACGACGTCCACCTCCCTGTTCCAGCGGGCAGCGGAAGTAGTAGCTCTCTTGAATCCGACAGACGACGGCGTGGTGTCGGTGACGATGTAGAAGTCCGGCGGAGCTTCGCTAAGCTATGCGGGCAATATGAAGTGGAGGAGCAAAGCTAGGGTTTGGGAGGGGGTGGCCGGCCACTCTATGGGGCGGCCAGCTTGTGGTCTTGGGTGGCCGGCCCCCTCCCTTGGCCCCTCATTATATAGGTGGATCCCAAGTGTTGGTGTCCAAGTCTTCGAATAAGACCCGAAACCAAAACCTTCCATATGGTGGGAAACTTTCCCTCCCACTAGAGGTGGGAATTCCACCTTCCATGGGGGTGGTGGCCCCCTGGGGGAGTCCACTTGGGACTCCTCCCCCACTAGGGTTGGCCGGCCATGGAGGTGGAGTCCCATGTGGACTCCACCTTCCTTGGTGGTTTCTTCCGGACTTTTCTAGAACCTTCTAGAACCTTCCATAGAACCTTCCGCATCATTTTATTCACATAAAATGACATCCTATATATGAATCTTATTCTCCGGACCATTCCGAACTCCTCGTGATGTCCGGGATCCCATCCGGGACTCCGAACAAATATTCCAACTTCATTCCATATTCAAGTACTACCATTTCAACATCCAACTTTAAGTGTGTCACCCTACGGTTCGTGAACTATGCGGACATGGTTGAGTACTCACTCCGATCAATAACCAATAGCGGGATCTGGAGATCCATAATGGCTCCCACATATTCAACGATGACTTTAGTGATCGAATGAACCATACACATACGATACCAATTCCCTTTGTCACGCGATATTTTACTTGTCCGAGGTTTGATCATCGGTATCACACTATACCTTGTTCAACCTCGTCTCCGACAAGTACTCTTTACTCGTACCGTGGTATGTGGTCTCTTATGAACTTATTCATATGCTTGCAAGACATTAGACGACATTCCACCGAGAGGGCCCAGAGTATATCTATCCGTCATCGGGATGGACAAATCCCACGTTGATCCATATGCCTCAACTCATACTTTCCGGATACTTAATCCCACCTTTATAACCACCCATTTACGCAGTGGCGTTTGATGTAATCAAAGTACCTTTCCGATATAAGTGATTTACATGATCTCATGGTCATAAGGACTAGGTAACTATGTATCGAAAGCTTATAGCAAATAACTTAATGACGTGATCTTATGCTACGCTTAATTGGGTGTGTCCATTACATCATTCATACAATGATATAACCTTGTTATTAATAACATCCAATGTTCATGATTATGAAACTAATCATCTATTAATCAACAAGCTAGTTAAGAGGCTTACTAGGGACTCTTTGTTGTTTACATATCACACATGTATCAATGTTTCAGTTAATACAATTATAGCATGGTATATAAACATTTATCATAAACATAAAGATATATAATAACCACTTTTATTATTGCCTCTTGGGCATATCTCCAACAGTTCAATCCGAAAGAACACATGTCGAACGTTGGCAAAAAAAAACGTCGTCTCTACAACAGGACAGAGCTTTGGTAACACCGTCTTGTGTTACTGTAGGTCCAAAATAGTGTTACCAGACCATTTTGTAACAGATCTTGGAATGTGTTCCATTAGTCCGTGTTACTAAGTGATGCCCTCGGTCACACATAGTAGATGTTACCATATGTTAAAATTTGTGTTACAGGTTATGTTGTAGTAACATGCACATTACGTGTTACTAAATGCACCAGTAACACCATTTTTTGCTATTGTAACAGAAGTAGTAACATATTTTTGTAGGCGTAGAACATTAGTGGTAACATATTTTGGTAACTCTAATAACATAATTAGTAACAATTTTTTTTAGCTTCCGGATGCAATTAGTAACATAATATCCAAATATTGTAACACAAAATTTATAGTTACCAACGACCCTTGTAACACAATTTGAATCACTATAACACCATGTGTGCACTATTATATTAGTACCACAACGTAATTAATGTATTTAATTTTTATTATTAAACATAAATCTAGGTACCAATATAGGAATTAATATTTGTTTAATAAATTCACCGCACATGCGCAACTAAATAATTTATCATGGTGCTCAACACCATTAATATGTCATAGCGATTGAAACACACATACACAAATGAAATGTATTAGGAGATTTATTCCAACTATAAACGAGTGAAGGAAACATATGCATTACAGTAAATAAATAGACATATTATTAGTGCAACATTATAACATACAAACCAATTCAACTATAGATAATACGATTGTGACAAATATTACACCATACAATTTGCACCAATTCAACTGAAGAAAAATATCTTTAAATGATATTACAATTTTTGATCAATCAATATAAACACTAATTATTGCTAAGCCAAATCTACAAACTTTATTTGCTTCTTGATCTAACCATAATGTTCAGCTACAGCTCATGCTAAGAAAAATCTTCAAACTTTGTTTTTTTGCTTCTTGACTGAATCGAAGTATTCCGCTCCAACTCAATCATAATTCTTGCGAATCTGCAAAAAAAATTGGTCCTTATAGTTATATGATGAAATGTGCACAATATGATTCCAGAAAATAGAAGAGAAAATAACTTATAAAAGCTGAAGGTCAAGCAATTAAGAATCCTTGAGAAAAAGCATCACCAACTGTCTAGCAGTCACTTTTACTTCCCTTACCAACTCCTCATTATCTAGAATAGGTTCAACTATGCGCAAAAGTGCAAATTCGGTTTGTTTGGATAGGTTGAAATCTTCATGACTACTTTGGAACCATCCTATATTATGATCAACATTAGCATTTGACGACAATGATAATATAATTTGCATGAACAATATGCCAACAAAGAGGTTGTGCCGCTAGATATTCGGGCATCCCAATTCAAAGTGTGTATGCAACAATGAGAGGACCCAATTGATTTTTTTTTAATGTCTGAAAACATATACTGGTATAAAAGAAAACTATTTAGATGACCAATACATGAATAGTGGAACTATTAAGAGAAGCAAACTTTGCCAAATATAACATTAAGGATTCAGTGCAAATGGGACTTCAACCAAAAATTTAAAAATGAAGCCAAATGCGTTCATAATTCTACAAAGGAATGCAAGCCACCTAAGGTCAGAATGACTTAAATTTGAAGTGCGTACCTTGAGTGAAGAAGTACGCTTTCTTATTAAGGGACATTTTTTTTTGGTCCCCTGCTTGTCTAGTCTTTCAAAAGATTCACTTGTGAGCCTTTCCCTTGCGTAGAAAGATATAATTATAACTGAAAGACATACCACCAGAAGTAATCAGAACATAAACTAGGCAAAACATGTGCTCCTTGGGATATTTTTACCAACAGCTACTGCAACAGCTTTGCATCTAGCATGGCTGTAGGCTGCAGCTCACTGTGTCTTCACATAATGAGAATTGAAAGGATAACACCAAAATATCTTACATTAATGTCAAGAATCTAACTCTATGACCACAGATCCAAGATTTGAAAACTCCTTTTCATCTATCGATCTTCCAACTAAATAGATCAATGCATACTCTGAACTCTATAATGTTGTAATGCGCAAATCTCCAAATTTACTAGAAATGAACACCTGTAGCTCACATCACTAATATGTACTGCATACTACCAATTGTACAATGGCAAATATATTATATTAAAGTACTGAAAACATATCTACCAAAGATTTTTATACCTTGATTAAATCGACCCACTTCATCTTCTATTGCTTGTAATTTATCACTTGGTGCAATATATTGCTGACCATTACTTAAGTCTACATCTTCATCATCAAGCGGGTCAGCAATCCCAATCACATTCAGCCTTTTTGCCCTACGCAACTGTCCTGCAAACAGCCAATACATCTTTTATTCCAATAATAATAAAAGTAGATACAAATATTTGATAAGAAAGTCTAAACTACCGTTCTGGTTATAAAGAGAGGGAAATACTTTGCAGCCTTCTCACAGTAAGTTGCTCTGCACTTTTTGTAGACACACCACCATCCAGTAAGAGAGCCCTCCCATTTGGATGGTTAGATGGAGCGACATCATTGCAATTGCTAGGTGGAGGAATATCATCGCTAGCCTTCTCCTTTGACACATGAAGATGCACAGTTTTATCAATCTCAGGGTCAGACAATATGTTTACAGCAAAACTTTGATCGTCGATGCGAACTAAATAGGAGTTGCCTTGTGGGTCTTTTTGTCTCATAGTATAGGAAGTCAACTGCGTGGAAGCCGATTCCCTCGGTCATCCAAACTAAATCATAATACAAGACATGACGCCTTATCATGGATATTTGTATGTGACCTGTTTATTTCTATCATTGTAGTGTAGGTATACGCTCAACAAGTCCATGACCATCGTACATATAAATAAAGATATCAATCAACCCCTTAGAATTTCATCAGTCAGATCTGTTTCAGACATGACTATTGTATATCCAAATGCCCAAAAGTTGCAATAAAACTGAAAAATCTAGTTTATTCTAGTTTCTGAAAAATATACATGCTTGGTTCTGTCATAGATTTAAGTTCAACAGGAAATTAACAAACAACTGAATTTCAATAACAGTATGTACGCCCCCAAAAATGATATTATAATTAGCAGAAGGGACGGGTATCTACTGACACCTCCCATTCCCCAGGGACAGAAAAAATATAGCTGCGATTACCACATTTCAAGGACCCTCTCTCATTGATAATGTCCACAAATTTCAGATGGAATTAAGGTAAAGTAAAAAAGCAATTTTCAATATGAATAAAAGCATATGCTTTCACTCATCAAATTTTCAGAAGCACCAGAAGAACGTGCATATATTCTTCTCAATAGATTTTTGCAAAGTAACAAAAAGTGTGAAGCCTTTTCTTATTGCATAACAAGGAACAACTATAACGGAAGTATTTTTCATTGCAGTATTTTTTTTCATCCAGTGTAAGGAACTCTCACGGCAACAAGAACAGAGGCCCTAACCAATAACATAGGGGCAAGTGCTCGTGTAGGTTATTAATGTCGCAATTACCTAAGATGTTCCAGATCAAACACAAACATCAAACAGAGGAAGCACCTAGTGGCTGCTGAATTACCACGTGGTGGAGGGGCTTGAACAAATACCTGTACTTACGGGAAACGGGACCAGCGAGGTGAACGTGCTAGCAGGGTGACCGGGATTTGGCGAGAAGAAACGATGGGGAGCAATCTTCTGGAACCGGGATGAGGAGAACGGAGATCCCAGTTCGATGGGAGGAGCGCACGGTGTTGGGCTGCTCTGCGGGATGGGGTGGGGGGGTGATGGGATGCGGTGTGTAGCACGAAGGCGAGGGGCGCGATGGTGGGGGCGGCGCGGTTGGGGGCGGCGCCGCCGTGGTGGGCGACTCGGTGTTGTACAAATGAGATATATACGGAGGAGATTAGTTTAACGCGGAGGAGATAGGATTAATTAGAGGGGCTGCTTATATATAGGCTATTAATGGAGGGAAAAGTGTTAATTAGCGGGAAGAGTTAAAATTTTCCCTCCGCATTTTTGTTATCTCAACCAAACTAACCTAGCGGGGAAAAGGGTTTTTTCATCTTTCAGAAAGACAATAAATCTATTGATCGAACTTGCATAATAACGACATCTAAAAAGTTAAAAAAAACTTCTAAATCCGTGGGTGATCAGCCTCATCCTTCCGAAACGGGGTGTAATTTTCAAACACATATAACGCAATGAGAAATTTTGGGAGAAGTATGTGTTATCTGCAACTTTCAAATTGAGTAGATAAAAGTTTGACAAAAAAATTATGAGCACTCTATTAGAGGATTAACAACTTGATGAAACAAATGTAGGTATATACCTTTGTGGATGCGACCTAACCCTCCCCGGGTGGCGGCGTCGCGCCACTTGGGGGAGCCCCTCCTCACTAGCCCTCTGGTCCCCCTCTAGCACCTCCCTCCCCTCCCCTCGCCACTGTCAGAGGTGTCGTCGCGCAAAGCCAGCATCACATGGAGCCGGCGGGGTTCCAGCTGGTCGCGACCATGGGGGGTTCTTCTTTGGTGGCGGTGTGTCGTCCATGGATGGAATGCAAGGCAGTGGGAGTGGCGGCGTGGCCTAATCTTGGGGCCTAGAGGCGGTCATGTCTGCTGCGCCTACTCATCCGCAAGACGGGCTGCTCCGCCCGCATCACATGGGAGCCAGGATGGTAGCCCCGGGAATGATGAAGGCGACACCCTCCTCTTCGGAGGTTGGCGGCATCATCAGGATCTGGGGTAGGGGATCTTGGGATCCCACAGCGATCTCCGACGTTGAAGATCATGTCGATGACGAGGGAGTTTAGGGTGACATGGCGGCTAGTGAAAACCACGCCTACATCGTTACCTTATGGAAGGCATCGTCTTTGCTGGTCTCACCATTACACTCGGGCTTCTCCCGGGGAAACCTTAGATCCGGGGCTCGTGCATCAGGCTAAAGTATGTAACACATTCTCACGAACACATATTTATATGTTACTCCGTCAATATATTTGTAACTCATTTTCCAGAACACAAAATTATATGTTACTGACTTGATATCCCTGTAACACAGTTTCAGATCTTATCTAATTTGTGTTACTGTCGGTCGTTAGCACACATATGATGTGTTACTGTAATTTTACTTGTAACATATTTTAGTCTGTGTTACATCATTGTGTTACCAAAGCTATGTCCTGTTGTAGTGCGATCTTAGACAGTTTCTAAGAGGGCGGGCAAAAAGTTTAGGCGTAATTTATAAGGAGGAGAAAGAGAAGCTTATCCTTTTAGTAGATGAGCTTCATTTGAGAGTAGAATCAACCCCTCTCGATGGAGTGAGAGGGCAGCAAAGAAGTGGCGAATATAAATCTTGCTAACTAAGACGTAACAAAGAGATTAGGTGGGCTCAGCGCGGCGAAGTTAATCATATTCAAGAGGGGAAATAATACGAAGTATTTTCACCTTATTGCGAATGGGTAGCATCGAAAGAAAGAATCTTCTAGCTTGAACAAGACAAGTAGACTAATAGACTATATTAGGTCAAGAGAACCTAAAATCTTCATTACGAAGTATTACAAGAAATTATTTGAAGTAAACGAAGCCAAGAAAAAATCAACATGGAAGCGATAACGAGAACCTTATCCCCTCCCGCGTCGCTCCCGCGAGCGACCGGGGGGAAACCCTAGCCGCCGGGAGCCCGCACCCTCCGCCTCCACCCCCCTCCTCGCCGCCGCCGGGGCGCGCTGACGGGCGAAGCCCGGTCGGCGTCGGCGGCGGCGGGGCTTCCTCTCCCCTCGCTCGGCAGGGACGGCGCGGGCTGGCGCGGTCGAGCGGCGGCGTCGGGCTGGCGTGGGGCGCGGCGGCGTGGTGGCGAGCACGGGCGGCGCCGTCGTCGTGCTGGGCGGCTGCGTGGAGGGCTTCGCGGCGGAGGGCCTGGGGTGGTGGCGGCGGTTGCTGCTCTGCTCCATACCCTGCAGGCGGAGGTTGCTGGTGGGGAACAGGAGGTTCTCCTCGTGGCGGGCGGCGGCGGGCGTTGAGGATAAGCAGGGATGTCTGGCGAGCGCGGCTGCGGGCGGCTACGACCCGCGTGCGCTGCACGGCCGGATGCTTGGAGGTCAGGTGAGCCTCCGGTATTCTTCTGGTTGCCGGCGGCGGGTGGCCAGACCGCCCTCTCCAGCTCCGGCGCGTCGATGCAGTCATCCCTAAGGGCGGCGGCAATGTTCAATTCTTTGAGCACATTGGCGGGCGGTTGCAGGTTTGCCGAGGTGCTGCTGTCCGGACGAAAGTCTTACTCCTGTCGGAGTCGACACCGGCGACACCCACGGGTGCCGCAACCTTCTTGAAGGCGGTGTTTCGGGGACTTCTAGTTCTTCCTCGGTCAAACTCTGCATTTCTCCGGGGGAAACCCTAGATCTCTTTGATCCGGCGATGGCGGCGCTACACGTCGCTTACCTCGATGGAGGCATCGTCTTCGGAGCTGCCACTCGGTGCTGGTTGGTTGGCGTTGCTGGGAGACATGTGGTTGTTTGGCTTGGCCGGAGCGTGGATGCGGCATTGGTTGACCTTCTCTCAGGGATGTTTGTGTCTACGGTGCAGTCTCGGTGACTGTCGTCCTTCGATGGCGTATGAGGTTCTCGTTGCCTCGTGTTGTGCCCAGGCTTGCTCATTCGGTGATGGCGGAGACAAGAGGAAGTGCAGAGTTTGTCTCGGTGGAACTTTGCCCTTCGGTGATGTCGGCGGCTTTCGGTGTCGCGATGTAACCTTGGCAGTGGGATGCCCTTCGACGGCTGTTGCGACCTTCCTAGTTCGAGGCCAAGAGGATGTGCAGCGACTGTCTTGGTGGAACTCTGCCCTTCGGTGGTGTTTGTGGCTCTCGGCGTCGCGTCACGACCTTGGTAGTGGGATGCCTTTCGACAATGGCTGCAACGCTCCTAGTTCTTCAAGGTGTAGAGTAATCGCTGGGCAAGCGAGTTTCGTTTCTTTGCGCTGCCTCGACTTCAGATCCTTTCGGCTTATCCTTCAACACCCCTTCCTGCTCTTCTCGGTCTGTTCCATTGTTGTTGGATGCTTAGGGCATCCACAATGTATAGATGGCCAAATCTGACACAAACTAGAATCTGGCCAGGAAATGCAATATGGCAATACCTTCACAGTGTAGCTAGTTCCAAATTGTTTGTACCGTGGGTCCCAAAACTGACATAACTACTATTAAATAGCTTTTCCCCTCTCAGCAGCGCTCTCTCTTCACCCATCTCTTTCTTCCCCACCACAGTGAAACTCTATTTTTTATTCCATCAACAGATTTGGCATCGGAGCAACTAGTTGCTCCGGTTCCCTCTTTTCTCTGATTTGGAACTACCTCCACAATGTAGGGAACTAGTTCCAAAAGCTAAAAGGTAAATTTAGAACTACTTTTGGCTACACATTGTGGGTGCTCTTAGTTGCTAGGCTTAGCGGTGTTATTTCTGTTTCTCCTTTCTCCTTCAAACTTGTAATTTGACTCTGTACTTGAGACTTGGCTGAATATATGTTCAGGCTGGCTTATGCCCGCCGTAGTTACAGTCAAAAAAAAATCAACATAGGTGCCATTGACAAACCCCTCCTAATAATGTCTGCGTAGGAGAGCTAAGATTTGCACACGCCAATGAGTATAACAGTGATGATGACAATACATGTACATAAAGTATTTTTTTCGAAATGGGAAAAATGTATATAAGGCATATACAGAAGCTTATACACAATATCGAAATGGGAGTATCACATTGCCATATTTGGAACAATCTTAAAAAGTACAGCTCGGTCATATGATGTATTGTACTGTACCAGATTTTTTATTTACTTATAACCAGCCGTTATTGGGTACGCGAAAGATTGAGTGAGCCGCCACAAATCAAATGACAGCTCCATAGCCTGAACGATTATGAGAGACGATACAACAGCAATCAATCATCTTATTATTTGATCGCATAGACACATCAGACGCGCGCCCCAAGAGACGAGAGTCACCGCCTCATGAAGCCACGATCATGCGACGCGGCGGCAAAGCGTGATGCCATCGGCGACTGGGAGCTGCACGGGCTCCACACGCGCATCGGCGGCGATCCTTGCGTTGAACTCCCTCATGGCGTCCCTTACCTGGATGTCGTCCTCCGTGAGCGGCGTGTCGTCGGGCATGGCCACTGAGCCGCCCCAGAGCGTGTTGTCGTAGGCGAGCACGCCGCCGACACGCACCAGCCGCAGCAGCTGCTCGTGGTACTTGCCGTAGTTGGGCTTGTCGGCGTCCACGAAGGCGAAGTCGAAGCCCGCCTCGTGTTCTTCGTCGGCGATGAGCTTGTCAAGGATCTGGCCGGCGGGGCCCTCGCGAAAGTCCACCTTGTGCGCGACGCCGGCCTTCTTGATGACGGGGAGGCCGAGGTCGAAGTACTCCCTGCTGATGTCGATGGCGACCACTCTGCCGTCGTCCGGGATGGCGAGCGCCGTGGCGAGGACGGAGCAGCCGGTGAAGACGCCCACCTCGATGGTCTTCTTGGCGCCCATCACCTTGAGCAACAGCGACAACAGCTGCCCCTCGTCCGGCGGCGACGACATAAACCAACTATATATGTACACACAGATAGAGAGAACCCGATTCATCAATCCACTATGATCTGCAATTTCCCAAGGGAGAGAAGAGGAAAGGGATTTATAGTCATGCATGATACGTACTAGGTGTGCTCCTTGGTGATGACTGATGAGGCGGAGCTCCCGCAGGAACTCGTTCTCCCGTGGGTACACCATCGTATTCAGCATGTACTGTAAAACGACACTCACATGATGCATTTCTTTGCAGATATACAGATAGCTGGGAGAGAGTGATGATGATCCTGCGCGCGCGCGGCTGTGCATACCTCGTAGAGGGCGTCACTCTTGAGGAGAGTCTTGGTGCTTTCGCTGTTGTGGATGTCCTTGACCTCCCCGTTCGAAGCCATGGCCGCGCCGCTACTGCTGCTTCTAGTCCGGCGAAGATGGAGCCACCGCCGCCGCTCAAGACTCGCACCGTTCTACAATATGCACACAAGTACACAACAAGCGTCACGCAGAGACGCAGAGAGGGGACACGGGTTCGGTGCAGGCCAGTCGTCTAGTCTAGTATTTATGCTCGACGACGACTACGCCTGGGTACGATCGAGTAAGCTGTTGGATCAGTTATACCAGCATGCCTCCACCATGGCGCGTAGCTACGGACGGTCCGGATGAGCTATGCTCGCCACTGGCCGCGAGGTCACGCGCTCCATACCGGTGGTGGCGTTTGGCGGGAGCGGGGCCATCTGACGAACAGGGGCAGAGGATCTCGGCGGTGCGATGCCATGGCGTCATCGCCTCGCTACGAAACGTGAGCCGTTCCGGTGCTCCATGCCGTTGCGCGGTTTATCCAGGTCACTTATTTGGACCTGAAAATTTCTTTTATCTTCTCAGATCAGCAGAAATGCGGAATGGTCTGCCGGATATGGGCCGTAGCTGCTGTATGTAGAGCACATGGTGGACTGGCCCTGGTTGCATTGATCCAAGTGCCGGTAGCTTCTTTTGCTCAATTAAAAAAAAAATGTGCCGGTAGCTTCTAGTGCTCCATCTGTTCGGCCACGTCGCGTGCAACGTCATCAGACTGTGCGAGTGAGAGGAAGAGGAATGTCGGAGTTTCGGAGATATACTCTACTGATTGAGCTCTCGGGCACTCAGGTAACTGAGCTTGCATATCACACAATTAATGTCTTGAACATGAGAGTTTCAGTGGCTTGGCTTGGCTAACATGAGATTTTAGATCCTAAGCCAAGACCTCAGACAAGAATGGGCTAGCAATGCTAATTTTGGAACGGGTATGAACAAGATTAGGGGTTCAGAAACTGCCGGCATGTGTAACGAACTGAGATCTAATTAAGTCGATTAGTGCGGGCGTCTATATGCAAATGCAGAGGTTCGAGAGTGTCGCACCTTGTCAGCGCCCATGGCGCATGCGGTTTGCCGCCGGTGACTCGGCCAGGCCGCCGCGTCACCGCACCGGCTGCTGGGAAAAACGGCGCGCGGCCCGCCTCCGGCGCCATTCCGCACGGCGGCGCGCAGCCCTGCTGCCGCCCGGACTGCCAAGCTGCCCTTCATGTGTCGCCAGGCGCGCGGCCGCGGCTGTCGGCTGCTAGCCTACCGGATGAACGACGTTGAGCACGTCGAAAAAGACCTTTCCTTATGGATCCAAACGCTCAATGATTGATCTTCTTCTTCCTTTGGCTCCGCCGTGGAGCCAGCCAACACGTAGCGAAGTGGGCGATAGCATGCCACGGACAGAGATGGGCCGGGCCAGCAACGCACGTTTCTCATGCTCCGTCTCTCTTGTACTCTCGTCACGCAAACACTAAATTTCGCCTAAAGCGAGCTCTATTCCTGCTCGCATGCGTGCGACCTATGGTGGCCTGCCAGCTGCGGCCCAGATGAGTGTTTTTTTTTCTTTTCGTTTTTGCTGTTTGCTGTTTTTTTTTCCTTTTTTCTTCTTCGTTCTCTTTTTTTCCTTTTTATTTTTATTTATGTTTTTTCTATTTTCATTCTACTCTTTTTATTTTCCCTTTTGGTTTTTTTATTTATCTGGTGAAAATTTTGAACCTTTTTTTTGAATTTGAACTATTTTTTAGCCGTGTGAAACCATTTAATTGGGTTATCCGTTTTCAGTTTTGAAACATTATTTAATCACGAACAATTATTGAAACCTAAATTTTTTAGAAACTTCATTTGCCCGTGAATAATATTAATTTTTTACTTTTTTCCTAGTGAACTATCTTTAAAATTAGAACCTTTTATAAGACGGTGAACTATCTCATTAGTTTCCTTTAATTCTTAAAATGCGTATAAGAAAATATCAATCAATTAGTCGCACCGAATAAAATGCTACATAATGTAGAGTTATAAAATATATGAATCTCATAGCATAATATGACTACACAGAAGTAGGGTTATAGCCCACCAGCAGGCATAAAAATATGCACTATATTTGCGAATGAACTTTTACCGGAACCATTACCTCTGATTTGTGTTATGAAACTCATAACCTGGGGCACAAATCTTATAGCATGAATCAAGGGTGAAAATCTCTTCGGTCGGTACCAATTCCAGTAGACTTTCTGGGTTGCACCCTTTTTTCTACCATTACTTTTCATGCCACTTATGATGTATTTTTTTTTTCAAAACAGCCTACCCCTTTCCATTACTGCATAATGAAAATACAAAGTCTTTGAATCAACCAACACAAACACATAAAAAGGGAACGGGAAAAAGGTCATCCTCGCATCACCAGGAAACCCGTTGACAGGTACTCGATGTTGAGTACCCACTACAAGGCAAAAACCCTATGACAATACAACAAACACTAACAGAAGTTTAGAATATAACACAAACATAAGACCTAAGAGCACCACGGCCCACTACAAAAATATACATCAAACTCAAGGTGCTTGGATCGGCAAGAACTGGAACTGCTTGAGCTTCATCATCCCTTGCAATGAAATCTTTGGCTAGCTTAGTTGCCTTGTCAATTGACTGCCTTGCCCCATCTTGATCTTCACAGGTTCCTTCTTCAAGTACAGACCTGCCAAATAATTCAAGAACAAGAAAATAGTGAAGATCACCGCCACATGAGGCTTAAGGACAAAACCCTCAAAAGTAACCATGTTTCTCATAGTCCAAAGCTCCAAATAGCCCAAAAACAGCAGTAGTTAGCATAACAAAAAAAACTTCTTGTTCCTTTGCATATAAGCATCTGGCCAAGCCAAACATCCCTAAATATTTGAAGGACAACTATTAGCACCCACGCAAGAGCCAATAATACCGCAAATCACCTTAGCCACAATAGGTAATTGACATTCTCACATTAATTACAGAAGGAACAACTGGGAGAACCAAACCATTGCCTTTTTTTAGATTTTCTATGGTTCAAATAGCATTTTAATATAATTGCCACAAAAAAATCTTTATTTTCGAAGGTAAGTTCAATTTCCAAATCCATCTTTTATGGGGACTTATCGCTGACCTAATCTTGCATACATGTGTGTGCTTCTGTTTTGTAGTGAATGATCAGACTTACTAATTAGCTAAACAATGTATGTCAGAACGAAGTCACCAAAACAAGCACAAACAACCAAAACTCGAAAGCTGCGTCAAGACACTCTGTAAGGGTACATTGCCCCTATGTGTGGTTTTGGTAATTAATGATAACCCCTATGGACTAATATTTTCATTGAGTTTATATGAAGGAATATTTCATAGGTAATACTTGTAGTCCATGTGTTGGATTCAACTATGGATGCCATGAAGATAAAATATATACCTTGAGTATTAGCATCAAGATCATCGATTTGAAGACATATATGTGATATGATCAAGAAGAAGAAATGAAGATGAAGTTCTTGTGTGGAACTCAATATTAGCCCAGCTCCAGCTTATGTGTTAAGCAATGAATGATAAAAATCTTGAGTGCTTGATTCCAAGTGAATAATTCAAGATATGGCTCTAAGTCGGTGTCATAGTAGTCTCATAAATTGAGCTATGGTTGACTAAGATTTAGAGCATGCAAACAAATGAAGAGTTCTTTATACACCTCAAGATAGTATGATAAAGCATGAGAATATACAAGGTTGACCAATACGAAGACTGAGGAATAGATTCAAGTTTGGTCAACACATAAGCATGAAGAATGTGCCATATGAAGTCATGTGGTATGGTAAGCTTTGTCAATTATGCTTTATATGAACTAACCCATCACATGTGTGCCTTTGTCTTGTCTATGTGGTTTAGGTATCTTTTCATGGGTGTGCATCAAAATTGAGATTTAGTATAGCCCATGAGAGGATGAGATCAAGTGGTGATCATCATCAAGGTTGAGTTGGGCAAGTTCAGGATGAGCATCTCAAAAGGATCATATGCTTGAAGCTTTGCCGTCCATTTGGTGATAATGGACATGTAAAGATGTGCATCAATGGATCTTTCCCATCATAGTGTATGAGGGAGCATTTGTGAGTATTCACGAAGCAACAATGATCAAGTGAGGCATTCCGGCTTGAGTGGGGCTTGAAGAGTTATCATCAAGATCAAGCGGGATGCGCAAGATAAAGGTATGGCCTTACTAGGTTTTCATTTTATCGGTCTCAAGGTGGTTGTTGGGAGACCGGGCTATAGGATAGATAGCCGCACTATCAAGAGGGGCTTGCGGTTGGGTAACTTGATCACATCGTCTTAGGGAGCTCAAGCTTTTGCATGCTTTGCATTCCATAAATCTTGTTGCTTTTTGGTGTTTCTCTGTGTGAGGTTCTTGAGCTTGTTGCTATCTTTTCAACAAGACCAAGTTCATCGAAAAAGAATCCGCATGCATCTTCTATTGTGTTTTCGAGTTTGGATGCCGTTACCGTTTCTTGACGTTGGGAAGCTCCCTCTCTAAAATCATCCAAAAATATTTTGTTCGGGTTCTATTCGTCGTTATCTTTTCCAACAAAATTGTTTTCATCTAAATCAAAGTTCGGGAGCATTTTCTGTTAAAAAAGAAAAGTTTTCTAACTTTCAGGGTCCTGCGAAATCCGGCCCACCGCCTGGCCTCGCCGAGCCCCCTGATACGTCTCCAACGTATCTATAATTTCTTATGTTCCATGCTAGTTTTATGACAATACCTACATGTTTTATTCATACTTTATATCATTTTGATGCATTTTCCGTACTAACCTATTAACAAGACAAGATGCCGAAGCGTTTTGCTGTTTTTGGTTTCGAAATTCTACAAGAAATATTCTCGAATTGGACGAAACAAAAGCCCACGGCCCTATTTTCCACGTAGGATTCCAGAACATCGAAGAAGAGTCGGAGGCGGCCAGCGGGGGCCCACCCCATAGGGCGGCGCGGCCTGGCCCCTGCCGCGCCAGTATGGGGAGGCCACCCCGCTCCCCCGATGCCTCTTCGCCTATATATTCCTTCGTATCGAAAAACCCTAGTACCGAGAGCCAAAATACGAGAAAAGTTCCAGAGACGCCGCCGCTGTCAACCCCATCTCGGGGGGTTCTGCGGATCGCCTCCGGCACCCTGCCGAAGAGGGGAATCATCACCGGAGGGCTCTACATCACCATGCCCGCCTTCGGACCGATGCGTGAGTAGTTCATCCTTGGACTATGGGTCCATAGCGTAGCTAGATGGTTGTCTTCTCCTATTGTGCCATCATGTTTAGATCTTGTGAGCTTCCTATCATGATCAAGATCATCTATTTGTAATGCTACATGTTGTGTTTGTTGGGATCCGATGAATATGGAATACTATGTCAAGTTGACTATTGATCTATCATATATGTGTTGTTTATGATCTTGCATGCTCTTCGTTGCTAGTAGAGGCTCTGGCCAAGTTGATACTTGTAACTCCAAGAGGGGTATTTATGCGAGATAGTGGGTTCATGCCTCCATTGAATCTGGGACAGTGACACAAAGTTCTAAGGTTATGGATGTGTTGTTGCCACTAGGGATAAAACATCAATGCTTTGTCTAAGGATATTTGTATTGTTTACATTACGGACAGTACTTAATGCAATTGGCTGTTGTTTCAACTTAATACTGGAAGGGGTGCGGATGCTAACCCGAAGGTGGACTTTTTAGGCATAGATGCATGCTGGATAGCGGTCTATGTTATTTTTCGTAATGCCCTAAGTAAATCTCATAGTAGTCATCATGATATGTATGTGCATTGTTATGCCCTCTCTATTTGTCAATTGCCCAACTGTAATTTGTTCACCCAACATGTTATTTATCTTATTGGAGAGACACCACTAGTGAACTGTGGACCCGGTCCATTCTTTTACATCTGAAATACAACCTACTGCAATCATTGGTCTCTTTTGTTTACTGCAAGCAAACATCATTATCCACACCATACGTTTAATCCTTTGTTTTCAGCAAGCCGGTGAGATTGACAACCTCACTGTTAAGTTGGGGCAAAGTATTGTGATTGTGTGCAGGTTCCACGTTGGCGCCGGAATCCCTGGTGTTGCGCCGCACTACACTCCTTCACCAACAACCTTCGCATGGCCTTCATCTCCTACTTCGATAAACCTTGGTTTCTTGAGGGAAAACTTCTGTACGCATCATACCTTCCTCTTGGGGTTCCCAACGGATGTGTGCTTTACCGTCAAAAGCAGCTGCTTTTTGGTGCCGTTACTGGGTAAGAATCAACACTCCATCAAGCTCAGTCTGATACGTCTCAAACATATCTATAATTTCTTATGTTCCATGCTAGTTTTATGACAATACCTATATGTTTTGCTCACACTTTATAATGATTTTATGCATTTTCCGGAACTAACCTATTAACAAGATGCCACAGTGCCAGTTCCTGTTTTCTGCTGTTTTGGTTCCAGAAAGGCTGTTCGTGCAATATTCTCGGAATTCGACGAAACGAAGACCCAACATCATAATTCACCGAGACGGACCAGGACACCGAAGGAGAGTCGGAGGGGAGGCCTGGGGCCCCCAGACCATAGGCCGGTGCGGCCTGGAGGGGGGCGCGCCGCCCTATGGGGTGGGACCCCCAGGCGCCCCCTTCTTCGCCTCTTCCCCTCGTGACCTAAAACCTCGATACCAATTGACGAAACCAAAGACTCCAGGGCGCCGCCGCCATCGCGAAACTCCGTTTCGGGGGACAAAAGTCTCTGTTCCGGCACGCCACCAGGACGGGGAATTGCCCCCGGAGTCATCTCCATCGACACCACCGCCATCTTCATCGCCATCGCTGTCTCCCATGATGAGGAGGAGTAGTTCTCCCGAGGCTGAGGGCTCTACCGGTAGTTATGTGGTTCATCTCTCTCTCCCATGGTGTGATCTTTATGTGATCATGAGCTTTGTATCACTATTAATCTATGTGCTACTCTAGTGATGTTATTAAAGTAGTCTATTCCTCCTCCATGATGTAATGTTGACAGTGTGTGCATCATGTAGTACTTGGCGTAGGTTATGATTGTAATCTCTTGTAGATTCTGAAGTTAACTATTACTATGATAGTATTGATGCGATCTATTCCCCCTTTCATAGCTATTGTTGACAGTGTGTATGCTATGTTAGTACTCGGTCTAAATTGCAACGGTCTATTATGCACTCTAGAGGTTACTTAAATATGAACTCCATGAAGTTGTGGAGCTTGTTAACTCCGGCTTGAGGTGTGCTTTTATAGCCCTACACAATGAATGGTGTTTGTTATCCAACAAGAGAGTGTTTGAAAGTAGCACAAGAGAAGAGAAGTTATTTATTTATGTGATCATTGTTGAGAGTGTCCACTAGTGAAAGTATGATCCCTAGGCCTTGTTTCTAAGCATTGAAATCCCGTTTCCAACAAGTTCTGCTACATGTTTGCTTGCTTCCATCTTTATTTCAGATTGCAATTACTACTTACAATCATTCATATTACTTGTATTTCACTATCTCTTCGCCGAACTAGTGCACCTATACATCTGACAAGTGTATTAGGTGTGTTGGGGACACAAGAGACTTCTTGTATCGTAATTGCAGGGTTCCTTGAGAGGGATATCTTTGACCTCTACCTCCCTGAGTTCGATAAACCTTGGGTGATTCACTTAAGGAAACTTGCTGCTATTCTACGAACCTCTGCTCTTGGAGGCCCAACACTGTCTACAGGAATAGAAGCGTGCGTAGACATCAAACTATTTTCGGCGCCGTTGGGGAGGTAAGGTAAAAGGTATTCACATCCTCCGACTACTAAGCTATTTCCTAGCATGTTGTGTGTGTGAGTTCTCGAAGCTATTTCCTTTAGATCCTGCAATTGCATCTTTTTGTTTCTTGTTTTTATTTTCACTAGTTAGGCTTAATGGAAAACAACAAAAAAATTAGAGATCTTTATGAACTTTATATTGAATTAGGACATGATGTGTTTGAAGAGAGAATTAAAAAACCCATGGAACTTTGTTTGCAAAATAGTTGTAGCAATGTTATTAGCTTGAACTCTTTGAACACTATTATTGCTAATGCTATGGAAGAATTTAAGCTTGGGGAAGCTAGTTTTGATGAGCATGATATTTTCAGTCCCCCAAGCATGGAGGCGAAAATTTACTTTGATGATACTTTGCCTCCCATTTATGATGATTATAATGATAGTGGTATTTTGGTGCCACCTACTATGGAGGATAAAGTTTATTATGATTATACTATGCCTCCTATATTTGATGATTATGGTGATGAGAATAATAATGATAGCTACTTTGTTGAATTTGCTCCCACTACAATTAATAAGAATGACTATGCTTATGTTGGGAGTAGTAATTATTTTATGCATGTAACTCATGATAAGAATGTTTTATGTGATAGTTATATTGTTGAGTTTGTTCATGATGCTACTGAAAGTTATTATGAGAGAGGGAAACATGGTTATATGCATCTTAATAATATTAAGTTTCCCCTCTTTATGTTGAAATTTTTGAAGTTACTCGTGTCTTATCTTCCAATGCTTGTCACTTTGTTCTTCATGAATTTATTTGTGAGCAAGATTCCTTTTCATAGGAAGTGGGTTAGGCTTAAATTTGTTTCATACTTGCTTCTTGATGCTCTCTTTTGCTTCAACTCTTATTTCTTGCGAGTGCATCATTAAAATTGAGCCCATCTTAATGGCTATAAAGAAAGCACTTCTTGGGAGATAACCCATGCTTTTATTTTGCTACTGTTTTGTTGTGTCTTGGAAGTTGTTACTACTGTAGCAACCTCTCCTTATCTTCATTTTATTGCATTGTTGTGCCCAGTAAAGTCTTTGATAGTAAGGTTGATACTAGATTTGGATTACTGCGCAGAAACAGATTTCTTGCTGTCACGAAATTTAGCAGCCCCGTCTGTAGGTAACTCAGAAAAATCTGCCAATATACGTGCGTGATCTGCAGATATGTACGCAACTTTCATTCAATTTGAGTTTTTTCATCTGATCAAGTTAAGTGCCCCTGAAAAATTTGTCTTTACGGACTGTTCTGTTTTGACAGATTCTGCCTTTTATTTCGCATTGCCTCTTTTGCTATGTTGAATGGATTTCTTTGTTCCATTAACTTCCAGTAGCTTTGGGCAATGTTCAGAAGTGTTAAGAATGATTGTGTCACCTCTGAATATGTGAATTTTTGATTATGCACTAACCCTCTAATGAGTTTGTTTTGAGTTTGGTGTGGAGGAAGTTTTCAATGGTCAAGAGAGGAGGATGATACAATATGATCAAGAAGAGTGAAAAGTCTAAGCTTGGGGATGTCCCCGTGGTTCATCCCTGCATATTTCAAGAAGACTCAAGCATCTAAGCTTGGGGATGCCCAAGGCATCCCCTTCTTCATCGACAACTTATCAGTTCACCTCTAGTGAAACTATATTTTTATTCCGTCACATCTTATGTGCTTTACTTGGAGCGTCTGTGTGCTTTTATTTTCGTTTTGTTATTTTCATTCTCTGAATAAATTCATGCTTATGTGGGAGAGAGACACGCTCCGCTTTTTCATTTGAACACTTGTGTTCTTAGTTTTACTTTTAATGTTCATGGCGAAAGTTAAAAGCTGCTGCGTTCATTGCTATTTGGTTGGAAACAGGAAATGCTTCATGTGGTAATTGGTATAATGTCTTGAATAATTTGATGCTTGGCAATTGTTGTGCTCATATAGATCATGTTTAAGCTCTTGCAGCATATACTTTGCACCTATTAATGAAGAACTACATAGAGCTTGTTAAAATTTAGTTTGCATGATTGGTCTCTCTAGAGTCTAGATATTTTCTGGTGAAGTGTTTGAACAACAAGGAAGACAGTGTAGAGTCTTATAATGCTTGCAATATGTTCTTATGTAAGTTTTGTTGTACCGGTTTATACTTGAGTTTGCTTCAAACAACCTTGCTAGCCAAAGCCTTGTACTGAGAGGGATTACTTCTCGTGCATCCAAATCCTTGAGCCAAAACCTATGCCATTTGTGTCCACCATACGTACCTACCACATGGTATTTCTCTGCCATTCCAAAGTAAATTACTTGAGTGCTACCTTTAAAATTTCATTCCTTGTCTTTGCAATACATAGATCATGGGAAAATAGCCTTAAAAACTATTGTGGTATTGAATATGTTACTTATGTATCTTATTTCTTATAAGTTGCTTGTTGAGCGGTAACCATGTTTCTGGGGACGCCATCAACTATTACACCTTTGTTGAATATCATGTGAGTTGCTATGCATGTTCGTCTTGTCTGAAGTAAGGGTGATTTATCATGATCAAATGGTTTGAGTATGCATATTGTTAGAGAAGAACATTGGGCCGCTAACTAAAACCATGAATCATGGTGGAAGTTTCAGTTTGGACATTAATCCTCAATCTCTTATGAGAATATTACCTGTTGTTGAATGTTTATGCATTAAAGAGGAGTCCATTATCTGTTGTCTATGTTGTCCCGGTATGGATGTCCTAAGTTGAGATCTATCAAAAACGAGAAATCAAATGCGATCTATCTCCTTGGACCTTTGTACAGGCGGCATAGAGGTACCCCTTTGTGACACTTGGTTGAAACATATGTTATGAAATGATAATCCATGTAAATCCAAGCTAATTAGGACAAGGTGCGAGCACTATTGGTAATCTATGCATGAGGCTTGCAACTTATAAGATGTCTTATACATAACACATATGAATTATTACTACCGTTGACAAAATTGTTTCTATGTTTTCAAAATGAAAAGCTCTAGCACAAAAATAGTAATCCATGCTTCCTCTGCGAAGGGCCATTCTTTTACTTTATGTTGAGTCAGTTTACCTACTTCTTTCTATCTTAGAAGCAAACACTTGTGTCAACTGTGTGCATTGATCCTTACATGTTTACCTATTGCACTTGTTATATTGCTTTATGATGACAACTATCCATGAGATATACATGTTACAAGTTGAAAGCAATTGCTGAAACTTATATCTTCCTTTGTGTTGCTTCAAAACTTTCTACTAAGAATCTATTGCTTTATGAGTTAACTCCTATGCAAGTCTTATTGATGCTTGTCTTGAAAGTACTATTCATGAAAAGTCTTTGATATATGATTCAGTTGTTTAGTCATTGTCTTTACCATTGCTTTGAATCACTTCATTCATCTCATATGCTTTACAATAGTATTGATCAAGATCATGTTGGTAGCATGTCACTTCAGAAATTATTCTTGTTATCGTTTACCTACTCGAGGGCGAGTAGGAACTAAGCTTGGGGATGCTTGATACGTCTCAAACGTATCTATAATTTCTTATGTTCCATGCTAGTTTTATGACAATACCTATATGTTTTGCTCACACTTTATAATGATTTTATGCATTTTCCGGAACTAACCTATTAACAAGATGCCTGATACGTCCAAAACGTATCTACTTTCCCGAACACTTTTGCTATTGTTTTGCCTCTAATTTGTGTATTTTGGATGCAACTAACACGGACTAACGGTGTTTTCAGCAGAATTGCTCTGGTGTCTCGTTTTTGTGCAAATCCAACTTTCAGGAAAATCCTCAGAATTTATGCGAAAGGTCCTATTTTACCAGAATGACGGAGCCGAAGGGGCAGGTCAGGCCCCACACACTAGGCCGGCGCGGCCCAGGAGGGGGCGCGCCGCCCTATTGTGTGGCCGCCTCGGCTGGCCCCCGACGCCTTGATGTCTACGGGAGCTTCTATTCTTGTAGACAGTGTTGGGCCTCCAAGAGCAGAGGTTTGTAGAACAGCAGCAAGTTTCCCTTAAGTGGATTACCCAAGGTTTATCGATCTCAGGGAGGAAGAGGTCAAAGATATCCCTCTCATGCAACCCGCAACCACAAAGCAAGAAGTCTCTTGTGTCCCCAACACACCTAATAGGTGCACTAGTTCGCGAAGAGATAGTGAAATACAGGTGGTATGAATAAGTAGTAGCAACGACACCGAAAAGTGCTTTGCCCAGACAATAAACAAGCAGTAGTAACGCAGTAGTAACGCAAGTAAAACAGTAAACAAGCAGCATAGCATTTAGGAACAAGGCCTAGGGATTAGACTTTCACTAGTGGACACTCTCAACATTGATCACATAAAGAATAAATAAATGCATACTCTACACTCTTGTTGGATGATGAACACATTGCGTAGGATTACACGAACCCTCAATGCCGGACTTAACAAGCTCCACAATAATGCTCATATTTTAGTAACCTTTAGTGTAAGATAGATCAAAAGACTAAACCAAGTACTAGCATAGCATGCACACTGTCACCTTCATGCATATGTAGGAGGAATAGATCACATCAATATTATCATAGCAATAGTTAACTTCGCAATCTACAAGAGATCATGATCATAGCATAAACCAAGTACTAACACGGTGCACACACTGTCACCTTTGCACACGTGCAGGAGGAATAAAACTACTTTAATAACATTGCTAGAGTAGCACATAGATAAATTGTGATACAAACACATTGCAATCATAAAGAGATATAAATAAGCACCTCACTATGCCATTCAACAGTGAATAAGTATTATGTGAAATATAGCCTAAGAGACCCACACGGGCACACACTGTCACCTTTACACACGTGGGACAAGGAGTCTCCGGAGATCACATAAGTAAAACTCACTTGACTAGCATAGTGACATCTAGATTACAAGCATCATCATATGAATCTCAATCATGTAAGGCAGCTCATGAGATTATTGTATTGAAGCACATAGGAGAGAGATGAACCACATAGCTACCGGTACGCCCCGAGCCTCGATGGAGAACTACTCCTCATGGCGCAGCAGCGGTGATGAAGATGGCGGTGGAGATGGCAGCGGCGTCGATGGAGAAGCCTTCGGGGCACTTCCCCGCTCCGGCGGGTGCCGGAGAGACTCCTGTCCCCCAGATCTTGGCTTCGCGATGGCGGCGGCTCTGGAAGGTTTTCCGTATCGTGGTTTTTCGTCTCAGGGGTTTCGCGACGGAGGCTTTATATAGGCGAAGAGGCGGCGCATGAGGGTCGAAGGGGTGGCCACACCATATGGCGGCGCGGCCAGGGCCTGGGCCGCGCCGGCCTATGGTCTGGGGGCCCAGTGCCCCCCCTCTGGTCCTTCCCGGGTGTTCTGGATGCTTCCGGTGAAAATAGGAACCTGGGTCTTGATTTCGTCCGATTCCGAGAATATTTCGTTACTAGGATTTCTGAAACCAAAAACAGCAGAAAACAAGAACTGGCACTTCGGCATCTTGTTAATAGGTTAGTTCCAGAAAATGCACGAATATGACATAAAGTGTGCATAAAACATGTAGGTATCATCAACAATATGGCATAGAACATAAGAAATTATCGATACGTCGGAGACGTATCAAGCATCCCCAGCTTAGTTCTGCTCGTCCCGAGCAGGTAAAACGATAACAAAGATAATTTCTGAAGTGATATGCCATCATAACCTTGATCATACTATTTGTAAACATATGTAGTGGATGCAGCGATCAAAACAATGGTAATGATATGAGTAAACAAGTGAATCATAAAGCAAAGACTTTTCATGAATAGTATTTCAAGACAAGTATCAATAAGTCTTGCATAAGAGTTAACTCATAAAGCAATAAATCAAAGTAAAGGTATTGAAGCAACACAAAGGAAGATTAAGTTTCAGCGGTTGCTTTCAACTTGTAACATGTATATCTCATGGATAATAGTCAACATAGAGTAATATAACAAGTACAATATGCAAGTATGTAGGAATCAATGCACAGTTCACACAAGTGTTTGCTTCTTGGGGTGGAGAGAGATAGGTGAACTGACTCAACATAAAAGTAAAAAAGAATGGTCCTTCAAAGAGGAAAGCATCGATTGCTATATTTGTGCTAGAGCTTTTATTTTGAAAACATGAAACAATTTTGTCAACGGTAGTAATAAAGCATATGAGTTATGTACATTATATCTTACAAGTTGCAAGTCTCATGCATAGTATACTAATAGTGCCCGCACCTTGTCCTAATTAACTTGGACTACCGGATCTTTGCAATGCACATGTTTTGACCAAGTGTCACAATGGGGTACCTCCATGCCGCCTGTACAAAGGTCTAAGGAGAAAGCTCGCATTTTGGATTTCTCGCTTTTGATTATTATCAACTTAGACATCCATACCGGGACAACATGGACAACAGATAATGGACTCCTCTTTAATGCATAAGCATGTGGCAACAATTATTATTCTCATATGAGATTGAGGATATATGTCCAAACTGAAACTTCCACCATGAATCATGGCTTTAGTTAGCGGCCCAAAGTTCTTCTCTAACAATATGCATGCTCCAACCATGAAGGTGGTAGATCTCTCTTACTTCAGACAAGACGGACATGCATAGCAACTCACATGATATCCAACAAAGAATAGTTGATGGCGTCCCCAGAAACATGGTTATCGCACAACAAGCAACTTAATAAGAGATAAAGTGCATAAGTACATATTCAATACCACAATAGTTTTTAAGCTATTTGTCCCATGAGCTATATATTGCAAAGGTGAATGATGGAATTTTAAAGGTAGCACTCAAGCAATTTACTTTGGAATGGCGGATAAATACCATGTAGTAGGTAGGTATGGTGGACACGAATGGCATAGTGGTTGGCTCAAGTATTTTGGATGGAGAAGTATTCCCTCTCGATACAAGGTTTAGGCTAGCAAGGTTATTTGAAACAAACACAAGGATGAACGGTACAGCAAAACTCACATAAAAGACATATTGTAAAAATTATAAGACTCTACACCGTCTTCCTTGTTGTTCAAAACTCAATACTAGATATTATCTAGACTCTAGAGAAACCAAATATGCAAACCAAATTAGCAAGCTCTAAGTATTTCTTCATTAATGGGTGCAAAGTATATGATGCAAGAGCTTAAAAATGAGCACAACAATTGCCAAGTATCAAATTATCCAAGACATTTTTAGAGTTACTACATGTAGTATTTTCCAATTCCAACCATATAACAATTTAACGAAGAAGAAACTTCGCCTTGAATACTATGAGTAGAGCCTAAGGACATACTTGTCCATATGCTATAGCGGAGCGTGTCTCTCTCCCATAAAGTGAATGCTAGGATCCATTTTATTCAAACAAAACAAAAACAAAAACAAACCGACGCTCCAAGCAAAGTGCATAAGATGTGACGGAATAAAAATATAGTTTCAGGGGAGGAACCTGATAATGTTGTCGATGAAGAAGGGATGCCTTGGGCATCCCCAAGCTTAAACGCTTGAGTCTTCTTAGAATATGCAGGGGTGAACCACCGGGCATCCCCAAGCTTAGAGCTTTCACTCTCCTTGATCATAGTATATCATCCTCCTCTCTTGACCCTTGAAAACTTCCTCCACACCAAACTCGAAACAACTCATTAGAGGGTTAGTGGACAATAAAAATTAACATGTTCAGAGGTGATACAATCATTCTTAACACTTATGGACATTGCATAAAGCTACTAGAAGGTAATGGAACAAAGAAATCCACCCAACACAGCGAAAGAAGCAATGCGAAATAAAAGGCAGAATCTGTCAAAACAGAACAGTCCGTAAAGACGAATTTTAAAAGGGCACCAGACTTGCTCAAATGAAAATTCCCAAATTGAATGAAAGTTGCGTACATATCTGAGGATCATGCACGTAAATTGGCTTAATTTTCTGAGCTACCTACAGGGAGGTAGACCCAGATTCGTGACAGCAAAGAAATCTGGAACTGCGCAGTAATCCAAATCTAGTACTTACTTTACTATCAAAGACTTTACTTGGCACAACAAAACATAAAACTAAGATAAGGAGAGGTTGCTACAGTAGTAAACAACTTCCAAGACACAAATATAAAACAAAGTACTGTAGCAAAATAACACATGGGTTATCTCCCAAGAAGTTCTTTCTTTATAGCCGTTAAGATGGGCTCAGCAGTTTTAATGATGCACTCGCAAGAAATAGTAGTTGAAGCAAAAGAGAGCATCAAAAGGCAAATTCAAAACACATTTAAGTCTAACATGCTTCCTATGCATAGGAATCTTGTAAATAAACAAGTTCATGAGGAGCAAAGTAACAAGCATAGGAAGATAAAACAAGTGTAGCTTCAAAAATTTCAGCACATAGAGAGGCATTTTAGTAACATGAAAATTTCTACAACCATATTTTCCTCTCTCATAATAACTTTCAGTAGCATCATGAGCAAACTCAACAATATAACTATCACGTAAAGCATTCTTATCATGAGTCTCATGCATAAAATTATTACTCTCCACATAGGCATAATCAATTTTATTAGTTGTAGTGGGAGCAAATTCAACAAAGTAGCTATCATTATTATTCTCATCAAGTGTAGGAGGCATAGTATAATCACAATAAAATTTACTCTCCATAGTAGGTTGTATCAAAGGACCACTATCATAATTAGGAGGCAAAGTATCATCAAAGAAAATTTTCTCCTCAATGCTTGGGGGACTAAAAAGATCATGAAAACCAGCTTCCCCAAGCTTAGAACTTTCTATATTATTATCAACAATGGTGTTCAAAGCGTTCATACTAATATTACTACCAGCATGCAAATAAGATTTCATAGGTTTTTTAATTTTCGCATCAAACAATCCATGTTTTAAATCAGGAAATAGAATAAGAAGCTCACTCTTGTACATTATGCCAAACTAGTGTAACAAGAAACAAAAAGATGCAATTGCAGGATCTAAAGGAAATAGCTTCGAGCACAAACACAATGGCGCCAGAAAAGTACTGTTACATGGAACCGGAGTATGAGTGCCTTTTTACCTTTCCTCCCCAACGGCGCCAGAAAAGTGCTTGATGTCTACGGGAGCTTCTATTCTTGTAGACAGTGTTGGGCCTCCAAGAGCAGAGGTTTGTAGAACAGCAGCAAGTTTCCCTTAAGTGGATTACCCAAGGTTTATCGATCTCGGGGGAAGAGGTCAAAGATATCCCTCTCATGCAACCCTGCAACCACAAAGCAAGAAGTCTCTTGTGTCCCCAACACACCTAATAGGTGCACTAGTTCGGCGAAGAGATAGTGAAATACAGGTGGTATGAATAAGTAGTAGCAACGACACCAGAAAAGTGCTTTGCCCAGACAAGAACAAGCAGTAGTAAGCAGCGTAGTAACGAGTAAACGCAGCAGTAGTAACGCAAAACAAGTAAACAAGCAGCGATAGCGTATTTAGGAACAAGGCCTAGGGATTAGACTTTCACTAGTGGACACTCTCAACATTGATCACATAACAGAATAGATAAATGCATACTCTACACTCTTGTTGGATGATGAACACATTGCGTAGGATTACACGAACCCTCAATGCCGGAGTTAACAAGCTCCACAATAATGCTCATATTTTAGTAACCTTTAGTGTAAGATAGATCAAAAGACTAAACCAAGTACTAGCATAGCATGCACACTGTCACCTTCATGCATATGTAGGAGGAATAGATCACATCAATATTATCATAGCAATAGTTAACTTCGCAATCTACAAGAGATCATGATCATAGCATAAACCAAGTACTAACACGGTGCACACACTGTCACCTTTGCACACGTGCAGGAGGAATAAAACTACTTTAATAACATTGCTAGAGTAGCACATAGATAAATTGTGATACAAAAACATTGCAATCATAAAGAGATATAAATAAGCACCTCACTATGCCATTCAACAGTGAATAAGTATTCTGTGAAATATAGCCTAAGAGACCCACACGGTGCACACACTGTCACCTTTACACACGTGGGACAAGGAGTCTCCGGAGATCACATAAGTAAAACTCACTTGACTAGCATAGTGACATCTAGATTACAAGCATCATCATATGAATCTCAATCATGTAAGGCAGCTCATGAGATTATTGTATTGAAGCACATAGGAGAGAGATGAACCACATAGCTACCGGTACGGCCCCGAGCCTCGATGGAGAACTACTCCCTCCTCATGGGAGCAGGCGGTGATGAAGATGGCGGTGGAGATGGGCGGTGTCGATGGAGAAGCCTTCCGGGGCACTTCCCCGTCGGGTGCGAACAGAGACTCCTGTCCCCGCATCTTGGCTTCGCGATGGCGGCGGCCGGAAGGTTTTCCGTATCGTGGTTTTCGTCTCGGGGTTTCGACGGAGGCTTTATATAGGCGAACAGGGGCGCAGGAGGGTCGAAGGGGTGGCCACACCATATGGCGGCGCGGCCGGGCCTGGGCCGCGCCGGCCTATGGTGCGGGGGCGGTCCCCCTCCGGTCCTTCCCCGGTGTTCTGGATGCTTCCGGTGAAAATAGGAACACAGGTCTTGATTTCGTCCAATTCCGAGAATATTTCGTTACTAGGATTTCTGAAACCAAAAACAGCAGAACAGCAACTGGCACTTCGGCATCTTGTTAATAGGTTAGTTCCAGAAAATGCACGAATATGACATAAAGTGTGCATAAAACATGTAGGTATCATCAATAATATGGCATAGAACATAAGAAATTATCGATACGTCGGAGACGTATCAGCCCTCCTTCGGACTACTTAACGCCTTCGACCTAAAAACGCACGGGGAGAAGTCGAAATCGCCAGAAACCATCCAGTACGCCGTCACTGTCGCGAAACTCCGTCTCGGGACCAGAAACTCCGTTGGCACTCCGCCGGGACGGAAATTGGAGGAGATCATCGCCATCATCACCACCGACGCCTCTCCATCGACCAGCCATGTTTCCCCCCATGTGTGAGTAATTCCCCGCTGTAGGCTGAAGGGGATGGTAGGGATTGGATGAGATTGGTCATGTAATAGCATAAGATTGTTAGGGCATAGTGCCTAGTGTCCGTAATTGGTACTTTTATGATATTGTTGCAACTTGTTATGCTTAATGCTTGTCACTAGGGCCCGAGTGCCATGATCTCAGATCTGAACATGTTATCAATTCATTATGATATTCATTGCTTTATGATCTTACCTGCAAGTTGTATACACGTATTGTTGTCCGGAACCCGAGGCCCCAAAGTGACAGAAATTGGGACAACCGGAGGGGATGGCGGTGATATGAGGATCACATGTGTTCACGGAGTGTTAATGCTTTGCTCCGGTGCTCTATTAAAAGGAGTACCTTAATTTCCAGTAGATTCCCTAGAGGCCCGGCTGCCACCGGCTGGTAGGACAAAAGATGTTGTGCAAGTTTCTCATTGCGAGCACGTACGACTATATATGGAACACATGCCTATTGATTGATTAGTACTTGGATACCGTTTTATTATTATCCGCAAATTCCCTGCTTTAATTGTTACATAAGTTTCTCTCATCCATGCAACGCCCGTTCATCCATCCCTGTGCCTACAGTATTTTAATCCTGCTGTTTACTATAATCACTACTGCTGTCTTTGTTACTCTGCTGCTGTTATTTCACTACTCTTGTTATAAAACTATTACTACGATAAACTCTTGCGAGCAAGTCTGTTTCCAGTGCGGCTGAATTGACAACTCCATTGTTAAGGCTTTCAAGTATTCTTTGTCTCCCTTGTGTCGAATCAATAAATTGGGTTTTACTTTCGAAGACTGTTGCGATCCCCTATACTTGTGGGTTATCAAGACTATTTTCTGGCGCGTTGCCGGGGAGCATAGCTTTATTTGGAAGTTCACTTGGATTGATATTGTTCGCTGCAAATTCTCCATCATGGGTAAACCACGCGATCCTAAAGTCGCCATATTACCATCCACTACAAGAAAAGGTACAACTATGAATACCTCTGCTGCTCTTGATTCACCATCTATGATAGATAAACTTGTTTCACCACCACAAGCTTCACATGCTGGTACTTCTGCTAGATCTTAAAATTCTTATAATATTGATGATGCTTCTGCCGTGCTTGATGATAGTGGTTCATTGGGATCTTTTCTAGATGCTACGATTGCTAGGTCTAGACAAATTGAAAGTACTGAAATTCCTAATGAAAATGCTGCTACACCTGTTAATTCACCTGAGTCTGTTGAATACTCTAGTGATAATCTTGATGAGGATTATGTAGAACTTGATGATGATTTTATTGATAAATGCAATGCTACTACTGATGCAAGAAAAATTAAAAAGTTGCTTGCACAACATACTGTTAGATATAAATTGTCTCCTGATCCTAAATTTGCCACATCTCCTATAAACATTAAGGATAAGGATTATGATTTTTCTCTTGATTTGTCTCATATATCTATTGTTGAGAAAACACCTTTTTGTGGTACTGAAAAAGAAAGTGCTGTAGAACACATGATTGAGCTATCTACTCTGAGTAGCTTGTTTTCTAATGATGTTAAGAAGCGTACTTATTTTGTTGCTAAAATTTTCCCTTTCTCATTAAAGGATGATGCTAAAACTTGGTATAATAGTTTGCCACCTGATTCTATTAATAGTCCAAGAATTGCTTGATGTTTTCTTCCGGAAATACTTTCCTGCTAGTGCTCAACATATTGCTTTAGAGAATTTATAACTTTGATCAGGAAGATGGATTGCCTGAGGCTTGGGCTAGATTTTGCTCTCTTATTAGAGCTCGGCCTGAACATTTGGAAAAGCATGATTTACTTGATATATTTTATAGTGGACTAACCATTGAGTCTAGGGCATACCTGGATAGTTGTGCTGGTTGTGTTTTCAAAGAACTCCAGACGACGCTGAAGAATTATTGGCTAGAATAGGCCGGAATCATGATGATTGGTCTACACCTGAACCAATGATGTGTGTAGTTGACACGTCCGTTGGGAACCCCAAGAGGAAGGTGTGATGCGCACAGTGGCAAGTTTCCCTCAGTTAGAAACCAAGGTTTAATCGAACCAGTAGGAGTCAAGAAGCACGTTGAAGGTTGATGGCGGCGGGATGTAGTGCGGCGCAACACCAGAGATTCCGGCGCCAATGTGGAACCTGCACAACACAACCAAAGTACTTTGCCCCAACGAAAGTGAGGTTGTCAATCTCACCGGCTTGCTGTAACAAAGGATTAACCGTATTGTGTGGAAGATGATTGTTTGCAAGAAAACAGTAAAGAACAAGTATTGCAGCAGATTTGTATTTCAGTATAAAAGAATGGACCGGGGTCCACAGTTCACTAGAGGTGTCTCTCCCATAAGATAAAAGCATGTTGGGTGAACAAATTATCGGGCAATTGACAAATAGAGAGGCATAACAATGCACATATATGTCATGATAAATATAGTGAGATTTAATTGGGCATTATGACAAAGTACATAGACCGCTATCCAGCATGCATCTATGCCTAAAAAGTCCACCTTCAGGTTATCATCCGAACCCCTTCCATTAAGTTGCAAAACACATGACAATTGCATTAAGTATGGTGCGTAATGTAATCAACAACTACATCCTTAGACATAGCATCAATGTTTTATCCCTAGTGGCACAAAGACATCCACAACCTTAGAACTTTCTGTCACTGTCCCAGATATCAATGGAGGCATGAACCCACTATCGAGCATAAATACTCCCTCTTGGAGTTAAGAGCAAAAACTTGGCCAGAGCCTCTACTAATAACGGAGAGCATGCAAGATCATAAACAACACATAGGTAATAACTTGATAATTAACATAACATAGTATTCTCTATCCATCGGATCCCGACAAACACAACATATAGCATTACAGATAGATGATCTTGATCATGTTAGGCAGCTCACAAGATCCAACAATGAAGCACAATGAGGAGAAGACAACCATCTAGCTACTGCTATGGACCCATAGTCCAGGGGTGAACTACTCACTCATCACTCCGGAGGCGACCATGGCGGTGAAGAGTCCTCCGGGAGATGAATCCCCTCGCCGTGCCGGAGGCGATCTCCGAATCCCCCGAGATGGGATTGGCGGCGGCGTCTCGGGAAGGTTCTCCGTATCGTGGCTCTCTCTGGGGGTTTCGCGACGGAGGCTTTAAGTAGGCGGAAGGGCAACGCGGGGGGGCACACGAGGGCCTCACACCACAGGTCGGCGCGGCCAGGGCCTGGGCCGCGCCTCCCTAGTGTGGCGGCGCCTCGTGGCCCCACTTCGACTCCTCTTCGGTCTTCTGGAAGCTTCGTGGCAAAATAGGACCCTGGGCGTTGATTTCGTCCAATTCCGAGAATATTTCGTTACTAGGATTTCTGAAACCAAAAACAGCAGAAAACAGCAACTGGCTCTTCGGCATCTTGTTAATAGGTTAGTTCCAAAATGCACGAATATGACATAAAGTGTGCATAAAACATGTAGATATCATCAATAATGTGGCATGGAACATAAGAAATTATCGATACGTCGGAGACGTATCAACCCCAGTTCTCGTCCCGAGCAGGTAAAACGATAACAAAGATAATTTCTGAAGTGACATGCCATCATAACCTTGATCATACTATTTGTAAACATATGTAATGAATGCAGCGATCAAAACAATGGTAATGACATGAGTAAACAAGTGAATCATAAAGCAAAGACTTTTCATGAATAGTACTTCAAGACAAGCATCAATAAGTCTTGCATAAGAGTTAACTCATAAAGCAATAAATCAAAGTAAAGGTATTGAAGCAACACAAAGGAAGATTAAGTTTCAGCGGTTGCTTTCAACTTGTAACATGTATATCTCATGGATAATTGTCAACATAGAGTAATATAATAAGTGCAATATGCAAGTATGTAGGAATCAATGCACAGTTCACACAAGTGTTTGCTTCTTGAGGTGGAGAGAAATAGGTGAACTGAATCAACATAAAACTAAAAAAAATGGTCCTTCAAAGAGAAAAGCATCGATTGCTATATTTGTGCTAGAGCTTTTATTTTGAAGACATGAAACAATTTTGTCAACAGTAGTAATAAAGCATATGGGTTATGAAAATTATATCTTAGAAGTTGCAAGCCTCATGCATAGTATACTAATAGTGCCCGCACCTTGTCCTAATTAGCTTGGACTACCGGATCATCGCAATACATATGTTTTAACCAAGTGTCACAATGGGGTACCTCCATGCCGCATGTACAAAGGTCTAAGGAGAAAGCTCGCATTTTGGATTTCTCGCTTTTGATTATTCTCAACTTAGACATCCATACCGGGACAACATGGACAACAGATAATGGACTCCTCTTTAATGCATAAGCATGTGGCAAAATTATTATTCTCATATGAGATTGAGGATATATGTCCAAAACTGAAACTTCCACCATGAATCATGGCTTTAGTTAGCGGCCCAATGTTCTTCTCTAACAATATGTATGCTCCAACCATTAAGGTGGTAGGTCTCTCTTACTTCAGACAAGACGGACATGCATAGCAACTCACATGATATTCAACAAAGAATAGTTGATGGCGTCCCCAAACATGGTTATCGCACAACAAGCAACTTAATAAGAGATAAAGTGCATAAGTACATATTCAATACCACAATAGTTTTTAAGCTATTTGTCCCATGAGCTATATATTGCAAAGGTGAATGATGGAATTTTTAAAGGTAGCACTCAAGCAATTTACTTTGGAATAGCGGATAAATACCATGTAGGTAGGTATGGTGGACACAAATGGCATAGTGGTTGGCTCAAGGATTTTGGATGCATGAGAAGTATTCCCTCTCGATACAAGGTTTAGGCTAGCAAGGTTATTTGAAACAAACACAAGGATGAACGGTGCAGCAAAACTCACATAAAAGACATATTGTAAACATTATAAGACTCTACACCGTCTTCCTTGTTGTTCAAAACTCAATACTATATGTTATCTAGACTAGGAAATTTGCCCGTGCGTTGCAACGGGTCAAAAGTGGATATGCTAAGGACATCTCTAACGGAGCAACGCAAATAGACGCGGAGCAACTGTTTGAGACCGCGCGGTCGAAAAATGTGTCTGGGCCCAGCGGCCCGACGCATAGTGATCGGGTTTGTCCTCGAAGACGTAAACGCGGTCCAAATATGCGTCACGTTTGCGTCGCGGATGCTGCGCGGTCACGCGTCCGCGTTGGTCGAATCATGGCCCACCAGCCAGTGAAACAGGTAAGCAAATGTTCGTGATTTCTATTAATTGGCCAAAAGGATCATCTTTACATAGATAGTTAGAGTTAACCTAAACTACGACGGTCGTACCTACTATCCATCGCGTGGCCTACTACGGCAAGGTTTACTCGTAGTCGTGCGGCCTACTACTGGCCGCCGGCGTGATCTGAGGGGCCGGCACCAGCGTCGAAGCACAAGCGGGCGTGGGCAGCGCGCCGCTCCCTTCGGAGGCGGTTCTGCTCACGGTAGGACGCACAATCTTTCCGCCACCAGTGTTCGATGGCCTCCACCAGAGAGGAGTCCCAGCAGGCTTGCTGCGCAGCCACCTCGTCCGCGGCGATGCGCCCCAGGTCCTCGTGGTAGCTGGCTCGCCGCCACCGCTTTGTCCCTCGCCGTGAGGGCGTCCTGCAGCTCGTGATTATGCCCGTCGATCCGCGCGTGGTACTGCCCCGCCCATGCCACCACCACCAGGCCGGAGCACACGAAAGCCTATCTCATGACCATCGCGTCGCCACGAGCTTGCGCCTCCGCCGCAAGAACCCGACGGCGATCATCGTCCTCAGGGCGACACGAACAGCGCCCCTTGCTCGGTGCGCACAAACGCGCCCTCTTCGCCGCTGTAGGGGAGGAAGTCAACGGCGTGCTCGTTGCTGTCCATGTTGTCGATGACGGCGTACGCCATGGGCGCCGCGTGCCGCGCCCCCTCGAGACTTGAGACTTGAGAGCACTTGATCATTGGTGTTGTCCTATCACAAGGGCACAAAGATTGTACGATTGAACCACCGTGAAATTTAATAACCATCTATAAGCATGTTATGTGGCCAACGAATGCATGCCACCCATTGAATGCAGAATAAACAACAGATTATCATATAGTTCAGAAGAGTCTAGCAAAACAGATAGATGGCCGACGGATCGACCGCTACCAGAGAGCAAAACGAAGCACTTCCTCAGCCACCCCTGTCCTGTTGTCCATCGATGTATAAGAGTGTAGGTAGTAGTATCTCTTCTGTCATCTACGTACTCTGCTTTCAAGACAGGGTCGATTAGGTTCGAGCAAGACTCAACTTTGAGGACAGGCTCTAGCCGGATTCTGCCGTCTGGCCTCACAATATCGGCATCGCAAACTCGACGGACGAAAGGTACGACGGAGGGCAACCGTGCTGTTGGTTGTGACTCGATGGCCGCGCGAGTGCCGGGCACTGGCCTGGGTGTGAGTTAACTCCGGCGTGCCAGAAGGATCGGGTACACCATAATCAACACAGCCAACTGCACTTGGCGAAGATGATTAGCCTGAATCTTCTGCGCAGCGCCGATTCTCCCCTTGATCTTCAGGTTACTACTACATACAGAAAGTCAGAAAAAACACCGTTCACTTCAAAAAGATAACACTGTTCATCAGGATTCTTGAACAAAAGGTCTCAATCATGGGACGGGAGGTTTGTGATTCTTCTGTTCATGTCCCCCTGTATAAAAGACATAGGCGGGTTATGTTTGCTGCTGGCAATCTCGAGGATGTCGTCTGGTCAGGCGGTGAAGTTCACGTCAGTTTCTCCTCAATCCCTCATACGTCAGCCTGCCGCCGCCACGGGTTCCCGCCGGCGCACCCTGCTCCCACGGTTGTTTCCACGAAGCTACCGAAACAGGCCTACGCCTCTGCCGCCGGCCGCAACGGCCACGCCGCCAATGCTCTCGGTCATCAGCAACCGTCGGCGTCCTGCCTCTGCTGCGGGCTCCCACGTCGAAGGCCGACTGCGCCAGGTCACATCCCACCGGATATTAGGGAAGGCATCGATGTAATACTAACAAATTTTCAGCAACCACGTCTCCTTTAGCCGGCGACGACCGGCCGGTGGCAATCGATCTCACACGGGATTGACTATATGGTTGGGCAATCGAGTTCATAGCGAAGTCCAGCTGTGGATGAAACGATGAAAACCAGACCGATTACAAATCGAACACAGACCTAGCGATGACGTGGGTGACGTACGAAACAAAGGGGCGGACGATGGAATCACACGGACGAAAACTTACGGGTGGCAGTGGTGGGTAATTTGTACCAACTTTTAGGGCAGTTTTGGATTGAACGAACGACCGAGGGAGAAATCCTTTTGCTTTTATTATTAGGTATAGATGGCAAAAGCTGAAAGCCGCTGCATCTATTGCTATTTGGTTGGAAACAGAAAATGCTTCATGTGGTAGTTGGTCTATTGTCTTGAATAATTTGATACTTGGCAATTGTTTTGAGCTCTCAAGTAGATCATGTTTAAGCTCTTACATCATGTAGTTTAAACCTATTAGTGGAGAACTACCGTAGAGCTTGTTGAAATTTGGATTGAATGATTGGTCTCTCTAAGGTCTAGATATTTTCTGGTAGAAGTGTTTGAGCAACAAGGAAGACAGTGTAGAGTCTTATAATGCTTGCAATATGTTCTTATGTAAGTTTTGCTGTACCGGTTCATACTTGTGTTGCTTCAAACAACCTTGCTAGCCCAAGCCTTGTACTGAGAGGGAATGCTTCTCGTGCATCCAAAACCTTGAGCCAAAACCTATGCCATTTGTGTCCACCATAACTACCTACTATGTGGTATTTTTCTGCCATTCCAAGTAAATACTTCATGTGCTACCTTTAAAAAATTCAAAAGTTATTATCTCTTATTTGTGTCAATGTTTTATAGCTCATGAGGAAGTATGTGGTGTTTTATCTTTCAATCTTGTTGGGCAGACTTTCACCAATGGACTAGTGGCACATCCGCTTATCCAATAATTTTGCAAAAAGAGCTGGCAACGGGGTTCCTAGCCCCAATTAATTAACTTTCATTAATAATTCTCTTCACATGTTTTGCCCTGATTCATCAGTAAGCAACTTAATTTTGCAAATAAACACTCCTCCATGGTATGTGAAATGTTGGAAGGCACCCAAGGATTCGGTTAGCCATGGCTTGTGAAAGATAAAGGTTGGGAGGAGTGTCATCTTTAAAAAAAAACTAAAGTACATGTGTAAACAAAAGAGAAGAGGGATGATCTACCTTGCTGGTAGAGATAACGTCCTTCATGGGAGCCGCTCTTTGAAAGTCTGTTTGACAAGGGGTTAGAATGCCCACTACCATTCGTTGACAACAACAAACACCTCTCAAAACTTTACTTTTATGCTCTCTATATGATTTCAAAACATGAAAAGCTCTAGCACATGATTTAATCCCTGCTTCCCTCTGCGAAGGGTCTTTCTTTTACTTTATGTTGAGTCAGTTTACCCACTTCTTTCTATCTTAGAAGCAAACACTTGTGTCAACTGTGCATTGATTCTTACATGCTTGCTTATTGCACTCATCATATTACTTTGTGTTGACAATTATCCATGAGATATACATGTTGAAAGTTGAAAGCAACTTCTGAAACTTAAATCTTTCTTTGTGTTGCTTCAAAACCTTCTATTAAGAATCTATTGCTTTATGAGTTAACTCTTATGCGAGACTTTTTTATACTTATCTTGAAAGTACTATTCATGAAAAGTTTTGCTATATGATTCAGTTGTTTAGTCATTGTCTTTTTGTTAGAAAACTATATACCATTGCTTTGAGTCACTTCATTCATCTCATATGCTTTACAATAGTATTGATCAAGATTATGTTGGTAGCATGTCACTTCAGAAATTATTCTTTTTATCGTTTACCTACTCGAGAGCTAGGAACTAAGCTTGGGATGCTTGATACGTCTCAACGTATCTATAATTTTTTATGTTCCATGCTAGTTTTATGACAATACCTACATGTTTTATTCATACTTTATATCATTTTGATGCATTTTCCGGTACTAACCTATTAACATGATGCCGAAGCGCGCTGTTTCTGCTGTTTTTGGTTTGAAATCCTACAAGAAAATATTCTGAATTGGACGAAACAAAAGCCCACGGCCCTATTTTCCACGGAGGATTCCGAACATCGAAGAAGAGGCGAGGCGGCCAGCAGGGGCCCACCCCATAGGGCGGCGCGGCCTGGCCCCCGCCGCGCCTGTATGGGGAGGCCACCGGCTCCCCGACGCTGCCTCTTCGCCTATATATTCCTTCGTATCGGAAAACCTTAGTACCGAGAGCCAACGAGAAAAGTTCCGAGACGCCGCGCCGTCAACCCCATCTCGGGGGTTCCGCCTCCGGCACCCGCCGGAGAGGGGAATCATCACCGGAGGGCTCTACATCACCATGCCCGCCTCCGGACTGATGCGTGAGTAGTTCATCCTTGGACTATGGGTCCATAGCAGTAGCTAGATGGTTGTCTTCTCCTATTGTGCCATCATGTTTAGATCTTGTGAGCTGCCTATCATGATCAAGATCATCTATTTGTAATGCTACATGTTGTGTTTGTTGGGATCCGATGGATATGGAGTACTATGTCAAGTTGATTATCGATCTATCATATATGTGTTGTTTATGATCTTGCATGCTCTCCGTTGCTAGTAGAGGCTCTGGCCAAGTTGATACTTGTAACTCCAAGAGGGGGTATTTATGCTAGATAGTGGGTTCATGCCTCCATTGAATCTGGGACAGTGACAGAAAGTTCTAAGGTTATGGATGTGTTGTTGCCACTAGGGATAAAACATCAATGCTTTGTCTAAGGATATTTGTATTGTTTACATTACGCATAGTACTTAATGCAATTGTCTGTTGTTTGCAACTTAATACTGGAAGGGGTGCGGATGCTAACCCGAAGGTGGACTTTTTAGGCATAGATGCATGCTGGATAGCGGTCTATGTTATTTGTCGTAATGCCCTAAGTAAATCTCATAGTAGTCATCGAGATATGTATGTGCATTGTTATGCCCTCTCTATTTGTCAATTGCCCAACTGTAATTTGTTCACCCAACATGTTATTTACCTTATTGGAGAGACACCACTATTGAACTGTGGACCCCGGTCCATTCTTTTACATCTGAAATACAACCTACTGCAATCATTGTTCTCTTTTGTTTACTGCAAGCAAACATCATTCTCCACACCATACGTTTAATCCTTTGTTTTCAGCAAGCCGGTGAGATTGACAACCTCACTGTTAAGTTGGACCGGCTGGCTAGCCGGCTGGGTCGTTTTTGTGCCTGTATTTTTTCCCAACGGCTCTATTTTCTCCTAGACTATAAATAGGCCTTCTTCCACCTTGGACTGGGTAAGTTCTTCCACTCTCTCTCCTCCATTGTTGCCTTTTAATAACTTGCCCTGTCTCTTGATTCCCCCCATGATTCTTGCTCATTCTTGAGGGATTTAAGAGAGGAGATCTAGATCTACAATCTCCGCCAATCCATTTCTCCTCTAAGTGAGGAGAACCCTTTGGATCTAGATCTTGGAGTCATTTGTTGATTTCCTCTATTATTCTTCCTCTCTAATTACATTCTAGAATTTGTTGCTTTGGTGGGATTTGAGTGTGAAGGATTTGAACACCTTTGGTGTTCTTGCTTTGCATCATTGCATTGTATTGAGCTCTCCACCATAATTGGTTCGAGTGAGAGACCGTGAGCTTGTTACTCTTGGTGGGTGACCTCCTAGTTGGCTTGGTTGGTGTCCCGGTGACCTCTTTGTGGAAGGTTGTGAAGGGACCCGGGCTTCTCCTTCGTGGAGCTTGTGAAGTGGCCGTGGAGCTTGTCATCTCCGAAGTGGAGGAAAATCTAGCCATAAGGAAAGGGCTATTCATTCGTGGGATAGGATCGGAGAAGAAGGTGAGCCTTCGTGGCATTGGGAAATCCTTCGTGGGATCCCCACCTCTCCAAACGTGATGTACCTTCTTGCAATGGAAGGGAACACAGGTATACATCTTCGTCTCCGCGTGCCTCGGTTATTTCTATACCCGAGTTTACTTTCCTTTGTGATAGCCATCAAGCTTGAAGTATTTATTTTATCTTGCTGTCACTTGTTGTTCATATATATATTGTGCCTATCTTGTTTAGCTCTAGTTGTTGTTATTGCACTTAGTTGAGCCTAGCATATTTAGGGTTTGTGCTTGTAAAATAAACGTTGGTTTAATTCCGCATTCTTACAAGCCAAATCCGTAAGAGTTTTTAAAACGCATATTCACCCCTCCCTCTCTACATCTCGTCCTTTCACACTCTGAAGTCGTCATCTGTAGTTTCGCTTTCTGAATCTCAACATTTCTCCATATAAGCGTTGGCGAAAAAATTATAAAAGACCAAATCTGCGCAAACTAGCCTAAGGAGTATATACTAATACCGTGAAGATACAATTACGTTCAGCCTATACAACAACGCATTGCCATAGCGGCCCTATGGATGCACACAACTCAGAAAAAGAAGAAAAATTACACAAAAGAAAAGTTTCACTGCAATGATCAATGCGTAGTAGCAGCAGACCTAACACTCCAACACAGCACCGAAAGTCTAGTTTCTCCAAAAGCAACGTCTCCAAAAATAAAATAGTGCACAAGTGTTATCGTCGCCCAATCATGGATCATATGTTTCACCCTGAAGAAACTCCTTGTACACAAAACAATGCCTTGAACGTCATTGCTAGGACAAGCAATTAAGGTCAGATCTTGGATTTTCACCCTGCAAGATAACATTTAGAACTTCTCATGTATTGTCGCAAACACGTATAATGCCGCTCCTCCAAGTCCCAAATCACCAAGCCAGTTCATCATCACCACAAAGAAAAAACCACCATTGCTAGTCGCTTAGTCCTCATATCTTGGTTGTCCTGGCATTATCTGCTTCACCATGGAACGTCAAACACGTGTCCCGTGATGGTAACAGATAGTAGAGCTTCTCAATGCTCCATGTGAAACCAAACAGTCAGAAAAAATACATGTGCACATGACCAAATTCGATCCGATCGAGCGATCTCTAGTCTTGAGGCACCCATGGGAGTTCGTCGGCGGAGCCTTCCGGAACTCACCGCCCAGGCTAGCTTAGTGAGAGGAGGCATCAAACCGACCTTCGTCTTCCTGCGGAAGGAACCCTAGGACCGCCCGCCTCCTTTATTGTGCAAGGCATGGGATCCCGTGATCCACCATGTCTCGTTGCCCACCTCTGGCGAAAGGAGGTTGCTGCCGCCGCCATGCCTAGGCCGGCGCCCTGATGCCCAGGTGATGCACGCAGAGCAGCAGACCATTGTTTCCATGTGCAGGACCAACAAGGTGAAGGAGTTCGGCGCCCTCTAAGCCCATGGGGGTCCAAATCAGCCCCAATTAACCTCCCTGCTGCCTCTGCCACCGCCTGTCACCGCCTGCCACCGCCGCGCTTCTAGCCGTCGTTGCCAAGCACCACCGCAGCCAAAAGAGTAATTGTGTGCGTCGTCACCTCCACGCCTGGCCGCAGTCAACATGCCCCCACCGTCGTCGTGGCGCCTCCGGTGGCAGCAGCGGGAGAAGGTGAGGGGAGAGCCCCTCAAACGCCGAGAGGGGGAGCCCTGGTGCGGTGCGCGGCGCCGCCCCACGGTGGTCAGGTAAAGGGTATAGGCACATTTAGTGGATAGACACATTTAAATTTAGAAAAAGCTCTCGTATCTTTTTATGGACGGAGGGAATATGCCACAACGGACGTGCTGAGACAAGCACAAACACAAAAACTCGAAAGGTACATCAAGACACTCTGAAGTCTGTTAGAGTATATTATTCATTAGTTGTATTTGGTAGTTTAAGATTGTAACTTAGATCTATCTCTACTAGAGTTATTGCCCTCCAAATCTTTTCTACTATATAAACAGCCCAAGAGGCTCAATGTGATCAGCAATGATCATAGATCAATACAAAACAATATTTCCGCAATTCATCATGGTATTAGAGCGGTTCTTTCCCCAACCTAGGGTTTAGCCACCCACCGCATCCACCGCCCTGTTCCGTAGTTTTTTAGCAAAATTTTCGTTCTCAATGCCAAGCCAAGCTACAAGTACTGCATGTCTACATCGCCGATCTACCCCAAGCTGATCTACTTCTCATCGCCAACACTCATGGTCATCGTCAACACCAACGGAGATATTTTTCGACACTGCGACAATCCACGTGGGTGACCTAGGTTTAATCCCCGGAATCTACTTCAACAACTACTTCGCCATCTTCGTCCACCACAACCTCGCCACCAGAGTTGCAGTCTATTTTTTTTTGCACGCTCGTGCTTAATTTTTCTTCTTAAAGCTACTTCGTCTCTCCGAAAAATCGGCGGACAACTTCTACGCACCGACCGATCATGGAGGCCTTCTCTGCTACTCCATCCAACTCTGGCACGCATGGCTCATGGTAGTCCCTGTCTTCGCATGTCCGGTACAGGCAACACCGGCGCGTGCCTTCGTCCCCGGCGGGCTCCCGAGCCTAGGAAGCTCGGCGCGGCGTGTCACCTACCACTTCGACCACAACAACTACAACAACGTCTCCCTCCTTCCGAGCGTCTTCCCGGGCTCAACGACGACAACAACCAGAACACCATCTAGCTCACCTACATTCTCTAAGACGACTACATGACACACGGCACCATCGACCACGACAACAATAACATCAAGGGGTACACCACGTCTTCTGCGTCTTCTCCATTCGGACCGTCCACGTCACTATCGATCCGACTACGGGGCTGTTAGAGTATATTACGTATTAGCTATATTTAGTAGTTTAAGATTGTAACCTAGATCTATCTCTACTAGGTTTCTTGTTCTCTAAATCTTCTCTACTGTATAAATAGTTCAAGAGGCTCAATGTAATCTTCAATTATCATAGATCAATACAAAACAATATTTCCGCAATTCATCAAAGTCGTCATCTCTAGTTTCGCTTTAATTTCTGAATCTCTGAATCTCGACATTTCTAGCATATCGCTGGTGAAATAATTATAAAAGACCAAATCTGCACACACTGGGCAAACTTTGTTCGGGAAAAACAAAAGCTCATGATCCTCTCCTGATAAGTCATGATTTGATCATGGTTGCATGAAGATTGGTTAAATCATTCTAGAACAGGCTGTCACCGTTCGTAAGGGCATCTCCAACGGGGCGACCCATTTTGGACGCCTAAATTGTCCGCGAGAGTCCGTTTGAGTCGTTTGGCAGACGTGAAAATGACTGCAAGACGCAAATTGTCCGTTTGCGTCGGGGGCACCTCCAGCAGTTCGACGCATTTCGGACACCCAACTGTTTTGTTTTCTTGCTTTTTTTTTTTGAAGAACTCTCCAATTTCTACATCGGTTGCAACGAATATTTGAAAGAGCAAGTTCAAACGCGAAAACAAGTTGTACTGATTATAAACTAATTGTTGAATCGAACAAGTTCAAACAAATTTAACATACAAACTAGAGAACAAAATTGAAAATAAAGAAATTATGAACTAATTCTTGGCCTTCTTGTTAGAAGGCCCCGCCACGTCATCCTCACGGACGTGCCTCCTGCTTGTCACCTCCTCCTCGGAAGAGGAACTGCCGGATGACGCGTCCTTGGAGTTTGAGTTCTAGTCGGACGATTGGTCAGTGGGGTCTTCTTCGTCGTCGCCGTCGTCGGTGAATGGACGACGACGCTCCGCCTGCACCCTCGCCCGGGCCCTTGCCTCCTTCCTTGCCGCCGCCGCCTCGTCCGCCGCCTCCAGCCGTGCCCACTTGGCGTCGGAGACCTCATCCTTCTCCGTATCATCCTCCTCCTCCTCCTGGTCGTCGATGCCAACAACACCACCCTCCTCCTTGACCTCCCTCGGCGGGGAGCTAGGGTCGCTGGGTGTCGCAGCCCTATCCCACCAATGCCGCAATCCCCGGCGGCTTGCCCTCGCTGTCTGTGTCCGATGGCAACGACAAGTTGCTCATGGTGGCTAGCCGATGTTGGAGAAGAAGAAGAAGAAGAAGAATGGCAGCCGGTTGAACGTGATTAACAGCAGGCGCAGGGGTTATATTCAGCGTGGATTAATGGCGGTGCGTATAACGAAGAGGCATGCGGTTGCTCTGGGGGGGGGGGGTCGGCGCTCCATTCCGGCGGTTGGCGGTTTGATCGGCGCGGTTGCCACTCCGGCGGTTGACCTCCCCGGCAGTTGTTGTGCTTTAATTAACGCCGATCGAGTCAGGGTCGCTGCCAGGCGGGCCTGTGGGGGAAGCAAGCGGACACTCGGCGCGACCGCGCAGCGTCAGCGGAGACGCAAATGTGTCGCATATTTACGCCGCGTTTGCGTTTCCCGGACACAATGCATCGCTGCAAACGCTCCGGACACAATGCATCGCTCCACTGAAGCAGAGTGCAGACGTATTTTTGATGAACGCAAATAATCGTATCGTCCCGTTGAAGATGTCCCTAGAGTTGGATGGTTTTACAAGCAAAGCATCCGTAGCAGAGAGCGGTGTGGTATGGATGATCTACATAGACTAGTACAAATGCCCGTGCGTTGCCACGGGAAAACAAAAATATATTACCGATTCCATCTGAAAATAAAAAGGATCCAATTTGCCTGGAGCTGCGCCGCTCGCAAACTCTAGGTGGAGCATCGTTGGATGTTGCCTAATCAAGTGGACGTTGCAGCTTCCCTTCCCAATGCCACATTACTCTATCGCTGTGATAAAAAGGACAGAAATGCAGGGGGAGGGCAGGTCCTCCGATACGAGCCACGCACCGCCACGGGGACGTCGTGCACCGCCACTACAATTGGTCGTCTGCATGTTCACACTCTACCATGCTCCACCTCTGCTTGAGCCGCTTGAGCCATGCGTCCCATCATGGGTGAAGAAGATGCAATGCCACCTCTGCTTGAGCCGCTTGAGCCATGCGTCCCATCAGGAGTGAAGAAGATGCAATGCAAGCAGGGGCTTGAAGCTACATACTTTGGGTTGCACTGCTACGAGTCGTCGCCGCGAATGGAGGATGGCGGTGATATGTTGGTCGACCGGGGCAAACAACAACATTTGTTCTTGTCTTCTCCCTCATCTACCTAACATGATCTGGGACGATGCAAATATTTCTCAAGGTGCAAATCATTGTTGAAGACAACACTTTCCTACACACTGTTTCAGCTTTAGAATACCTAAATAGTATGAACAAGATATTGGGAGTGGTGTTTTGGAACATGGGAGCATATGCTCCCTTTATTTTAAAATTTATCTTACACATATTTTGAATTTCAAAAAAATTGAAACAAAAAATTCGCACGTACATTTTCACGTGCTACGCGCTCACAAAGTTGTTTCATAAAAAATGGACTTGTCATGTGACGTGTGTAAAAAAGACAAAACTCAGTGCTAAAAATAATGTTTTTTACAAGGTAAATTTTCTCTTTTTTACATAGACCACAAATTTTTTTGATTTTTCCTGAAACTTGAGGAATGCACATATATTATGGAGATGTACATGTAGAATTTTTTGTCAAAATTTTTCGACAACTCGAAATATAATTTTTCGATATAGGGAGCATACGCACCCGGGAGCCGAATTGAATTTCCGCAAGATATTGATCCATTGCTTCAGTTTCATCCTACACATGAAAAAAATACAATTCTCTCCCACTGTTAAAATACACTTAAAAGTCCAACCACACTATCTCTAGCAGTATATTTGCTCCTCACATACCCAAGAGCACTTACCAAAAATTAGAAGTGATATTTTTTTACGAATTAAATTAGAAATGACCTACGCAATGGTACTGAGATGGAGATAGCAAGATTCAACTCAGACACGTACACATACGCATAGACAGCGCGAGTGAACCTGGAGTATATCTCTTTCTTTCTCAGGGAATTTTATTTTTTGCCCCTATTTACTTGGTAGCTCTTTGATTTGCGTTCCATTATTTTGGAATGGATTTTTTGCCCCTCTTATTTACTTAGTACTTCAACAATTTGCCCTCTGGCTGATTAGCCCCACGTGAAAGGTTACCTTTGTCCCTTATCTCATCTAGGTATCCGACCCTCAGGAAATACTTCACGCGACCTGCACAACTACTTTCTTCCATGGCACCGGCGTTGTGCCACACGACCCCCGTCGCCGGCCAACTACACCACTCGCTACCCTCCCCTCCACTTCCCAGATCGTCCGCCTTCTCCCCCTCCTCCGACGAGGCCCCGCTCCACTCCGCCCACCATCCATGCCTTCCCGTCCCAAGCTCCTAAATCGAGCAGCGCCGCCCGCGTGGAACCGACGTTTCTTCCCCAACGCCGTTCTGCTCGGCCCAGATCCTTTCCCCGCTCTCCTCCAGCGTGACTCCCTACTCTCCTCCTGAACACCTTCCGTTCTATCGCGCGCAGCCGCGAACGAGCTCGCAAAGGTTGGGGAAGGCGACACCAAGCGGGAGGGTGGCGGCGGTAGTGTGCTCTTCCTGCACAAGTGCTTGTTACGGATGTGTTGTCGTGTCGCGTCGCGTGGAGGAGTTGCACTGCATGTCGTCGGCGTCGCCGAAGCGCGGCTCCACAATGGTCGGAGGGCCTGAGACAAGTTCTGACATTGGCGGCGGCGCCATAGCTGAGCAAAAAAGGACGAATTACAAGAACATTTATGTCGGGGTATATTGGTCCAGGGTTCTTAGCCTGATATTCAAATAAAACAAAATAATTCAGAAAGAGCAAATTGTTAAAGCGCCAAGTAAAGAGGGCTAAAAATCTATTGCAAAGTAATTGAGGACAAATCATAGAGGTACCAGTAAAAAGGGGCAAAAAAATAAAATTCCCCTTCTTTCTCCCACCTCTCAACTTCCCCGTCCATCCCCTTTTTCTCACTGCTCTCCACTGTCGGAAGAAAATTTCACTTGCCCTGCCGCCGCCGCCCTCCGGCTTGGCTCGCGCTGCCGCCCTGCGCCCTTCCTCTCCAAGCTCCTCCCGCTCCTCGCCTCCGCGCCGCCCTCCCCCGTCCTCTCCTCTGCCCTCTCGGGCGCGCTCCTCGCCGCGCTCGACGTCGCAGACCCCGCCTCCGCGCCGCTCGCCCGCGCCTTCCTCGCCGCAGCGGCCGCCCCCCCCCCGCCGCTCCTCCCTGCTGACGCCGCGCCCGTCGCCCAGTGGCTGCTCCTCGAGCTCGGGGCACCGACGAGGCACCGCCCAAGGCCAAGGGAAGGGAGAGGACGCGGCGGGAGAGGAGAACGGGGGGATCAGGGAGGTGGTGCAGAGGTTCGAGGGGGAGGAGATCGAGGCGCTAGAACGGAAGGAGGTCGCATTTAGGTGCTGGGGGGCGAGGCGGGACTGGAGCCCGACAAGGTTGCCAAGGTCAGGAATGTCGTCGCATGGCAGGTCCGTTCGCTTACGGATTTTCTCAAGGTGAGCCCCCGTGTGTCTTCTCTCTATTCAAACCCATGTGTGTGCATATCGTGTTTTGCATGCACGCCTTGTTGCTACATGTTTGTCTGTGAGGTTTCGTGGATGTTCGGTTATGGTCTGATCGTGCGTGAGGTGATGATGGGCAGGGTGTATAGCTGAGGGCAAGGATAAACACCAAACTATCCTGTTGCCAAGCCGCAGTGGTGGTTCTGGTCTACTTCCATTTGATGTTAGTTCTTAGTCTGCTTCAGTTGATTAATATTTTTAGTCTACTTCCATTTGATTAATATTCTTAGTATGCTTCCATTTGATTAATATTCTCATGATATGTTAATGTGATATATTTCAGCTTCCATTGGACCAAGGTGGTGGTGAAGGAAAGGCTCTGTACATTGATTAAGAGGGGACATTCAGACCACAGAGGCTCCTCCAGATAGCAGACAGGTCTCACCTTGGTTGCAGCGTTTACTTTGTGCTAACATGAAATTGATTACTAAACAATTGAATACTGTATTTTAGGTTTGGATTAAATGGTGCTGATGTATTAGAGAATGTGGCTTATGCAAGAGCTTATAATACTGATCGTCAGTCCAGACTTTTGCTGGAGGCAGCTTCCATGATGATAGAGAACAGGCAAGTTCATTTCTTTCCTTCTGGGTGTATCTATGAAACTTCAGTCTGATTTTTTGTAGATCACCAATATTAACTCATTGGTATCATTATTCTTTTAATAAGTCTAAGGGGTTGTATATTGCTGACATAATTTAGCCCCTTGGTTGATACTTCCATTCTATATAAAAGGTATTTATGAGACTAAAATATGCATGTAACCTTTGCAATGTAGTCTATATAAAAGTGTCACTTCAGATGAAAGAATGTGTGCAATCATGTAGTGTGAAGCTTCTACCATTTAGAGGAACTATATATTTTCTCAGGATATAATATACTGATATATGATCTTTCTCCTGACCCTGTATAGTACTTCCATGTGTCAACGATACTCCTACATACCCTGTCTCAAAAGCAGGCCGCCAAGGGTGCTCGCATGAAGCATTTCTCACTCATAAATAAGTAGTTATCACAAATTGATAAACATGCTCTGATTTCTCTTATCGAATTTCATTCAGATTTTCCAGTATTCGGAGTTGCTTGGGAAAAGGTCTAGTCAGGGTCGGTTCTGTTCGGAGTTGCGGGTTGATCGGGTTGTCTGTACACACTAATTAAGACTTTTGTATAGTTTGTGTCAACCTGAGTTTGGTTAAGTGCCCGCCCGCCTAGATAGATACATAAGTGTCAGTTTGAATGAAGTCACCACTACAGATTTTGTATATATACTGCGGATTGATTCAAGGCTTTGAGTTGTGTTTTATCAATATAAATTGCTGTCAATCTATTCGGTTGTGTTTTCTGCAACTAACGCACCTATGTATGTCCAGTCCGGATGCTGCAAGCCCCCAACTGGATGCAACTTCACCTACCAGAGTGAGACTGTCTAGATCAAAATTGCTGGCCTCAACTCTACGGATGACCCTGACTGCAACACGTGGTCAAATGATCCGCGTGCTCTCTGCTATGGCTGCCAGTCATGCAAGGCTGGAGTGCTCGCGAACCTGAAGAGTGACTGGAAGAAGATCGCCACCGTCAACATCATATTCCTCATCTTCCTCATCGTCGTCTAGATGTAATGTTAACATGGGGCCGTTGTGAGTTATCTCATATGCATAGGTTGAAAAGATCCTAATTTCCCTGGGTTAAAATCAATACACACTCTGCTATGAAGGCAATAATGTTTGATGTGACTAAATTTGATCAAGGAGTATGGACAACAAGCTAAAATTTCTATTGGCACCTTCTATGTTTTTCAAATGCTACTTGTATTTAGTTCTGCTTACACATCATGTTTATTTTTCAGACAAATAGCCTCTGATATTCTTCAGACAAATAGCCTTTGTCTATTGTATACTGAATTTGAATGTATGTTTATTTTTCAGACTAATATATAGCATGTAGCAACAGATTTATAACTTTTAAAATCTACATGTGCAGGTTTGCTCTCATGATTGTAGACAGTGCCACAGCTCTGTACAGAACTGATTTCTCAGGTAGAGGGGAGCTATGAGCAAGCCAAATGCATATGGCTAAGTTTCTGAGGAGCCTTCAGAAGTTAGCAGACGAGGTCAGCAAGCTATTCTCTTAATTGTTAACATATCCTGAATTTTGAAGTATTTGATTATGTCTCAGCATTCATTGAGGTGGTGTTTACAGTTATGAACAGCCTATCTTGATAAAAGAGCATGTAGTTTATATTTACATCAGTTGATTAAACAATCCATGTGAATGTGTTTTGAAGTTGCTGTGGATGGGTCTGCGATGTTTGCTGGGCCAAATGAACATAGATGAGATCAACCAATATAGATAAACTGAGTGCGGTCTATTTATACACTGATAAACTGAGTGCGGTCTATTCATGGCCCCAACATGGATGCTGATGGCCACGCCACGGATCTTGATAACCCTGCCGAGGCCACTGCATCAGAAGCTGAACTTGAAACTGAGAAGATAAAAAATAGAACAAGCTTGAGGAGCCCCATGTTATGAGATGCCTGCCAATGGCCAAGTCTCCCAAAAACAAGAAAAAGAAGAAGCGTGATGCTTCAGTGGATGTTGAGCCTGAAACAGTCACCAAAGGGAAGAAGCAGAAGTCCAGAACCTAGGGTGACGATTAGACTATAACCTCTCTGGGCTGCTTCATGAAATTAAACATCAAGTATCTGATTTATGCATAGGCATGGATCTAATTTGGTCTCAACCGTTGAAGCCTTCACCCCAGGGTGGTGCGGATGACATTTTCAGGTCTATAATGTAGATGATCATGTATTCAGTAAGCCTTCCAACTATTGCAATTTTCTTCGTTTTACTGTTTAGTGATTCATGATTCATCTAGACCAATATAGAATCAGTCATACATTTTTGCATGCAGCATGAAGATGAAGGATAAGAAGAGGCGATGTCTTCGAAAGGTTGGAGAGCCAACCTGGGCGTCAAAGAAGAGGCGGCAGACCAATGAGGCAGATCACGGGGCGTCGGCGAGGCGGCAGACCTCGGGGTGTCGGTGTTGGCAACCAGTGTTTGCCAAGAAGGCAGGCGTCGGAGAAGAGATGGCAGACCACTGGGCGGCAAGGTGGTTGCCGGACGGCAGGTGTCGGAGAAGAGATAGCAGCGTGAGGGTGAGAAGAGACGGCAGCGTGAGGGGAGACATGATTTCCTATTCCGCCCAGCTGATTCATAGGGATACATCTGGGCTGATTGGTTTCCTTGCACGCGCTGGGCTGATTTTTTTCCTTGTACGTCTCGGCTGATACGTCTCCGCTGGTTGATTGCTGTATTGCATGCTGATTGATTGCATGCTGATTGATTGCTGGATTCCTTGTACGTCTGGGATGATTTGGTGGGACGGATGGACAACAAAACTGGTGGGACGGAGGGACGACGAAACGGACGAAACTGTGGGGAGAATAGGGATTACGTTTAGTCTTTTTAAGTAGTAGAGATGTCGCTTTCAGGTGTCCAGTATCTCAGCAGTGCCATCTTTGTTCAGTGACAACCACTCACAACCACGCCTGAGACGTTAAGAGCATCTTCAATAGGCGCTCTATATCAAACACATTATATTTAGGTTTACAGCACATGCTATGCGGATGTAGTGATAACTTTTGCAGATGTGTTAAACCATCATGAAATGTAGCGCTAAGTTTGCCCATTTCCAGATGCGCTAAAATGCCGCACCAAAAATAACATTTTCACACAATTGCATATGTAATAGATCAAACAAAATGTAAAATTAAACTCAAAATATAAATATATTGTAAAGTTCAACCAAATTTTGCTACAACCAAATTTATTTCTAAACTAGACTAAACTAGTCGGAATCCCAGTCGAAGTCGGAGGAGCCCGGTGTTGTCGACGACACCAGAGTCGACGTCCACTCGAAGGATGAGGAAGAGTCGACGATGATCGTCGACGGGCCTGTGCCGTTTTTTTCTCCCCCGCCTTCCTCGCGGCTTTCTCCTCCCTCTCCTTCTTCCTCGCCACCGCCTTCTCCCTCCTCTCCTCCCGGTCTGCCGTCTTCGCCGCCTTGGCCTCCTCCTTCTCGGCATAGAAGGCTCCCATCGCGGCGACGTCCTCAGGAACTGGCGCGCCCACTCGAGGCGCATGCGCTTGTTGCGCTCCGTGATGACGAGGCGCTGCTCGAGCTTGCGCTGGCGCTGCCTCGCCTCCCGCGTGACGGCCGCCGGCGGCGGCTCTAGGGCTTCCGCCTGCTGCCGCGTCCAAACGTCGTCGAAGTTCATCGACCGACGGGAGCGGCCGAGGCGCCAGGCGACCATGTTGTACGCGCGCGCCACCTCGTGCGCTGTCTCGAACGTCCCAAGCCCGATGCGCTCGTCGCTGCTCCTGATCTCGGCGTAGAAAGTGTCGTTCTGCCGTGCGCTTACGCCGCGGTAGCCGGAGCTTGAGCGGCAGCGGGGCAGCATCTCGTCGGCGTGGAGGCGGAGCGGCGGCGCGAGCGACGTGGAGCGCAGCGGGAACGATGCGGAGCAAGGTGGAGGGGCGGCGAAGCGACACGCGGGTGAAACTTCCTGGCCGTTGGGTGCGCGCGCACCGCGTTTTATTGTGCACGCTGCAAGCGGCGCGGCAGGTTTGGCGCGTAGGATGGCGCAAAAGCGCGCGGGGCAAAAAAATTAACGGGCGCGGCTTTTTCACGCATCCGCTGGAGGTTTGCACGCCCGCTCCCGCGCTGCATTTCGGCGGTTAATTTAGCACACGCGTGTTTGGCGCGCCTGTTGGAGATACTCTAACGCGTCACAATGAGTACTAATTCGTGAACTAAACTGGCATAGCAAAACACGCATAAGAGCATCTCCAATAACCTTTGTACAGTGGATTGCTAAAAACTGGTTATACAAAGAGGGGAGAGAAGATTTAGCAATTCAAACCAAGTTGTGCTTGTGCAGCATTTGTATAATAGCAATGCTATGCCAAGTTTCTTGTCTATTCTTTCTCTTCTAGGCATTGCATAGTTGCATATTTGAACGGAATGAACTACTAATTCTACACACAATAATTAGAGCATTTCATCGTCACCTAAATTAACATAGACAAATCCTTACTTTTTCAAATTTAAAGTCAAACTTCGAGCATAAAACCGAGGGCATAGTGCAAGAACAACGTAAAAGTTCACCATCGGTGCATGAACACTAGAATACCACGGGAACGTATCAGCTGCTTTCTGCAAATCTGAAAATGGAAACCTTAGCCGTTCGATTGGATCCCCATGGTCAGATCGTCAACACCATCCCACATCTGTCTATTTCACAATAAGGACCCTGCCATTATGGAGATAAACAACTCGTCATCTCTCTTCATCGTGTTTCTTCCCCGTTCTCCAGGCCCGACGATGCAACATGGTGAGTAGCATTCTCGTCGGTGCCCTCAAGCCTAGTTTCCCCGCAGCACAACATCTTCGGCCTCTCGAGCATCAATGTTATCTCTCACTAGTTGTATGCCCGTGCGTTGCTACGGCCTAACAAATTTAGACATCACACATCAATCAATTTAACTGTAATTACGCATTTGCATTATGATTCTTGTCCAACAAATATTGACTTGTATATACTTTCCTATCACTATCACCCCACACATTTCAAATTTCTTGTCTTTGCACATTGAAATTGCATACTCATGCTTGCTAATAGCGGCCTCAATGCACATACCTTATGATTTGTATATCACAAAAACCTACACCTTTTTCTTATGCATATATATAGTTTGCCCTAATTGTCACGTAGATTCCCATATACTCACTTGATCGTACATTTGTCGGAAAAAAGGGAAGACAAAAGAAAATCCATGTATGAAATAAATAAATGAAGCTACTGAACTGAACCAACAAATTCTATTTCAAACCTCTACAATATATATAGCTAGTGGTCGCAAAATTAAATAAACATGTTGGACAAACCAAAGACCAAACTCATCTGCAGTTAATACACCAATAGATATGCCCACTCCGGGTCCTACGTAGATAGGAAAAAAATGCTTCAAGTTGTCGTCGTGAGTAAGGGTTATAAACCTGATCAATCAGTGAGCATCTAGTGCATGCAAAAGGCTACTCCCTTGGTTTATAGGTCTTGCGTGGATCCCTAGATCTTTAATTTGACCAACGTAATATAAAGTGTATAGAAAAAAATTATATCATTAGAAAGTATAACATCCGAAGTTTCTAACGATTTTTTTTAAATATATACAACGTATTAAGTTGGTCAAATTTATGATCCAGGAAAATTTATAAGACCAATAAACCGGTATGGAGCTAGTATTAAACACCATATTATTATCACCATCATTATTGACTCAACAACTGAAATATCACCAATTTCTTTGGCCGGAGACATCACATGAATCATTGACCTTTCTAGTTCCTCTTCATGCCCACCCAGATGATCCTTGGCCCATTTCTTACCACAATTACAATTGATTATGGGTTAGCCAGTTCAGTTTCCATGATAAGATCGCCTTTTTTTGGCACTGTTCTGACAATAACAAAATAGAGTACAATATATAGTTAACTTTGCAGTTCAAGTCGACCACATGTGAAATAGAGATTATGCATTCATGCATCGATGTCCTATTCTGAATTTTATGTAAGCACTTGCATCATGCAAATAGAAGAAAACTGAATTTATTCATCCTATCATTTTGCATTACACAAATAAAGTTGCTCCCACAACATATGAGTGAATGGTAGTCCTTTTTTCTACAACCTTTAAATTCCAAAAAACTAATACGAACAAAGTTTAGAGTCTACTTTTACAAAAATGTACTCAACTACTGATAGCACAACTACGATTCCTCGGCAGACTACACATGTGTGATTTACCTTGCCAGTCTACAAAACAAGTGAATAACGGAGGCTATCTTCTAATACAATTATGCTTATCTTTGAAGTATAATATGGTGAATGGACAGAATCAGTTAGGGCGGTGCAATGATCTATAATTGTGGGTGAATCAGACATAAGACATAGATTAGGTTAATTTAATTCCTTGTTCAAAGGACATATTTGAAAAATGGGAGTGTCATAGGTTCACTGCATTATTTTCAAAACTACATTGTTGTACATGATAATGCAGTAGTATTAGATCAGACGAAGAGGCACATCGCGAGAATTAGTGAAGATATTTCAATTGCCAAAATAATTCATGTCCAAGGTCATAGCATAACACCCGTTAGACGGAATTGTATGAAATCGGGATATACAAAACATAGTTAATCTTTTGAGGAAGTACCACACGAATAGAAGTATTGAAGCACACATTAGCATTGCACTTTCAGATTTTACATACATTGACGTTATATTATTCATTCGCAAATCCATGGTTAATTTCACATTAGAAAAAGATACATAATCTGTCAATCAAGTAAAAAAGATTTCATATCGAGATATCATTAGTAAAGCATTTCATGTAGTAACTATAGTTTATGGTTTTAGAGCTGGTGATTGATTGAAGCATCGGAGAAGCACCGAAAGCGCAAAAAATAGAGCAACATATATTCAAACACAAGTATAATTACATCATGGCAACATGTCTTGAATGTGCATTTTAGTGATGATAAAAGGTTTATAACAACAATCCCATAATTCATAACTCAGTTAGATCTTCAATCATCAGACTGAGCTTAGGAGGTATCAAAATGGCATGCTTATACATACCACAACTGATCTCTTCAAACAAACATGTAATGTTGGATAATAAGTCTCTTCACCACACTCCAAGACTTCTTCCACAGATTCTTTTCATTTTCACAACCAAAATAATAAATAAATATCAAGAAAAGGGGGCATTTTGTGTTCAACATTTTTATAAAGGATATATGAGTCTTATTCCATTCTACTAAACTATTAAAACTTACCCTGCACGTAAGTCGTTATCTTCTTCTATTAGCCAATGCAATAATTATATTTTAGCTGTGAAACATCAAAACAACCTACATAAGGGTGCTCCACTGAGTAACATGAAAGATATATTAGTATAAGAGAAGCAAAAAATCATATCTGGCATGTACATTTTATTCTTGATCTATGGCGTCCATATGCTATGGAATTTTGGAAATATATCTGATTTAAAGCATGAAAAGAGAAGTGCTGACACGCAAAACGAACATACCAGCGAAAGTCATAGACCAGATTGGATCAAAAGCGAGATGCAGATTTAGCAATTCATTTGTCATTCTGACATATCGTCAAGCTGTAGTGTTGAGCAAGATTAGATCAAAACTCTCTAGGTTGTAGTGCTGACTGCTGAGCATAATAGAGCACCTAAACATCGTGAAGCTGAAATTCTTACCAAGCACATCATACATATGGTGAGATAACCAACAAATCGTACCAGGCCATGGCATCCTAGGGAAAAAGATGAGCTTTCCAGTGAGCGAATGGAGGACAAATTCATGTCTCATCGAAGTGGCCTCTTTGGTCGAGGCAGAGGTATTTGCCAGGAGGATTTGGCGTGGAAGAGCCGATGTGTCCTGCGGTAAGACGGGCAGTACAAGGACCCCCCCCGCCCCTGCGTTGGTGCCGACCGCGGAAACCTTGTAGATGGGTGCTGCACGGGTAGAGCAGCCCGGGAATGACGGGGAGCAGGGCCGCTGCCGCTGAGAGGGGAGAGGGTGGCCGTGTGATGCTACGTGAGAGGCGAGATGGGATGGGGCGCCCATAGAAAACAAAAGAAAAATAAATGTATAAGCCCTGATTGCCGGGTAGATGGGATGGTATGGTGGATCATATCCAATCAGAGATAAAAGGAAACGTGGGATTGCTTTCTTAAAAAACAACATCCTATAGAACGCCAGAAGAAACATTAGGAAAATATCTTCTTATACTTGTACCATAATCGTGAGCGTGATTGATGCCATATGAGCAGCTCCCTTGATGTCAATCAAATCGGACGAAGCGGAGATAGGAAGATTACATTAAACGGTCAGGATGCTTCCAATGACGACCATCAAACGCGTTGAGTGTCAAACGACCAACTCCAATTTTTTTTTTTTTTTTTTTTGAACGAGACGACCAACTCCAATTTAATATTAAAGAAATGCCACCATTGCCACCATTTTTTTTTGGGATGTAGCCTCTCGACGCCAAGATTTGATCACGACAAAGCTCTAGATAAGCTCGACCCTTCTGATCTAGAACACTTGGATCCATGAACATGATCCTTTGCTCTCTCTCAATACTCTTGGCCATCTCCTCGGACGCCACCCTCCTCTCCTTGATCTCGACATCCTTCTCCTCGGCCGCCGCCCTCCTTTCCTCAGCCGTCACCTTCCTCTTATCGGCCTCCCTCCTTTCCTCCAACTCTTTAGTCCTCATCTCTCTCATTTGCATAGCATTGTCTTTCCTCACCTTCATCATGTTGTCCAATGATTCTTTGTAGCCCCCTCATCTCCATTTGCCCTTTTGTTCTTTGCTTTCTTCCTTCCCTCGGGCCTACCTCTATTGACCGATGAGAGAGGAGCTTCTTCTCCACTTGATCCATCATCATCGGTGTCCACCACAAAACCCTCTTCAAACGAGCTAGAAGGAATCTTCCTCTTGTTTGGAATTTCATTAGTGGGGCAGGTTTTCCATTTCTCATCGTGCTCGAGTATTTCCCAACAATGAAACAAAGTGAAGGGTCTCCCCCACACTAGTTTGGTCTTTTTCTTCTTAGGTTTTCCTATGAACAAATTTTGAGCAATGTTAAGCTACAAAAAATATATACAAGTAAGCATAAAGCCTCACCAAGCAACATCAAGGAAAAGGTTCAATAAAATGCTTGCATAGGTCGTTACCTTATCATCGGGATTAGTCCCACTTGGGTTGAGACCCGATCAACTTCAGCCAAGCAACATGACCACTTGAAACAATCCGCATTAATGGTATGGAAACGTCCTTGAAGAGAAATGGGACTCCTAGCCATGTCACCCTTTAGGAGAAGTTTGTAGAGCTCATGGATACGGTCGCAATATGTAGAACTTTGTTGTTTATTCCCAACAATTGAATCTATGCCAATCCTTCTCCATGCATTGCACAAGGTTTCATCTTCCTTTATAGAGGAATTTGTTCCTCTTCCCTTTCTTGTAGTTGGTTCAACAAAACCCTCACCCTCACACTCACCATATTCTTGTGTATACTCTTGTGATGGTATGTCCAGTGCACCACCACAAGTGTAGTTCATGAAAGTTTCATTGTCCATGCTACAATTACCACAACAATTGCAACATGTATTAGGGAAACCATAGAATCAATAGGGAAACAATTTTACAGTCTTATTCGCAGTAGCTCACTTCGGCCGTGGATGGCTCCATGGAGGGCACCCATGCCAGAGGAGCCTTCTTCGTCGCAGTAGCTCGCTTCGGCCACGCCGGCACAGAAGGGTCGCGAGGTTGCCTCCTCTGCTTGCCACGGGGGGCGGCGGGCGCACGGGGGGCGGCAGAGGACGCGCCGGGGACGGCCGTAGACGCGGCGGCCGCGGGTCTCGGCGGCGGTGCCAACCCTAGGCACCGTTGGGCCTTGGGCTTGGCCACGACCGCGGCGGGAAGAGGCGGATGAAGCTCCGCGGGCTGAAGAGGCGAAGGAAGCTCCGCGGGAAGCCACGTGCCCTCCAAGGCCTCTGCGGCGGTTGGAGACGGCGACGACTAGGTTCCAAGTCACGGGCGGAATTCTCCGTCGCGGGTCGTTGGTCCTCTCACGCGTGAGTTTTGGGAATATAGCAAGTGCCACCAGACTTTGCAAATTTACCAAGTGGGAGTGCAAATATAGAAAGCTTGCTATAATTTTGTGTGAGGGGACCACTTATACAAAGGCTGTTGGAGCTACATTTGTGAGCTGAATTGCTATATTTTCAGTTTTTAGCAATTCTAGCAAAATATACAAAGATTCTTGGAGATGTGCAGATGACAGGTCTGAATTGTGTGATGCAGCAGAACCGCAGAAGATAAGACACGTCTTTCCTCCTCTACAGGATTTCAGAAGATTATTGTTAGTACTGTCCAGACAAAGCCTCTTTCAGAAGCACTGTGTTGCCATAAGCATCTTGCACTACATTACTGTGCTGACAAGCATCAATCGTACTAGGGATCCCATCATACCATTGGTTAGGCCCGCCCATGACAGCATTGATTGGTGATGGAAAAGAAAGCTCGTCCTGACAAATCGACGGCACAACGGAATAGTGGCGACAAAGGAGGTTGCGGATAGTCTTCTCTCACTTGCCAGACGTAGGAAGGAACGCAGGGTGCTTCTTCATGTCATGGTGCGCGTATGGCCACGTGAGGTGGTATGATTGCTGCATATGCCAGACTAGAGAGACCAAACAACCACATTCGGCGTCCTGTGCCACTGTGCTTTGACGACGGGTTGTGGGGGCATTGTGGCCAAGATGGAAGGAATCGATGAGAGCTCTCTCGCGCCGGCGCCACCCCTCGCCAATCCGTCGGCGGGTTGCCCCAACTTCGCCGTTTCTCCACCCAGCAGCCTATATTTCGCCGTCCGTCGTACCCTCTGCCTATTTTCCGCCGCCGGACAGCTCCCTCGCGTCGCTCCTCATCGACACGCCCGGCAGGTGTTCGTCCAGCTGTCTGGCCGGATGTTGGCAAAAGTGGTCAAATTCGTCGAATTATGCATGAAATTTGTCATCCAGGGATGTTTTTCTCTAAAAAACGGCAAACCCCGGGTGTGCCTACCGGGGAGACGGCTTGAACTTCGGCGCTCCCCGGGCCAAAGTATCGTCCAATCCAGCACTAAATGGCGCCGGATTTCATCCCGGGGAGTCCCAACGGCTGAGATGCTCTAATGGCGGTGTGTAACAGACTAGTAACAACACCATACATCAACTACACCACCCAGCCTCGTTTCGAAAGGCCAATGTCCGATCTTTTTTTTTTGAGGGTAAGCATAGCGCTTTATTAACTCAATACATTTTTATTGATACAAAGACCATCTGGAGGCTCTAGCAGCCAGACCTGACGTCCCACATTGCTCGCCGAAGCAGAGCGCGCTAGCCTATGAGCTTCAGTGTTCGAAGCTCGATTTTCATGCCTAACTGACACCCTCTTAAAGAGTGTCATGGTTTCCTTTATTTCTTGTAAAACCGAACTGTAGATTCCAGCAAATGGCCTAGACAGGTCTTGCACCACCGCTAAACAGTTTGTCGCCACCGTGATCCTCTACAGGTGTAGATCCTGGGCTAGAGCCAGTGCTTCCCTGCACGCCATAGATTCGAGCACTGCCGGGTTCGTGATGCCTTCTATGGTCAGGCTGGAGGCCCCCAAGAAAACGCCATTTGCATCACGGCAGACCACCCCCACTGCCCCGCCTGGGCGCGACTTCGCCAAGGCTGCGTCGACGTTGAGCTTGGCACAACCCTCCACCGGTGGAATCCACCGTCTATGCCGAGGGTCAGGAGCCACGGCGGTCATCGGTGGTCGTTTCGCCAAGACAGAAAGATCCTGGAGATAACGTTGGATAAAAAGGTGAGTCGACAACGGACTCTGATACTCACCCTCATGGATCATCTTGCGCCGAGCATACCAGATGGCCCATAGAGTAACTGCAACTCTCGCAAAGTCGTCTCGCGATAGAGTCTTCATCACAACAAATAACCAGTGCTTCGCTGAAGGTTCCTCGAGCATACTGACGTGCTCCGTGACCTCTTCATCGGCTAAGGCCCAGACTGATCTCGCAACGGCGCAACTCAGCAGAGAGTGCTTCCACGAGTCCTCCTCACCGCAAATGGAGCAAGTGCTCGTAGGTGACATGTTCCTGTGGCAGCGGACATCTCCAGTCGGTAGTGACTGTTATGCTAGCCTCCACAGAAAAAACCCGCAGCTTTGATGGTACTTGGACTTTCCACAGGCGTTGCCAATTCTTTCCATCTGTAACCGCATCTAAATTCCCTGGTCGCCCAAGCAGCCAGTCCTCACGTCTTCGCTTGGTAAGAACCAGCATGCGATATACCGATCGCACAGAAGAAGGCCATTCTTCTCATAATGCCATGCCCAGAAGTCACTTAGCCATTGTGTGCTTAGGGGTATGGATCTAATAATCTCCGCATCCATGGGAAGGAAGTATTCATCAATCACTGATGCCTTCCATGTAACACTCGATGCGTCTATGAGCGAGGACACCCTCATGGGCGGATTACTCTTCAGACATGCCAATGGGCGGAGCATAAAATCTCTAGGCAACCAGTTTTGATTCCACACATGTGTATCCTCGCCAGTTCCAATACGTCTGATCAACCCTTGTTTCATCACATCGCGCCCCTCCACCAAAGATCTCCACACATGGGAGGGGGAAGAGCCTAGCTGGGCGTCGAGGAGCTCCCCATTCGGGTAGTAGACAGCCTTGAGCACCCTAGAGCTGAGCGCCTCAGGGTTTTGCAAGATTCTCCAAGCTTGGTGCGCAAGCATAGCAAGATTTAACAACTCGATGTCGCGGAAACCGATACCGCCGAGAAATTTCGGAGAGCACATCGTCTCCCAAGAGTCCCAACTCGGTTTTCTGTTGCCATCTTTGCTACCCCACCAGAAATCTCCGGTCTTTATTAAGGACAAAAGAGAGTTACATGCAAAATAGAAGCTCCGCACCTAGCCTCGTTTCCAACGACATGGAGGAGCTGCACGGTTCTCACTGGTCATCCGTTGGGCCAGGCCCAACCGGGCAAAGGACGCCTATCTGGGTAGGGCGTAGAACTCGCTTGAACAGAGAGATAGGAGGTCCCGTCTCGTCATCTATAGGGTCACCCTATGCAACGCTTATGGCAAGCAATACAACATCGGAATGTCAGCGCAAATAAGACATGCACTAGTGGTTCATTCGGTCGTCCATCCTAGAATCGTCTGATCATCGTACTTAACAATGTCTTGTTTGGATAGTTGCCAACTTTTTGGCTTGCCAATGCTTCACTACCAACTCTAGTTCATTTTTTAGCCAATGTTGGTCAACTTGTGGGAAAGGAATAGCTCAACCAAGATATGGCTAGCCAAAAAAAAATTGTAGGGCAATTTTGGGCAAAAACCAAACACACCCTTAAATACTTTATCCAGCCTTCAAAACCCTTCTCATCTGAACTCATAATGATGTATCGTATGAGCTAACTTAGGAGAAATTGTGAGCACATGTCTTCATTAATGATTCAGAACATGAACACATAACACCTAAATTCTGATCCATTAATAGGCGGAGGTAAGTGCCACACATATTGCTCGCAATAGGCGATATGTATAGTGTTTGCGCTCATAGTCGAAATTCGACGTGGGGAAACACTGTTCGCATTTGTGGATTTTAATTTTTCGAGAAACCTGAAGAGGGCATGAAGCTCCTACCATTAATATATCTATATAAGGAGCTTAGTTTGCATGAAAAATTAGACATAAAAATCATATAGTGCCCTATTTAGAAGGGGAGAAAGGGTTGAAAAAACCACACAAACAACGAAACCTAGTAGCCGTAACATATTTCTACACTGTTGTCTCCCCCGGTCCTTTAGTTGCAAGTACTCTCCCCTTTCACAATTACCTCCTGTTTTAGCTTTAGTCAAAGTCAAAATTTGGAAAGTTTGACCAAATATTTAGGAAGAAATATAAACATCTACAATATAAAATTTATCGTATTACACTTTTCATGAATTATATTTTAAAATTATATACATTTTATAGTATGAATGTTGATATTTTTCCTTCTATTCTAGGTCAAACTTAACATACTCTAACTTTGACTAAATTCAGAACCGGGGTAATTTGACGGGAGGGGTACATCACATAGTGCATCACAATGCTAGGGATTACTCAATCGGCAGATAATGGTATCATGATAACAAACTTTTTTTTCTTGTTGGTTTTGGTTTCTTATCATGCATTTCGCTCGATATCATGATATCAAACTTATTCATAAATGAGTAACACTACATCTACGGACTAATTTCTATGAATTCCACCTACGGACTGACGTGGAAATGTGGAATCACCTGGATCATTTGCATCCCAAAAATCATGGAAGGTACGCACAAACATTTGAACCAACCGGAGGTTACCACGTCCTTCCGTAACACATTTCCGTAGGAATCAGTCCCTAAGTCTAGCTTTTCCGTTCATAAATTATTTAATTTACCTCAGCACCGACGACTTCAAGTAACAGCACAAACACCTAGGTGGACGATGCTCCACCATTCGCAAAAAAAAAAACGATGCTCCACCTTACATATTGTCACGACCACGTAATCGAAATGAAACATGGAGCTAATGTGGGTCCCCGTTAGGGTTTAGGTCCTCTCCGTCTTTGGCGGCGAGTCTGGAGTCGAGATCGGATTGATCCCCAAGGATTTCTGCCGTCTCCGTTCTTTGATCCCGCGGAAGGAGAAGTGTGTTCGGCGATCGTTCACCAAGGCTGCTCGTGCGGTTAGGGCCCGAGGTGCCCCGATCTCAGGATGTCTGAAACCAGGTCTGCGGCGAGCGAGACAGATGGGACGGGCCTAGCTGGAGGAGGCGGAGGTGGTGAAAAGGACGGTAATGAGGGGAACGGGAGCAGGTCCACGCCGTGCCATACTCAGGTTAGCGGTGATGAAGGGATAGACTCCATGTTTGGCAATCTGGAGATAGGCGAAGAAGAGTTCGATGACTTCGTTCTAGAGGAGGATGAGGAAGTGTTGGCTGAAAGCATCCGCTGGTTGGCAGTTGCAAGAGTTAATTGTCGGAAGAGATTCAGCCATGAAGCGCTATTTCAACAGATGATCGCTGCTTGGAATTCTTCGCAGAAGATAAGCATTAGAGCTGTCAATGATAATAGGTTTGTGATACAATGTTTTTGTTTGGCAGATTGGGAGAAAGTTATGGAGAGAGGTCCCTGGTTGTTCCGCGATTGGGTGCTAGTTACGGCACCATATGATGGATTCTCAGATCCGAACTTGGTTCCTCTTGATCATATGCCTATCTGGATTCAAGTTCATAAACTGCCAGAGGCATACAGGAAGGAAAGAGTGATCAGACCCTTGATAGAGAGATCGGCGGGGCAAGTTATAACTTTGGAGATGATCCCATCTGGGGCTTTTAAGGGTGATTACGTGCGACTCCGGATTAAACATGATGTGAGAAAGCCATTGACAAGATTTGTCTCCATTGTTCTTGACAAGAAGAGATCTCTATTTGCAGTCAAGTATGAGAAGCTAGGGCAATTTTGCTTTGCGTGTGGGCTGCTAGGCCATGAGTACAAGGAGTGTGGTGATGGGGTTTATGAAGAAAAGAGTCTGAAGTTTGGGGAATGGATTTATGCAGGAGGGCGTGGACGTGGTTATACCTATGCGAACAGTAGTACTAGGGGGTCGTTTGGAGATTCCAGGAGGTTTGGGGATGGGCTATCTGGAGGGAGAGGGGGCTATACAGAGGGAAGAGGACGAGGCCGAGGTGGCTATGTGGATTGGCGGCAGCATCCGGAGAGAGCAGGAGCTATGGAAATAGTGGATCCTGAACTTCTAGACACTGCTAATAGTCCCAGTAAAAATAAGGATGAAACTATGACAGATGCTGAGAAGGCGGCAAAGAGGAGACTTGATTTTGGCGATGTCAATGCGAATGCTAACTTAGCTATTATAGCATCAGATATGGTGGTGGATGGAGCCTTGGTAAATCCACTATTGGAGAAGGAGGACTCCTCTGATTCTAAGAGACAGCGTAAGGAGGGGGGGATATCAGAAACAAACCAAAATGCAGGATCGGCGGCACCCCTCGAGGGTGACCGCCGGGCACAATGAAAACATGTGGATGCAACTGTCGGGGTTTGGGAAAAACCTCGGCAGTTGGTGCGCTTATGGATCTCCATAGGCGTTTGAGACCAGATGTGTTTTTTCTGTCTGAGACACATTTGACAAAAGCAAGGGCAGTAACTATAAAGAAGAAGCTAGGATATGATCACATGATAGAGTCTGAGAGTGACGGGAGGAGTGGGGGCTTGTTGATGCTGTGGAAAAAGGAACTTAATGTCACATCTTCCTCGGTCCACACAAACTATTTGGATATAAGGATTGATGAGAACACAGCGAATGCTTGGAGAATTACCGGTTTCTATGGAGAACCTAGTGGTGAGCGGAAACACCTTTCCTGGGATTACCTGCGTGATCTGCATGGAATGTATGCTTTACCTTGGTTAGTAATTGGAGATTTCAACGAAATTTTGTCTAATAGTGAGAAGGAGGGTGGTAATCTAAGACCACAAAGATGCATGCAACAATTCAGAGAGGCACTTACTCATTGTAATTTGACCGATCTGGGATTTTTGGGTGATGCTTTTACATGGAGAAGAGGGCGGATCAGAGAACGCCTAGACAGAGCGGTGGCAAATCAAGCCTGGCGTGATTTATTTCCCTTGGCTGGGGTCATTAATGAAGACTTTTGGAAATCAGACCACAGGCCTATTACGGTTGATAGCGAGCACTTTGATGTTGCCCAAATAAGAGCTGGCGGTGGGAAACGGATGTTTGAAGCAAAATGGCTGATTGAGGAATCCTTCGATGATATTGTCGGGAGAGCCTGGGAGGATGCCAATGCTCCGCAAAACAGGGGCTTTGCCCAGAAGGTGGGTGCGGTGCATGCTGCACTCCATGCATGGGATCGCCAAGTTTTGGGGGAGCCGAAGAGGCGCTTGAAGGAGCTACAAGATGAGCTTAATGCGATTCTGTCGGGGCCACTTTCTGATGACGCAACGACTGCCGCGCAAAATATTCAAATACAGATTGAAAACCTCCATGAACAAGAGGAGATCAGATGGGTGCAGAGGAGCAGGGCTAATTGGATGAAGTCGGGGGACCGAAATACATCCTTTTTCCACAATTTTGCGACTGCTCGTAAGAAGAGGAATTTTATAAAACGGCTGAAAGACGAAGGGGGAGGGTGGATAGAAGAAGAGAAGGACCTGGAAGTGCATATTAATAACTACTTTGAAAATTTATTTTCCAGGGAAGTGCCTGATCCAGGGGAGGAAGTGATTAACAAGGTCAAGCCCTGTGTTACAAACGATATGAATGCAGTTCTTTGTGCCCCCTACTCTCGTGAGGAGGTGAAGAAAGCGCTGTTTAACATTGGGGATTTGAAAGCCCCAGGGCCGGACGGGCTTCATGCTATTTTTTATAAGCGGTATTGGAGTCTTCTTGGGGAGGAACTTACTGATGAGGTTTTAAATGCTATCAATTCTGGGGTTGTGCCAGAGGGTTGGAACAACACCAATATCGTGCTTATACCTAAGGTTGATAACCCAGAGAATATATCACAGTATAGGCCGATAAGTCTTTGCAATGTTCTTTACAAGGTGATTTCTAAGGTCTTGGCAGCAAGATTAAAAGTTATTCTTCCGGAAATTATTTCACCTACACAGAGTGCGTTTGTCCCTGGAAGGATGATTACTGATAATGTGTTGGTGGCGTTTGAGTGCTACCATGCAATAAAGAGGAAGAGGGAAGGCAAATATGGTACATGTGCGATCAAATTAGATATGCATAAGGCCTATGACCGAGTTGAATGGAGTTTCCTGAGAAAGATCTTATCCAGGTTGGGTTTTGATCAGGCATGGATTAATCTGATTATGTCCTGTGTGGAGTCGGTTAAATACCAAGTCCGCTTTAATGGGAAGGAGACAGACCAATTTCGCCCAACAAGGGGCCTTCGGCAGGGTGATCCCCTGTCCCCTTATTTATTTCTTTTGTGTGCTGAAGGACTGTCTAGTCTCCTTCGGCATGAGGAGGAGGCGGGTAATATCATCGGGGTCAAGGTTTGTCGAGGGGCACCAGCAGTTTCTCATTTATTATTTGCTGACGACTCTCTTATTCTTATGAGAGCAGATTTACAAAATGCCAGGTGTCTCAGAAATGTTTTGGAGGACTACTGTAAGGCCTCGGGTCAGCTGGTGAGTGGGGCGAAATCCAGTATATTTTTTAGTCCGTGTACTCGTGTGGAGGTCACGGAAGAAGTTTGCACTGAATTGGATATTATGACGGAAGCGATAACGGATAAATATCTGGGTCTACCGCCTCTGATTGGTATGGACAGAACTGATTGTTTCTTACATCTTATTGATAGAATTTGTGCTCGGCTAGCAGGATACAAGGAGAGGTTACTATCCTATGGTGGGAAAGAGGTGCTGTTGAAAGCTGTGATTCAGGCGATCCCTGCATATGCTATGTCAGTCTTCAAGCTGCCCAAACAAGTAATTAAAGGGATACAAGATGCTATGTCCCGTTACTGGTGGGGAGATGATGAGGAGCAGAAACATATGCACTGGTTCGCTTGGTGGAAGATATGCGTTCCGAAGTCGAAAGGTGGAATGGGGTTTAAAGACCTATATTGCTTCAATCTTGCTATGCTAGCTAAACAGAGCTGGAGGCTCCTGTGTGAACCAGAGTCACTATGTGCTCAGATTCTTAGAGCAAAATATTACCCTTCGGGCGATATTCTCAATGCACAGCTGAAAAAAGGATCTTCTTACTCGTGGCAGAGTATCTGGGCTGGGTTACAAACGTTGAAGCGCGGCCATATTTGGAGAGTTGGGGACGGGTCAAATATTGATATCTGGTCTGACTGCTGGATACCGTCGGGTTGTTCCAGGAAGATTATTACTCCTCGAGGGAATACGGTTCTTACAAAAGTAGCTGAACTCATCCACCCCGATACAAGATCATGGGATGAACCTTTGATCAGATCAATTTTCAGGAGTGTCGATGTGATGAGAATTTTAAAAATTCCACTCTCGGTTGGAATGATGGATGATTTTGTCTCCTGGAATGCTACGAAAACTGGCATTTTCTCTGTTCGGACTGCTTATCACTTGGAATGGGATCACCAACATGGGGAGAAGCTGCGTAGAACGATGCAGCAGGGTTCGGCAAGTGTGAATCCTGTTTGGGCAAAGGTTTGGTCTCTCCGAATCCCGGCCAAGATGAAAATTTTTGCGTGGCGGTTTCTACACGGGGCCATACCGTGTAAGGCAACACTGGCTAATAGACATATCATCACTAGTAGTGTCTGCCCAGTTTGCTTGGTGCATTGCGAGGATACCCAGCACCTGTTTTTTAAGTGCTCAAGGGCGGTGGAGATTTGGGAGAATCTGGGTATAGCTAATGAGATTTTGGAGGCTTGCACTATAGATAGGGAGGGGTCTGGAGCTCTTGAGGCTATGCTCCGACTACCTGACAAGAAGTCGCCTCTGATGCCTGAGCTCGGTTTGAAGGAGCTGATCACAATAGCTTGCTGGTATATTTGGTGGGAGAGAAGGAAAATTGCTCATGATGAAAAAGTTCAGAAACCAGCTAAATCGGCGCAGGCGATAGCAGCTATTGCTCTTAATTACTGGCGTGCGCTAAAGAAGAATGTGAGAGACCGAAGCCTCGGGTGGGAGAAGCCGAAGGAAGACTTTGTGAAATTAAATGTTGACGCGGCTTTCTTCCCGGATTCCTGCTCGGGGGCAACGGGAGCTGTTATTAGAGACGAGAAAGGGGTTTTCTTAGCGGGGAGCAGCTGTGGCATTGAGCACATTGGTGATGCTACTACGGCAGAGGCCAGAGCGGTCCGGGACGGGCTACTTCTGGCGGGACAGCTTGGGTGCAACAAGGTTGAGGTAGAAAGCGATTGCATGGAGGTTATTGAGACTATGGTGGACAATGGCAATTCAGCGGGGGTAGCAGCGGCGATTTTTGAGGAGTGTGCGTTTCTGGCGAGGGGCTTCTCTAAGGTGAGCTTTAGTTTTTGCCCAAGAGAAAGTAATCAGGCTGCTCATAGGTTAGCTGCTAGTGCCAGTGGGTATCAATCTGTCGTTTGGATTGATGAACCACCTGATTGTATAGGGGCTGAATTAGCAAACGATGTAAACCTCTTCACGATGTAACCGTTTGTGTTCTAAAAGCAGCAAGTACCAGACGCACTCTTTTCCTTCCAGGGTACCGAAGGGGGCTGGAAGGTTTTTAATGAGGCGGCTTGCTGGCTTAATATATATGAGTTTCAAAAAAAGAAATGAAACATGGAGCTAGAGATCGAGCCACTCGGTCGGGATCTAATCAATCATTCGGTTCACTTGACGCGGCGGCACAGGGTAACGCCGTCGGCGATGGGGAGGACGCAGGCCTCGACGCGGTCGTCGGCCGCGACGGCGGCGTTGAAATCCAGCATGTAGTCCCGCACCACGCGGTCGTACTCGGAGCTGCCCAGCGTGTCGCGGGGCATCGCCACGGAGCCGCCCCAGAGCGTGTTGTCGTAGGCGATGGTGCCGCCGACATGCACCAGCCGCAGCAGACGCTCGTGGTACCCGGCGTACTGCAGCTTGTCGGCGTCCGCGTACGCGAAGTCGAACGTGCCGGCCTTGGCGCCGCCGTCCTCGGCCAAAACCCCGTCGAGCACGGCGAGCCCGTCGCCCTCGCGGAAGTCCACCTTGTGCGCCACGCCGGCCTTCTCGATCACCGGCCGGCCCAGATCGTAGAACTCCCGGTTCACGTCGATGGCCACCACCTGTAAGCAGTAGCACGCACACGTCCGGTTTGATCTCAGTGCCCATGTACAGTACCAAGCATGCATCGACCGATGCCTGTGGCGAGGTGAAGGGGCAGGACAGACCTTGCCATCGGCGGGGAGGGCGAGAGCGGTGGAGAGCAGCGAGTAGCCGGTGAAGACGCCGACCTCGATGGTGTTCCTGGCGCCGATCATCTTGAGCAGGACGGAGAAGAACTGCATCTGGTCCGGGGACGATCCCATGAAAGACCTAGCCAGCAACAACACGCAACGTAAGCAGATTCCAGACGGTTACCTGTGATCATATATATGCAGAAGGTACCGTACGTACTTGGGATGCTGCTGTGTGATGAGGCTGAGCTCGCGCACGCGCTCGTGCTCCCGCGGGTACACCGTCGTCTCCAGCACGTACTGCATGCGCACGCAGATTAATTAATCTCAGACTCATCAAAGGACACCAGGCCCACAATTTGAAGAGCTCATGTGCATCATACGTACCTCCAGGATCGAGTCGTCGGCGAGGAGAGTGTTGCTGTCCGGCCGGTACGTCGCCATGGATCTCTCTCTCTCTCTCTCTCTCTCTCTCTCTCACGTAGTGTGAGTGTGCGTGTCTGCTATCTATGGTTCTACACTATGTACATCTATGATCTATATGTCTTGTCTCTTTACATGTGCGGTGCGAATTCGACGAGGGTTCACATATCGATCCCGTCGCTGTGACCATCAGCTAGGTAGCTTGATGCCCAAGCCCAATAAATGGTTGGTGAGGTAATCGTAACAAATAAAACGGGGAAATCCAGCTTGAATTGATGTCCTCTTACTGGAGTTGATGTATTTGTTGGGATCAGACAAGCTCGTGTCATGTTATATTATATTTGTGGCATTACGTTTCCGTCACGGTGGCAGTGTGATGCACCACCAGTACAGTTCTCATTATCAGCGGCCAGCTCATCCTGTCCTAAAAAGAAAAACAGTCAGCTCATCATCAATCCAATAGCAAGAATTTTCCTTCTGTAAGGGGATAGAAGGAAATCTGGTGTGGGGTAGCTGGCTCAGGTTTTTTTGTGGTAGAGGCTACAGGTTTTGTGCGTGTTTGGTTATTGGCTACTCCCGTTCATGACGTAGTTATCCATATTTTGGAGGGGATATCACTCAGTTTCGAATAAGCAACACTAATACAGAACATGCATTCATACACGAGACTGAAATAGACCATTGCACACGATAAATCTTACTGTTACCATGTAAGAACGGACGACACACTTCTAGAGCGCACACGGTTTCTTTAAGTGTTTGCAATGGGGTAAACTTTCGATCTGGTGTGTAAGTACCGTTGAGATACATATCTTGTATATCCGGATGTATATCCTATGTAGTTATTGTATAGCGATAGCCTCCTTCCTTGTATAGTCGAGGACGTGGCCTATATATGTACCGCCATATGCATCCGATCAATACATCGAGCATTGCATCTCATTCTACATGGTATCAGACACCTCCTAGATCATAAACCCTACCCGCGCGCCGCCTCTCTTCCCCGTGCGCCGCCCCCTTCCCCACCCCTAAACCCTAGCCGCGCCGCCTCTCCTCCCTCTCCAGCCGCGCGCCGCCTCCCCTTCCCCACCATGTCCACCCCTAGCTCCAACCCCTTCGCCGACTCCTCCATCCCCGACCCCACCCAGCTCCGCGCCGTCGCCATCAACGACCATGTCCCCGTCAAGCTGTCCACCACCGCCGCCAACTACCTCGCCTGGAAGACGTACTTCTACCTCCTCTTCCGCGAGTACAACCTGCGCGACCACATCGACGGCACCGCCGACCTCCTCGCCCGCGACTCCGACTGGCTGGCCATCGACACCACCATCATCCGCTGGCTCTTCCTCACCGTCTCGCCGGACATCTTCCAGACCGTTGTTCGGGAAGGCGATGATGCCCGCACGGTGTGGGGAAAGATCAACGGCCTCTTCACCAATAACAAGCTCCAACGTGTTGTCTTTTTGCAGCAGGAATTCTTCGGCACACCCCAGGGCGATCAAACCTTGGACGCCTACTGCCTGCGCCTCAAGGCTATCTCCGACGAGCTCCAGGACCTTGGGTTCCGGATTGGCGACGAGCTCCTCCTCTCCACCCTCACCGCCGGCCTCAGCGAGGATCTCGACAACGCCGCCTCCAACCTCACCCTCATGTCCAACCCGACGTTCGAGCGAGCGGTCGACTACCTCCGGCTGGAGGAGCGCCGGCTGAAGGGTGTGCGCAACCGGGCGTTTCACACCGCTCTATGGGCCAGCGGCAACAGCGTTCTTCCTCATGGCGGAGGAGCTCCACCAGCGCCCACCCCCGCCCCTCCATACCCTGCGTCTCAGCCGCACCAACACCAAGGAGGAGGGGGCGGTGGCCGTGGTCGTGGCCGTGGTGGTGGCCGTTGACAAAGGATTAATTTGTCAATGCCTACAGATCGTAGACTAGGGTTTTGCTGGAAGTAGAGGGCAAGTAGATCTCGAAGGTTTCAGCCGAAAAGTACTCGCTGATTACGAAAACAAGGGTTCTGTTGACAATAGATTCGATCCTTTCTTCGTCCCTCGACTCCCCTTATATAGAGGGTGGAGCCGAGGGTTTCATAATACACAAGTTACAGAGTTCGGGAGGGTTTCGTACCCAACCCGTAAGATTACAAGTCTCTATATTTCCTAATACAATCTATCTTTCCTTAACACTAAATGGGCTTCCGAATCTTCTTATTCTTCGAGTTCTGGGCCTTCAGTAAACCCCGGGTACCATCTTTGGCAGGCCCATTGGGGATGCCTATGTCAGTAGCCCCCGAGATTTTTCTTGAATCGAAGAATCGGGGAAAATCTCCAACTTTAATCATTCAATAACCATGTCGAATTTTAATACATAGCTCTTTGATATGCAAATATTATTTAACTGCTCTAGTGGCAATCCGCAAAAACCTACTTCAAGATCACGTCCCTGGACATGATCTCGGGATACTGGTGTAAACTTCGACAGGTGTTGCTTAAGGTCTTACCATTCTGTCGAGTCCCAGTCATATTTTATCGGGTACCTAACGCGTCCGTTAGGACTTTTCTTCGTATCTGTTGATACGGAAAAAAGTAGCAACCGCCGTCAGAGACGGTGCCACGCCGCTCAGAACGGATCCGGGGTCTTACCTTCGCAAAGTTTTGCGGCATTCACAGATTTATTCGCGACTTCTAGCGCTCTGAGAATATATTGTCGAGTGCTTTTTTTGGAATAGCATATTTTATCGAGTCATATTTGATGACTTATTTTATCTTCCCGATGGGAGTATATGTAGAGTTATCTATATAACTCGAAATATACTCACTTCTTTTCTTTCTTTTGGTCTAAATTCATCGGGTACGCGAACAGCGTTCCCGATGGGAGTAGCCCCGAGGCTACAGCCAAGAACTTGTGCTTGGGTGTAGGCTCCACAGATTAATATCCTCTGCCACTATATTGGTAATCCTTCTCGAGATTTTTATATCTATCGGGTGCGCGACCAGCGCTCCCGATGGGAGTAGCCCCCGAGGCTATGAGCAAATGCTTGCATTTGGTCATAGGCTCTCACCGTTTCTATTTTGTCATACTCGAAGTTTTCTCTATTTCCAGAGTAGCCCCCGAGCATTTGGGCAAAAACTTGTATTTGATCAAAGGCTCTCAAAATAATCTTGCGTTGTCGATATTTTCACCAGGCTTCTTAGTCGAGTTTTTCTTTTACCTCAGTGATGTCATTGCTGATGATAGCCACGATTTCTGTATTGGAAACATGCGAAAACCGCTCCTTTCACTGCCTCGTGGGTCCAGATTCCCCATCCGATGGACACGTCGTGCAAGTGGGGGACACACGTCTCCCGCTTTTACTGGCACATGTACTGCAGGTCCTGTAATTTCTCATCATAATGAAATTACCTTTTACCCCTTGACTACGTGTACAACATCTACTCCACAATTTCTTCATCCGACGGTGCGTCGTTTCACCGCACCTGCATATAAGGTCATCTTCTTCCTCAATCAACACTTTCACCTGCGCCGCACTTCTGTTCTGCAAAAATCCTCCATTGCTCTCATTGCTCTGTGCGCTCCTCCAAGCTCGTGCTGTTCTGCTCCATTCTAGTGGAAATCATCACCCTCGCGACACATCCAGCACAGCACTCCAACAATCCCCAATGGCCACCGAAGATTTGGAGTGGGAGAGATCCAAGATCTCCAGCCAGGACATGAACCTGCTGAAGAGGCTGGGGTTCACCAAGAAGAAGGACGCGCTGCGCTTCCCCCACGAGGAAATCTACCCATATCCTCCAATAGAGTACCGGGTTAGTTTCGTTGATCATCTCATCCGCGGTCTTTCCCCTCCTATCCATGAGTTTCTTCGCGGTCTTCTCTTTGTTTATGGGCTTCACCAGCTGACGCCCAATTCTATCTTGCACGTGTCGATTTTTATTACATTGTGCGAATGCTTCCTCGGAGTCCAACCTAATTGGGCTCTGGAAACATCTCTTGCCTCCGCCGTAATGGCTCCCACGGCGTCGCCTATAATATTGGCGGCGTCGTTATCTGTTCGTTCCGACGTCGATTACTTCGACACCCTTCCGCCCAAGGGTGGCGCAAGAAGTGGTTGTATGTGCACGAAGAAAGCTCTGATTCAATAGAATACAACATCGCCCCCTTCGACGGAAAAACCAAAATTGTTCGCCGCCGCTCCTAGGATGCTGAAGCTACCGAAGAAGAGAAGTTGGCGACAGAGACGCTGATGACTCGCATCCGTGAGCTTCAGAGTACCCGTGGCAAGAAGCTATCGGGTATCCAAATCACAGCCTACTTCCTTAGGATCAGAGTGCAGCCTCTGCAAGCTCGAAAAAATACCCTTTGGACATATGCTGGTGATGAGGACGTCGAGAGGCTCTCCACATCTTCCTGCGAAGGACTTGGAGAAGCTGATTCGAAGAATCTCCAAGCTTAACAAGAAAGACACCGTTCCGTCTTCTTGCAAAGTTAAGCCATTTTGTAGCGCCAATCCTCTTCCTGAGGTAATTGTTCTTCGCCGCTATTATGCTGTCTTCCGGAATTATTTCTGTCGACCATTTTATTGATAGCGAAATATAACTGCTTTGTCGATATTTTTTATGTTCCACAGGGTCACCTTGTTCTATCTTCTCTTCCTCCCCTTCCCGAGGGTGGGCAAGTCGAAGAACGGGTTGTTGTCACCGACGACAACCAGGGTGCTTCTCGCCCTGAAAGTGGAGTCGGGGTTCCCAAAAATCCGCGACTTCTCTTGAAAAAGAGAATGAAACAGAGGTTACTTCGTCGACACGCTCGTCTCTCCCCGCTGCTTCTCCAAGAGGCAAGAGGAATAGGGATGAAACTATCAACTCTGGCGCCTCCAAAGCTGATACTTCCCGTGCTGAAAAGACTGCACCCGATGCCGGGGAGAAAACTTTGGATCTTTACGATGCTGCTTTTATCAGCTCGTAAGTTTTTTAATGCACTGTATTTTTTTTCATTGTCGATGCTTTTTGAAATTGCTATTTATCATGTTGCTATATTTGTTGCAGTGACGATGAAGAGGAAGATGCACCTATTGACGAGACTTCTCGGACGAGCACGTCTCGTACTGTAGTTGTCTCCGAAGCTCGTCATGATGGCGATGAAACTTCACCTCCTCAACAAAACCCTGAACATCCAACACCAGCTGTGAGCCCCCAGCCTCCTTCCCCGAAGAGAGCCAGGGTAGAATCAACCGAGGAACCAACCATACTAGCTAGTTGTTCCTCGACTCCTTTGATGGAAGAAGTAAGTTATCTTCTTTGTTCTGTATTGGCTTCATTTTTCTGAACTTCCCTCCGTTTCTTCATGATGTCGAAATTTTCCACTTCTTATATTGATCCTCTTTTTATGATTTTTCTTTAGCCTTTCATGAAGGAACTTATCCGTTTCGGTACCCAATTTATCGGGTACCGCGAATATGCCGTCAAAGTGGAAGGTACCCTCTTTTTTCCTTGTCGAATATATTCTGTCGCTATTTTTGCTGCAGTTCTTTTACTCGCCTGCGTTACACTGGCAGAAAAACTTGCGGAAGCCAACAAACGTGCTGACGCTCTTGCTACTGAGTTAGAGCAAAGCGAGACAGCACGCATGAAAGCCGAAGCTAAAGCTGCTACCGTCGAGGATCTTCAAAAAAGACTCGACGATGCGGAAAAGGCTCTAGAAGAAAATGTAGCTCAGCATTCTGCTCGTGAAGAAGAAATCCTTGGTCGACTGGAGTCGCAGAGTCGACGTTTTGTTTGTAAGTGTTCACACCCTTGCTGCTTTCACGCGTCGTATTTTGGCCTCGTTTTCTCCTTTGAGTAACTCTATTTTATGCTTTAAGCAGGGAGAACACACCAAGAGTACGAACTGGAAAATCCTGAAGATGACGAGCTTCTTGACGCGCTTTCTCTCCTTGAAATCCATAGTACGGAAGCTCGTAACGGCCTAGCTGAAGCTGGCCTGTCGCGGCTTTTCCCCTATTTTTTCAAGAAAAAGGAGGAACCCGCAGTCTTTATTGATCTCGCCAAGTGCTTCACTTCCAACGAAGACCTTGGACTCCAACTTCGCCAAGAGGGGCTAAAGGTTGGTGTCGAAGGTACGATGGCCTTGATTGCGGAGAGTCAACAACACGTCGACTGGTCGAGGGTTGGCAACACAGGGGAGATCGAGACGAAGAAATGGCAGTCGCTGATTAAAGCGGCGAAGCCCAGTTCGAAGAAAATCCTTGCCACCCTTGGATATAAACCAGCTCCTGCTCCAAGTTCTTCAAAGCCGGAGGTCAAGTAGACCACTTTGCTTTTTCTTTTAGTTCTTTCTTTTGGCACTGTCGCCGTAATGTCGGTGGTTGCTTCAGTAGTTGTCTAGAGATCCTTCTTTTGTAATAGACATGTACATACCTTGAGAATGAATGGAAATCTATCTTTGCTCAATGATTGATATCGAAAATTTTGTTTTCAGTTGATTTTTGACAACTATACTTCAACTCCTGGTCCTTCCGAGGTTTTTCCTTCATCTCGTTCGAAGAAAACATCGCTGTCGAATTTATTGAAGATTCTTCGAGTAAAAACTCAGCAGGATTTGGAAGAACTTCGACAACAGCTCCAATCCACGAAGAAGCAGTCACTTATGCTCATGGAACAATCTCGAAAATCTTCTGAGAGGGAAAAAATTGCACTCCAACAAGCTCAAGATGCCATAGCTGAAAAGGACTCCGCCGTTGCTAAAGCTGCTGCAGCTACATCTCGAGAGAATTTTATGGTCTGACGATGCTAGCTTGGATATGGCAGGTGTGCTTCATTATCTTTGTCGTGCTTTATTTTCATTTTTTTTGCTTGCCTCTTCGTTGCCCGCTGATTCTTTCAAAAATAGGTTCCTTCTTGGATGCTGCTACCGAAGATGAGCGTGTTGAAGCGCGATCCAATGCGCTTCTCAAACTTGCACGTGATCATGGTTCAAACTGGGCACGCCCGAACGGACTCCGATCGTCGGTTTCAGGATCGCGCACTCCGGTTCGCGATTATCTCGACTTTTGTACAAGGACCTTGTCTCTGGTCTATGGCACCATGTTTCCTCGTAATAAGATGCCGGAGACTCTTCCTGCCTTAATGGACAAATTTCGGGATGCTCCTCGGATCCACGCCTTTGTGCGGGCCCAATTAGCTGCTGGTGCAAGGTTTGCTATGATCATGATCAAAATCTGCTACCCAAAGTTAGACGTGGGTCAAGTTGTTCCAAAGTGCTTGGCCAAGATGGCGAAGAGGAGGAAGAACTTCAGCAAATATGACGACATTGTGACCCCTGTTGCCGAAGATATGATGGATGAACTTCTTCGGATGGACGCCGAATTCTTCGTGAAGGGCAGCTACGCTGAGCATAGCACTCGTGCTATAAATAATGAATGGTTGACGATAGATAATATACTAGGCAACCCGTGAAGATTTGTTGCTCCAAGGATTGTATCTTGTGTGTAATAGACATAATCTATATTGTAAAGTCACTATATTTTTGTTTTTCAAAGCCAAGCCCCCGGGCGTTTTGATGGCGATGTTTTCTTTTTATAATGCGAGGTTGTCCCAAGGCAAGATAAATTATATTTGTGTACTATGTTTGCGGGCACGAGCCCCCGAGCTTTATGTTGACCGCTATTTGGCGACATCTTTTTTATTTTGGCGAGGTACTTTATACCAAGGCGAGATATTTTGCAAGTTGTATTTGTTGGCACTATGTATATATATATATATATATATATTGTATCTTCTGGGTAGAAGCCCTCGAGCTTGTCGAAAAAGATATATAATTCCACTATCTTTATTATATTGCAGCACCGCGAGCCCGCCTCATTAAAAACCTTTCCTGGCCCCACTCGGTGGCCCGGGAAAAGAGTGCGTCCGAAAACTCGGGCGTTTCACATTGTATGTTTACAGAGGAGACTATATTTCGGCATCTAAGCGTAGAAACGCCTGCTGCGCCACGTTCCAAGGGTTTGGCTCGGCAATCCTGTCTTCTTGTCCTTGATTCGTATGCTCCTCCTTCGATTACTTCTATGACGATGTAAGGTCCAAGCCACGGTGACTCGAGTTTTTCATGACTTTTTTGATTGAGTCGTAAAACCAAGTCCCCAACTTGAAAAGATCTTGGTCGCAAGCGTCGACTGTGGTAGTTTTTCAGGTCCCGTTGGTATTTGGCGACTCGTGATAATACTTCATCTCGAGCCTCATCAAGTGCGTCAACATCATCCTCCAAAGCTCTTCTCGAAGTTTCTTCGTCATATTCTGTAACTCTTGGAGAATCATGCTCTATTTCTATCGGCAATGCTTCAGCTCCATGGACCAGGAAAAACGGCGTCTCCTGCGTTGCCGTGTTTGGTGTTGTTCGAATACTCCACAACACGCTTGGCCTCCCGGCCAAGTATGCCGAGCTTTTCCAATGGTCCCAACAGCGCTTCTTGATACCATTGCGGATGATGCCATTGGCTTTCTCAACTTGACCGTTGGTCTGTGGATGCGACAGACGCAAAACTCAATTTAATGCCCACTTCTGCGCAATACGCTTTGAACTCCTTGGATGTGAAATTACGCCATTGTCTGTGACTATGCTATGGGGAACTCCAAATCGAAAGACAATGCTTTTCACAAACTTAATTGCCGATGCGCCGTCCGGTGAATTTATCGGCTTTGCTTCTATCCACTTGGTAAATTTGTCGACAGCAACGAGCATGTACTCATATCCTCCTGGCAAAGGTTTGTGTAGTTTTCCCACCATATCGAGACCCCATTGAGCAAAGGGCCAAGACAATGGGATTGGCATCAGTTCTGCTGCCGGAGAGTGAGGTTTGGCGGCGAATCTCTGGCACGCATCGCAAATTCGCACTATTTCCTTCGCGTCCTCAATTGTTGTTAACCAATAGAATCCTGCCCTAAAGACCTTGGCCGCAATAGCTCGACTGCTTGCGTGATGCCCGCATATTCCTTCGTGTACATCTTTCAGGATTATCCTTCCTTCTTCGGGTGTGACGCACCTCTGTAGCACACCCGAAATACTTCGTTTGTACAACTCTCCTTTGATCACAGTAAAAGCTTTAGATCGTCTAATTATGCGTCTTACTTCAACTGGATCGTCGGGTATTGTTTTCCTCAAGATATATGATATGTAGGCTTGCATCCATGGAATTTGCACCATCATGACTAGCTCCTGCTCTTTTTCTTCTTCCAGTGCTTCTTTTGCAGTACTCGAGGGTTTATCATCCTTCTCCTTCTTCTTTGGTTTCATTGGCTTTGTTGATCTCTCGCTTATTTCTTCCCAAAACACGCCTGGAGGAATCGCGAGACATTGCGACCCGATATTTGCAAGAACATCGGCTTCATCATTGCTCAACCTGCTGATGTGGTTTACCTCGCATCCATCAAACAGCTTTTCCAGCTCATTATACATCTCCTTGTATGCTATCATACTCTCGTTGACTGCATCACATTGATTCATAACCTGCTGTGCTACCAACTGTGAGTCACCGAAGATTTTCAGTCGGGTTGCACGCTTTCGCCATCTTCATCCCATGTATCAGAGCTTCATATTCTGCTTCATTGTTAGATGCGTTTGGGAACGTCATCCGTAAGACATACTTCAATTTGTCGCCTTCAGGTGATACTAGTATCACGCCTGCTCCAGTGCCTTCTAACCTTTTGGACCATCAAAATTCATGGTCCAGGTTCTCGATAAATCTGGAGGCCCTGTGTTTTGTAGCTCCATCCACTCTGCGATAAAATCTGGTAGGACTTGCGACTTTATTGCTTTTCTTTTTTCATACGTGATGTCCCGAGGGAAAGCTCTATTCCCCAAAGGGAGACACGACCCGTAGCTTCTGGGTTGTTTAATATATTTGATAGAGGAGCTTCATTGACCACTATTATCGGGTGCGCTGAAAAATAATGTCGCAATTTTCTTGCTGTCGTAAATACTCCATACGCCACTTCGGGGGTACCGTTGTTTTGAAGGCGACGCACTTCACCGATGAAATATATGGCCTCTGTACTCCGTGGAGCTTTCCTTCTTCTCTCTCGACTACGAGCCGTGCGACCACCTGAGGCGTGGCTGCTATGTATAAGAGGAGAGGTTCTTTCTCTTTGGCGCCACCAAGATTGGTGGTGTCGAAATTGTGCGCTTCTCGAAAGCTCTATCTGCTTCCTCGTTCCATTGAAATTTCTCCCCCTGTTTGATCAATGCATAGAACGGCAGCGCTTTTCTCCCAGCCTGGCGACGAATCTGCTTAAAGCCGTGACTCGCCCGTCATTGTTGTATTTCTTTCAATTTTGTCGGCTTCCTCATAGTTACGATGGCCTGTATTTTTCGGGATTGGCTTCAATCCCTCTTGCGATACTAAGAACCCGAGAAGTTCTCCCCAGGAACGCCAAAAGAGCACTTTGTCGGGTTCAGCTTAAGGCAGAACTTGTCGAGGTTGTCGAAGGTTTCCTTCAAATCTTCGATCAGTGTTGTCCCCTTCTTTGATGTTATCACGACATCGTCAATGTAGACTTGTACATTTTTTTCAATCTGTGTTGCAAGGCACTTCTGCATCATCCGCTGATATGTTGCTCCCGCGTTTTTCAAACCAAAGGGCATTGTTCTGTAGCAGAACACGCCATAAGGTGTTATGAACGCTGTCTTAGCTTCATCATCTTCTTTTAATCTGATATGGTTATAACCAGAGTATGCGTCCAAGAAGGAAAGACGTTCACATCCTGCCGTGGAGTCGATGATTTGATCGATCCTTGGGAGGGAAAGTGATCCTTAGGACAATGTTTATCGAGACACGTAAAGTCGACACACATGCGAAGGACTTTCGTGTTTTTCTTCGGCACCATCACTGGGTTGGCTACCCACGTGGCTTAGATATCTCTTTGATAAAACCAGCATCTTTGAGTCGATCTATTTTCGATAACATAGCTTTGCGGTTTGGTTCCGAAAAACGCAAAGGTTGTTTGATTGGTCTCGCGAGAGGATCCAATTTGAGGTGGTGCTCGGCAAGTTCCCTGGGTACTCCTGGCATGTCAGCTGGACACCATGCGAAGATTTTCCAGTGCTCACGGAGGAACTCGACGAGCACGCTTTCCTATGCGAGATCCATGTTTGCTGCAATGGATGTCGTTTTCTTTGGGTCTGTCGGGTGGATCTGCACCTCTTTTGAATCCTTGGCAGTATTGAAGGTTGGTTCCCGAGTGACCTCCCCGCATCCGGCAGCACATCATAATCAGTGAGCTTTGGCGCCATATATTCTACCTGCATCCCGAAAGTTTCGACGTCGATGAAAATCCTTGTCGCACTTATCGAGCGAAACTCCCTTGATTGTGATTGGTCCTTTAGGTCCAGGCAACCTCCACAATAAGTACGTGTAATGAGGTACCGCCATAAACCTGGCATATGCTGGTCGTCCCAACAAGGCGTGATATTGCGATGGGAAATCCACCACTTCAAACTCTAAGTTCTCTATCCTGTAGTTCTCTCGGGTTCCAAACTGAACGTCGAGATTGATCTTTCCCAGCGGATAGCTTGGCTTCTCTGGCATGATCCCATGGAAACGTGTGTCAGTAGGTTTTAGATTTGCAAGGGATATGTTCATCTTCCTCAATGTATCTGCATACATAAGGTTTAAGCTGCTGCCACCATCTATGAAAACTCTCGACACATCAAAACCAGCAATTACTGCGGGTAAGATAAGTGCATATTGCCCTGGTCGAGGAACTTGCTGCGGGTGATCCGCAATTGTGAAGCCAATGTCCTGTCCCGACCAATTTAGGTACTCTTGTTGGTGGAGGCATCTTCTCTGCCATGAACACTTGCCGCGAGATTACTTTCTGCCCTGTTAGATGGCCTATCTGGATCATCGAGACCGCACCATTGGAGTTGGGATCAACATATGGAGGTGGATGTGGTGCTGCCGCTATTCTGAGCTGGTGCCGATTTTCGTCCGTAATTGCGGGAGGAGGTGGGAGGTGGATCTCACTCCTTGGCCCCTGGGGGTTCTGTTCATTGCTTGGGCATTTGCAATTCCTGCGGCTCGCAACATTGCCTGAAAATTGCGGCAGTCTTTTTGGAGATGTCCTGACTGCCTCTTTCCGTTGCTGACGAGATAAAAGTGCATCTGACACGGTCCGTTCATCATTTCCTCGGGAGACACATAAGGTCTCTGAAACCTTGGTCCACTATTTTGCCTGTTACCGTGAAAATCACCTCTATTGTCGCCTTGTTGCTCATTACTCCTTTGGTAGTCATCTCGACTATTCCCTCCAGAGTTTCTCGGAAACCAGCCGATATGTGGCCAGGAGCATCATTATTGTAGAACTGGCGAGAAAATCGCCTTCTATTTTGAAAATTTCGACCGCGATCCTCTTCGGCGACCTATGTCGCTTGTTGTATATCGCGTCTTCTCCATCCGCCCACTTGTTTGCTATCTCCATCGTGCTGATATTGTCTTAGGGTTGGTTCTCCCCAAGTCCTCGACGAAATCTCCCGCCGAATTCTGCCACGAACGCGTCTATTGCTCTTTCGTCAGATATATCCTCTCCGAGTTTTTAATAATGTTCCACCTCTGTATATATTTTCTCATCGACTCGTCGTGTCGACACGCCCTCAACTCTTCCAATGACGCAGGTTTCTTGCAGGTGGATCGGAAGTTCCTCACGAAGATATCCTCAAAACTATCCCAGCTGTCGATGGAACCTGGGGAAGTTTCTTTATCCAAGATCTCGCGGCACCACTCAAGTGAACTTGGATACTTTGCATGGTTGTTGCTCTATTTCCTCCTATCAGCTTCACCATCTCGAGATAATCAACGAGCCAATCCTCGGGATCCTGCAGGCCGTCGAATTTCTTGAAATTTTCGGGTAACTTAAACCCTTTCGGGACTCGAGTCTTTCGAACTCGTCTCGTAAAGCACGGGAGCCCACACATATCTTCGTCAACAACTTTTGGTGAATGCTGATGTTCCCTTCTTTCTTGCCGCGCTCTATCCACTCTTGCTTGAGCCGCTGTATCTCTTGCTCCACTTGCTCTCGGTGGATCTTGCACTGCTGCAGTGGGTCGTGGACTATTTTGCCTTGGAGTTCCTTCGGGAGGTGTAGCTGCAAACGCCGTTCCCATGACTCCAACTCCAGCCATTGCCATATTAAACAATGCTTCTCTCGGGTCCCCAGGGGGTGGTCTGGACGCGAGGAGATAAGCTTGCGTCGCCATGTATCCAGCTTCTGGTGTTTTCGGGATAATATTTCCCCATGTATCGATCGTCATGATGGACATGTCGAGATTTTGAATTATGTTTCCTCTCTCTTCTTCAGGTATATTTTGGAGTCGAGATCTTGCTCTCCTCCGAGCGTCTCTATGACTATCTCCCGAAGTTCCTGATTGTCGACTGAGCTCTGCTCGACGCCTGCTTGACGCGGAGGCTGCCTCTTTTCTTCTATTCAGGGATGCTGTCTGTTTTTCCAGTTCCCTACTCACACGAGCAAGTCTATATTGATAGGCATGTAATTCTTCTGCGGTAGCAGTCGTGTTCATTGGTTCTGTCCCGTCCATGGCTCTTGCGGCCCTATTCCACGCTTCTTGCGGGAGTTGAACTCTTTCTCGAGGTGAGGACCCGACGTATTTAGTGCCTAGGCCTCTCTGAGATCGAGGGATCAACGTATGGATTTCCCAAATCGTCGAAATCCTCTGACGCTTGGTTGTGCTCGGTTTGTCTCTTCGATCGCATAGATCTGATGATATTTTGAGTATTGATTTTTATCAGGATTGGTGACACCATCATAGAGATTGGTGAAGACCTTTCCAATGGCAGCAGATTTGTCGATGAAGTTGAAGCTGTCGACACTGTCGGAGTCGCTGCTTATAACGGAGTCCGTACGACTCGAAGGATGTGTCGTGAAGATCTTGGCGAGCTTTCCGCTTGCCTTAGTGTCGATGAAGCGTGGCGACGAAAACTCTTCATCACTCGACGAAAAGTCAGAATCGATCGCTGAAAATTCCGACGAGATCGGAACTTCGATACGATAGGATCCTTCCTTGTTGACGCCAAATCGGAATTCTCCGAACGTCATGACGATGGGCTCCTCCAGATAAGCACATGCATCCAAACGGGAGGGCGGGTGAGGAATAAAATCGACTAGATCAGTTTTTTCCCGTTTACCTCGATCCATCGCATTGCTAGCCACCGACAAAGTCGACGATTCTGGACGTGTCATCGAGATCAGCTCCTTGCAACCTCTAATTCCCACCGACGGCGCCAATTGACAAAGGATTAATTAATTTGTCAATGCCTACAGATCGTAGACTAGGGTTTTGCTGGAAGTAGAGGGCAAGTAGATCTCGAAGGTTTGAGCCGAAAAGTACTCGCTGATTATGAAAACTAGGGTTCTGTTGACAATAGATTCGATCCTTTCGTCCCTCGACTCCCCTTATATAGAGGGTGGAGCCGAGGGTTTCATAATACACAAGTTACAGAGTTCGGGAGGGTTTCGTACCCAACCCGTAAGATTACAAGTCTCTATATTTCCTAATACAATCTATCTTTCCTTAACACTAAATGGGCTTCCGAATCTTCTTATTCTTCGAGTTCTGGGCCTTCAGTAAACCCCGGGTACCATCTTTGGCAGGCCCATTGGGGATGCCTATGTCAGCCGTGGCGGTGGCAGCAACGGCGGCCCCGGCATCGTCGGTCCGCGCCCCGGGTACTCCCACCCCACTCCGCCGTGGGCGGGCGGACACAACCCCCGGACGGGGTCGTGCACGCCTACACCATGCCCGTTCAGCGCCCCCCCCCCGTCCCCGGCACCATCGGCCCCCGTCCGCCGACGCACCAGGCCTTCATCGTCCCACCACCGCAGGCTCCCGCCGGCCTACCCTACGCTCCCGTCTACGGCGGCATGATGCCGCAGGCACCGCCGGCCCACTGGGACCCCGCGCTGTACACTGCCCTTCAGCACGCCCCCTCGCCGGGCGCTTACTCTAGCGGTGGCGACTGGTTAATGGACACCGGAGCCTCCGCACACATGGCAGCCCACCCGGGTAACCTTTCCACTTCATCTCCGACATCCAATTCCTCTCGCATCATCGTCGGTAACGGTGCTGGTATTCCCATCTCCCATATTGGTTCCACTCCTTTTCCTTCTAATTCCACACCATTGTCTCTTAATAATGTCTTAGTTTCGCCACATCTTGTTCAGAATTTAGTTTCCGTCAAAACTCTTTCTCATGATAACTCTGTAACTGTCGAATTTGACGCGTTTGGTTTTTCTGTAAAGGACGCCCGTACCCGGATGGTTTTGCACCGCTGTGAGAGTCCCGGCGACCTCTACCCCGTTCAACCGTCCTCCTCCACTCACGCTGCACCTCGGGCGCTCTCCGCCGACGTCGAGCTTTGGCACGCTCGCCTTGGCCATCCCAGCTCCACCTCGCTCCGCCACATCATGAGAGGCTTTTCTTTTTCATGTAATAAACTGGTGGCTCACTCCTGTGATGCCTGCCGACTAGGCAAACATGTTCGGCTTCCTTTTAGTAATTCATCCACAGTTGCATCTTTTCATTTTCAATTACTTCATAGTGATGTATGGACGTCCCCTCTACCAAGTCATTCTGGTTTTCTTTATTATCTCGTTATTCTTGATGATTTTTCTCATTTTGTCTGGACTTTTCATCTTCGTAAGAAATCTGACGTCGCCTCCACACTCACCGCCTTTTATTCTTATGTGTCTACGCAGTTCGGTCGCCCCATCCTCGCCCTCCAAACTGACAACGGCAAGGAGTTCGACAACACCACCATCCGCACCCTCCTCTCCACCCACGGCACTATATTCCGTCTAACTTGCCCATACACCTCCCAGCAGAACGGCCGCGCCGAGCGCGTCCTACGCACCCTTAATGACGGTGTCCGTACTCTTCTGTTCCACGCTCACATGCCCCCCCAGTTTTGGCCGGACTCCCTCTCCACCGCCACCCTCCTAGTCAACCTACGCCCGTGTCGCCCTCGCTGGAATTACACACCACATAACCTCTTGTTCGGTTCACCTCCCTCGTACAACGGTCTCCGTATTTTCGGTTGTCGCTGTTTCCCTAGCACCGCTGCCACCACCCCTCATAAACTCGCACCTCGCTCCATTCCGTGTGTATTTCTTGGTTACCCAGCTAACACCAAAGGCTACCGTTGATATGATCCGGTCTCTCACCGCGTCATCACGTCTCGGCACGTTTACTTTGATGAGCACTGTTTTCCCTTTGCACAGGAACAGGTGAGGACCCCTCCTCCCGCGACTGACAGTCCGCGGCGTCGCGGCCCTACCTTGGTGGAGGTCCCTGGCTCGGCAGCGCCCCGCTCCCTCTACCACACCTCCCTCCACGACGCCGCCTCGGGCCACCCCGCCCTCGAGCCCCGCCTCGGGCGCCACCGCCTCGCCGCCCGTCGAGCACACCTCGGGCACCGTCGTGTCATCCTCGGGCACTGCTGCGTCCTCCACCGCATCGCCCTCGAGCCCCAGCTCGGGCGATGCCTCGCCTCCGCGCCCGCCTCGCCTCCGCCCGGCCGACGGGCCCCCTCACGCGCGTCCGTGCGAGTATTCGCGTCCCGAGCACGCGGTACCCCTCGGACGAGTACGTCTGCACCGCGTCGACTTCCGCGCCTTCACCAGCCCTACCGTCGCCCTGCCCTCCTCTGCCCGGGCTGCTCTCCGCGACCCGCAGTGGTTTGCGGCCATGCATGACGAGTTCAACGCCCTGCAGCAGAACCAAACATGGACGCTTGTTCCCCGCCCACCTCACGCCAACATCATCACCGGGAAGTGGGTCTTCAAGCACAAGTTCCATCCGGACGGTACCCTTGACCGTCAGAAGGCGCGATGGGTGGTTCGCGGCTTTCGTCAGCGCGCCGGCGTCGAGTTCACCGACACCTTCCCCCCGGTTGTCAAGCCCGGGACAATCCGCACCGTTCTTTAGCTCGCGGTCTCCCGCGCATGGCCCGTGCATCAGATGGATGTCTCCAACGCCTTTCTTCACGGCCATCTCGAGGAGCAGGTCTTCTGCCAGCAGCCCACTGGGTTCGTCGACAACGCCCACCCCGACCATGTGTGCCTGCTCTCGCGCTCGTTATACGGGCTCAAGCAGGCACCACGCGCCTGGTACCAGCGCATCGCAGTGTTTCTTCACCAACTCGGCTTCCGCTCCACCCGCTCCGATGCATCGCTGTTCGTGTACAACAACGGCGACACCACCGCGTATCTGTTGCTCTACGTCGACGACATCATCTTAACGGCCAGCTCCACGGACCTACTGCGCCAGCTCACCGCCCGTCTTCGCGCCGAGTTTGCCCTCAAGGACTTGGGGCCTCTGCACTACTTCCTCGGCATCGAGGTCGTGCGTCGCACCGACGGCTTCTTCCTTCATCAGCGCAAGTACGCCCATGAGCTCCTGGACCGCACCGGTATGCTTAATTGCAAACCCGCGGCCACGCCAGTCGACACGAAGTCCAAGCTCTCCGCCACAGACGGTTCCTTGGCTACGGACGCGTCCTCTTACCGCTCCATCGTCGGTGCCCTGCAGTACCTCACCTTGACCCGCCCCGAGTTGCAGTATGCTGTTCAGCAGGTGTGCCTTCACATGCACGCTCCGCGGGATCCTCATTGGGCTGCGGTCAAGCGGATTCTCCGCTACATTCGTGGTACCATGGACTTCGGTCTCTCGCTCCATGCCTCCACCGCCATGGACATCGTCGCCTACTCGGACGCCGATTGGGCCGGCTGCCCCGACACGCGTCGCTCCACGTCTGGCTACTGCGTCTACTTCGGCCCTTCGCTCATCTCCTGGTCGTAAGCGACAGCCCACGGTATCTCGCTCCAGCGAAGCGAGTACCGGGCTGTTGCTAACGCGGTTGCCGAGGTCTCCTGGCTGCGGCAACTCCTCGTTGAGCTCATGTCCTGTCGCCAAAGCCACTGTGGTCTACTGCGACAACGTCTCCGCCGTCTACCTCTCCGCCAACCCGGTACACCATCGCCGCACCAAGCATATTGAGCTGGACATCCACTTTGTTCGGGAACAGGTGGCTCTTGGGCACATTCGAGTACTTCATGTGCCCACCTCCCAACAATTTGCGGATATCATGACCAAGGGTCTTGCCACGGCATCTTTTGAGGAGTTCCGGTCCAGTCTATGCGTTCGACCAGGCGACGCTTAAACTGCGGGGGGTGTTGAGATACATATCTTGTATATCCGGATGTGTATCGTCTGTAGTTATTGTATAGCGATACATATCTTTGTATTTACTATTGGGCCCGCCTCCTTCCTTGTATAGTCGAGAACGTGGCCTATATATGTACCGCCATATGCATCCGATCAATGCATCGAGCATTGCATCTCATTCTACAAGTACATGCAGGATTGAGTCGTCGGCGAGGAGAGTCTTGCTGTCTGGCCGGTACATCGCCATGGTGAGATATCTCTCCATATAAGTGTGAGGGTGTGTGTCTACTTTCTATAGCTCTACACCATGAACATCTCTTTGCCCTTGTCTCTTTACATGTGCGGTGCGAATTCGACGAGGGTTCACATAATCGATCTCATCACTGTGACCATGAGCTAGGTAGCTTCATGCCGAAGCCAAAGAAATAATGGTTAGTGTAATAGTAAGTAACAAATGACTCCGGGAAATCCAGCTTGAATTTAAATCCTTTGTCTAGATAAAGGGTATACATTAATATCAAAAGATACCAATTACATTCAGCATCTGCAACAATGCCCCACCCTAGTGGTAGTATGGATGCACACAGCTAAAAAAGAGTCCCACTACAACATTCTAGATCTAGCACAGCAATACAACCACCACCGTGACAACACCTGAAATACAGACTCTCTAAAAGCGACGGCTCCAAGAAGGGAACATCGCACCAGTGCCGTCGTCGCCCGACCAAAGGTCTTAGGTTTTCACCCTGAAGATAGTCGCCACTCTCAAACCAATGCATCCAACAAGGTCATTGCCAGGTACAACCAATTAAGGCCAGACCTTGGGTTTTCACCCTGAGATGTAAGACTCCGAACTTCACATGTGCTGCCGTCCCCACATGCATACCACTGCTGCGGAGCCCGGAATGCCAAGCAAATCCCTCAGCATCACGGAGACACGAACCTCCTTTAGCCAGTCCACCAACCCGGCCTTCAAGATATTCCTTCTTCTGTCTTCACCATGGACCAAAAAGTCACATGATGTCAACACAGAATAGAGCTTCGCGCCGCTCCCTCCGGAACCAAACGGTCGGAATAAAAACATGGGTGCGCGCGACCGAATACCACAATACCACCCGATCCAGCAAACTCCAGGCAAAAGATGCACTGTTCCATTTGCCGACGGAACTTTCCGGAATTCATCTCTCCAGCCAGATCAAGGCAAACTGACCTCCGCTAGATCTTCATCTTCGCTTGCGAGAAACCTGAGGACCGTCACCAAAAACAAAGCAAGACCAGCAGCCCCCACGCTGCCAGTCCCTCCTGGATCACCAGGGAAGAGAACGGCGGCGCGGATCATGCCTACCACCGCCGAACCGTCACCGGGAGCGGAGGCCGCCACCACTCCACCGAATCCTCCATGGCTACCGACGGAGAGCATCAGGCCCCGGCCAAGTAGCCGTGCCGCCCGGCTTCCTCCACCGGCGCTTCATCACCTCCCATGGAACGCCGCCACGAAAACCCTCTCCTCCCCTTTGTCGTTCGACCGAAGGGGCGCCGCCACTGCTGCCGGGGCCAGGGCCAGAGCCGGGGCCAAGGCCAGGGCCGGGGCCAGGCCAAGGCTAGCAGTAGCGGCGGCTGAGGTGCGGCGGTTCGGGGGCGACTGCTCGAGGCGGGGTGGTCGGATCCTCCACCGCCGCCCGGGAGGGGGGCGGGAGAGGAGGAGGCGGCGGCTAGGTCAGGAGCCGCCAGGGGAGCTGGGTAACGCCTCTTTCTGGAGTTGATTGACTAGAGCAACTACAATACTATATACTACTATATAGTAGTAGGGGATAAGCTTACATGACATTTTTGCCTCTTGAAGCTATCTCACTGACTCTGGAGTGGCGTCGTTTGCGCCTGAGTCCTCAAACATGTTGCGAATCAGCGGTTCAATGTGTTTTCTACTAGTCGGTTCACCAAGATCTCGCACGTGGCTCAAAGAAAACCACTCGCTACTTCCATCCATGGCCCAATGACAATCTGTAAAGACTTGCTTGCAACCAAATCAAACTTCTGCCACACATGCACAATCTATTGATACTCGCTCTCAACTTCGCAAACGTTCAAGAATATTAGCCAACAACTCAATGACAATCTATAATACTCTTTCCGTTTCTAAATATAAGCCATATAGTTTTTAGCACGGAAATTAAAGAACGTATATTGAGAGAAAACCAGGTTTAGGCGGAATACCCCCTATATTTGACATCAGAAAATAAAGGATTTTGCATAATATAAGAAAATATAATCAAATTCCTATAAAAAAATCCATACAAGCGGTGTGTCGCGCTAAAGCTTATATTCTAGAATTTTTCTCAAAAAAACATATGGCTTATACTCAGAAAACGGAGGGAGTAGTATTCAACAATCATAAAAAACACAATGACACGTACGGATGAGTTTAAAATAAATGGAAGCACACACGCCTATGCATTGGCAAAAACATTAACTAAACTAGATGATACCCCGCGTGATTGCTGCGGGAAACATTGTTATAAATTTAGGTCCACTCTACATATTCACTGTTTAAATTTGATTAGCCACTACATATTCACTGAAAAAATGCTAAACTGAATAAATAATGATTGTGTCAACCATTTGTTTTGCATGCTACTATTCTAGGTAATTTTGGGTTCTAGCCACCAGCCCACCACCTGGCTCCGGGAAGCAAGACTTGGCGATGAGGAATTGAAGTCATGCGATGCTTCAATACTGGGACACACTAATTAGCTCACAAAGAACATCTTGCAAGTTCTTGAGATCTTGCGTAACATTGAATGCATGTGAAGTTCGAGAGCGAGATGACAATGACTCCTTTCTATGAAACCAAACACGTAGGAAGACGAAAAGCTTAAGAAAAAGTTCGTTTCTTTTGGATCTTGGTAATACTATCTTTACACCACTTATATACATATCAAATGGGATATTTGTCAGTTAATAAAAACATCTTTAACTGCTCACAAAAAGTGAATAACTGTGTCAACAGGAAGTATGTAATCAAAAGGAAAAATTATCAACAATAATTACATAATCTGCTGTTTAATTGTCTGCTCCTACTATCAAATGAAGGAAGTTTGAGCAATTGAATAGATACATCATACTGTTCCGTTCTCAGCTGTGGTCGCGCCAAACAAAATTTCAGGATATAAACCGTGCAGTGCAGGTAGATATCAATAAACAATTAGCTTTCAAACGTACGTCTTGGTATTCCTGTGTTGATTGGTGATAGATACCTGACAATATAAGCACATAAAATGTTTCCGCGCAACTCAAAATAGCATGATAGTTCCGATTCTGAGATTATACGGTCAGCGGAGATATATTTTTCAGAGATAGAATACCAAATAAGATCTGTGCAAAAACAGTGCAATCCTGCAAAGAAAATGGAAGAGGAGATCTGATTGGGGATATTTTCAAGAGATGGGATACTAAATAAGGTCTGTGCAAAATCAGTACGATCCTGCAAATAAAATGGAATAGGATACTAAATAAGATCTGTGTGAAATTAAAAGCAATCCTGCCAAAGAAATGGAAGAACTTGAGTTACCTCCCATGGAGGACAACATGGTCTCCCTCAATACAATCGTTTAGAGCACATGAGGCACATCCATAAAAAATACCTTTGCGCAAACGAATATAAGTTCTGGGACCTGTGGTATACCTACAATCCTAGATCGAGTCACTTTTTGTTGCAGCCTCTAACTCAGATACGGGGGAGAGGAAGAGATCCTCCTCACGTATGGCTTTATGTTTGTTTCTTCTTGGAGACAAAGGGCCGGACGGGTGAATTGGTCGTGCAGGATTTTTCGGGAAGCTGCACGAAACTACGTATTAATTGTCTGGGCAAGCCTCCATTTGGGATGAGGAACTGGCGTAAGTGCTGGTTAGTGCGGGTATTTTTTGGAAAGCTGAAAGGAACGACGAACTGAATAAAATGGTTGCCTGTAATTTTTTTTGTGACATGGCAAGTTTTGTGGGGTGGAAATTAAGGCTAGCTGAGGTGGCAGGTTTGTAGTGCAGGCCCACCTAATGATGTGGATAACTTGCATGTTTAGAGAAATAGGTAGTGGGGATGAACTTCTTAGTTATATAGAGTAGGATTGTTCACACACAACAAAAGCCCACAACCATTTCTAACTGCTAAACTTTTTCATCAGTCGGCCACCATATGGAGTGGCGTGCCAACGCACCTACCATTGTTATCAATGATAAATTCTTATAGCTCAAACGTGCTGGTGATAAGAAAGATCATGAGAGCTATGATTTGTATCTTGATTAAACAACACAAGAGTTTGTTCGACTCGAAAAGAAATGAGCGAGTTTGAGTGCCTTATGTGGCTCAAAGGAAAAAAAATAGGCTAATAGCCAACACAAGCACTCCTTATTTAGGTTGACAACTTAAAATAATATAATTATGGTATATATTAATATTCTCAAATAAAATTATGATATATACTCAACAGAACTATGGCAATTTATTACCTTATATGATGTCGATGTGTTCTTTTTTTCCTCCTTTCATGTGCAATCAATTTTGGTAGCTTGATTGTGATTTATTAGTTATTACTCCCTCCATCCCGATTATTAGGCCCTCGGCGTATCTCTAGGTTGTTGATTTGACCAATATAATACAAACAATATAAGACAAAAGTTATACCATTAGAAAATATAAAATCTAAGGTTTCTAATGATATATCTTTTCTAACATACAATTCATAAGGTTGATCAAATTAACTACCTAGAAATATGCAGACCTAACCGGGATAGAGGGAGTAAGAAAATTTGGAAACTTGACTTATTCTCTATATACTACAACTATGGATGGGATGAGATTTATTCCTTTCGATATGTAGTGCTTGAAGTTTAATAAGGTTGTAACTAATTCAGAGTCAACTGATGTCAGTGTCACAGTTTTGTACTGTGTGAGAAATATTTTTGTTGGACTCTAATTATATTGAAAAATCTTAGTGCAGCGGACTTGCGACTAGTAAAATATCAGCTCGACTTGCAACTGAATCAGTTGCAACCTATTTGTAACTGAAAAAATCTCAGCTACAACATCAATTGCAACGAAAATCTTAGTTGACTAATAGGGTTCATGAACCGCGATGCAAATATGTGTTCTAAGGTTTGACTAAGCACTAAGTTAATTCCTAGCTAGCCGAGAATTAGAAATTCTGATTTAACAAAGTAAATTTAGAGGGTTAGTTTATTACTTCTGCAAATGTACACCTTCTATATGTTGGTGATGCTATTTTCCTTCTATATGAAAATAATATTGAAATTTTCTTGTTCTGCTTAGCTCTAAACTAGCTCAATTGAGATCGACTCGAGATCATTACAAGCAAAATATGACTCTACTTTTACAGCTCGGCCTTTAAATTCACTCAATTTAAATTCGCTAGTATTTTTATTTTTGAACGAGAAAGTTCGTTAGTATGAGCTGAGTAATTTAATTTGCTCGACATCGATTCCTTTGCAACACTAGTATGTTGCACGTGCAATGCACGTGTTAACTCATATGAATTTTATTAGGTGTCCAAAAAAAATTAGTATCTCCCCTAAATTTGGGAATCTTGCTAGGAAATTATAAGCAAATGGGCAACGCATAGTTATTAGCATACATATAAAAGATGTAATATTTACGCAAAAATGCTGCCATATAATGTTTTAAAATAAATGAACCATAACCAAATACAATGCCAATTTTATTGGACAAGAGTCAGTTAAAACAACAAATCAAAATCTAACATTGTTTTCATGAAGCTACTGCTGGTGATCTCACTGAAATAAAGAATTTAGAGATGATGCTAACACTTTTATAGTCAAGTGAACTTCCTTTGCTATAATTGCCAAGCTGCTCATGTACACTGCTTCGTGTATGCTTTATTAGAGTCCTTGAAACCTGCAGGAGTTGGATACGAAATAATGTCTGGCAATACTCTCCACCTGACGTCTAAATCGAGAAATAATGCCTGACAATACTTTCCACCAGCAAGGTGTCTCGCCCATCCTCGGCTAGAAAAATTCTAATGTACTACTGAAATAGGAAGTGTGTAGTTTATAGAACCTCGCATAATAAGATTGTAGACTTGTTAGTGAATAATGATACCATGATTAAATAAAGGGCGTACTTATTTCTCGGACTTTTGTAATCGGAATATTTCAATAGCTGGGTTGAACTCAGTAAGCTCACAGGAAGAGAAATCCAACTTGTGCTCGTATAGAAACTATACTATGTATATCCTCAAGAAGTGTAAATGATCACATAACAGAATAACAAATACTATGGCAAAAGTTCCATAGTTTTGAGCATATAAAAGCAAGATTAAGAAATAAGAAAAAACATTACTCCCTCCGAGCCATATGAAGTGTTAGGCATTTAGCACAAAATTGTATTAACTTTGTACCAAATCCCCGGCATTTACTATGAATCGGAGGGAGCAAGTATTAGCTGGCACAGACAAATAATTGGCCAGGAAACCAACGATCACATTAGGAATGAATTGACATCAACTGTAATTCTTGTACCCAACAAATTAGTGAAATAGAATATTATAATCTGCAGCAGGTGCAAAGGGGCACATTAGCAAATCCAAATTGTACAGAATATCAAGGAAAAACCTAATACACAATCTAGGGATTTATATCCCAAATCAAAGTAGCAGAGCCAAGAACAAACACTTGATGTTAAAAATATATGAATGCCGTGCCAATATCCCAAATAAAATTACCGCATGATTTCTTCGTATCTAAAAAAATAATATGAATGATATATTTATGTGTGAAGAAATCTCTCGAAACAAACCTTAGTCGTGGACATTATAGCACTGAGCAATGATTTTTTAACACAATAAATGACTAAATACTTCAAAAGGAAATATACAATCATAAGAAGTTCCCACAATTTCAGATCCATATGCATATGTGCGAGGAAAGTGACATTAGGTAAGACCATGTATTTCTTAGATAGCGCTATAGCTTTAGATGCAGTCTAATCGGTTCTTCTGCAGTCTAATCGGTTCTTAAATTATAATTTCTCTAACAAAGTTCTGTTTTATTTTGGGTTTAATTAAAACTAACTGTGATGCAAGATACAAAAAGATAACCGGCAAAGTTGTTCTCTTCAGAAAATCAAACAATAAATCAAGTAGATAAGTACTTTTGCTAAAATTTGTACACAAACACATTCAGACATACCCAAACGCATTGCTTATTCAGAAATTGTTATAAGGTTGACTTAAAATAGGATGTTTCTGCACAGATCAATTGCTTCAAGCAATATACTTTATATTGAAATGTCTCTAAATTAACGTAACTCAAAATTGTCAAGAAAGCTATATCGTTCAGTTTATCATTGTATACCTTTCGACGAACTCATGTACCAATATTAGATTCAAGGGATTTCTATTTTCGTGCCCCTGTTTCGTTAGTTGTACTCAGTTTTCCCCAGCTCGTTAGTTTTTCCTCAGTTTTCCCCTCCCTCTAGTTTGAAACCCATCGAAGACGCGGGTTGCCGTCAGGTCGAGGCCTTACCGTTACCGTGAGGTCCTCGCTGACCGTCTCGTGCTGACGGTGGATCCATCTACGACGCGTGGGCCGTTTATTTACTGATTGTATACGCGGTGCTGCCAATGACAAATGGGGCCGCTCTATGGGGCTGCCGCAGCCAATGACCAGTGGGTCGTCTATTTATTTATAGAAAATTATATATTGCCGCTCTGTGGGGCCTCCGCAGTTTCTATTTTATTTAGAGAATATAATATAGAGCCGCTCTGTAGGGGCCGCCTCAGCCCATGGCAGGTGACTATTTTCGCAGCTTAATCTAAAGTGACTTTTATGCTAAACATTGTGCATCCCGGCGTTGACCTAGCAGTGGCGGCGAGCATAGCCGTTCTGACCATGCCGATATCGGCATCGGCATCGGCATCGTTTGGAGGATGTGGTGCTCGAATAATAGTGGAAATGCGATATTATTTTTTACATGCATAATATATAGAAAATAGCTAGATCTCTAAATCGATGCATATGAAGCTACATATATATTCTTGGTCATGATCCCCTTAATTATCTAAAGGGGATGGATGCATGGCTTCACGTCGTCGTCGCTTTCATCATCATTATCTTCGTTGTCTGAGTAGTAGTACCTCCTGCACATTGTTCCGTCGAACACCTTCACTGTGAGCACATCATCGCCTTCATATTTGAAGTGTACGAACCAGCCGAAATCCACACCGTGCGCGATGGCGAATTTCTCCCAGCCCTTGTCGAGGTACATCCGGCCTTGTCCGTCAAATAGGACCTCCACGGTCCAGAGACGAGGACCGCAGTCAGCTGCTCGCAGATACACCTTAGCTGGCTCCTTGCCGTCAAGATAGTCCGCAAATTTTTTTGGGAGTTCCTGCAAAGAGATCGAGCGCCGATCGTTTGAAATTAGGGAACCCTTGAAATTAAAGGTTTTTTAGAACATGCCCATAATTAATCACATGCATCATATATGTGGGAACGCGTACGTACCTTCTTGACCAAAGGGTCTTCATAGACGACGATGAAGAACTCCTCTATGATCAATGGCAGTGTTGACGGTGGTGGTGGCAATGATGATGATCCACTTCCCCTTCCCCTTCCCTTCCCCTTCCCCTTCCCCTTCCGGTCCGCGTCCGAGACGTGGAAGCCATGGCAATGGATAAAGTGTATGTGAACGAAGAAGAGAGAGGCAGAACCTATTGACACAAGGGATGGCCGTGTGGGTGTTTATAAGGGAGAGATGACCGTTGTAGGGGTTTACACAATAAAATAAGGAGGAGATGACCGTTGTGGGGGTTTATACACAATAAATTAAGGAGGAGACGACCGTTGTGGGGGTATATATCTCAACAAAAAAAGTAATGCGGACTATGTTGACGGAAATGGAACTTCGTGATATAGTTTATCATTTTACCGTGAAAAGTAATTCCTAAAAGAAAAGTAATGGCTACAAGAAATCGGTGATGGTTTATCGTTTTTTGCGTGAAATGGGTACAAGAAATGGGTGATGGTGTATCATTTTTCGCGTGAAAAGTAATGGCTACAACAAAATCGGTGATGGTTTATCGTTTTTTGCGTGGAAAGTAATGGGTACAAGAAATGGGTGATGGTGTATCATATTTTTGCGTGATAAGTAATGGCTACAACAAAATCGGTGATGGTTTATCGTTTTTTGCGTTGAAAGTAATGGGTACAAGAAATGGGTGATGGTGTATCATTTTTGCGTGAAAAGTAATGGCTACAACAAAATCGGTGATGGTTTATCATTTTTTGCGTGAAAAGTAATGGCTACAAGAAATGGGTGATGGTGTATCATTTTTTTGCGTGGAAAGTAATGGCTAAAACAAAAGTAATGGCTACAAGAAATCGGTGATGGTTTATCGTTTTTTGCGTGGAAAGTAATGGCTACAACAAATCGGCGATGGTTTATCGTTTTTTGCGTGAAAAGTAATGCCTAAAAAGAGTTTATAATTTAGCTCGTGAAAAATAATGCCTAAAAAGGTTTATAATTTAGCTCGTGAAAAATAATGCAGAAAACCAAACTTTAGCGTACTGGGTAACCGCCCTTTCGCATACATAGAGGGTGGAAGCTAACCGACGACAGAGAGAGAGAGGGTGGTGGCCCCGACCAGAGAGAGAGATAGGGATTATCCTGCCCGTTAGATCATACGATCAACGGTCATCGGGCACGATCCGCGTGACATGGGCTAGACCAATCAGGGCAATGTTCGGCGTCTGTGAGAGTGTGTGAAGGGAGAGGGCAAAACTGAGTAGTATCAAGAAACCAAGGGCAAGTGAGTAGTAAACAGACTAAGGGATTGAAATATGAGATTTAAAAATTGGAAAATGCGTGTTTTGTACAATGAAACCCATCTTGGCCTACCTCAAACTATCTGTAATACAAATCTACACGAGTGTGAAAATTATGGCCTCATTCAGACAAAGTATGTTTTGGGGAAAGCTGTTTTGGGTAGGGCTTATTATGGAAACCATGCACCTTCATAGCTACTAGGTGATTTGAGAAGTGGCAATTTGTGGTGAAACTTGATTTATCTATGATTTATCTATGATTTGAGAAGTGGCAATTTGTGGTAAAGACTCCATGAGTAAGTGCCACTCTTTTTCGGATTTTTTTGCACATTAAATAACTCATTTAACTAGTTAATCCCATTTGTTGACTCTGTTGACCAGCCACTTGAGGGTAAAACTGAGTATATTGCACTAGCCAGTATTAGCACTCAAGGAGAAAACTGAGCACACAAAAAATGCTAGTATATGACTCGAGGGTATACCTGAGTATATCTAAATTTCCAGGGTTAGACTCGAGGACGCGTGTTGCGGTGCGAAGTGGAAGACGTGCCATTGTTGACGCGTGTCGCGGTGCAGACGTGCAAATAGTGGACGCGTAGGACGCGGGTCGCATTTAGGACGCGTAAGCCCCTCTCTCCCTCCCTCTGCACAGTCGTCTCATTCTCGCTCACGCACGAAACCACCCTCTCACGTCCCATCAACTTCTCCAAATCGAAAAACCCCAACCGCCGTACGCACGCTACCCTGCCGCGATGGAGAAGAAGAATGCGCCGGCGGCGCCGCTCCGAGCCCGTCGCTCCGAGCTCGTCGCCTCCGCGCCCGTCGCCACCGAGCGGCCGCCGAGCCTGCCGCCGCGAGCGGCCGCCGCCGAGCCCGCCGCGCCGAGCCGGCCGCGAGCGCCGCTCCGAGGGCGGCGCATCCAAGCGCGGCTCCTCCGTGAACCCTCTCTCTCGGCTGATGGACCACTTCACAAGATCGGCGAATGCTTGCCGGCGAACGAGGAGTACGCCGACACCTACTCGCCATGAGGCAAGTCTGAGAAATTGGCGCTCAGGTTTGCCTCGAGCCCGACGTGCACCTGGACGAATGGATCATGCTAGACCACGCCCTTCCACACGTCGCTGATTTCACCTTCCTCCAACTCGGCACATCACGCTACGTCACCATAGATCTATCGGAAGTTCATACAAGGTTCAACTTCCTCCATATCTACCTCTTTATTTTCAATCTTAAACATCTTAGTGCTGAATGTTATCGTGCTTGCCCAGATACTACTTCGTCGGATTTTGTTGGAGATATGCCCAAGAGGCAATAATAAAAGTGGTTATTATATATATCTTTATGTTTATGATAAATGTTTATATACCATGCTATAATTGTATTAACCGAAACATTGATACATGTGTGATATGTAAACAAACAAAGAGTCCCTAGTAAGCCTCTTAACTAGCTTGTTGATTAATAGATGATTAGTTTCATAATCATGACCATTGGATGTTATTAATAACAAGGTTATATCATTGTATGAATGATGTAATGGACACACCCAATTAAGCGTAGCATTAGATCACGTCATTAAGTTATTTGCTATAAGCTTTTATTACATAGTTACCTAGTCCTTATGACCATGAGATCATGTAAATCACTTATACCGGAAAGGTACTTTGATTACATCAAACGCCACTGCGTAAATGGGTGGTTATAAAGGGGATTAAGTATCCGGAAAGTATGAGTTGAGGCATATGGATCAATAGTGGGATTTGTCCATCCCGATGACGGATAGATATACTCTGGGCCCTCTCGGTGGAATGTCGTCTAATGTCTTGCAAGCATATGAATAAGTTCATAAGAGACCACATACCACGGTACGAGTAAAGAGTACTTGTGAGACGAGGTTGAACAAGGTATAGTGTGATACCGATGATCAAACCTCGGACAAGTAAAATATCGCGTGACAAAGGGAATTGGTATCGTATGTGTATGGTTCATTCGATCACTAAAGTCATCGTTGAATATGTGGGAGCCATTATGGATCTCAGATCCCGCTATTGGTTATTGGTCGGAGTGAGTACTCAACCATGTCCGCATAGTTCACGAACCGTAGGGTGACACACTTAAAGTTGGATGTTGAAATGGTAGAACTTGAATATGGAATGGAGTTCGAATATTTGTTCGGAGTCCCGGATGAGATCCCGGACATCACGAGGAGTTCCGGAATGGTCCGGAGAGTAAGATTCATATATAGGATGTCATTTTATGTGAATTAAAATGATGCGGAAGGTTCTATGGAAGGTTCTAGAAGGTTCTAGAAAAGTCCGGAAGAAACCACCTAGGAAGGTGGAGTCCACATGGGACTCCACCACCATGGCCGGCCAACCCTAGTGGGGTGGAGTCCCAAGTGGACTCCCCCATAAGGGGCCGGCCACCCCCTTATGGAAGGTGGAATTCCCACCTCTAGTGGGAATCCTAGCTTGGGAAGGTTTCCCACCATATGGAAGGTTTTGGGTTCGGGTCTTATTCGAAGACTTGTAGTCCAACACTTGGGGCTTCCACCTATATATAGAGGGCCAAGGGGAGGGGGCCGGCCACTCAAAAGCCATAGCTTGGCCGCACCCCTTAGTGGCCGGCACACCCTCTCCCCAAACCCTAGCGCCCGCTCCTCCACCATATCCCGCACGCTTAGCGAAGCTCCGCCGGATTTCTCCACCGCCACCGACACCACGCCGTCGTGCTGTCGGATTCAAGAGGAGCTACTACTTCCGCTGCCCGCTGGAACGGGGAGGTGGACGTCGTCTTCATCAACAACCGAACGTGTGACCGAGTACGGAGGTGCTGCCCGTTCGTGGCGCCGGAACCGATCGTGATCAAGATCTTCTACGCGCTTTGCAAGCGGCAAGTGAACGTCTACCGCAGCAACAAGAGCCTCCTCTTGTAGGCTTTGGAATCTCTTCAAGGGTGAGTCTCGATAATCCCCTCGTTGCTACCGTCTTCTAGATTGCATCTTGGCTTGGATTGCGTGTTCGCCGTAGGAAAATTTTTGTTTTCTATGCTACGTTCTCCTACAGTGGTATCAGAGCCGTGTCTATGCATAGATGGTTGCACGAGTAGAACACAATGGTTTGTGGGCGTTGATGCTCTTGTTATCTTTAGTTGAGTACTTTGCATCTTTGTGGCATAGTGGGATGAAGCGGGGCTAACTTTACATGACCGCGTTCATGAGATTTGCTCCACGCTTGACATGCAACTTGTATTGCATAAGTGGCTTTGCGGGTGTCTGTCTCTCCTACTATAGTGAAGATTCAATTTACTCTTCTATTGACAACACTAGTATCACCGTTGTGGTTGATGTTCGTAGGTAGATTGGATCTTGCTCGAAAACCCTAAACCACGTAAAATATGCAAACCAAATTAGAGAACGTCTAACTTGTTTTTGCAGGGTTTGGTGATGTGATATGGCCATAATGTGATGATGAATATGTATGAGATGATCATTATTGTATTGTGGCAACCGGCAGGAGCCTTATGGTTGTCTTTAAATTTCATGTTGAGTAGTATTTCAAAGTAGTTGTAATAGTTGCTACATGGAGGACGATCATGAAGACGGCGCCATTGACCTTGGTGCTTCGCCAACGATGATGGAGATCATGCCCGTTGATGATGGAGATCATGTCCGTGCTTTGGAGATGAAGATCAAAGGCGCAAAGACCAAAAAGGGCCATATCATATCACATATGAACTGCATGTGATGTTAATCCTTTTATGCATCTTATTTTGCTTAGATCGCGACGGTAGCATTATAAGATGATCCCTCTCACTAAAATTTCAAGATAATAAAGTGTTCATCCTTAGTAGCACCGTTGCCAAGACTTGTCGTTTCGAAGCATCTCGTGATGATCGGGTGTGATAGAATCAACAAGTGCATACAACGGGTGCAAGTCAGTTTTGCACATGCGGATACTAAGGTGGCCTTGACGAGCCTAGCATGTACAGACATGGTCTCGGAACACGTGATACCGAAAGGTAGAGCATGAATCATATGATTGATATGATGAACACTTTGAGTGTTCGCCATTGAAATTACATCTTGTCTCGTGATGATCGGGCATAGGTGTGATGGATTTGGTTCGTGTGATCACTAAGACAATGCGAGGGATATTGTTTTGAGTGGGAGTTCACCTAGTTTTTAATTTTGTTAAATTAAAATTTGAACTCAATTTGTCATAAACATTAGTCTAAACTATTGCAAATATGTTGTAGATATGGCGTCCCCAATCAATTTTAACCAGTTCCTAGAGAAAGAAAACTTAAGAGCAACGGTAGCAACTTCACCGACTGGTTCCGTCATGTGAGGATTTTCCTCAATGGCGGAAATCTGCAATATGTGCTTGATGCACCGCTAGGTGACCCTCCTGCAGAAACTGAAACCGATGAAGTAAAGAATGTTTACGCGACTCGGAAAACTCGGTACTCTCAAGTTCAGTGTGCCATCCTATGCAGTCTGGAATCCGATCTTCAAAAACGTTTTGAGCACCACGATCCTCATGAGTTGATGAAAGAGTTGAAGACTATTTTTGAGACTCATGCCGTGGAATGCTATGAAGCATCGAAACATTTTTTCAGCTGTATGATGGAAGAAGGCAGCTCCAGTGAGCACATGCTCGTCATGACCGGGCATGCGAAGAAACTCAGTGACTTGGGAATAGTGATTCCTAACAGACTGGGATTAATCGTGTCCTTCAATCACTGCCACCAAGTTACAGAACTTTGTGATGAACTACAATATGCAGAACATGAACAAGGAGTTTCCTGAACTCTTTGGCATGCTAAAAGCTGCTGAGATTGAGATCAAGAAAGAGCACCAAGTGTTGATGGTCAACAAGACCACCGTTTCAAGAAACAGGGCAAGTCTAAGGGAAAATTCAAGAAGGGTGGCAAGAAAGCTGCCACGCCTCCCTGTGAAACCTAAGTCTGGCCCTAAACCTGATGCTGAGTGCTATTTCGCAAGGAGAAGGGACACTGGAAGCGTAATTGCTCCAAGTATTTGGCGGATCTGAAGAGCGGCCTTGTCAAGAAGAAGAAAGAAGGTATATCCGATATACATGTTATAGATGTTTATCTCACTGGTTCTCGTACTAGTACCTGGGTATTTGATACTGGTTCGGTTGCTCATATTTGTAACTCGAAACAGGAACTAAAGAATAAACGAAGACTGCTGAAGGATGAAGTGACGATGCGCGTTGGAAATGGATCCAAAGTCGATGTGATCGCTGTCGGCACACTTCCTCTACATCTACCTTCGGGATTAGTTTTAAGCCTAAATAATTGTTATTTTGTACCCGCGTTAAGCATGAACATTATATCAGGATCTTGTTTAATGCAAGACGGTTATTCATTCAAGTCTGAGAATAATGGTTGTTCTATTTTTATGAATAATATCTTTTATGGTCGAGCACCTGAAAAGAATGGCTTATTTCTGTTAGATCTCGATAGTAGTGATACACATATACATAACATTGATGCTAAGCGAATTAAATTGAATGATAATTCTACTTATATGTGGCACTGTCGTCTTGGTCATATTGGAGTGAAACGCATGAAGAAACTCCATACCGATGGATTACTTGAATCACTTGACTTTGAGTCACTTGATAGATGCGAAGCATGTCTGATGGGAAAAATGACTAAGACTCCATTCTCGGTATGATGGAGCGAGCTACTGACTTATTGGAAATCATACATACAGATGTGTGCGGACCAATGAGTGTAGCATCGCGCGGTGGTTATCGTTATGTTCTAACCTTCACAGATGATTTAAGTAGATATGGGTATATCTATTTAATGAAACATAAATCCAAAACTTTCGAGAAGTTTAAGGAATTCCAAAGTGAAGTAGAAAATCAACGTAACAAGAAGATTAAGTTTCTACGATCTGATCGCGGAGGTGAATATCTAAGTTATGAGTTTGGCATGCATTTAAAGAAATGCGGAATACTTTCACAATTGACACCGCCGGGAACACCACAACGAAAGTGTGTCGAACGTCGTAATCGAACTCTCTTAGATATGGTTCGTTCTATGATGTCTCTTACTGATTTACCTTTATCATTTTGGAGTTATGCATTAGAGACAGCCGCATTCACTTTAAATAGAGCACCATCAAAATCCGTTGAAACGACACCGTATGAATTATGGTTTAATAAGAAACCTAAGCTGTCGTTCCTAAAAGTTTGGGGTTGCGAGGCCTATGTAAAAAAGTTACAACCGGACAAGCTTGAACCCAAAGCGGAGAAATGCGTCTTCATAGGATACCCTAAGGAAACTATAGGGTACACTTTCTATCACAGATCCGAAGGCAAGATCTTTGTTGCTAAGAACGGAACCTTTCTTGAGAAAGAATTTCTCACTAAAGAAGTGACTGGAAGAAAAGTAGAACTCGATGAGATTGAAGAATCTCTGCTTGTTGATCAGAGTAGTGCACGGAAGATGTTCCTGTGCCGCCTGCACCGCAACAGAGGAAGCTAATGATAATGATCATGAAACTTCAAATGAGATAACTACTGAACCTCGCAGATCGACAAGGGAACGTGCCACTCCAGATTGGTATGATCCTTGTCTAAATGTCATGATTGTGGATAACAATGATGAAGACCCTGCGACGTATGAAGAAGCGATGATGAGCCCAGATTCCAACAAATGGCAAGAAGCCATGAAATCCGAAATGGGATCCATGTATGATAACAAAGTATGGACTTTGGTAGACTTACCTGATAGCCGAAAGGCTGTCGAGAATAAATGGATCTTCAAGAGAAAAACAGATGCTGATGGTAATATTACTGTCTATAAAGCTCGACTTGTCGCAAAGGGTTTCCGACAAATTCAAGGTGTTGACTACGATGAGACTTTCTCACTGTAGCGAAGCTAAAATCTGTGAGGATTTTGTTAGCAATAGCTGCATTTTTCGATTATGAGATTTGGCAGATGGATGTCAAAACGGCGTTCCTTAATGGAGACATTGAGGAAGAGTTGTATATGGTACAACCCAAAGGTTTTGTCGATCCTAAAAATGCTGACAAAGTATGCAAACTTCAGCGTTCAATCTATGGACTGAAGCAAGCATCAAGAAGTTGGAACCGACGCTTTGATAAGGTGATCAAAGACTTCGGGTTTATACAGTGTCATGGAGAGGCCTGTATTTACAAGAAAGTGAGTGGGAGCTCTGTAGCATTCCTGATATTATATGTAGATGACATATTATTGATTGGGAATGATATAGAACTATTAAGCAGTGTAAAAGGTTATTTGAATAATAGTTTTTCAATGAAAGACCTTGGTGAAGCATCATATATATTAGGCATCAAGATTTATAGAGATAGATCAAGACGTCTAATAGGGCTATCACAGAGTACATACCTGGACAAGATTCTAAAGAAGTTTAGAATGGACGAAAGTAAGAAAGGATTCTTACCTATGTTACCAGGCAAGGTCTTGAGTAAGACTCAAGGTCCGGCTACGGCAGAAGAAAGAGAAAGGATGAGTCGATCCCCTATGCCTCGGCAGGGCTCTATCATGTATGCCATGCTATGTACAAGACCGGATATAGCACATGCTGTTAGTTTGACTAGCAGATATCAAAGTGATCCAGGAATGGAACACTGGACAGCGGTCAAGAATATCCTGAAGTACTTGAAAAGAACTAAGGATATGTTTCTTTGTTATGGAGGTGACCAAGAGCTCGTTGTAACAAGTTACACCGATGCAAGTTGGAACACCGATCCTGATGACTCTAAGTCACAATCTGGGTACGTGTTTATATTGAATGGTGCTGCAGTAAGCAAGCAAGCTCAAGCAGTGCACGGTGGCGAAATCCTCACCAATCGGAGTACATAGCGGTCAGAGGCTTCATCAGCGGTATGGATGAAGAGGTTCATTGTAGAGCTCGGTGTGGTTCCTAGTGCATTGGACCCACTAGTCATCTACTGTGACAACATGGGTGCCATCGCCAATGCACAAGAACCAAGGTCACACAAGAGGCTGAAGCATATCAAGCTGCGTTACCACTCGATTCGCGAGTACATCGAAGATGGAGAAGTAAAGATTTGCAAAGTACACACTGATCTGAATGTAGCAGATCCGTTGACTAAAGCTCTCCCTAGGGCAAAGCATGACCAACACCAATGCCATGGGTGTTAGGTACTTGACAATGTAATCTAGATTATTGACTCTAGTGCAAGTGGGAGACTGTTGGAGATATGCCCAAGAGGCAATAATAAAAGTGGTTATTATATATATCTTTATGTTTATGATAAATGTTTATATACCATGCTATAATTGTATTAACCGAAACATTGATACATGTGTGATATGTAAACAAACAAAGAGTCCCTAGTAAGCCTCTTAACTAGCTTGTTGATTAATAGATGATTAGTTTCATAATCATGAACATTGGATGTTATTAATAACAAGGTTATATCATTGTATGAATGATGTAATGGACACACCCAATTAAGCGTAGCATTAGATCACGTCATTAAGTTATTTGCTATAAGCTTTTATTACATAGTTACCTAGTCCTTATGACCATGAGATCATGTAAATCACTTATACCGGAAAGGTACTTTGATTACATCAAACGCCACCGCGTAAATGGGTGGTTATAAAGGTGGGATTAAGTATCCGGAAAGTATGAGTTGAGGCATATGGATCAATAGTGGGATTTGTCCATCCCGATGACGGATAGATATACTCTGGGCCCTCTCGGTGGAATGTCGTCTAATGTCTTGCAAGCATATGAATAAGTTCATAAGAGACCACATACCACAGTACGAGTAAAGAGTACTTGTCAGGAGACAAGGTTGAACAAGGTATAGTGTGATACCGATGATCAAACCTCGGACAAGTAAAATATCGCGTGACAAAGGGAATTGGTATCGTATGTGTATGGTTCATTCGATCACTAAAGTCATCGTTGAATATGTGGGAGCCATTATGGATCTCCAGATCCCGCTATTGGTTATTGGTCGGAGTGAGTACTCAACCATGTCCGCATAGTTCACGAACCGTAGGGTGACACACTTAAAGTTGGATGTTGAAATGGTAGAACTTGAATATGGAATGGAGTTCGAATATTTGTTCGGAGTCCCGGATGAGATCCCGGACATCACGAGGAGTTCCGGAATGGTCCGGAGAGTAAGATTCATATATAGGATGTCATTTTATGTGAATTAAAATGATGCGGAAGGTTCTATGGAAGGTTCTAGAAGGTTCTAGAAAAGTCCGGAAGAACCCACCTAGGAAGGTGGAGTCCACATGGGACTCCACCACCATGGCCGGCCAACCCTAGTGGGGTGGAGTCCCAAGTGGACTCCCCATAAGGGGCCGGCCACCCCCTTATGGAAGGTGGAATTCCCACCTCTAGTGGGAATCCTAGCTTGGGAAGGTTTCCCACCATATGGTTGGTTCGGTCTTATTCGAAGACTTGTAGTCCAACACTTGGGGCTTCCACCTATATATAGAGGGCCAAGGGGAGGCCGGCCACACAAAGCCATAGCTTGGCCGCACCTTAGTGGCCGGCCACCCCCTCTCCCCAAACCCTAGCGCCCGCTCCTCCACCATATCCCGCACGCTTAGCGAAGCTCCGCCGGATTTCTCCACCGCCACCGACACCACGCCGTCGTGCTGTCGGATTCAAGAGGAGCTACTACTTCCGCTGCCCGCTGGAACGGGAGGTGGACGTCGTCTTCATCAACAACCGAACGTGTGACCGAGTACGGAGGTGCTGCCCGTTCGTGGCGCCCGAACCGATCGTGATCAAGATCTTCTACGCGCTTTTGCAAGCGGCAAGTGAACGTCTACCGCAGCAACAAGAGCCTCCTCTTGTAGGCTTTGGAATCTCTTCAAGGGTGAGTCTCGATAATCCCCTCGTTGCTACCGTCTTCTAGATTGCATCTTGGCTTGGATTGCGTGTTCGCCGTAGGAAAATTTTTGTTTTCTATGCTACGTTCTCCTACATTTTGCCGTGGCGTCATCGTGCTTGCCCAGAAGAACCCGCCGCACAAGATACGGCTTCTGAACCCACTCACAAAGAAATCGAACACTATGTTTGAGGCGCAGATGCCATCTGTTTTCCTGAAATCAGTCGCTGTGATCAAATCCCCGACTATGGTCTTCGTTACCGCACATTACCCGTCGGAAATTGGTTGGGTCGATGAGAGCACTCCAACTAAGGATATAGATAAAGATTGGGAAACAGATTTTCGATCAAGAACCATTGTCTGCGTTGCATTACACCGTTCAATGGTGAACTGTATGCACTAGCTGTGGACAATTTAGAGCACGGAAGAATAGTGTGCACCAATGTACAGTTGCAGCAGCGCGCGAGCACTGTCAAGATGGAGACACTAATTTCATTTCAGAACTTGGACATCAGAAGTTCTACCTCGTGAAGTTGGATGGTGATCTGCTGCTTGTGTTGTTGGTCAGCGTGGCTTTGGCGGGCAGACCATTGGTGTACCGTGTGGACACTCAGAGCCGCTCTCTCCATCCGGTCAGTAACATTGGCAGTAATGCCTTCTTCGTGAATTATATCCGGTGTATCTCCGTCGACACCAGAGTGTACCCGACACTTCGACCTGGCTGCATCTACTACACGGATTTGGGTTATATCGAGAGTACTCTCATGATACAAAGGCCTGGGATGAGTGGCCAGAACGTGTGGATAGAATTGGAAACTACGGTATGAGAAATGAACACAAGCCATACCGTTTGGAGGATGTATTGGCCGCACACTGCAGACGGAGGGAGTTCAATGAATATTTCCTTCGGGTAATGCACGATTGGAGCAACGACGAAATATATGAGGAGGAATGAAGAACAAATTCATTCATCCTAATCTTCTTGTTGTCCATACATTGCGTGCGTCTTGTATATTACAACGTTATTGGCTGCTTTTGGCTGCTGTATGCAGTTTCCTATGTATTATACTTAGTTTTCTGATTATGCAGTTGTCAATTTATCATATACTAGCTTCTACATTTGCTACTAGATTTGCTGCCATATTGGGCAAAAAACGAGGGCCAAAAGGCATAAATAACCCCAGAGATTTGCTACTAGATTTGCTGCCATATTGAAGAAAGACAGAAATAGAAGCTTCTCTAGATTTGATACTAATTTGGTGAAAAAGGCAGAGAGAGAAAGAGGGGAAAAGGTGCTCTTAAAAATGCCAATTTGGGCCGAGAGAGACAAAACCCAGCTCCTGCTCACGTGCAACCAAACGCTTCTCGTCCTGTCCCACGCGGTCCCTTTCTACCAGCCCCACGCGACGCGGCCCCATGCGACGCGGCCCCACACGACGCGGCCCCACAGACGACGCGGCGCAACACGCCAGCACAGAACGTCCAAATAAACGGATTCCTTCCGTCCGAGCTCCTTCTGCGGGTTTCAAACTAGAGGGAGGGGAAAACTGAGGAAAAACTAAGGGGCTGGGGAAAACTGAGTACAACTAACGACCCGAGGGCACGAAAATAGAAATCCCTAGATTCAATACCATATATCTTCACGAGATCAACAAGCAATGATTCAAAACAAACATGAATTACACATATGTCTAGCTCACGGTCCATCACTGTTAACCCATGGTTTGATCTCAATGGGATTGTGCTGATAGGATCAAGTATATGTACAACATAATATAGTCTGAAATCCTTGCTTGAGAAAGCATGTCTTTGTCGCCCCTGTAGATGGTAGGAAAATAAATTTTCAGATCTGAATAAATGTGAACTCAGTGAGTACATTCACTAGTAGGAAAAGCCTCATTAGTGGCACACCAAAAATGGATTCTGTGGCGCATGGGGGTGCGCCACAGAAACGTCGCCACAAAAATAAGGTTTCTGTGGCGCACCGACCTGTGCGCCACAGAATTAAGGTTTTTGTGGCGCACGGCTGCTTGGGTGCGCCACAAAAAGCGTGCGCCACAGAATTGATTTTCAGTGCGCCACAGAACTTGCTTGTATTATACACGATTTTATGCTGCCTGCTATACACATGCAGTTTATAGACAGCAATATACATGTTATATACAACAACATATAGTATGCAGATATAAAATAAATAGCATGTACATTGCACATATATAATGTAGACATCATCATCACAGTACTTACAGCCCGATCGAGATACATATATAGTGGCAAGTGTCAAATGTTTTGCATACAACTCTTAATTCATACAAAATTCACAATTTCGAGATACAAAGTAGTCTTCATCCGGTTCCTCCTTTGCTCCCTCCTCTCTACCCACCAGGCTCGCTTGCATCGGGGTCTTCATCCGGTTCCTACTATGATTAAAATAGAAGAAAGTGAGACCAACAAGTCCGATGCACAAGAGAAATGGAATAAATGCCTCATACATTGTTGGTCAACACAAATATTAACATTTAGGGATGGCGTAAGTGAGACCAAGTCCGATGCACAAGAGATTGATATTTGTGCTATCTTACCAGGCTCACTTACGCCACCCCAGAGTGTGTATCGGTGACCAAACATTTTAATCATCGGCATTTTGAAAATACCAAAGCAAATGGAATGACAAAATGGAATAAGTGCCTCATACATTGTTGGTCAACACAAATATTAGCATTTCGGGATGGCGTAAGTGAGACCAAGTCCGATGCACAAGAGATTCATATTTGTGCTATCTTACCAGGCTCACTTACGCCACCCCAGAGTGTACGGTGACCAAACATTTTAATCATCGGCATTTTGAAAATACCAAAGAAAATGGAATGACAAAATGGAATAAGTGTCTCATACATTGTTGGTCAACACAAATACTATGGTCAGAAACCATAGTTGTAGTATACGCCGCAATATACTTTGCAGAACACGAGACAACAACGCTGATTTGCCTCTCCGGCGCAGAACCAGCAGTCCCAGCCGCCTCCCTTGTGGCCGTGTGTCCCGCCCCGCATTCGCCTTCTTGCCGGTGAACCAATAGACTGGTCGTTGGAATAAGGAAACCGATGACCGGTCGCAAGATTAGATTGCGATCGGCCGTCATCGGCTTCCTTATTCCAACGATCGTCTATTGTTCACCGGCAAGAAGGCGAAGAGTGCAGGGCGCAGAGACGCGGCCACAAGAGAGGCGGCTGGGACTGGCGTGGTTCGCCGAGAGGTGCGTTGTTGTCTCGTCAAAGACTCGTTCACGGAACGGCGTCGGGAAAGGGGGCCCGTCTACAATGTATATTGCGCGTATAGGTGACCAAACATTCTAATCATCGCACTAAAATGGAAGAAAGAGCCAAGTGGTATCTCAACTAGATATCATATGCCTCATACTTTGTTGGTCGAAACAAATATTAACATTCAGGGATGGGGTGTAGGATGCACAAGAGATTGATATTTGTGCCATTGCACCAGGCTCACTGGCCCCACCCCAGAGTGTACAAGTGACCAAACAATTTAATCATCGGCACAAAAATGGAAGAAAGTCCAATGCAATTAAGAAGTAGCTAGTATGAACTAAATGGAATGCCTCATACTTTGTTGGTCGAAACAAATATTAACATCCAGGGATGGAGTAAGTGAGGCCAGGTAGGATGCACAAGATATTGATATTTGTGCCATCACACCAGGCTCACTTGCTCCACCCCGAGTGTACGAGTGATCGACCAACCATCTAATCATCGGCAAGTACAAAAACACCACCAAACCAGCAACCATGGTGACATAAGTCAAGATGCTCAAACACACATAGCATGCATGGAGCAGATGCTCCAAAGGGATTATTCATCACTTGGTATATAGACCAAGTGATGCTGGCAAAAGAGAGGCCAATCAAGAACCAGTAAATCCAGTAAGTGATAGATATGCCTAAACAAGCAACAACACATAGCATATCCCAGCTAACCAGATGAGACAAGTCTTGGTAGCCAACTTAATCACCTAGCACCACCTAGCCTTTTAAAACCATCAGAAACAGTCCTTTTTCTTCAAAGGATACCACAGTGGCATTCATTTACATGATCCCCTACTGTGGATATCTCTATTTTCATCAAAGCCAACAAGAAATAGATCATAAGACATCAATTAAGGAGGCAACCAGGGACAAAGGGAAACATTTGATGATCCAGTAAGTGCATGACACTTTGAGCTACCAAGAATAAAGTCCAACACATGTGTTGACAGTAACTAAACAACAAAAGAACACCACCAGATATTCATGGGTACTTAGGATCAGTACAGTGAGGAGCAAGCATACCATCAGAAACTGTCCATTTGAGAGAAATAACATTGGGGTAATGTTAAAATGTTTGTCTCCATATTTGGGAGACATTTTTAATATTGGAGTCTAGCTAATGGAAATCAAGAACTAGTCTTGATCTCCAAATGGTGACTAGAGGGAATTTATTCATCTTAAGCAACATTAGGGACAAATGGGATCATGCAAGGGACTTGGGTCATTTGGATCATAAGGCATCAATTAAGGAGGCAACCAGGGACAAAGGGAAACATTTGATGATCCATTATCATAGGCAACAAAGCAGCAACTTTTTCCCCTCTAATCTAGCTAGAGTCCTTAAAAGAAATCCATCATAAGCATGGTCAAATACACATATATAGCATGGGGCAGATGCTTCAAAGGGATTATATATTCATCACTTGGTAATTTGGAGAGCAAACAAGCAGTAGCCATATCACTCAATCCAATAATATAGTAATTTGGATCATAAGGCATCAATTAAGGAGGCAACCAGGGACAAAGAGACAAAGTTGATGATCCAGTAAGTGCATGACACTTTGAGCTACCAAGAATAAAGGCCAACAGTGGATAAACATCTGCTCAACCATTTCTTGCACTAGAGGAAAAGTAACCAACATTGAAACTTGAACAGTCAAGTGACACTACAAGCAGCTCACACACACATGCAAACACATGTGTTGACAGTAACTAAACAGCAGAAGAACACTCATGGGTACTTAGGATCAGTAGGGAATTGATAAAGTACAGTGAGGAGCAAGCATACCATCAGAAATTGTCCATTTGAGAGAAATAACATTGGGGTAATTTTAAAATGTTTGTCTCCATATTTGGGAGACATTTTTAGTATTGGAGTCTAGCTAATGGAAATCAAGAACTAGTCTTGATCTCCAAATGGTGATTAGAGGGAATTTATTCATCTTAAGCAACATTAGGGACAAATGGGATCATGAAAGGGACTTGGATCATTTTGATCATAAGGCATCAATTAAGGAGCCAACCAGGGACAAAGGGAAACATTTGATGATCCATTATCATAGGCAACAAAGCAGCAATCTTTTTCCCCTCTAATCTAGCTAGAGTCCTTAAAAGAAATTCTACTTAAAATGAAGTAGCTCTTTGTTGGTATTGATTACCAACAGGAACTCAAGCCACTACTTGATCTTACTAATTCAAAGCAGGACCAGTGCAGGACCAGTGCTGATGTTGCCATCATCTCTGACCCCAAGAACTCTCTCATGTTCTCTCTCACATGCCATGCCAGCTGCTTGCTCCAAACATACAACAACACAAACACAAGCATCTTCAATCAGCAGTAACCACTTGTGCTAATACTGGCAAACAACTAGTAGTACTATTTCTGCATTCTGTAGAATCTTAGAGCAAGCTAGGACTATAAATTGCTGCCAATTCAATACAAGAGGCTCATCATCCACATGATTCATCATCACATGCAGAGAATGGAAATAATATATCCAGATCGAGCACAACAGCATCCAAAGCACAACAACAGCACAATAGCATCCAGATCGAGCACAACAACATCCAGAGCACAGCAGGAACACATCCAGAGCAGGGGTTAGAGGAAGAGGGAGGGGAGGGGAGAGGTGGAGCTCACCGACGATAGGGGTGGAGGAGGAGGTGGAGCTCACCGACGATAGGGGTGGAGGAGGAGGAAGACGCGGCGGCTCCTCCTTGACGCGTAGCCGGCCCCTCCTCCTCCATGCGGCCCTCCTCCTCCACGCCGCAGCGGCTTGTGCTGCGGTGGCGGGGATGGGTGGAGTGGCGCATGCCCTGAGGAAGGAGGCGGCGGCGGCACGGCGACGGCGACGCTCACCATGGAAGGCGGCGCGCGCGGCGGTAGGGAGAGGAAGAGGGTGGAGGAGGAGGAAGTACGGGCGGGGGGTGCGATTGGATATAGGCGTTTCCGGCGCACTTGGCCTGCGCCACGTAATCAACTACTGTGGCAAACCGGCGCCATTAAACACTTATTTGCGCAACACGCCATGTGCGCCACGAAATACCTACACTAATAATTGGTGGTGGCAGGATGTGGCCCCACATATTCTGTGCGCATATTTCATATGCGCCACAAAATAACTTATTTTTAATCCTTTCTCGCGCAAAATCTTTCTCTGCTGGTGCGCCACAGAACTAAGCTCCACCTATAAGCATTTCCCTACTAGTGATTACACCATATTACTTCTGAATGTGTTAGGCTTAATTAGCTGATCGTCGCCTGTGTACTCACGTTTAGTGCTACATGAATTCGATAGAAGAACCGGAAGCAAGTCAAGCAAATTATACCACTGGTCAATTTCTCCAGTTGTTTGCCAAAAAATCAACAAAGCTATCACCATATGATTGACAATATATGCTCAGTTTACTGATTTCGAACTCTTACAGTTTCTGTGTACCTCATGTGTTAGTAGCAATGGATGCCCTTCTGTAGATCGTAGGTGATAGCATCGCCCAAAATCGCACCATGCCAACATCCTCCACGCTTTCGCCAGCAGCAACTGGCCACTGCCACATCTGGCGAAAAAAAAAACACCACAAAATCGACTGCATCGGCTTCAGCAGCTCCAGGGAGCAGAATCCAGGGGCGTCCTCTCTGCAGGATGAAAAATTCGGCAACCGGTGGCTGAGCTGCAGGGAAGTTGTGGAGTTGTGTGCGTCCGGGCAGTGCAGGGCGTCGCGGGTGTTGGCGTTCCGACGTCCAGGTCGGCCTCGCTTCCCAGCGCCTCCCGTGCAGGCTATCACAGAGCTGTTGTGGGATGGAGGTCAAGCGGGTCGGCGGTAGGGCGCTGGCGGCGAGAGTGCTGCTACCGCGGTAGGGCGTTTGTGGTGGGAATGTGGGATCCTGGGAGGGCAGCGGCGGCGGGCGGCAGCAGAGTTAGTTGGCGATGGACTGTCTCGGGTGAACGGTTTATGTTTTCTTTTGTTTAGGGGAGGGTGAACGGTTTGTGTTCGGAAAACATGGGTTAGGGCATGTACAGCGCAGAGCGCTTAGACAGGCGCTAGGAATTTGATCCCGGCAGTTTTGCCCAATTCCCAGTCGTTTACTTGGCATCGATGCATAAATAAGAGCTGGGCGCTTGAACAATACACGCAAGATATGCCTACCAGTCGGCGGGCGCTTGTATGCATCTAGTAACTGCTCAATAAGCGTCTAGATAAGCGCTCAGGCATTGTACATGGCCTTAGTGGGGAAAACAAGTGATTACCACGGTGGGAGTAGTCCGCCTCCGTCAAACACGGATTAACTCTGAAGCGTTGGATATGCTGCTTGTACGGTCGCGATTTGTTGCTTGGAACTCTCTGGATCTTTTATTAGTAGTGTTGATTGATGTTGACTAGTACCCTTGTGAAAGATCCTCACTGTTGGTGTTGCAACCGGCGAGAACTTTATTGCCCTTGGGGCTCATGTACCGGTGTTGTGTTATTTCTAGGTAAGGTGGTGGGGTATGTCATTCTTCATTTAGGACCCTATTACTTCCCATCCTGGTTTATAGGTCTCGCGCTATATCCAGGTCATAAATCTGACCAACATAATACAAGCATACTCACTCTATGCTAAGATATACTACGAACTTGAACCAAGTTTGTACAAAAAAGTATTAAAATCTAGAACATCAATACTATTTGATTCATATTATATGCAAAAAATTATAACATTAGCTACTTTCTAGTGGTTTAATTTTTATATTATCTAATTTAAATTATGTTAACAAAATTAACAATTTAGGGATGTGCACATGCCTAGTAGTATGTGCTATCTTACATCCGTGTCTTCACTAGAAATTAGGCGTCTCATTTTTATTAAGTCTAAGTTGATTTCTTAGCCATTTGATCTTTCTCGTGCTCCGTGCTCATATAGGAAGTGCGAGTGGGAGCGTACGAGTTGCAGCTCCTATTTTCTCAGTTACCCAACGGTTGTAACTAATATTTGTTTCAGTTGTGTATATAGTTTGCAATTGATATTTTGTTTGGTTGTATATGGCTTGCAACTGATATTTTTACAATTGCGCATATATTGCAACTTATATTTTTTCCGATTGCGTACAAACTGCAATTGTTATTTTGTCAGTTGCATACTAGTTCCAACTGATATTTTCATAAGTTGTAACTAATATTTTCTCAGTTACATATGTGATCATATTTTATCGGTTGTGCATGGTTTCAGTTACGGTTTCAGTTTAAGTATGCAAATTAAATAGCTAAGAAATCAACTTAGACTTAATAAAAAATCAAAATCAGGAGCTGCTCCCGATAAAATGAAGCTTCCACTCGTGTTCGCGAAACAACATGAACAAAAGAAAACATGGTTTGGTTGCTGTACAAGATTCACAAATCACATCACATCACAAAGCACTCTGAAACGGTAAAAGCCTACCAAAATCATCCTAAAACTGATTGCCTAATCCTGCACAGCCACCACCGGCGGCGCAACCCGATCACCTAGCCTCTCCAATCTCTCGGTTTCTTCTTCTCCCGCTTCGAGGGATTCCAGCACCTCCCTCAGCACGCGCTCCTCGTCCACCGACAGCTCCTCCATTGCCTCCTCCAGCTGCGCCACCAGCTCCGGATCAAACACCGCGCGCCGCTCTCCATGTTCCTCGCACTCAGACGGCACTGCCGCTACTTTTCCAAACTTGGGCGTGGCGTAGGAGCCCGGCGAGAAGATCTGCCCGCCGCCGAGCAGCCAGTCCCTCAGGCTGCCGGACTTGCTGAAGTCGAAGCCCGCCGGCGCCGGCGCGCTCAGCTCCCCGAGCTGCCTCGCCCTCGCCCGCCTTTTCGCGCCGCGGTTCTCTCCTTGCCCTGGCACCGCGTTGCTCGCCGTGGCCACCGCGTGTTGCTCCGACGAGCTGTTCTCTGCGGGCGACTGCGGCAGCAGCAACACTGATGTGTCTGGCTCAGGCGCTAGTGCTGTCGCAGGCCCCTCTTGTTCCGAGGAGCTGCTCTCCGGGGGCGGCGGCGGCGAAACTGACACGTCCGGTTCGGGCGCTGGTACTGCTGCATGTCCCGCCTGCTCCGGCGAGCTGCACCGCGTCACCATGGCGTCGAACTCCTCCAAGGTGCGGAAGCTCCGCGCGCTCCCGGCGGCGCCATCCGACAAGCACCGAAGCGAAATTTTCGCGCCTTCCTTCTGGTTATCCCGCCGTTCGCGTTCTTCATCTTCTTCTTCGGCGGTGTTGTATTCCTCCTCCTCGAGCCCGGCGAGAAGATCAGACACGTTGATCGTCTCGATCTTGGACGCCGCCGCCGCCGGCGCTGTGCTGTGGTCGGCGAGGTCGGCCTTGCTCCTCCTGGCGGCGGCGCTGGAGGTGCGGAGGAGGGCGAGGAACTGGTCGCCGCTGCTCTTGGAGTTGGAGAGGATGATGTCCTCGACCAGGCCGCTCCTCTGGAACCCCTGGTTGGCCTTCTCCTGGAGGCTCCCCGACCTCGTCAGGATCTTGGAGGAGATGCACCCCATCGATCGATACCTTCCGCTCCAACCAGCCTGAATCACAACGAAACACAAAGCTTATTCTTCTCTCAATTCCGACAACCTAACGATCTGGTCGAACCAGAAAGGGGAGTATAAACAAGAATTGAGAAGCTTCGTTACCTAATGGAACGGCTCGTCAGAAAGAAGCTTCGCAGTGTCAGAACAGATTAGCACTACTCGCTCCTAATTAAGTAGTAGTAGTACCAGAGCAACACATGCAGAGCGGCGTGGCAAGATCCAATCACGGCCGACTGATTGTTACAGAATTAGAAATACTACAACCGAGATCGACGGAGGATTCCAAATCCAAATAGAAGCTGCCGGCGAGCTCTAGCTCTAGTGGATTTTCGAGTCAACAAATGGTTGTTTAACTGAACGGATCAAGGATTGTGGTGGCTATGGAATGGTCCTATCGGCGCCACGCCACCAACCCCTGTTTGAAACTTTGAACACCGGGCCGGATGTTGGTACTGCCGTGGCGAGTCCTTAGCCTTTGGTTTAGCGATTATTTGCAGAATTGACACGCAGGAGCCTTGTCTGAATGTTTCTCCATGGTGGCATTGTTGGGGTTTCTGCCTGAATCTTGGGTGGAGCTCGACGTGCAAGTTCACATATGCATGCAGCCAAGTCAGGACTGGGCTGCGCGAGGAGGAGAAAAGTTGGACGTGCCGCGAGAGAACGGGGAAAGGTCTCCCGCGTGGCGGGAGCGCCAACTGTGACCTGACATAAGCCGTTCGTTTGTCATTGGACGGTCCAGGATCCGATAGAGTTGTTGGAGGTTAAGCTGCGGGCCCAATAAAACCCCGGCGAGGCGGCTGGCCATATGCACGTGTCGCGGCCATCACTCAATAGTGACCCCAAGTTTGGTGGTCTTTCTTCTAAAAAAAAGTTTGGTGAGGAATTTGCTTTTTTTTTCGATCAACACCATATATTTATATTAAATAGTATAAGGTAGAGAAACAAACGAGCTGATTTCAACTATTACAAAATAAAATCTAAAATAAACGAGCAAATTTTGAATGTCATCAAACTCTTTCATCTTTAGTTACACAATCTTGCACTTTTCTGAAAGCAACCGATGATAAACACCAAACCATAAACTTGTAAATACCAACGAAAGTTTCTCCCAAAATTTCAATTCAAACCGCAATGTCAAGGCTACATGCACGCACGCAGTCATTAAAGTAACCAACATCGGCAAGAATACCAACATTAATATGCCAGGAAAAAATAACCGGACATCTTGATCGATGTCGTTGGAGAGCCGAGAATACGAATCATCATTGCCAAGGACGTAACAACCGAACAAATATTGCGAGGACAATTTTCCTCGCAACAACCTTGAGGAAAGAACGAAAATTTATCCAGCGAAGTAAGATCTGAAGACCCATACCTAGAGAAATGTAATCTTCCAACACCATCATTGACGCCGGGAAGAAGATCCTGTCATCGAACGAATAGATGAAGATCACTTACTGTAAACAATGTCATTTCCATGGAGGCGAAGATTAAGAAGAAGATGGCTATCAAACTCTAATCTAGTCTATGAAAAACTACTTTTCTTAAACTTGAATTATCTTCTTTGGAACATTTGTGCTACTGTACTTAGCTTTAATTATCTTCTTAGCTCCAGCTCATTACTCAATTAGATTACACAATCTATAAAGCAGTATACGATGATTTGGTTTGTTTTCTTGTAATATTTGCAACCACATGTTATGTTCGTTGTGAATTTGTGATATTTATGACTTGTCATAGGTTAGCCATACTATATCACGTGTTTCTGAATTTCCGTAATTATGATGAATTTATTTGAAGATGGGCGTAAATACTCAGCACTTTTATGACTTGACAACTCAACAACTTGCTTGGAGTGAGATGATTATATCCTCTGCCTACTGTATATCAAACGCTAGGTTCGTGAACAATGTTTACTTGTTAGGAACGTAAATGTCGGTAGCAAGATATGTGCTGTGTTTTCGTCAATCCCGCTATCAAGCCAAGACGTAAGTGTGGGAGTTTGTTGGTGCACATGTGTGACGGCGTCTACGTTGTAGTTGATACTTTTAAATAAAAAACTGAAAGAGTGCCATTAATTGATTACTGGTGGAAATGTAGTGTGATGCCCAGAACTTGCATTTTATGCCTCCATTAAACTACATAATTAGGACTAGGTTTGCTTTCATATTCTGCAACTAATTCTCACAAAAGTCTAATGCATGCCCCCATCGACATCGCTGAAGTGTCGTGTTTTGGAAGGCTCCGCCGGCAAACTTCATTGGACGATTCATGCCTGGGGATTACTAGATCGGGTGAGATTCAGTCGAGCGCACCCATCTTTTTCTCTGGCCATTTGGTTTCATAGGGAGCGCAGCGAAACTCTGCCGGTTGTTACTATCATGGGGCACGCTTTCTCGCTCCATCGTGAAGTCATCTGGCGGAGAAGGTCAATGAAGATAGGATCTGAGGACTAGTATTGGTGGTTCCGGTCTTTGTGCCAACAGGAAATTTGCAAAATGTTTTGTGACTTGGAGCAGCAACATCGTAAGTGAGGGTGTTATCATAGGAGAAGTTCAAATTCTTACCTCTCAGGATGAAAATTCAAGGTCTGCTCTAAATTGGTTGTGCCTCACAATGGCATTGTTGAAGGAATTGTTTTGTGAGCGAGGACTTTCTCTAGGATGAAAACCTTAGATCTTGATCGGACGTCAACGATGTTTGTGCACTGTTTTCTTTTTGGAGGCGTCGCTTTGGTGAAGTTGGACTTCTGGTGCGATCTTGGTGGTGGTTGTACTGCTGCTACAAGATAGATCACGGTAGCGGGACTTTTTTATTTAATTATTTTTTATTATGTGCATCTGTAATGCCGCTAGAGCATCGCGTTGGTGTAGAGATTAGTATACTTTCTTTATCAAAAAGAATATGCATGTTTGGCAGGGATCAGGTGACCATCCTTCTACTTTCCCTAGGTTTCTCTCGCCCGCTTGTAGCAAAATTCTATTTTGTGTAATGCCAATATTCTATTATTTGCTGTGAAATCAAACTACTTTTTTTGAAAAAAAAACATCATGTAGATTACACAACAACTCACACGGCGCCATGCAACATCTGAACTATCATGGTCCAGGTTTGTCCGGATCCTGCCATGCCACCATTCCCTACGTTCCACATGGTTTGCTCGTTGATGAATGTACTACCTTTGTTTTAAAGAATAAGGCGTACACGTATTCGAAGACGAACTTTAACCATAAAAATTGAGCAATAAAATCTTGATTATATTATATGTAATTAGTATAGTTGGATTCGTATTGAAAATCACTTTCTAATGATGCTAATTTTGTCAAAAAAACATCTATATATTTAAAGTAAATCTTGATCAAACAAAAAAGCAAGAAAAACAAAAGCGCCTTATTCTTTGAAACAGATGGAGTATCTGGTAAAATCCTCCGGGTCCACGAAATGCCCTGGTTTAGGTCAAATCCACTCAAACTTTCCAAATGAGAGATGACGGTTGAGCACGCAATTGTTGGAGCGCGCAAACATTATCCAAACATCCATTGCATAAAGTAGCGAGCAACGAACCGCTAGTTTAGCTAAGAGCAATTCCAATAATACACTCAACTGATGGCTATAACAAGATGCCATGTCACTTGTAGTCATCATATAGCTAACATGTACAATAGTTGGCTATACTAATGGAGTACTTTACTAACATATGGCCCACATTTCACTCTCACAAAGTGCCTAGGAGCACGTGCAAGAGCTGGCTATTGCATAGTAGCCCACCTCACTTCTCTCTCCTCTTCTCTCTCTTCCAACTCATCTAAAATATATTATTTAATGTCTTATAGTCAGCTGACTGGACTCTATTGTACTTGCTCTAACCACCTACATGTGGACACCTAGAGGTATCATATCCTGAGACAACAATCTCCTCAAATGGAGCGGCCTTTTTTTTGGCACATTCCGAGGAAGATTGAGCTGTTCTAGATCAGTGTTGTCTCCATTGTACTTTGCCGCTCACCACATCGATCTTGCCTCTCAGGCTGCAGGTGGGACAGCTGGCGGGAATCCTGTGTAAGTACGCCTACGCAATCTCGTATATGCTAAGTGGGTGTTTCGCGGGAGCCCGGTAAAGTTACGCGGGTGCTCACTATTCCAGATATGATCACATATGTCCGTAAATACGCAGATTTAACCGCAACGTTCACCACATGCCTTCTACCAGACCTATTATACAAAAGGCAACAATTATGAGTTTGTGGTGACTCACAAGCTCACATTACATACATTGTTAATTCTCTTCTTCAACATGTGTATTATATTGGAAAGGGTAATCCCTTGAGTGAGTGAAAAAGTTCAGAGTAACTTGTATCATCACCAAAGTCAGCAACTCCGCTGCAAACCAATATTCCATAGTCAACTAGTGTACGATTTGATCAGTTTTCCATGAACTCTTTCGGTTGGCGTCACTCGTCCATTGCACAAGAACATTGCAAGTTTTTGCTTGGATTTAGGGTCAAAAGGCCACCTGCAAGAAATATTTGTGCGGCAACCCACAGTTCAGTATGGCCGAGGATTGAAGAGAGTATGAAAAGAATTAGACAAAAGCCAAAGGAATGGAAAATTACTTTGTGGTTCATCTTACTAGAATTCTTGGACCTTGGGAGTCATTGCAGCCAGGATTTAACTTCTCTGTAGATTCCACTGTCAACCAGCTGCTCTGCCACCTTGCTATTGTTGTCGGCCACTGTCCTCAGCGTTGCCCTGATCCGGTAGAATAGCATAGGGATGAATGTGAGAAGAAGATGAATAGGTGAAGGGGGGCTCCATCCCCTGGAGCCGGAGGAGGAGTAGCAGCCATGGGGAGCTAGCCAACGACTTCACCGGTGGCTCCTCACCCTCTTTCTAGCAACGTGGGAAGCGGGTTCCGTGAGATAGTTTTTCTAGCATTGTTTCGTGAGATAGGTGTTGGTTCGATGTGGGTTTTGCTGGAAGTCCCACTTATCGCACATAATTAACCTCCACCTCCTTGACTGTGGGTGCTCGACTACTCATAATGGTTTATGCAGGGTTGGTAAATGGGCGCCGCGTATAGCCCACTCCCACCTGCATTCTTACCTTTTTTTAGGGTAACCTGCATTCTTAGCTACCTCCACTTTTTTTGAGGGTTTAAAACGGCTTTATTCATCGAAAGAAATAGTATGAGGTACATGATCACGGGATTCAAAAGCCACAGACGGCGCCCCGCAACATCAGAAACAGCATTAGAGCATGTCTAATGGAACCCTTAAACCCTTATAGCTATAAGGGTCGAGAATTGGCAAAATTGAAGAGGTTGGAGGTGTGAAAAACAGGAGGCATTTAGTGCAACCCTTAAACCCTTAAATTTTAAGGGTTGAGTCAAATAGTGGAACCCTCAAACCCTTAAATTTTAAGGGTTTGAGGGTTCCACTATTTGACTCAACCCTCAAACCCTCAAACCCTCATCACAGTTTCATATCACAAATATCACAAATATCACCATAAACATCAAACAATAATCATTCTAGTTATTATTACAACATCAAATAGTACTCTCAAGCACAATATAATCATTCCAAATATTACAACAATGTTTTTGGCAAAATAAAAAATTTGTTCGAAGCAAATAGGACATATCAAAGTGAAACAAAGACACATCATAAGCCTTGGCGCCGCCCATCCAACTGCCAATGGTGCTCTACAAGATCATCCCGGAGTTGACAATGAGTGTTTGCATTCTCAATCGCACGGTGTGCTTCAAGAAAAGCTTCTACGCGATTGGGGTTCCTTTCCGATTGCACACGGGTGCCAACATTGTCATAGAAGCAAGGGAGGTTTAACCCTCTCTCATCCTCTATGATCATGTTGTGTAGAATCACACAACATGTCATGATGTCATGCAAGGTCTTCTTGTCCCAAAAACGAGCTGGACCCCGGACTATGGCAAACCTTGCTTGCAAAATACCGAAAGCTCTCTCAATATCTTTGCGGGCTGCCTCTTGTGCCCTTGTGAAATGAGCTTGTTTTTTTGTTAGGGGCACACCATTTTTCTCCTTGATGGACTTCACAAGAGTTGCCCACTCGGGATAAATGCCATCGGTGAGATAGTATCCCATTGAGTACTCATGGTTCATGACCTTGTAGTTGCAAGTTGGAGCATCTCCAGAAACTAATCTTGCAAACAAAGGAGATCTATTGAGCACGTTGATATCATTGAGTGTACCTGGCAAACCGAAAAATGCATGCCAAATCCATGTGTCCTCCGATGCCACGGCCTCAAGCACAATGGTTGCATCCTTGTTTTTTCCACAATACATTCCATGCCATGATTTGGGGCAATTTTTCCATGTCCAATGCATGCAATCAAGACTACCAAGCATCCCCGGCCATCCCCTTTTTTCATTCATCTCCATCAACCTCTTTGTATCTTCCTCGTTGGGTGCCCGAAGATACAAATCACCATACAACCGGATGACCAACTTTGCAAACCTACGGACGGAATCCGTGGTTGTTTGTACACCAATGCGAAGATACTCGTCGGTATAGTCCGCGGGTACGCCATAGGCGAGCACACGCATTGCCGCCGATATCTTTTGATAAGCACTAAACCCCCATTGACCGGAGGCGGACCTACGACGCTTGAAGTAATCCGAGGTGGCCTCACAATCATTAACAATCTTCACAAACAAACTACGGCGCATTCGGTACCTTCTCCGGAAGAGGCGAGGTGGGTATGTAGGATGCTCCTTCGCGAAGTAGTCTCGCATCAGTTGCTCGTGCCCGAGACCACGGTTGCGGTAAATGTACTCTCGCCCCATCACCGATCCTCTCCTATGATCCAACAGCTTTGCGCGGTCTTCGATCTCTTGGACGTCGACGAGGAGGCTCATCATCTCCACGTCATCGTCTTGAAGCAACTCCTCAATGTCCGAATCGTCCGACGAAGACCAACCGGACTCGGAGGACAACGACATGGAGTCGTCGGAGTTCATCTCCATCTACAACAAATTACCATATTTGCATCAAAATATAAATTTTGTGCCTATTTTTCTCATCAATAGTATGAACAAAATTTACAAAAAAAAGGGGGAAGAAAATACCTTCGGCGGCGTCGGGCGGCGTCGGGCGGCGTCGGGGGAGAAGGCTGGGGGCGGGCCGAGCAGCGGTGGCGGGGAGGCTGGGGGCGGAGCGGCGGCGGCGGGGAGGCTGGGGGCGGCGGCTCGATGCGGAGGAGGGAGGAGGCCGGGGGCGGGCCGAGCGGCGGTGGAGGGAGGAGGAGGAGCTCGGGGAGGAGGGGGAGGAGGAGCGAGGCCGGCGGGAGGAGCGGCGGAGGCCGGGGGGGGCGGCGGCGGGGAGGCCGGGGCGGCGGGGGGCGGAGCTCGATGCGGAGGAGGAGAGGCGGCGGAGGCCGGGAAAAGGTCCGGCGGGGGAGGAGGAGGTGCTCGATCCGGTGGCGTCGGCGGCCGGCAAGGGGAGGGGCTGGGGCGGGCGGCGGCTGATACGTCCAAAACGTATCTACTTTCCCGAACACTTTTGCTATTGTTTTGCCTCTAATTTGTGTATTTTGGATGCAACTAACTAAAGCAGAACTGTTCGTGTCTCGTTTTTGTGCAAATCCAACTTTCAGAAAAACCTCGGGATTTTGACGAAAGGGCCTATTTTCCAGAATATGACGGAGCCGAAGGGCAATTGAAGTGGAGGCCCGAGGGCCCCCACACATGGCGGCGCGGCCGGGGGCCCGCGCGGCCATGTAGTGTGGCCCTCGGCCGGCCTCCGACGCCCTCCTTCGGACTACTTATTCGCCTCGACCTAAAAACGCACGGAGAGAAGTCGAAGTCGCCGAAACCCTCCGAACGCCGCCACATCGCGAAACTCCGTCGCGGGAGCGAAGTCTCCGTTCCGGCACTCCGCCGGGACGGGGAATTGGAGGAGATCATCACCGCCATCACCGCCAACGCCTCTCCATCAACCAGCAATGTTTCCCCCATCCATGTGTGAGTAATTCCCCGCTGTAGGCCGAAGGGGATGGTAGGGATTGGATGAGATTGGTCATGTAATAGCATAAGATTGTTAGGGCATAGTGCCTAGTGTCCGTAGATGGTACTTTTATGATATTGTTGCAACTTGTTATGCTTAATGCTTGTCACTAGGGCCCGAGTGCCATGATCTCAGATCTGAACATGTTATTTATTCATGAAGATATTCGTTGTTTATGATCTTACCTGCAAGTTGTATACACATGTCTGTCCGGAACCAATGGCCCCGAAGTGACAAAATTGGGACAACCGGAGGGGATGGTAGTGATGTGAGGATCACATGTGTTCACGGAGTGTTAATGCTTTGCTCCGGTACTCTATTAAAAGGAGTACCTTAATATCCAATAGTTTCCCTTGAGGCCCGGCTGCCACCGGCTGGTAGGACAAAAGATGTTGTGCAAGTTTCTCATTGCGAGCACGTACGACTATAATTGGAACACATGCCTATTGATTGATTAGTACTTGGATACCGTTTTATTATTATCTGCAAATGCCCTGCTATGATTGTTACATGAGTTTCTCTCATCCATGCAACGCCCGTCATCCGTCCCCGTGCCTACGTATTTTAATCCTGCTGTTTACTAAAATCACTACCGCTGTCTTTGTTACTCTGTTATTTCACTACGCTACTACTATAAAACTGTTACTATCGATAAACTCTTGCGAGCAAGTATGTTTCCAGTGCCTGAATTGACAACTCCGCTGTTAAGGCTTTCAAGTATTCTTTGTCTCCCCTTGTGTCGAATCAATAAATTGGGTAATACTTCCCTCGAAGACTGTTGCGATCCCCTATACTTGTGTGTCATCAGCGGCCGGCGGCGCGGTGTGGAGGTGAGCTCGGGGAGGGAGGAGGAGCTGAACTGCTTCCCGCGTCCGTTGTGAACGTGTAGGGGCCGGAGCACGGGTCGGGGCCTCCAACCCTTACCTGTACAGGTCGGGGCACGGATTGGAGCCTCGATGTAATGTCCCAGGTTTAGAGACGATCGAGGGGTAGATTTTAGAAAGGGATGTGCATTGCATAGTAAATTCTGGGGAAATTTCGCGCTTTTAAACAAAAACTGCATCGAAGGGGGACAAGTTTCTCTCTCGACACCTTACAGGGTTAGGGTTTCGAGAGTGCGACAAACTTGCAACTCACCTAATTAAATTAGGGTTTTGAGAAGAGAGGAGAGTATTGCATTACAACTTAAGTTGCATGATTGAATTCAAACACAAGAACTTTTGAATTTCAAATTTAAACATCATATGAATATCTCATAATTCAAAATTGAGGTAATTCATTAAACAAATATTAATAATCAAAGAATATAAACATTACATTTATTTAGTAAAGCTCATTAGGGAAACTTTGAGCTTTATTAATAATCACACAAGATACATTGTCTTTACAATATCCAGAATTGAAATATAAAATATTACAACACATTACAAGAATTGAATAAATAGAAAAAATGTAAATGAAAATTACAAAGATGTTGTAAAATGGCTAAACTAGAAAAGCAAATCTTCATGATTTTCTTGGACATCAATTGATTGAATTCCTTGATCATTTCCTTAAACCTGCATAGTAAGACAACAAAGACAAGAAAATAGGGATTATGCCAAGTGGTAAAACCACTTGGCAGGTTAGCAAATATGATCAAATTGAGAGGATAACTCAAACACTGCCGGGGTGTCAAGCCAAAGGACCAAGTCCCAACCTGTGAAGCACACAGGCAGCTCACAGGGATAGCTGCATGTCTCACAACACACACAGGGGGAGAGTCACCAAGATGACCAGGCCAAGCTGTCGACCAGAGGAGCCAACAAGGGTTCATATAAAACCTTTTCACAGCCAGAAACCCTAGCAGCTCATCGGCAGAATCTCCAAAGGGTAAGAACACCAAGAACAGCTAGAACAAGAAGAACAGCCAGTGTTGTTCAACCTGTCCAAACTCACCACTGAACCAGATCAAGAATCACAAGCCACAAGGAGGAGCAGGGCAAGCCAAGCAAATCACCAGAAGCAAAACCTCTACACCAACACACTATTCCTAGGAGCTGGAGTGAGGTATACCAAACATCATGGACAAACCAGATGGTTTTGTTCATAAATAAGCATATGCACCAATCATATATAAGCAAAGGGGTAGATACCCTATGTTTGTGTCATCCTATGGCTAACTAGTCATTTGGTTCAAGCAAACATAGAGAACAGCCAGTAGAGATCATCCAGGGAACATTGGTTGTGTCTACACATGGACACAACCAGAGAAATCCAACATGGATTAAAAACCCTGGCCAGATACCAGGCTCACTTGACAACCAGAGCTAGCTAAGCCATCAGACATGATAGACTATCATGTGTCTATCTTGTTTATCAACATCAAAGCTACTGGTAACTCACCAAGTGATTAGCCAGTGAGCACCTATTCATCAAAGAAAGCCAACACAGGTGGGAGCTACCCTAACAGCAATGAATTACTGTCAGGGCTACCTCAACCACACCACAGAATCCCACAGATAAGCTCAGCACATCTATCATCACCCAGATGGGTTCAAAAGGAGCTAGGGTACCCAACAGAAGTTGGCATCCCTCTAACTCTAATAAATCAACCCATATGATCATCACTGCAAGGCAGTTCACATCATTTATCTACTTAATTAAGCAAGGTAACAGAGATAAATGAATTACACAAGTAACCAATGCACCAGAACCTTGCACATGATCCAGAAGATCACTGCAAGCAACAACAGTTACTCAAGCTAACAACAGTACACACCAGGCTCAGACTGTATGAAGCACAAACATCACTGATTGAGCACCAGTAAATCACAGAGGGAAGCACACACTTGCTCACAAGCAAGTAATGATCAATTGATCATCAGAGCATCACTTGCTCTTGCTACAGGTCACCACAGTCAAGCATAACATCAACACATGAACCAGACAATAAGATCAGTCACATGACATGAACAAATATATCACAGATAATTAAATAAGTCATATACAGGAGCAAATCATCCAAGGATGGTGATCTCTTGTAACAGGCATGCTCAAGGGAGCATGTCTACAAATTATAGCACATAGAAGAGCACTCTAGGGCACTGGCTCTTGTAAATTTACAAGAATTGCACACTGCAACCAAGCCAGAACACCACAAATGAATACACTTGAGTAATTGGTGAAGATAACATCAAGAACAGAGGCACTGGCACTTGCATACTACAAGGATCATGCATAATGAACAAGCCAGGGCCAAGATTATGCACACACAGGATACCCTAGTGGCAAGAGTTATCATAGGAGCAAGCCAGTAGGCCATGAGCATCACTGGATGCTCATGAGCAATCACAGGAAGGCCACAGTAGGAGTATAGCATATAACAGTAGTGCATAGAGCAAAGTTAGAAGAGCAGCAGCAGTAAGCACATCAGCATAGGCAACACAGCAGTAGCACACGCAGGGCGCAGCAACATAGCACAGCAGGAGCAGGCGAGCACAGCAGCAGCGCATAGTCACGGCAAGCATCTCAACATGGAGATGCAGGCCAGCAGCTGAGCGAGGCGAAGAAGATGAGTAAGACAGAGAGAGAAGGAGGCGAACGCACCTGGAGCAGAAGCACCACCGCGTGCCCATGGCGGCACAACGGCACGGCCGACCAGGGCAGCGCCAGGCCGCGGCCAGGCCAGGCGTCGCAGGGCACGAACGCTCCAGCACCACCACGGCGTGCCCACGGCAGCGCCATCGCGTCTGGAACACCGGCGTGCGATGGAGCAACTCAGATCCGTGCGCCATGCGTGCAGATGTGTTGGAGGCGAGCGGTGTGGGCGACGCAGGCCAGATCGACGCGGAGGATCTGGTGCGCCGTCGAGCGGCGGTCCTTTTGCGACCAACCACGCCGCCGGAGCCGGCCGGAGATGGCCGGATTAATTCGGCGACGACGACGGCGACGCGAGTCGCCAGAGCACGGGGAGGAGAAGGGTTTGACGGGGCGGCACAGCGAGAGAGGACTGGGGGCGACCGCGCCGGTCGGTTGGACCGGGCGGGTTTAACCCAACCCAGTTGGGCTCTCCTGACAGGTGGGCCCAGGGGTAAATGTGTCATTTCACATTTCAATAAAAACATGAAACTTTAAAATTCAATAGAAAATTGATAAAAGCTCTTAAAAATAAATTAAAAATATGAAAAAGGATCAGCATAAAATTCTCTATTTAAATAAAATATCAAAGAGAATTTTTGAAGACAATTAAGAATAAGTCCTATTTTGAGGATTTAAATAATGATTTAAAACACACATATTATTTTCAATAATGAAAATAAGTCCATTAATGCAATTGGACTTTCAAAACACCTTGACAACATTTCAAGGTTGTGTTTATCCTAAATGGAGTATCTCCAAATCTATCTTAGTATTAACCTCTCATAAAATGACAACGACATCGGAAGGGGGAACAAACCCTAAAAATGGAATCATGCATAATTGCTTCTTTAACCATTGCCCTTATCGGACAATGATGCTATTTTTCAACCAGAGGACAAGGGTCAGTCCACACCATCCAACCGAACTTTGCGTTGTTCGCAAGTTCATCACTTGCTCATGTCATTTGATTATTTCTATCAAATTACTTGCAAAATACTATGGTTATCACTATTGCATAAAAATCAAAACCACTACTTTCATAACTATGAATATGACTATGTGGTGGGCAATGGAACCATGGATTGTGTTGATATGGTGGAGGTTCCATTGCACGGGTTTATATCCATCTAGGATTAAACAACAAATGTCGCTGATTCTTGTGTCGTAATACCCGTGTTAACCATAAGATCCGGAGTGGGACGGAGTAGTCAAAAGTGTTTCCACCTCTCGTTCATCAACGGATGCGATAGACACTTGTATGTTTTGCTGTCTTGTCGCAGAGGTGCGGCCCCGGGCCGCGAGGAAGGAAACAATTATCCCCAATTGCGGTCTATGATGGGTTGCAACCGCGAAGAGTTTGGTTAACGAGTCCCAAGTTGTCGTGGTCGGGGTCCACCCGTGAGTGGGAATAATGGGACCGGCGAGGACCCAGGGTCGGGGTATGCAACAAAGGGTGGGTGTTCGAGGTAGCGGAGGAACATGATTGGCTAGACCTTATACCGGGCCTCACACCGAAGGAAGTGTGGACGGGAAAGCTGCCGGTTGGCACCAAGGTTAAGATCTCTTATGTAAAGCAACACACCTCAGAGTGTAAAGAACGTGACTGTCACTCCCTGTTCGGGATTGAGGAAAAACGGCCGGAAAGGAGCTCCATGAAGTTCTAGTAAACCGGTGAAGGCTGACGGACATAGCTCTTTGAAATAAAAGCAATCTCTTGAAGAAATGTTTATCAAAACTTGCATTGGTATTAGACTTTCTGGTCTAATATCGTAGCTAGTGCATTAAACACCTCTTATCTATAATGAATTTGTTGAGTACGCTCGTACTCATACCACTCTTAAATCCCATGCTTAGATTGTCTGAATCGTCTGGAGGAGGACTACGACAACAATGAAGAAGCCGAGATCATCGGCTATGATGAACCTGACCTCTCAGGAGGTGTTGAAGGCGTAGACTATCTCATAGTCTACGGATCCGGGGAGGCTTCCGGAGGAGATCAAGCCTAGAGATATCCGATAGTAGTAGTAACCGAGCAGCCCGAACTCTTAGTATTTAGCTGCTCGATGAAATAAATGTATAGTTTAATGAGACTCTTATATTGTAAGTTAAATTGGGTTCACCTCGAACCCAGGAGTTTTCCTCTGAGGACCCAAGAGGAGCTCCAAGACAATATATGTTTTATGCTTGTAATAATAAGTGAATGAGTTATGGACCCTGCTATGTTCTGTTGTACTACTCTGAGGGATGTAATATTTGCGGAATGGTACTTCGTGAATGTTATATCAACGACCGGCATACTACAACATGCAATGGTATGCAGGGTCACCACAGTTGGTATCAGAGCAAAAGCTTTGACCTTAGGTTGGAACCTAGTAAATGGGACCAAACATTAGGAGTCAAATAGGACTAATAAAGAATTCTCTAAAAATATGGTGTATATTCAATTGAGAATACAACACTCATATCTTTTGGTGCGATAATTCTTTATTATCTCTATTATGATGCATTATTACTAATCTCATAATCTTTCTATTTCTACAGCCAACATGGCAAGTTCACGACCAGGGAGAAACGTGAAAGTTATGGATTCCACACTGAACGAGTACCAAGGAGGACTTGCAGATATCCTACGAGCCATGTTACTGGAATTTGGGTGCGATTCCCAGATTCCAGTAAAGAAATACATGTTCTATGATGGTCCGATATTGGCCAAGTGCAGGACTGCGACTTCCCGAATCTTTGGGAATGAGCGTAGTTATGCCAGCTGGAGAAGCAAGGACAACCAACACAGCTTATCATATAGCTGTTATGAGAGCCATAACCGATATTCGGGAGCATAAGACGAAAGAGCTTATGGGTTCCGAATTCACACACATTCCTCATATGGAGGAGGACAATGATCCCATGCTCAACCACTACAAATATGCTAAACGCAAACCCATAGCAGCGGCAAATTATATGGATAATAGCCGCAACTTCATATCATTACTCTTTCAGTTGAACCATCATCTGATCGGAGCAATTGATATGATGCTTGAGGAATTCACTGAACCCAAGGAGGAGAGTAGGGGGAAAGAACCTATGGAGAATGTGGTGCACACACCAGTTTATTCAGCTGGTGATTATATCAGTATCGATCCACTTGCACGTGAACCTACACCTGCTACACTGGGAACTACCTGGGTAGTTCCTATGGGGGATACGAAGGCGGAGAGGAATCCGGAAACAAACAGCGATCCGAGACTCCTATCGAGAATTCTAGGGGTTGGCGTTGGGGATATGATACTGGAACTCATAGTACTACTGAGTATTATGATGGGGAGATGAATGATGACGCAACAACCCAGAACCCGAGCTATCCTAGTAATGAAGGAGTGGATGGAGGATATCCGACACAAGTTGAGTCGGGGATGAGTTTTGGTAACCCTTATGGTGTGCTACAGGAGAGTACACCCGATGGGTGGACTATGATGCACTCAACGATCAGTTTGTGAACACTGATTTCTCCTTAGGATCATCATCGGATTCGGATTACAAGCCAACGGGAGACCTTATGTTCCAGGGTCTATCAGGAGGACGACACGTTCGACCGGATGGAAGCCTGGAATGTACCGGGAGTGAAGAACGATTAGAGTCCACCAAGGGAGGCGAGGCTATAATACACAAGTACCACGTGTATTATAGTTTGTAACATTTGTATAAATTTGTACATATACTTTAATAAGTGAGTTTGCATACTCACATCGACTTGAGTATTGTAATAAGACCACTTATTGTAAGGGTATTTTACCCTTATCCATTATTTTGGTACCTATGACACCGTGCTAGAGTATTTGGACTAATACATGTCTACAAGATGACTTTCAGGTATTAGCCAAAGAGGTATGATGGTGTAGCAATGGAACAAAAAGGCAAGACCCCCAATTCGACGAAAAATCAGCAAGAGTTTGAGCCTGGCCGGTCACAGATCCGGTCGGGACCGCTCGGCACCGGACAGTCGCCAACCGGACCTCAACCGGTGCCATCCGGCAAGTTCCGAAAGAAGGCGAGCCCTCGGTGCGTCCGTCTGCCGTTTCGGACCTGCTCCGTCCATGGCCCGGTCGGCCGGCACAGACGGCGGCCGTCAGCCACCGGACTTGCCGTGACATCCGGCGCCATCCGAAGCTTCAGCCTGCCGGTCAAGTCCCGGCCTGGTTGGAATCCGCCGCCCGGTCCCGGTCGACCGGGTGGACCTGCCTGTCGCGCCAAATCCGTCGACCGGGTTTCTCGACGAATCTGCTGATGTGGCAAGTGACCAACGGCCAGTTTTTGAAGAACACTATAAATACCCCTTCTTCTACCTTGGAAGTGTTGGGCAACATACTATAAGCTGTTCTTGAGCTCTCTCTCTCCTACTCCATTGCTAGAAACACCAAAAGCCTCAGATCTCTCCTCCTCCACCCAAACTCAAATCCCTCCGGGGAATCACTAGAGGAGGACCCGATCTACCGTTCTACCAAGCCAAATCTCATTCCCCTTGTATTCATTGAGAAGCTTGCTTCCTAGGGTTCCTTGGAAACCCTAGGTGGAGAGGAGTCCGGAAGCATCCGGGCTGTGGATTTGCTCGGGCAAGATTGTGAAGGTTTGGAGGCTACCTCAAAGTCTACCACAAGTGAGTGAGCTATTCCTTCGTGGGATAGGCTCCGGAGAATAGGGTGAGCCTTCGTGGCGCGGGGAATCCTTCGTGGGACCTCCACTCCTCCAAACGTGACGTACCTTGTTGCAAAGCAAGGGAACACGGGAATACATCCTCGTCTCCGCGTGCTATCGGTTATCTCTAACCGAACTCCTTACTTGTGATTTAACTGCCTGTGAGAGCCTTCGTGCTTGAGTTAGTTGTATCCTCATATAGGTTGCTTCACCTAGTTTGCATTAGGCTCATCTTTATATTCCGCAAAGCCTAATATTGCAAAGAAAGAATTAAAATTTGTAGAAACCTATTCACCCCCCTCTAGGTTTACCATCTCTATACTTTCAATTGGTATCAGAGCCCTGGACTCTTATTAAGGGCTTCACCGCCTTAAGAGTGAGATGGATAAACTCTTCGAGGGTCTAGATGACGACTCTAACCTTTCGGTTAAAGAGATGAAATCTAGACTCTTGGCATATGATGCCGAGAAGAAGAAAAAGGAGGATGAGCTACAAAACCAAATGACAGAAATGACTGCCATGCTTAAGAACCTAACTGCGGGTGGAACTCTTAGTGGGGCTTCGGCCTCTAAAGAATCCTACCATGATGTTAACCATGACTATCCCAGAAACACTTCACCCATGCCTCATATAAACCATAGTGGGACCGTTCCCCATTACGATGGAACTCACTTTCCACATTGGAAATCTGCTATGGAATCTCATATTCGCAGCTGCAGTGTGGAGCTATGGGAACTCATTGTCCATGGACATCGGGAGCCACAAGATCCTACTCGGTTGACCTCCACCGAGTTCTACAACCGTCAACTCAATGCATCTGCACGTGACAAGATTAGAAGTGGCATCAACCGCAAACTTCTAGATCAAGTCGATGACATTGTCTCCGCTAAAGAGTTGTGGGATCGGATCGTAGTACTCCAAGAGGGAACCGATTTGATCCAATCATCTCTCTATGAGACCGCAAAGCAAGAGGCCTACCAGTTCATGATTCGGGATGGAGAATCCGTATTCGATGCCTATGCTAGGCTTGGTGCTCTGAAAGTAAGGATCAAGGGACTTGGTGCTGAGAAGTACAATGACGGATTCGAGATGAACGAAGCCTTCATAAAATCCAAGGTCATTGCTATGATTGCCGTCAAACAAGAAGACACCAACCTTGGACTCAACTTGCAAATCATGACCAAGAGTGCCGATCTCAACTCCGATGATCTAGTCTCCTATGTGGCCGCCAATGAAAACATGGCCAAAGCGGAAAGAGGCTCAAGGCAATGAACCGTGTTGATGAAGCCTCACACAACCATGAAGCGTCACACAACCTTGCTCTCAAGGCTAGAGCTGACCATGGAGGAGAAGAAGAATATGAAATTGAAGAAGATGAGGAGATGACTTCAACTAGTGACATCGTCACCGACTTTGCCTTCTTTGCCAAGAAGTACAAGGGAAAGTTGCCTATGCTCCTCAATGACAAGAAGAAGAAGAGAACTTGCTACAATTGTGATGAAGATAGCCACTTTGCAAATGAGTGCCCTTATGAGAAAAGGGTAGACAAGCCAAGATTCATCAAAGGGGTCAAGCCAAGATTGAAGCCAAACCCAATCAACGATCGATTCAAGAAGAACAAGGGAAGAGCTTTTGTTGGGGCCGAGTACTTGTCCGATGAAGAAGAAGATGAGGAGAAGGAGGCCGGGGTGGCCGGTTTGGCTTACTCCAAGCCCGGGTCACTCTTCACATATGACTACTCCAAGGACTACTCCACGGAGAATGATGTTGGTTCCTCCTTCATGGCAAGAATCACTCAAGAGGATGACTCCGATGACTCTTCCCCCTCTACAATCGTTGGCTCTTGTCTTATGGCAAGGGAAACCAAGGTAATGGAACCTCCACCTTCCCTATCTAGTGTTCTTGATGATGAAAATGAAAATCAAGATGAACTAAATGTGCTTAAGGAACTTTACAATGTTAGATGCACCCTTCGTGGTAAAGCTCTTGTCAAGTTTGATTTCTTGATGGACTCTCTCAAAGAAAAGGATGAGTCCATTGAGGAATTAGAATATCAATTGGATGAAAAGGAACGGAGATTCAATCTCCTAAGACAAGAGCTAAAAACCGAAAGGTGCATATCTCAAGGCCTTAAGCAACAAATTGAAACCTATGAACTTGATAAAGTTAAGGACCTAGAAACTATTGATAGGGCTCAATCTTTGACTCAAGTGCTCCATACCTCAAAGGAGGAACTTGAAGTTGCTCATGCTTCTCTCACTAGGGATCTTGACCACCTTGAAAGAGCTAACAAGCTTGTAAAGGATGAGCTCAAGAAACTTGGAGAGAACCATGACCTACTCCAAGAAACCTACATGAAAGCACTTGAATCAATGAAGGATCCCATTGTTGTTGAAAAGCATGCTTGTTCCCCTACATCTTTTACTAGTGGGCATGCTAAGCTTGTTGAGGAACATGTTCGTTTACAAGAGGAACTCTCTTTGCATATTGAGACCAATGCATATCTTGAATCCTTGGTGACTAAATATGGTCTCGACTATCATCCTAATGAATCCTCTTGTGAGCATGCATCTATTCTTGAGGAAAATGTTAGGTTAACAAAGGAACTTGCAAAGTTCACCACCGCCAAGAACAAGATGGGATTGGATGACCTCTTGAGTAAGCAAAGGTCAAACCATCAAAAGTTTGGACTTGGATACGTTCCCAAGTCTCACAAGAAGAAGAACTACAACAAGGAGAAACCCGCTCAAGATAAGAACAAGAAGGTCACTAATAATGGCAAAACCTCAAGGGGCAAAGCCACTAGTGGTGACCGCACGGGGCCAAACAATCACTATGCATTATTTGTTGATTATTATGGTGATGTTTATGCTAACTATGTTGGCCCTCCTAATGGCTATGCTTATAGAGGGTACTCAATTTGGGTACCAAAAGATATTGTTGCCATTGCAAAGGAACCCATTAATCGATTCCTAAATCCTCTACTTGATTTTGTAGGGGTATTCCTCCGGTGGTCCAAAATGGGTGTTTGATAGTGGATGCACCAATCATATGACCGGAGGAAAAGGTGTGCTTGATCAATTCATTGAAGATATCAACAAGAAGTCAAGCATTACCTTTGGTGACAACTCAAAGGGAAAGGTACTTGGGTATGGCAAGGTAGCAATCTCTAAGGACTTGTGCCTTGAGACGGTTATGCTTGTTGAACACCTTGGCTATAACTTACTTTCTATATATCATCTTGCCGATGCCGGTTACAATTCATATTTCACTAAATATTATGTGCAAGTCTTTAGGAGTGACAATCTCAAATTGGTCCTTGTTGGATATGTGGAGAACAACCTTTACGTGGTTGACCTCTCGAAAGAGAGCCCCTCCTTCTCCACATGTCTAATGGCGGCCAAGCATGACGAAGGTTGGTTGTGGCATCGCCGCCTTGGTCATGTTAACATGAGGAATCTTAAACAACTCCTAAAGGGTGAGCATATTGAGGGACTAACCGGCGTTTCTTTTGAGAAAGATCGTGTTTGTAGTGCATGTGTAGCCGGAAAGCAACTCAAGAAGAAGCATCCCATCAAGAGTATTGTTACCACATCTAGGCCTTTGGAGCTCCTTCATTTGGATCTCTTTGGGCCATCACATTATGATACTCTTGGTGGGAGCAAGTATGGACTTGTCATTGTTGATGATTACTCAAGATACTCTTGGGTCTTTCTCCTTAAGTCTAAGGACGAGACCCATAGAGAGTTCATCACCTTCGCCAAGAAAGCTCAACGTATGTATGAATCCGAGATCAAGGCGATTAGGACCGACAATGGCACCGAGTTCAAGAACTACACTATGCAAGAGTTTGTTGATGATGAGGGCATCAAGCATGAGTTTTCGGCGCCATACACCCCTCAACAAAACGGTGTTGTTGAAAGGAAGAACCGGACTATCATTGAGATGGCAAGAACCATGTTGAGTGAATTCAACTCACCCCACAACTTTTGGGGAGAAGCCATCTCTACGGCCGTCCACTACTCCAACCGGCTCTTCCTCCGTCCCCTCCACAACAAAACCCCATACGAGCTTCTTACCGGTAACAAGCCTAATGTCACATATATTCGTGTCTTTGGATGCAAATGCCTTGTTAAGAACAACAAAGGAAAGCTCGGTAAATTTGAAACTAGAACCATAGAGGGTATATTTGTTGGATATGCGGAGAACTCTCACGCCTATAGATACTACAACCGGTCCTCCGGGACCATTGAAGTATCTTGTGATGTGGTGTTCTTGGAGGATAATGGCTCCCAAGTGGAGCAAGTTGTTCCATGTGTTGCAGGTAATGATGATGATCCATCTAGTGCCATCAAGCATATGGGCATTGGACACATCCGGCCCATGGAGGTTCATAATGATGATCAAGATGATGGAGTAGATGTTTCAAGCACGCCACAAGTGGAGCCTAGCTCACTCAAGCCGAACCATCATGTGCAACTCAAGAACCATCCTCTACTCAAGATGAGTCACAATCCGAAGAACAAGAAGAAGATCCTCATTCCATGGAGCAAGATCATGATGACGATCAAGAAACATCCTCAACTCATGATCAAGCTCAAATGGTCCCTCATGATCAAGTACTAGCAAGAGATGAATTCATTGATCATGAAGGAACCGTTCGGAAGATCAAGGCCGCTACAAGGGCAAGCGACATGAAAGTGGATCAAGTCCTTGGTAGCATCTCAAGAGGAGTGGTAACTCGTAGACACCATGCATTACTTATCACTTATTGTCATAATCATGCTTTTGTGTCTAGTTTTGAACCACTCAAGGTACATGAAGCCTTGGTCGATCCGGATTGGGTAATTGCCATGCAAGAAGAATTGGAGTGTTTCACTCGCAATGAAGTATGGTCTCTAGTTGAGAGACCCAAGGATCATCGCATCAATGTCATTGGGACCAAATGGGTATTCAAGAACAAGCAAGATGAGAATGGCATTGTTATACGAAACAAAGCAAGGTTAGTGGCGCAAGGGTTTGCCCAAATAGAAGGTATGGATTTTGAGGATACCTTTGCGCCGGTAGCCCGTCTTGAAGCTATTCGTCTTTTGCTTGCATTTGCATCTTTCCACAATTTCAAATTATATCAAATGGATGTGAAAAGTGCATTTTTGAATGGTCCCCTAAAAGAAACCGCATATGTGGCACAACCCCCGGGTTTCGAAGACCCATGCCGACCCAACCACGTGTATTTACTCCATAAGGCACTCTACGGTCTCAAGCAAGCTCCACGTGCTTGGTATGAGTTCCTTAGGGATTTCTTACTACATGATGGGTTTTGCATGGGTACGGTCGATTCCACCCTTTTCACCAAGCGGGTTAAAGGGGGTGGCCTCTTTATATGTCAAATATATGTTGATGATATTATCTTTGGTGGAACTAACCCCAATCATAACAAAGCTTTTGAGCTATTGATGACTAGGAAATTTGAGATGTCCATGATGGGAGAGTTGAAGTTCTTCCTAGGCTTCCAAGTGAGGCAACTTGCAAAAGGCACCTTCATCTCTCAAGAAAAATATGTGAAGGACATGCTCAAGAAATTCAACATGAGCAATGCGAGTCCAATGAAGACACCCATGCCCGTAAAGGGGCAACTTGGTTCATGTGACGGTGAGAAGGATGTGGACATAAAGGTATACCTCTCCATGATAGGATCCTTGCTCTACCTTTGTGCCTCTAGGCCGGATATCATGCTAAGTGTAGGGATGTGTGCTCGTTTTCAATCCGCTCCCAAGGAGAGCCATTTAGGGGCGGTCAAACGGATACTAAGATACCTTGTTCTCACTCCTACTCTCGGGCTATGGTATCCAAAGGGGTCAACCTTTGAACTCATTGGCTATTCGGATTCCGATTGGGCCGGTGATAAGGTTGATCGGAAGTCTACCTCCGGGGCTTGCCAATTTATTGGCCGGTCATTGGTGAGTTGGTCATCCAAGAAACAAAACTCCACCGCCGAAGCCGAATACATATCCGCGGCATCTTGTTGCACTCAATTGTTATGGATGAAGCAAACCTTGAAAGACTATGGTGTGTCTCTTGGTACGGTGCCTCTTCTTTGTGACAATGAAAGTGCAATAAAGATCGCCAACAACCCGGTTCAACATTGTCGCACCAAACATATTGACATTCGCCATCACTTCCTACGTGATCATGTTGCCAATAAGGATATTGATCTCACTCATGTGGGAACAACCTACCAATTGGCGGATATTTTCACTAAGCCTTTGGATGAAGCCCGCTTTGTTAACTTGAGAGGAGAACTTGGTATTCTTGATCCTAAAAACTTGGATTGATTAACTTCTTGCACTATATTCTTGCATTTATCTTGCTATCTAGCTTAGAGGTATAGCACATATGGGGATAGTCATCTTACCATGTCTTGGTATGATGCATACCTATGTGTGCAACATAAATAGACCCAATGTCATTATATGGACCCAAGCATGTCTCTTCGAGGTCTCATGACATTTGCGCTTTCACATAGGGGGAGTAATCCCCCGCCCCTCATTGAGCCTTCATTACAACTTTATTTGACTATATAAGGCCAAATGATCTTATTGCAAAAATCATTTCAAAATGACTTATGATTCTTGATATAAATATACTTCGAATCATACCCATTGTCGCTATTTATATTTTGCTTGGATTTCATTCCAATGGGTATGCCTAGAGAACCTTGTGTTTCCAACCCCATGTCTATGCTCATCTCATCATCATCTATCTATCTATATGTACATGTCATCATTTGAGCACTCACACACATTTACACAAAGAATAGGGGCAAAACGAGGCAAAATGACACACTTTTGGGCAAATTGACTCTGGCCGGTCGCTGGCCCGGTCGGACAGGCCTCTGCGCCGGGCCGTCCGGCGTCTGGCCCGGTCGACCGGGCGCCTGACCGGCCGTGCGGGCTGTTATGTCTTGGAGAGGATACCCCTTGGGGATCTTCTTCCTCATTATCCCCCACCTCTCAAACCTCCATGGCCGCCGCCTCCACCATCTCCACCTCGTCCTAGGCACTTCCCACCACTAGATTCTCCCCAAACTTCACACAACCATAGATCGGGATCTCTCAAGCATCTTCACCAAAGGATTTGGACCCTCTCAAGCTATTTTGGGAGATCTTGGGGATTTGGTCCTCAAGCCTTCTCCACGAGTTCTTCTTGCTCCCTTGGGCAAAGAGGACAATGTCTTCGGGTAAATCTTTCTCCCTATCCCTCTCCCTCTTGCTTTCCCTCTCCCATTGCTCATTCTTGAGGAAAGTTGAGAAAAGTTAGGGTTAGGGTTAGGGTTAGTAAGTCCTCATGCCACCTAGAGTGTCACACCCCTCCTATGCACATTGTTCACTCTCCTGGTATAATCTATGTTCAAGTTTGTGAGTTTTTGCATGATTTTGTGTCGAATTTCTGGGCAAACATCACAACTCAGCACGACCCGGTTTACAGCCCGGTCGACCGGCCTCTCGACCGGCTGGTCCGGCGCACCGCCCGGTCAACCGGATGGCCGACCGGCTCGTTCGGTCCGTCGTCCGGTCGGACCGGCCCCTGCGCCGGCTCGCCCAGCTTTTTTCGCATAATCTCGTCGAAACACTTGGATATAGGCTATGCTCTTGGCTTCCTCATATATGCTGATGACATGTACACTTACCTCATTGCTCTCCTCGCCCTATATTGCTTATTCACAGGAGACTGGAGCGGTGAGGACCGTGACACCACTGCCAAGAGAGGGAGGCATGCAGGACACCCACCACGCCGTACTAGTGGTCATGCCTCTCAGCTCACTGGTGGCAGCTCAGCTAGGGGCCGCACCAAGACATCTGCCAATAAGAGGAAAGATAAACATGCAGCACAAGATGGTGATGAGGTATTGCCAGAGTTCCATGTTGGTGATGTACATATTGGTGCATGGAGAAGACTCAGGGAGTCCAACCCCTATCGCTTTGAGGAACCCACTTACACAGGGGGAGATCAGCTTTTCTGGACCAAGACACAGAAAGTCATGTGGGATGAATACTATGACTCCCACGAGCACATGAAGAAAGGCACCATTGTTATGCCCAAGGCCATCAAAGATGTCATTGGAATGTATGAATCCACCAAGTTTCGCTTTGTGGTTGGGACCTTGAGGAGGATGGGGTTGTATGATCTTATGTGCTTGACACCTACTGATGGGTGCTATTGTCCATCCTTGGTGCGACAGTTTCACTGCACAGTCTTCTTCCATGATGATGCAGCCCGGACTATGACTTGGATGACGGGCAAACAGAAATACACTTGCACCTATCTTGATTTCTGTGAAGCTTTGGGGTTTGGTGGAGGGAGTGCTTCTGGTTTCAAGATCTATTCTCAGCAGAAGTTCAACAGAGGGGACATTGCTGTTTGCTATCCTCCGGAACCCACCCCTGGACCTCCTACCATCTCGGGCATGTACTACTCCTACCTTGTACTTGCCAAGCTATTCCGTGAGACCCTCATCAGCAAGTCCGGCGATACAAGTGAATGTCGTGCCTATCATCTGAACTTGATGTACTACTGTCACCCTGAGCACCGGAAACTTATTGATGGCTGTGATCTCATCTACTGTGAGTTACGGCGCTGTGTTCGCGAGCGGTTGACTCCTAATCTTGCCCAGTACGTTCAGCTGCTCATCAACCATGTTGTGCCCGCACCTCTCAATACTCAAGGTGAGCGGGTTAGGATGGATGCTTTCAAGGTACCTGCCCAAGGTGATAGACAAGATGTTCCTGAGATGATGCCTTCTGAGCGCCGGTCCAAGGCAAGCCATGACCATGCTAGCTCCAGCTCCTCTAGGCGCCCACAGCGTGGTGTCTCTCGGTTCTTTTCTAGCTTATGGCAGATGTGCAAAAATACCAATGATGTTGCACATCAAAGTCTTTCTTTGAACCAAGAGACAAGGAGGCGCCAAAATGAGTTCATGGCTACTAGGAATGTGCCTGTCCCTCCTCATGGCCCTGAGTTGGAGCCTGTCCACGCACCAAACTGGGAGATGCCTCTTCTTTCTGATGAGATGTTCCAGAACTTTGATCCTTCCCTGTACTTTGCTGGTCCTCCTCCTAGATATGCTCGTGCACCTCCTGTTGATGATGAAGAGGATGAAGGTGATGAGGATGACAATGGCGAGGATGATGATGAAGAGGATGACGATGAGGATGGTGATGGCAGCTCTCCATCCGCGGGGCACGAGTTCTATTGATGGGACGCTAGCACCTCTCCTCTTTTCTTCGCCTTTTTGGTGTTCCGATGCCAAAGGGGGAGAAGAGAGTAGACGGGGTTCCTTGATTGTCACAAGCCATGGGAGTTGCTTTATTTGGATTTTATATGGCTTGTGCGTATTTGCTTTGATTTCTCAAGAACCATTTGCTACTTTGAATAATTCATGTATGGATATGTATGGACGACTATTATGTGTGCTACTCTATGTTAGGATAATCATGCTTTATGGATGATCATGATTTATGCTTATATATCTTGATATACTTGTCCATACCATGCTTGTTTCCTAAAGATATTGGGGGAGCTTCTCATATTTCACAAATGGTGCACTTTGCATTCAAACGCAAATTCTCCAAGTGCACACATTATGGGGGAGCTGTCGTAATATCTTATATGGAATCAAGGTTTAGAGCTTATCATAATATCTATATGTTACTCTAGCTCGGTTTGTCATCGTATACCAAAAAGGGGGAGATTGTAAGGGTATTTTACCCTTATCCATTATTTTGGTAACTATGACACCGTGCTAGAGTATTTGGACTAATACATGTCTACAAGATGACTTTCAGGTATTAGCCAAAGAGGTATGATGGTGTAGCAATGGAACAAAAAGGCAACGGAGACCCCCAATTCGACGAAAAATCAGCAAGAGTTTCGAGCTGGCCGGTCACGATCCGGTCGGACCGGCCCCACCGGACAGCCGGTGCCAACCGGACCTCAACCGGTGCCATCCGGGCAAGTTCAGAAAGAAGGCGAGCCCTCTGCGTCCGGTCACCGTTTCGGACCGGCTGCTCGGTCCATGGGTCTGGGCACAAGACCGGCGGCGGTCAGCCGGACTTGCGCTGTGACATCGGGCGCCATCGAAGCTCGAAGCCTGCCCGGTCAAGACCGGTCCAGCTCCGGTTGGAATCCGGCCGGCCCGGTCTGTGGCCTCGGGTGTGGACACTTGGCGCCAAATCCGGTCGACCGGGTTTCTCGACGATGCGATGTGGCAAGTGACCAACGGCCAGTTTTTGAAGAACACTATAAATACCCCTTCTTCTACCTTGGAAGTGTTGGGCAACATACTATAAGCTGTTCTTGAGCTCTCTCTCTCCTACTCCATTGCTAGAAACACCAAAAGCCTCAGATCTCCCTCCTCCTCCACCCAAACTCAAATCCCTCCGGGGAATCACTAGAGGAGGACCCGATCTACCGTTCTACCAAGCCAAATCTCATTTCCCCTTGTATTCATTGAGAAGCTTGCTTCCTAGGGTTCCTTGGAAACCCTAGGTGGGCAAGAGGAGTCCGGAAGCATCCGGCTGTGGATTTGCTCCGGGCAAGATTGTGAAGGTTTGGAGGCTACCTCAAAGTCTACCACAAGTGAGTGAGCTATTCCTTCGTGGGATAGGCTCGGAGAATAGGGTGAGCCTTCGTGGCGCGGGAATCCTTCGTGGGATCCCACTCCTCCAAACGTGACGTACCTTGTTGCAAAGCAAGGGAACACGGGAATACATCCTCGTCTCCGCGTGCTATCGGTTATCTCTAACCGAACTCCTTACTTGTGATTTAACTGCCTGTGAGAGCCTTCGTGCTTGAGTTAGTTGTATCCTCATATAGGTTGCTTCACCTAGTTTGCATTAGGCTCATCTTTATATTCCGCAAAGCCTAATATTGCAAAGAAAGAATTAAAATTTGTAGAAACCTATTCACCCCCCCTCTAGGTTTACCATCTCTATACTTTCACTTATGTATGTATATACAGGGTATATGTTTTGTATGATTTGGATTTGCTTCTTGATTTCCATTGCGTGACTAGTTCTGTGCACAATTTTGAGCTCAGAAAACTTGCGCATGGAGTAATTATGAGTATCATCTTGTGTTGCATAACTAGGGGGTCATGTCGGGAACGTTAGGAGAGGAAACCGAAGCACAGCGCATGGAGCGCGAAGCCAAACAAAAGGAAGAGGCTGAGGGAGCAGCCAGAGATCAGTTTACCACCACCACCACCCATGACGCAACAGAATTTCATTCAGTACATGCAGATGGTGGAAGAGAGACAACGTGTCACGTTGGAGCAGCAGAACAAATTCTTCCATGATTTGCTGCAGCAAAACAGGGTGGAGAGACTGAGAACCGGGAGTCACCTTAGCAGACTTCCAGAACACGAAGCCCATATCTTTTGCATACGCGCCCGAGCCAATGGACGCAGAAGATTGGCTTATGGACACTGAGCGAAAGCTCAATACTGTTGGTTGTAATGACCAAGAGAAGGTTCGTTATGCTACACACTTGTTGTGTGGACCCGCCGCATCTTGGTGGGATAACATAGTAGCCGTTTATCCGGCTGGAAAAGTATTTACCTGGGAGGAATTCACGAGGAAGTTCAGGGAATCCAATGTCCCTGAAAGTATTGTGGAGTTGAAGCGTCGAGAATTTGAAAGTCTCGAGCGAAGGACAAGGCAATCCTGACCTATGTCGGGAATTTTCTAAACTGTCCCGATACGCTGTTGAAGAAGTCAACACCGTGGACAAGAAGAAGAAGAGGTTTCTGAGGGGTTAAGTCCCCAGTTCAAAGTACAGACTCCGTATGATGAGAGCGACGGAGTTTCAAGAGTTGGTGGATGCAGCCATCACTCTAGAAGACGACTTCAAACAACTGCAAGAAGAGAAGAGGAAGAAGGCCAAGTTTGAGCCTAAGAGGTTTGTTAGTAACAAGCCTAATACCAGCTTGAGTTTCAAGCCCAGATACAACAACAACAATAACAACAACAGTAACTACTACGGTAGTAGGAGGAATCAAGCTTTTCTGACAGCCAATCCAATGGTCATCGAATCTGTGGACTTCAGGGCATTTTGCCAAGGGTAAGAAGCCAAAGATTATTTGCTTTGGTTGTCGCAGGAGGGGCACATGCTGAAGGACTGCCCAAAGAGAAACACTGGAGGAGGTCAATCGGAGGAGGAGGAAATCGAGGAAACACCGGAGGGAGCTGGAAGAATAAGAAGCCCTTCGGCAAGCTGAACTGTACCGGTCTGGAGGAGGTGGTCAACTCTGAGGCGGTGATAGGTACGCTCCGATACTCACTCATCCTGGCAAAGTACTTTTTGATCTTGGTGCAACTACATCATTCATTTCTCAACAATTCATCATCAAACATGGGATTAGTTGCACTAAGCTAGATACAACCATAACCATACTTTCTGCGGGGGGAACGATAGTAGTAACCCATGCCAAACAAAAACAAGTCATTATGATCAATAAGTGCGCGTTTGACGCAGACCTGTTCATTTTACCAATGAAGGACATTGATGTCATTCTTGGTATGAACTGGTTGGAAGCTAATGGAGCATTGATCGACTGTGTGAACAAGACGGTATCGTTGAAAAGCCCCGATGGAAGTAGAATGATCTATCAAGGTGACAAACATACACAGATTGAAGTTGAGCTACAGCTGAATAGCATGAAGGAGGTGAAGTTAGAAGATATACCTGTAGTAAATGAATTCAGGATGTGTTTCCTGGAATTACCTGGTATGCCACCAGATAGGGAGATAGAATTCACTATCGACCTAATCCCAGGAACAGCTCCGATTGCTAAAGCACCATACAAGATGGGGCCTAAGGAGTTGAAAGAACTTAAGGAGCAACTGGATGATTTGGAACAAAAAGGATTCATTCAAGAAAGTGTTTCACCATGGGGATCACCTGTGATCTTCGTGGATAAAAGAGATGGAGGAAGAAGGATGTGCGGAGACTACAGGAATCTGAACAACGTCACAATCAAGAACAAGTATCCACTTCCAAGAATACAAGATCTATTTGATCAAGTTAGAGGCGCGGGAGTCTTTTCCAAGATTGATCTAAGATCCGGTTATCACCAGATAAAGATCAAGAAGGAAGACGTTCCGAAAACTGCCTTTGTTTCAAGATATGGACATCATGAATATCTTGTAGTGCCATTTGGATTAACCAATGCCCCAGCAATATTCATGAATCTTATGAATAAGATCTTCATGCCATATCTAGACAAGTTTGTCATCGTATTTATCGATGATATTCTGATATATTCCAAGAACAAGGCTGAACATGCCGAACATTTGAGGTTAGTGTTGCAAACACTAAGGGAACATCAACTTTATGCCAAACTTAGTAAGTGTGAATTTTGGCTAGATCAAGTGGAATTTCTTGGTCATGTCATTATTAAAGATGGAATAGCTGTTAACCCGAGTAAGGTAGCAGCAGTTTTAGAATGGGAAGCACCCAAGACTGTCAAGGAAATCCGAGGATTCCTCAGAATGGCAGGATATTACCGGAGGTTCATTGAAGGATTCTCCAAGATAGCAGGACCAATGACGAAGTTGTTAAGGAAGAATACACCATTCGTGTGGTCAGGGAGTGTGAGAAGAGTTTTCAAACTCTAAAAGAGAAACTCACCACACACCGGTGTTAGCAGTTCGGAAGTTGGCAAGGATTACACCGTGTACCGTGACGCATCCAAGCATGGATTGGGTTGCGTACTCATGCAAGATCGGAAAGTGATATCTTATGGATCGAGGCAACTCAGACCTCATGAAGTGAATTATCCAACACATGACTTGGAATTAGCAGCAGTCGTATTTGCACTCAAAACATGGAGACATTTTCTCTATGGAGCTAAGTGTGAGCTCTATACAGATCACAAGAGTCTCAAATATTTCTTCACTCAGAAGGAACTCAACATGAGGCAGAAAAGATGGCTAGAATTTATCAAGGATTATGACCTGACAATCAACTACACTCCAGGAAAGGCCAATGTTGTAGCAGATGCCTTGAGTAGGAAGAGCACTGGCGGAGTGGAACAAGAATTATCACCGGAGTTGAGGAAGGAAATAAGTCAATCCCAAATAAAACTTTGGGAGAAGGAAGCCCATGAAGGATTATCGGCGTTGCAAGTAGCCGATGAGTTGAATGTCAACCTGAAGAATGAGATAATGATGGGTCAGCTGGATGATCCATTCTTTGTGGAGGAGATGAGAAGGATAGATGAAGGAAGACCATCAGAATTTCACCGCGGAGAATCGGGATCATTATGGTTCTAGAAAAGAATTTGCGTTCCGGATATTGCTGAAATTAAGGAAGTAATACTCCGGGAAGCTCATCACACACCATATTCAATACATACGGGAAGTACAAAGATGTACATGGACTTAAAGGAACTATTCTGGTGGAATAACATGAAAAGGGAGATAGCACAATATGTGGCAGAATGCCATACCTGCCAGAGAGTGAAGGCTGAACACGAGTCCGGCAGGGAAGTTACAACCTTTACCTATTCCAGAGTGGAAATGGGAAGAAATAGGGATGGATTTCATCACCGGACTACCCATGACTAATAAAAAGAAGGACATGATATGGGTAATTGTGGACCGGTTGACGAAGAGCGCCACTTCTTAGCGGTAAACCAGCAGGATAAAGGAGAGAAACTCATCGATCTTTACATCAAAGAGATCGTGAGTAAGCATGGAGTACCTAAGAAGATCGTATCGGATCGAGGATCCGTGTTCACATCAGCATTCTGGAAGCAACTTCACGAAGCTTTAGGATCTAAATTGGACTATAGTACCGCTTATCATCCCCAGACCGGTGGACAAACCGAGAGAACCAACCAGATCTTAGAGGATATTCTTAGGGCTTGTGCTCTAGACTTCGGAGGATCATGGGAGGAGCACTTACCATGAGCAGAGTTTTCATACAATAATAGTTATCAAAGCAGCATCAAGATGGAACCATTTGAAGCTCTGTATGGAAGGAAGTGTAGATCACCGATATGTTGGTACGAAGCCGGAGCAAGCAAAGAGTTCAACCCTGATTATGTCAAGGAAAAACAACACATCATTGACATTATCAGAGACAGGCTTAAGATAGCCCAAAGTCGGCAAAAGAGTTATGCCGACCAGAAGAGGAGGACATGGGAACCACAAGTTGGAGACATGATTTATCTTAAGGTAAGCCCGATGAAGGGACTCCAGAGATTTGGAGTTAAAGGAAAACTCAGTCCTAGATATATAGGACCTTTCAAGATACTGAGTCAGAATCGAGGTTTAGCCTTTGAATTGGATCTACCGGGAAGGTTAGCACAAGTTCATAATGTATTCCATGTGTCACAACTCAGAAATGTTTAAAGACCCCAGATGAGCCAATATCACATGCTGAGCTCGAGTTACAACCAGATTTGACTTACATCGAGACACCAGCCAAGATTCTCGAGGAAAGCTGGAAACAACTCCGAAATAAAGCTATCAAGTATTGCAAGATACAATGGAAGCATCACCCTGAGAGGGAAGCCACCTGGGAAAAAGAGGAAGACCTGAGGAAAACATACCCCGAACTCTTCAGGTATTATAACCACAACTTCGGGACGAAGTTTTCTTTAAGGGGAAAGGCTGTAATGTCCAGGTTTAGAGACGATCGAGGGGTAGATTTTAGAAAGGGATGTGCATTGCATAGTAAATTCTGGGGAAATTTCGCGCTTTTAAACAAAACTGCATCGAAGGGGGACAAGTTTCTCTCTCGACACCTTACGGGGTTAGGGTTTCGAGAGTGCGACAAACTTGCAACTCACCTAATTAAATTAGGGTTTTGAGAAGAGAGGAGAGTATTGCATTACAACTTAAGTTGCATGATTGAATTCAAACACAAGAACTTTTGAATTTCAAATTTAAACATCATATGAATATCTCATAATTCAAAATTGAGGTAATTCATTAAACAAATATTAATAATCAAAGAATATAAACATTACATTTATTTAGTAAAGCTCATTAGGGAAACTTTGAGCTTTATTAATAATCACACAAGATACATTGTCTTTACAATATCCAGAATTGAAATATAAAATATTACAACACATTACAAGAATTGAATAAATAGAAAAAATGTAAATGAAAATTACAAAGATGTTGTAAAATGGCTAAACTAGAAAAGCAAATCTTCATGATTTTCTTGGACATCAATTGATTGAATTCCTTGATCATTTCCTTAAACCTGCATAGTAAGACAACAAAGACAAGAAAATAGGGATTATGCCAAGTGGTAAAACCACTTGGCAGGTTAGCAAATATGATCAAATTGAGAGGATAACTCAAACACTGCCGGGGTGTCAAGCCAAAGGACCAAGTCCCAACCTGTGAAGCACACAGGCAGCTCACAGGGATAGCTGCATGTCTCACAACACACACAGACCAGGGGAGAGTCACCAAGATGACCAGGCCAAGCTGTCGACCAGAGGAGCCAACAAGGGTTCATATAAAACCTTTTCACAGCCAGAAACCCTAGCATCTCATCGGCAGAATCTCCAAAGGGTAAGAACACCAAGAACAGCTAGAACAAGAAGAACAGCCAGTGCTGTTCAACCTGTCCAAACTCACCACTGAACCAGATCAAGAATCACAAGCCACAAGGAGGAGCAGGGCAAGCCAAGCAAATCACCAGAAGCAAAACCTCTACACCAACACACTATTCCTAGGAGCTGGATTGAGGTATACCAAACATCATGGACAAACCAGATGGTTTTGTTCATAAATAAGCATATGCACCAATCATATATAAGCAAAGGGGTAGATACCCTATGTTTGTGTCATCCTATGGCTAACTAGTCATTTGGTTCAAGCAAACATAGAGAACAGCCAGTAGAGATCATCCAGGGAACATTGGTTGTGTCTACACATGGACACAACCAGAGAAATCCAACATGGATTAAAAACCCTGGCCAGATACCAGGCTCACTTGACAACCAGAGCTAGCTAAGCCATCAGACATGATAGACTATCATGTGTCTATCTTGTTTATCAACATCAAAGCTACTGGTAACTCACCAAGTGATTAGCCAGTGAGCACCTATTCATCAAAGAAAGCCAACACAGGTGGGAGCTACCCTAACAACAATGAATTACTGTCAGGGCCACCTCAACCACACCACAGAATCCCACAGATAAGCTCAGCACATCTATCATCACCCAGATGGGTTCAAAAAGGAGCTAGGGTACCCAACAGAAGTTGGCATCCCTCTAACTCTAATAAATCAACCCATATGATCATCACTGCAAGGCAGTTCACATCATTTATCTACTTAATTAAGAAAGGTAACAGAGATAAATGAATTACACAAGTAACCAATGCACCAGAACCTTGCACATGATCCAGAAGATCACTGCAAGCAACAACAGTTACTCAAGCTAACAACAGTACACACCAGGCTCAGACTGTATGAAGCACAAACATCACTGATTGAGCACCAGTAAATCACAGAGGGAAGCACACACTTGCTCACAAGCAAGTAATGATCAATTGATCATCAGAGCATCACTTGCTCTTGCTACAGGTCACCACAGTCAAGCATAACATCAACACATGAACCAGACAATAAGATCAGTCACATGACATGAACAAATATATCACAGATAATTAAATAAGTCATATACAGGAGCAAATCATCCAAGGATTGTGATCTCTTGTAACAGGCATGCTCAAGGGAGCATGTCTACAAATTATAGCACACAGAAGAGCACTCTAGGGCACTGGCTCTTGTAAATTTACAAGAATTGCACACTGCAACCAAGCCAGAACACCACAAATGAATACACTTGAGTAATTGGTGAAGATAGCATCAAGAACAGAGGCACTGGCACTTGCATACTACAAGGATCATGCATAATGAACAAGCCAGGGCCAAGATTATGCACACACAGGATACCCTAGTGGCAAGAGTTATCATAGGAGCAAGCCAGTAGGCCATGAGCATCACTGGATGCTCATGAGCAATCACAGGAAGGCCACAGTAGGAGTATAGCATATAACAGTAGTGCATAGAGCAAAGTTAGAAGAGCAGCAGCAGTAAGCACATCAGCATAGGCAACACAGCAGTAGCACACGCAGGGCGCAGCAACATAGCACAGCAGGAGCAGGCGAGCACAGCAGCAGCGCATAGTCACGGCAAGCATCTCAACATGGAGATGCAGGCCAGCAGCTGAGCGAGGCGAAGAAGATGAGTAAGACAGAGAGAGAAGGAGGCGAACGCACCTGGAGCAGAAGCACCACCGCGTGCCCATGGCGGCACAACGGCACGGCCGACCAGGGCAGCGCCAGGCCGCGGCCAGGCCAGGCGTCGCAGGGCACGAACGCTCCAGCACCACCACGGCGTGCCCACGGCAGCGCCATCGCGTCTGGAACACCGGCGTGCGATGGAGCAACTCGGATCCGTGCGCCATGCGTGCAGATGTGTTGGAGGCGAGCGGTGTGGGCGACGCAGGCCAGATCGACGCGGAGGATCTGGTGCGCCGTCGAGCGGCGGTCCTTTTGCGACCAACCACGCCGCCGGAGCCGGCCGGAGATGGCCGGATTAATTCGGCGACGACCGGCGACGCGAGTCGCCAGAGCACGGGGAGGAGAAGGGTTTGACGGGGCGGCACAGCGAGAGAGGACTGGGGGCGACCGCGCCGGTCGGTTGGACCGGGCGGGTTTAACCCAACCCAGTTGGGCTCTCCTGACAGTGGGCCCATGGGTAAATGTGTCATTTCACATTTCAATAAAAACATGAAACTTTAAAATTCAATAGAAAATTGATAAAAGCTCTTAAAAATAAATTAAAAATATGAAAAAGGATCAGCATAAAATTCTCTATTTAAATAAAATATCAAAGAGAATTTTTGAAGACAATTAAGAATAAGTCCTATTTTGAGGATTTAAATAATGATTTAAAACACACATATTATTTTCAATAATGAAAATAAGTCCATTAATGCAATTGGACTTTCAAAACACCTTGACAACATTTCAAGGTTGTGTTTATCCTAAATGGAGTATCTCCAAATCTATCTTAGTATTAACCTCTCATAAAATGACAACGACATCGGAAGGGGAACAAACCCTAAAAATGGAATCATGCATAATTGCTTCTTTAACCATTGCCCTTATCGGACAATGATGCTATTTTGAACAGAGGACAAGGGTCAGTCCACACCATCCAAGAACTGCAGTGTTCAGCAAGTTCATCACTTGCTCATGTCATTTGATTATTTCTATCAAATTACTTGCAAAATACTATGGTTATCACTATTGCATAAAAATCAAAACCACTACTTTCATAACTATGAATATGACTATGTGGTGGGCAATGGAACCATGGATTGTGTTGATATGGTGGAGGTTCCATTGCACGGGTTTATATCCATCTAGGATTAAACAACAAATGTCCAGTGATTCTTGTGCCGTAATACCCGTGTTAACCATAAGATCTGAGTGGGACGGAGTAGTCAAAAGTGTTTCCACCTCTCGTTCATCAACGGATGCGCTTTACGTAGACACTTGTATCGGGCAAGCGGTTGGCTGGGAAGCCTTAAGTCCCCACGGCATAGTCCGTAGACACTTGTCGCTCGAAGTGCAAGCGGTTGGCGGGAGGCCTTAAGTCCCCACGGTATTGCGGTCTATGATGGGTTGCACCGGCGAAGGAGTTTGGTTAACGAGTCCCAAACTGTTGTCGTGGTCGGGGTCCACCCGTGAGTGGGAATAATGGGACCGGCGAGGACCAGGTCGGGGTATGCAACAAAGGGTGGGTGTTCGAGGTAGCGGAGGAACATGATTGGCTAGACCTTATACCGGGCCTCACAAAGAAGTGTGGAGGGAAAGCTGCCGGTTGGCACCAAGGTTAAGATCTCTTATGGGTAAAGCAACACCACACCTCAGAGTGTAAGCTGTGGCTCTTTCCGGGATTGAGGACTGCGAACGCTCCGAAAGGAGCTCCATTAAGTTCTAGTAAACCGGTGAAGGCTGACGGACATAGCTCTTTGAAATAAAAGCAATCTCTTGAAGAAATGTTTATCAAAACTTGCATTAGTATTAGACTTTCTGGTCTAATATCGTAGCTAGTGCATTAAACACCTCTTATCTATAATGAACTTGTTGAGTACGCTCGTACTCATACCACTCTTAAATCCCATGCTTAGATTGTCTGAATCGTCTGGAGGAGGACTACGACAACAATGAAGAAGCCGAGATCATCGGCTATGATGAACCTGACCTCTCAGGAGGTGTTGAAGGCGTAGACTATCTCATAGTCTACGGATCCGGGAGGCTTCCGGAGGAGATCAAGCCTAGAGATATTCGATAGTAGTAGTAACCGAGCAGCCCGAACTCTTAGTATTTAGCTGCTCGATGAAATAAATGTATAGTTTAATGAGACTCTTATATTGTAAGTTAAATTGGGTTCACCTCGAACCCAGGAGTTTTCCTCTGAGGACCCAAGAGGAGCTCCAAGACAATATATGTTTTATGCTTGTAATAATAAGTGAATGAGTTATGGACCTGCTATGTTCTGTTGTACTACTCTGAGGGATGTAATATTTGCGAAATGGTACTTCGTGAATGTTATATCAACGACTGGCATACTACAACATGCAGTGGTATGCAGGGTCACCACACTCGACCTCTAATTTTTTTTAGGGATTTAGAGATTTTGGGGTTCCACTATATAGCATTTGAACCCTTAAATCCGTAAAAAAACGGTTGTATACGGATTTAAGGGTTCCATTAGACATGCTCTTACGAGCAAGCATGTGCGCCTCTGTATCGTGACAAATTTGTACCAGCTACCTCCACTTGAGTAGCTCCTTTGTGAACTCTTGGCCCATTCAAGACTTTCTCATCAGTTTGTTGTAAGATAGAGAGGCCCATAATAAGCTAACGATCTGACCCATTACCATCCCTGATGGCCCGATCCTACGCAAGTGAAGAACGCAACTAACCCTGCTCGACGCCGGACGCCGCTGGGTCCTGGATTTGGCTGACAGATGGGAAATGGATCCCATCCGCGTCTGCAGCTGCGATCATTCCTTGCCAGAAAGCGATGCGAGTCACGCGGCATGGGCAGCAGATCGCCCAACGCTGCCGCAAGAGGTTCAGATACTCGATCGTGCTGAGATCATCCGCCTGGCATATATGATCCCCCACACTATGCTTTTTCTCATGGGATTTGCCTGGTTTGATGAAAATACAAGGTATGATTGGGCAAGGTACGCCAAAAACTGGTTTCCTTCTTCTTTTCTCCAAAATCTTGGTAAAACAATGTTTGTCACTAACCTGTTTGAGGGTTCGCCATCGATGGTAATCTGCTCTTGTTTTGCATCATCTTTGTACTGTATCTCAGTTGGCACCTGAAAGTGTCCATAGCCAAGGACAAACTGCTTGCTAATCACTCTCGAGAAAAAAACTGTTCGCTGATATGCTTGAGATGTTGACAACTATGATAGTACAGGCTTAATTGTGGCGTATTTGGTTTCTTGGTTAATGTATTGATCTCTCGAAGCCGCAGAAAGAAAGTGACGATTAAATGGAGTTGGAACCAAATCAATTGTCTACACTTCTGAAGCGTATATTGGCCTACCTCAACTACTCCCTCCGTTTTATTATTCTTATCGTGGTTTTAGTTTAGTTTTGAACTAAAACCATAACAACGGGAGTATTAATTATGTGTTCCATGTCTCCTTGGAAGGTAAGGTGGCCTTCTTGCTAGTAGCTCGAATTGCTTTGCTTTATAAGACAGAGTCTAGGTGTGTTGGTACTAAATTGCATTTGGTGGCCTACCTAGTTCTCACTAGGCCTAGATAGCAGACAGGTAGTCAGTCACCGTGATGGACGGATGCACCATGGATGGATTGAACCTTTTAGGGATGCAACAAAGGAGTTGCTCTTAATCGTGATGGGACACACCCACGGAAATTTTCTGAAATATCCCTTTATTTATTTGGAAGATAAGCAATTAATCATATGTTGCAAGTACGTTGAACTGTGGAACAATATGTGATCATGGGCATTGCGCTAAAGCCAATTTTTGGAACATAGGTACTTGTAAATCCGATTAAACTTACTCTTGTAGTAACTTAAATAATTATCCGACCACTAAGTTATAAACATTTCAGGAGGGACGAGTTTACGTTAGACTGTTCATTTGAAACTTGTGATTTTTTCCTAAGCTACATACTGTTGAATTTGGGTATGAAAATTGGCACACACATACATATGTGCATCCTCTACCTAGAAATATTTTGTTCAATTTTTTTGGAGATAGAAAATGCCAATTGTTGGGCTGACCCTTTATCAGGTTCCGTTGAACCTAGGTCCCGGTGCATATGTTCGCGCATTGCCCCAATTACACAAGTCCTTTATTGTGTATAATATTTGTGTATACATACTCCCTCCATTCTAAATTAAGTGACTCGATTTTTTCTAGATACGAAGGTACTACCTTCATACCGGTTTATTATGGTATTACTTATTCTGGAAAAAAAGAATCATTAATTTAATCAACAAAATATGAGGTATATGCCATAAAATTATACCAATGGATTCATATTTAAAAAAAGTTTGCAATGGTATATTTTTGTGCTTTATATTTTATATTTTCTTGATCAAATTAGTAGTTAAACTTTTTTTCTTGAAATACGTAATAGCCTAATAAACCGGTATGGATGGAGTATCTATAACTAAAATACATCTACATATAGATAAAGTTGAGCCACTTACTTATAGATGGAGTAGTTAATGGGATCACCATCACCGGACTACTGATTGCAGTGATGTGCATCGCATATGTCTCATACAGTCATGCTCAATTATACACAAGATGCATGTTGTATTCTCTTGGACTGAACTAATAATTGATCCCCATCCATATATACTTTTCTTCGTGCATAACGGACACATGGTATGCACCCATACCGTTGCCTTATGCAGAAGTAGTAGAAAATGTACATACCGTGTAGCATCAGCCCATAATCAAACCAGCTCGCTTTAAGATTGGAACTCATGGTCACCGGTAATGCTCACTGTGCTTTACAGGAACAAAAACTATATAAAGTACTTCCTCCAATTCTTGTACTAAATTAGGGACACTTATTCTGTAGTAAATTCTTCTAAAACTGAAAATTAATCATCAAAAGGTCAAATTCTCACAATCTTGTCCCGACCAAAAAACTTAGGAGGTGGGAGAGTTATTCTGGTTCAAGAACTGGAAAACAAACTTATATGTTTTTAAACTAAGATATGTAAGATGTGGCGTTCCATTGTTTCCAGTTCTTTGGATTGGAACACACGCATTATGATATGTGCCGTTCATCATTTACTAGAGCTCAGAGAGTACTCTTAATTTTAAACTTACGAGATCTGGTAGCTCTTTATACTGCTGCGAGTACAGAAACGCTTTTCTTAATTGCATCTAGTTTAGAGTGGGAGCTTCTTGCTGGCAGCAATATCACTTGTACCGACCACTGAATTTTGTTTGGGAAGGACGAAGAAGTGATTGAAACGATAAATTAACAACCCTTCCGTTCTTTGTCTGAAATCTTGAGTACAGTAAAAGTGTAGTTACTTATCCCCATAGACGATCTGAAGAACAATCTGTCAGCTGTAAAAATCCCAAGCCGAAGGAGGCCCTAGAAAACAGAAGCCCTAGATGCCATCATCACGTCGGTCAACATGTGAGTTATCTCCACCCTGAAAAGGAGCCGGAGAGAATCAAATCATCAATGGCTCCACCACCACCACCACCAGCACGGCCTGCCACATCTGCTATCCAACATGTGTTGGAGAGAGAGAAACAGTATTGTTCACTTGTGTGCGTGGAGAGAAAAGATTTCTGCTTTATATTTGTTTGCTGGTGAGTGAGAGGGCAGCATATGCATTTGATTTGAATGCAGCTGCAGTTGGACTGGTCTTGCTCTATTTCTTGGGGTCCAGTTTTCTATGCCAGAACAAGCTGAGAGGCCATGCCATGCCTGCTCCCCCAGCTGCACTATTTCATGTCGTCTTGTGCTCTATCCACTGCAAGATCTCCCCAGCCAAGTACTCTAGGGTTTCTACCATAAGCATTGCACTTGACTGGGATTAGTGTAGCAGTTTAGCACTATAGTGTAGCTAAGCTTGGGGCACTGTAAAATAGCCTGTGAGGGGGCACCACCCAGAGCACATAAAACAAGGGATTAGGCGGTCAGATGCCACTGTTCAAATTGCCCAACCAAACCAAACCAAACTATAATCTATGCGCCAGCCCCTCTTTCTAAGCACAGTTCCAGATGAGAATCACACTTGCTTTGCTGCTGCTGTACATGGTCAAAACTCTCGCCAGTACCATCACCAGATGGAGACCAGATGGCAGTGATCCTGAAATTGGACGGACAGGATGATATGATGCTCTGGGCATTGCTGCATTTGGGCTATACTGTTGGTGTGTGGCTGATTTTATTTTACCATTGGAAATGGTGCTGGTCTTGTGTGGCACTAGCTTCACTGGCAGTGTACTAGTAGTAGACAGTAGTAGTAGCTACACATTTACCTGCACCTTTTGATGCCACATCTGGTTCCCAATATTTTTAGGGGTTGGTGGTCATCTCAAGAGAGGACCTTGAACTGAACCTGTACTTTCTTGGCATCAATGGGCCTCCTCCCTTTTATTTCCTTCCCTACCTAGGACAAAGATCACACATCCATTCAATGGTGTTTGAGCCGGAAAGCTAGGCCATTTTTCAAATCCGGCTCCAGCACCATCACCCATTTTTGGTTCTTGAAGCTTCGGCAGCTGGCTCTGAACTCTGAAGAGAGGGGGCATTGTCATTGGATTCTTGAAGGACACCTTATTATATCAGTAAGTTGTTTTTTTGCTTGACCTGCTTGTTCAAACTTCCATTTCCTTTACACGTTTTTGGGCTGAATCAAGTGCAGAATCTTGCAGATTGCTGCAGGTTGTTGGAACAGTTCCTTGTGTATTGCTTTTCTATTTTCTGAATGAGATGTGACTACATGCTTTCTCTTTCTGATTCTAGTAATATGAATGCGTTCTTACTATTCCCCCTTTGTTGAATCTTTGGTAGGGACATGAGGAGCAGCAGATCATGCCAGCAAACTTGCCGAGCGTTGTGATTTGGTAGCCATGGAGGAGGAACAGAAAGAAGCTCCGAGCTTTCTTGATGTACCCAAGGATATCCCCATTGCCACCACGTCCCTCACCATCAGGACCAATAATGCCGGATTCGGCAGCAGCTCCGACCGGTCCAACCCCATTGACTCGCCGGCCATCTCCTTCACGCCGCACCTCTACTCGCCGTCGCCGCCCTCCTCCGCGTTCGTGTCGGCGCTGCAGTCCCCGTACATCTCGCCTCGAGTCGTCGACCCGCCGCCGCCGCCGCCACAGCGGCAGCCGTATCAAGAAAGCAAGGCCTCGAGCGTCACCACCACGACGGCGCAGTCGCCGGCGTCTTGCTCCAACGCCGGGTCCCAGTCGGAGGACACGGACGCACCGAGCGCGTCCCGCACGCCGCCGTCGGAGCGGTACGACTCCAGCGGCATCGACCCGGCCAAGATTTCGGACGGCGGCGGATGTGGCGGCGCGCCGCCGCGCGTGTCCTTCTCGTTCCCCGTGCCGCGGGTGTCCTTCACCCGGGGCTCCGTGGCCTCGCCGTCGTCCAACGCCAAGCTCCGGAGCTGCGACGTGTACATTGGCTACCACAACAACGGCAACCTCGGCAGGTTCTGCAAATGGCTCAAGGCGGAGCTCGAGCTGCAGGGCATTGCTTCGTTCGTCGCCGACCGGGCGAAGTACTCCGACACACAGATTCATGAGATTGCCGACCGGATTATTTGCTCCGTGGCGTTCGGCGTCGTGGTGGTCACCATGTCAAGCTTCCTCAACCCGTACAGCCTCGAGGAGATCAGGTTCTTTGCTCAGAAGAAGAACCTGATCCCCATCCTGTTCGACACCGAGCCGGCGGAGATTGCCGGGCTGTTTGATGGTAAGTTGGAGGATAAGGAAGGGAAGGAAGCATTTGAAGGGCTAATGCGGTGCCACGAGTTCAAGCTCGAGGCGAATGAGAGCAATTGGAGAAGCTGTGTGTCGAGGACAGTCACTTTGCTGCAGTCTAAGCTTGGCCGGAAGAACATTGCTGAGAAGGAGAGTGAGGGGTCTGGAGGCATACCTTTCCCACGCAACCGGCATTTTGTCGGAAGGGAGAAAGAGCTGAGTGAAATCGAGGGGCTTTTCTTTGGATCCACCGTAGATATCCAAGAAGTGGATTGCTCAAGGGGTTCCACTGTAAATGAAAGATCCAGTGGCGTGTCTGATGGCGGCTTTGCCGACGAGGAGAGTGACACAGTGAGGACATCTAACGCCAAGTACATCAGTTTGGAAATGCGCAAATGCAAGGAGCCGACACTGGAGGCCTGGATTGATCCCGTGATTGAGCTGTCATCGGTGAAAGGTCGAAATCTTCAGAAGCAGAGATCAAAGCACAGGAGAACAAGGTTCCGGTGCAACAGCAAGGGCTACGGCGGTACTAGCGTGGTCTGCATAAATGGCTCTTCAGGTATCGGCAAAACTGAACTGGCATTGGAGTTTGCTTACCGGTATTCACAGAGGTACAAGATGGTGCTGTGGATTGGAGGGGAAGCTCGGTATTTGAGGCAGAACATACTCAATTTATCCATGAATCTGGGATTGGATATTAGTGCTGAGGCAGAGAAGGAGAGGGGTAGGATCAGGAGCTTTGAGGAGCAGGAGTTTGATGCATTCCAGAGGGTAAAGCGGGAGCTGTTCCGGGATGTGCCCTACTTGCTTGTCATTGACAACCTCGAGAACGAGAGGGACTGGTGGGAAGGTAAGGACCTTCATGACTTCATCCCTCGGAACACTGGTGCGACGAATGTCATTGTCACCACGCGATTACCACGTGTGATGAATCTTGAGCCGATGCAGCTTCCACAGCTCTCATACATTGATGCGATGATCTTGATGAAGGGTAAGCTTAAGAATGACTATCCACCTGACGAAACTGAAGTCCTCAGGAAGTTGGACGAGAGACTGGGTAGGCTGAGCTTTGGTCTGTGGGTCGTCGGTTCACTGCTTTCTGAGCTCATGATTGCTCCTTCCACTCTGTTTGAGGCTGTTGAAAGAATATCGTTGAACGAAAATTTGTTTCCACATGATGCCAACGACGACGGCTTCTGCCGTAACAATTCCTTCCTGATTAAGGTCCTGGTATTTTCTTTTGCCTTGATGGACCGTGCGAAAGGAGGACACCTGACCTCGAAGATGATCATTGCTGGTTCTTGGTTAGCTCCTGCTCCTGTGTCGTCTACACTATTGGCTGCGACTGCGAGCAAGCTACCAGTGAAAGGCAGCATTCACCTGTTTGGCGAATCCCTCAAAACTGCATTTCTATGTGGTACACATTGCTTTCTAGCTCCTAATGGCCGAAAAGCAGAGGTGGAGTCGGCACTCTTACTTGTTAAGCTCGGGTTGGCAAGAAAGGCAAATCGTCATCCTGGTTGCTGGATCCAGTTCCACCCGATCACACAGCTCTTTGGGAAGATCAGGGGAGGCTTGGCGCCGACCACTGCGGCTGTGAATGGGGTAATGAGGGCTGGGAACCCCTCGGTGTATTCAGACCACTTGTGGGCTAGTGCATTCCTTGTGTTTGGCTTCAAGTCTGAGCCACCTGTTGTTCAACTTAAGGCGGTTGACATGGTCCTCTTCATACGGAAGACTGCCCTGCCCCTGGCAATTGAGTCCTTCATGACGTTCTCACGGTGTAGCTCAGCTTTAGAGCTGCTCAAGGTTTGCACCAACATCCTTGAGGAGGTGGAGAAGTCTTATACGTCACGGATGCAGGACTGGAACCGCGGTTCGTTATCCTGGAGGAAGAAGCTACAACCGAACCACCGTGTGGACGAGTTCATCTGGCAGGAGGTGACCCTGCTCAAGGCAACATTGCTTGAGACAAGAGCGAAGCTTCTGCTCCGAGGCGGGCTGTTTGACACTGGCGAAGAGCTGTGCAGGACATGCATTAGCATCAGGACGGTGATGCTTGGACATGGCGACGCCCAGACAGTGGCTGCTCAGGAGACATTAGCAAAGCTGGTTAGATACAGGAGTAAGATATGAGATGATATACAAATTCCTTATGAGCTGCTGGTCAGATCCAGGGTTTCCTGAAGTTCTTAATGCCTCAATATTTCTGAACCTGTGATGCCAGGCACAGTTTTGTTAGTGATCAGTACCATAGCCAAAGCTTCTTGATGCCACGTGTAACCGAGTTGTTATGTACAGTACAGTTCAGTTGCTATTTCATAAAGCTTTTACTTATGTTCTCACTGTTGAGCTTCCTAGTTTATGAAGCTTGATGGCTTGAAGCTGTTGGAAAGTCCATTTTATGCTTTCCAAGACTAACCGCATTCACGAGCCAATCTATGTATTCCTGTTAGATGTTCTGTACATAGTTGTGTGTGATCTTTACTTCACTGTCCATTTTAGCTGAGCTATGAACAACCTTGTTGCTTTATGCAACTATGTGGTCTTGCTGCCCAGCTTTTTTTAGACAAGATCTGTCAGGGAAAGAAGGCAATGTCTGATAAGCAGTTTCAAGATCTTTTTTCAAGTGTGGCACTCTACCCAACAATTCTTTTGATGTACAGAAAGTTGTACTCCCTCCGATCCAAATTAATTGTCGCAGATTTAGGCAAAATGTTGCCTAAATCTGTTTAGGTTCATTGAACCTGCGACAACTAATTTGGATCAGATGTAGTAGCATTTGCTGCTGTTTTCTTTGCTTAAATGTTCTTTTAAGCAAAGAGGAGCATTACAGAAGCCCTGCGGCTATGCTGGTCGTATCCCTCGAAGTGTTACAGTGATCAGGTACCTCAAGGTACACAGTACACCGCGTTTACTGAGATTGAACTATTGCTTTCCTTGGGCGAAAATGTGTGCCCACTTCATTTTGTAAACTACATACATTTCTAGCAAAAATGTCATATCGATTCGCAAAATGTTGTTGCCTACAAATTTGCTCAGCTAGCTAAGCCTAAAAAAGGTAATACCACTAAAAAAAACTTGTGTTCGATCCTGCTCTAAAATGTCTTGCTTGTTTGCTATTTTATTTCCAGAGGATCCATATTGAATAATCTAACCAGATAAATGTAATAGGTCTGCAAGTCCAAAATTTTAAAAATTGCCCTAATAGTGACATCTTGTTAGAGTATTATACTTTGACCTTCTTTCAGCCATCCTATTGGCTGTCCCCATTGACCTTATTATTGCCCCTGTCAGCCAGAAGACCAAGACATCCCAGGCTCCCAGCTGAGCATACAAAAATGGTTTCAACCTTCCAGTACGTTATCAGCATTGTTCCTGCAGATTCAAGATCTTGAGTTTAGCCCTGCTCCAAGCAAAGCCATGGCCTCTAAACAGATGGTGCATATGAATCAAGGACAAGGGAACACAAGCTATGCTCGCAACTCCAGTTATCAGGTTTGTTCTCAACTCTTGGTTAATCGGCTTAAGTTGTTCATGTGACCTTCTTTGTCAATTGGAACCTAAAATTATTTCATCGAGAACTTATTCACAATATAGCTTACATTGCGGAGAATTAAAAGAACTGACAGAGTTCATTAAGAAGCACATCATTTCGCCAAACTATTAGACTAGATTTTTTGAAGAAGTCCGACTTGATTTCAGAATGCTGAGCAGAACAAGATGAAGCCGATGATAGAAGCGGCCATCAATGACATATGTAGCAGGAATAACACCTCATTGCCGGGAAAGATCCTGATCGCAGATTTGGGCTGCTCCTCTGGCCCAAACGCCCTAGCACTGGTATCGACTGCCGTCGAGGCCATCCACAACCACTGCCTTCAGTTCCAGCAGATACCACCGGAAGTATGTGTGCTCCTCAACGACCTACCTAACAACGACTTCAACACAGTTGTGAAGAGCCTGGTCATGCTCCGTCATAGCAATAAGCCTGTTGTCGTGACAGGTGTCGCACCAGGGTCGTTTTATGAACGTCTCTTCACTAGCGACTCCATACATCTTGTTTGCTCGTCCAACAGCTTGCATTGGCTCTCAAAGGTGCGAGTTTGGTACTGCTCAACGTATCGATCCATTATATTTCTCGTCGACTCTGTAAGCAAAACTTGACCTTTTACAGGCCCCTGAAGATCTAACCAGGAACCAGATTCCGGCGTATGACATCGATGAGCATGCTAGGCGTGATAGGCTCCCTGTGGTCCTTGAGGCTTATGCAAAACAGTTCAGAAAAGATTTCACACTTTTCCTAGAGCTGAGAGCCAAAGAATTGGTCCAAGGAGGCCGAATGGTTGTCTCTCTGATAGGCAGGCGTTCTGATGTAATCGCCACCAGATTCTCTTACCTTTCTGAAATTGTAGCTCAGATTCTAAGTGTCATGGTTTCAGAGGTACTTTTCATTACTTTCTTCTAGCATAGCGTTTTATCTTTTGCAATCAAACATGCGAGCATGTGACCTCACGAACTTATGGTTTGATTGACAGGGTGATATCGACAAAGCAAAATTCGATTCTTTCTACGTGCATGTATATTCACCTTCCAGCGAAGAGTTGAGGGATATCATTCAAGAAGTTTCAGCAGCAGCAGCAGATGCCCATGGAGTTCCCTCAGCCTGGTGCTTATGGGTATCCTCAACATCCTTTTGGGTTTGCTCTAGGCCCCATGCCTCCTCCTTGGGCTTTCAATGGTTCATACCAGCAATACCCTCCTAATACTGGCTTTGGTATGCAATCTAATCAGTGGCTTGCTTCTCAACAATCTGGTTTTCAACAGTAGCCTCAGCAACCTCCAGTTCAGCAGCAGCAGCAGCCTGCCCCTGGTGGAGATATGTTGGGCAAGACAAAGAGTACAGCTAGAGGGAAGAAGAAGCTTGGGTCTGTCCAACAGAATTCTCCTTCTGCTGTCTCCTCCAATGCAATCCAGATGAGTTACACTAACACCATTTGTATGTGTTGTGGAGAGCCAGGCCACCACCAAGCTGCTTGTGGTAGGACCCCTATGTGCTTCATCTGTAAAGCAACTTCTCACCTGGTAGAAGAATGCCCTGTTAGAAAAAGGTCACACCAGCTAGCTAAGTATGTAGGAAGTGGTGCTTCAGGCTTGGGTTTTTATCACATTGAGATGCCTGAGACAGTGATCAATCCAGTTGGGTCCACCAGGAACTGTGGCATTGTGATAATTGAAGGAGGTGAGGTTAGTAAGGAAGAGTTGTATGCTGAGTTTGCTCAAATATATAAAACCAACTGGCCATGGCAAATTAGAGAGCTTGGGCAGTCAGATGTGTACCTGGTGAAGTTCCCATCCCACCTTAAGGTAGAAGAGGTTATTGGCTACCCCAAATTTGGCCTAAAGAAGAAAGGCATCTGGGTCAAGGTGGAAGCTTGGAATGATGACCCAGAACCTGTGGAAGTGCTCAAAGAAACCTGGATCAAGGTGACTGGGCTGCAAACAAAGTGGTGTGAGTGGACTATTCTTGATCAAGCTGTTTCTGTTTGTGGCTTGTTGCTAGAAGTTGATTGGCTCAGTGTGTTTACGAACAATGCTCAAGAAGTCAGGGTGAAGGTTCACTGCAGGGATCCCTCTAAAGTACCTCCTGGGAGGTTGTTTGGGTATCATGGGAACCTTTTTCACCTAGGATTTACTTTAGAGAGTGTTATTCCCAATGAAGATAATGATGACCTGCTTGGAGAAGAACTTGAAGATCAGAGCAAGAGAGATGCTGAAGGAAGTAATCAGGGTGGACAAGATAATGGAGGTGGCTCTGGTACTACTGCAAGACCTCAATCTTTCTCCCTTGGGAATATCAATCAAGCCTCTGCCAATGATCAATATTCCCAGAAAGACCAAGTGATGGAAGCTCCCCTTGGAGAGAACTATGCCCCTCCAGAGACAAGTGCTGCTGGTGTTTACCAGATACTACTCCAGAGAGGCCTAGTTGATCAAGAGGGTGCCTTTGTGTGGGACAAAACTCCAGTCTCTTGTACTGCAAGTGAAGAGGTGAAGAAATTTTGGTACAGTGAGAAAATGCTTAAGGGTAACCTGACCAACCAGTTTGAAGAGACTGCTCCAGGGGATGATGCTCAGGAAGTGGAGCTGCCTGATGATATCAGGCCAGAGGTGGAGATTCCCTTCATATCTGCTGATCAACTGACTGAAGAGCAGCCACCAAAGAGAAGATCCAAGTGGGGACCTGTGCAACCTGTTAGTCAGAGCAACAGAATTGACAGATCCAAGAACATCATGGAGAAGGCGCAGGAGATGAAGAAAATCAACAACTTGGAGATTCCCAGGATGAAAGGTATAATGTCTAACAATCCCTTTAATGTTTTACAAGTTGATGAATTAGACAATGCTGCCAAAGTAGTTGGTATCAATTTAGATGTAGAATTTGATAGTATGCATTCTGCTTGCTCCTCCCCTAGAGTTGCTTCCTTGTCTGATAAGGACCAGCAAGGGGAGTTTGCTGAAGAATGGATAGATGTTATTAGGAAATCTCGGGGCAAGCACCCCAAGAAGTTTTATCCATGATATGTGCCTTTTGGAATAGTAGGGGTATTTCTGCCCCTGGTAGGAAGCTTTTCATTAATGATAACTTAGTGCCTTTGAATTTAGACTACATTGGCTTTCAAGAAACTAAAAAAGGAGAATTCGCTAACTCCTTTCTGAAAAATCTTCTAGGAAATAGGAACTTTGTTTGGAATTTTCTACCTGCAGTAGGCACTGCTCAGGGTATCCTAGTAGGCATTAATGCTGATCTCTTAGAGGTTTTAGCCTGGGAGATCAAAACTTTCTCTGTGAGTGTTGTAGTTAAAAATAGGAGGAATGACTTTATCTGTAGAATTACTACTGTTTATGGCTCTGCCTATGAGGAAAGGAAACAGGAGTTCATTTCTGAACTTCATGAACTTTTTCTTAATTGGGAAGGGCCTGTGCTGATAGGTGGTGATTTTAATCTGGTTAGATTTATTGAGGATAAGAATAATGGTAATATAGACTTCAAATGGGCCGATAAGTTTAATTCCTGGATAGAGTTGTGGGCCCTTATGGAAATAGGAGTCTCAGGTAGGAGCTATACTTGGGGAAATAATCAAGAGAATCCTGTTATGTGTAAGCTAGACAGGATTTTCTGCTCCACTTCTTTTGATAGTTGCTTTCCTTTAGCTAGTGCTAAAGTGCTGTCTAGATCAGGTAGTGATCATACCCCTCTTGTTTGGGATTCCGGTGAGGACAGAATTCCAAAAAAGGGGGGTATGAAACTTGAAAAGTGGTGGTTAGCAATCCCTGATTTTACTGATTTGGTGAACAGGGCTTGGAGCTTAGAGGTTGATAATAATAATGTAGTTGATGTCTGGCAACAAAAGCTTAGGCTATTTAGGAGATTAGCTAAAGGGTGGAGTACCAATTAATTATGAGGCTGCAGTTAGGAAACAGAAGAAAGAGTTAATGAGAGAATATGATGTTCTTGATATTAAATCTGAAACATGTGTCCTTTCTCAGACTGAGAGGGAGAGATGGGATTTCATCCTTAGAGAATTGAACTCATTTTGGATCCTTGAGTAGACTAAAGCTAGGCAGAGATCTAGAGATAGGAATATAATAGAGGGAGATAGGAATACAACATATTTTCATGTTGTGGCTAATCAGAGAAGGAGGAAAAAATGTATTCATGTCTTAGATGGCCCTGATGGCCCTGTGACTGAGAGTAAGGATATGCTCAAAGTAGCCACTGATTTCTATAAAGATTTGTTTAAAAAAGAAAATAGACCTGCTATTAGACTCCAAGATACTTTCTTCTCTGAGAATGAAAAGGTATCTTTGGAAGAGAATATTATGTTAGGGAGTACCTTTACTGAGGAAGAGGTCAAAACTGCAGTCTTTGGGTCTTATGCAGATGGTGCACCTGGACCTGATGGCATTCCCTTTATGTTTTATCAAAAGTTTTGGGAAGTGATCAAAAATGACCTGATTAATATGTTTAATGCTTGGTTTGTTGATGATTTAGACTTATATAGATTGAATTTTGCCATGATTACTCTTATCCCTAAGGAAAATTAGGCTAGATCCATGAAAAAGTTTAGACCTATTAGCCTTCTGAACTGCTCCTTTAAGATTTTTACCAAGGTCTTAACTAATAGATTGGCTAAAATCATTGATAGGCTTATTTATTACCATCAATCGGCCTTCATTAGAGGAAGGTTTATTTTAGAAAGTGTTGTTGCTGCACATGAAGTAATCCATGAAGTGCATAAGAATAAAGATAAAGGTTTAGTTTTAAAACTTGACTATGAGAAGGCCTATGACAAGGTTAATCTAGATTTCCTGTATGAGGTTTTGGAACTCAGAGGCTTCAATCCTAATTTTATTCGGTTTATTAGACAGATTACTCAAGGGGGATCTGTTGGAGTAAAGGTAAATGATATTGAGGGAGATTTTTTCTTGACTGGCAAGGGTTTAAGACAGGGGGACCCCATTGCCCCTCACTTATTCAATTGTATTGTAGATGTTTTCTCTAGGATGCTAGTTAAAGGGACAGAAGGTGGTTTGATTAGTGGGCTCTGTCCCAATTTCCTACCTGGAGGGATTGTTAGTCTCCAATATGCTGATGATACTCTTCTATTCCTTAAAAATGATCCTAGAGTTGCTTTAAACTTAAGATGGATTCTTACTTGTTTTGAGAAAATTTCTGGTATGAGAGTTAATTTTCACAAAAGTGAACATATTCCCATTAATATGGATACTGATGAAACTCAACCTTTCTTGGAGATTTTTCAATGTGTCATGGGAGGTTTTCCTGTTAAATATCTAGGTATCCCTCTACATTATGATAGGCTGAGGCGAGAGGATCTGCAACCTCTCATTGAGAACATTCTCAAGAGAATTACTGGCTGGAGGAGGAAAATTTTATCCTCAGCTGCCAAGAGAATTCTCATCCAATCTTGCTTAGCTAGTATTCCCATCTATCTTCTTTCCTTCTTTAAATTCCCAAAGTGGGCTCTGCATCTGATTGACACACAGATGTCCAACTTTATGTGGAATGATGAAGAAGGCAATCATAAAATTCATTTAGCCAATTGGCCTTCCATTTGTATGAAAAAAGATTTTGGAGGGCTAGGCATTCTAAATCTCCAAGACCTAAACATTTGTTTGATAGGGTCTTGGATTAAGAGATACATTCAGAGTGAAGGGGCTCTGTGGAGAAGGGTTCTAGATGCTAAATATAACACTAAAAACCCAAACATTATGTCCTGCCATGACATTCAGCCTTCCACATTCTGGAAGGGTGTTATGTGGGCAGCTAAAGCAGTGAAGTTTGGATACAAATGGCATGTAGGAAATGGTAAATCCATAAAGTTCTGGGAAGACATTTGGTTTGGCAATTCCCCTTTGGCCACTCAATCCTGGGATCTTAATTTGTTTCTAACCAACAGAACAAAACTATCTTTGAGATCTGGGATGGCCAGGAGATTAGAGGTACCTTTAGAAGGACTTTCACTGATGATATGATGGTTCAATGGTTTGAGCTGTTAGAGATTGCTAAAACTATCTCTTTTTCTCGGGATGAGGATCAACTGATCTGGCAGTACACCTCATCTGGGGTTTATTCATCTAGTTCTTCGTATGCTATCATTAATTTTAGGGGTGTTACTCTAGTTTATTTACCTGCTGTTTGGAAACTGAAAATCCCTCCTAGGATCCAAGTCTTCATGTGGCTGTTTTCTCAGAATAAGATCATGACTAGAGATAATCTGAGAGCTAGAGGTATTCCCAAACCCATGAATTGTGAGATGTGTTCTGAATTTGAGTCAGTTCACCATCTTACGTTTGAGTGTGTGGTGGCTAAATCCATTTGGAACCTGTTTGAAGAAATTTTTGAAGTGCATGTTACTAATTTTGAATCAGTTGCTTCAAAATGGCTTTGTAACAAAAAGTTCATGCATTTTAATGTAGCTTCTTCTGCTGTTCTGTGGGGTTTATGGCTTAATAGAAATAGCCTTGTGTTTAACAGAACTACTTGGATTAATGTGAAACAGGTGTGGCGAAGGGTTCTCTTCCTCCTTCGGGATTGGTTGAAACCTTTCAAAGAACTAGAATTTGGAAGAAACGGCCGATTCATGGACTTGCTGCTAGCCAATTTAAGAGCTCCTCTCTGCCTCCCAGTGGGGTGAGATGTCCCTCCTTCGATTGGGTTTCTTCCTGGAACTCAAACTATGAAGGCAGGGCGACGCTGGCCTACCTCCTGGACAATCCTGGCGAATCCCATAAGATTCATGTGGTCACCTGATCACCTGTGTGGATGAACAAGGTGGTGAAGACCCAAGATGATGCCAGAAGAAAGTCTTTGGCGAGCGAAGGTTGGGAGTTGTGCTAGTGTGTGTCTTACCTTACCTTGTTGGTTCTGTAATGGATTTAGATGGCGTCTGCTTAGCGTGTGATCACTGCTTAAACTGCTCCAGGTTTTGTTGGTATTTCGGAGTTGGTTGGGATGGCAGCCAATCTCCCCAGCAAACCTGTACCTTTTCGTTGATTTCTGGTTTTTACTCCTGTAAGAACTTGGCTTCTTTTTCAATGAAAATGGAGCTGGGGGGTGACCCCTGTTGATCTAAAAAAATATCATTCAAGAAGAGGGCTCCTTTTCTATCACGGGGATGCGGGTGCACGACCCTACAACCGATATGAATAGTGCTATCAGCACCCCAAGTAGGTTTGTGAATCTTCTGAGAGCTTTATTTGAGCCAATAGTAGTCCAACATTTTGGAGATGTCATGGATGAATTTGTGAGGACTGCGGAGCGGCGCTGGAGCCTTGAGGGCAGCTTGCAAGAGGAACTTTCCAGAAGCCCTGCGGCTATGCTGGTTGTATCCCTCGCAGTGTTACGGTGATCAGGTACCTGAAGGTACACTACATTTGGTGAGATTGAACTGTTGCTTTCTTAGGCATAAAAATGTGTACCCACTTCATTTTGAATAGTAAATTCTGTTGTGTTCTTGTCATGTGGGGCCAAGCCTACAGCCGTCGGAAGGGCAAGGGCCCTGCGGCCCCTTAGAGTCCTCCTAGTTTAAGTTAGTAGAGTTTGGGTATAATTGGAAAGGTTTAGTCCCGAAGAAGGTTACCCTGCCAATTACCTAAACTAGAGTTAGAGTTAGATGCAAATTCTGTAATTGGCTATTATATAAAGCCATCCCTATGCGTTTCAAGGAACAAGCAGAATTAATCCAATCTCTCACCTCTTGCTCCCTGCGCCTAGGCGCCTATCCTCACCTCCTTCTCCAACCATAGGCCGACGGGATTATCGCCCTAAGCCTCCCACCGATCACAACTACAAACTACGATCCAATCCTCCCCCAACCCGTGACAACTTGGTATCAGATTCATCTTCGATCCCGGCGGCTGCCATGGAGCCTCCGCCGCCACCTCCGCAAACCCTAGCCGAGATCATCGCCAAACAGCAGGAGGATCACCAATCTGTGCTCGCCACCCTCACCAGCCTCGCCGATGAAAATCACCAAGCAAGGGCTGAACGTGCGGAGGACCGCGCCACCTTCAAGTCCATCGCCGAGACGCTCCAAAAGTTTCAGGGTGATATCGCGGATACAGTTCAGCAGCAACGTGCCCACAATCTCGCTCTCCTTCGCCTTGAAGGGAAGGGCGCGCCCCAACTTTGTGGCCTAGGGCTCATGCAGGCGCCAACGTCTACGACCAGGGTTGGTGTACCGCCGGCCATGGCGGACGCATCTGATCGCGCCCCCCGCCTCTACAAAATCGACTTTCCCCTCTTTGATGGGGCAAGCGACCCACGACCATGGTTGACGCGCTGCAACCTCTTCTTCCTCGGTCAGCGAACGCAGGAATCCGATAAGACCTGGTTGGCTTCGTACCACCTCACCGACGTCGCCGCCTTATGGTACGACCACCTCGAGGCAAAACTGGGTCAGCGACCGTCTTGGGGCGAGTTTCAGACCCTAATCTCCAACCACTTCGGACCACCGACGTGCGCCAACCCCTTCGGTGAGCTGATCTCGACACGCCGTACTGGCACTGTCGCGGATTACTCCAAGCGCTTCCTCGAAAATCTCTCACGGATCCAGCCAATCGCCGACGCCGAGGAGCGGGATATATTCACCAATAATTTGGGGGAGCCCATGAAGACGCGGGTGGAGATGCTGAAACCTGCTACGCTCGACGCCGCGATGGACTTGGCCATATCCTTCGAGCACCTGAACATTGTTACTGGAGCTGCCACAACTGCGACTCGGCCACTCCGCCCGTCCAGGACTGCAGCCAGCCCCACTCCAGCAGCCCCAGAATCAGCCGGGTCAGCACCAGCACTCGTTTTCAAAAATCTCACCCCTGCTGAGATGGACGACCGCCGTGCCAAGAACCTGTGTTTCAATTGTGACAAGAAGTTTGTGCGGGGACATCGCTGCAAACGGCTGTTCTACATACAGTCCGCTGACGACGAGGAGGAGCCCTTAGCATATTCACATGAGGAGGCCAAAATTTCACTTCTCGCTGTCACTGGAATTCCCACCAGCGATACCATGCAGGTTGCTATACGTATCGGGGATCGTGACCTGGTTGCCCTGCTGGATTCTGGTAGTACGCATAACTTCATTCACGAGGAGTTGGCCACTGTTGTGGGGTTGCCCTTCTCCTCTGATCGCCGCCTTGGAGTCACCGTTGCTAATGGGGACCGGGTTACTTGCCATGGACTACTCAAGCAGGCAGCGATCACAATTGACACAGAAATTTTTTTGGTCGACTTGCACGCCATTCCATTGGGCGGGTTTGACGTTGTGCTTGGTACACGTTTTCTCAAGACGCTCGGACCCATTGTGTGGGATTTCACCACTCAGTGGATGCCATTTTGGCACACAGACCATCGGGTGGAGTGGACAGGTCTTGGTTCTTCAGGCCGGCCTGCACACCTACATGTTTGCGAGGGCAGAGCTCTTCTCGACAGCCTCCTGGCCACGTTCTCAGACGTCTTCGCCGAGCCCCAGGGTCTACCGCCGCCACGCGCTCATGACCATCATATTCACCTTATTCCTGGGACGCAGCCCGTCGCCATCCGGCCCTACCGCTACCCGGCTATTCAGAAGGATGAACTGGAACATCAATGTGCAGAGATGCTTGCTCGGGGCCTTATCCGCCAAAGCTCGTCGGCGTTCTCGTCACCTGTGCTCCTGGTACGCAAGCATGATGGTACATGGCGTTTTTGTATCGATTTTCGTGGTCTCAACATGGTCACCATCAAGGACAAGTTCCCTATTCCAGTTGTGGATGAGCTGCTAGATGAGCTAAAAGGCGCCCGATTTTTCACGAAGCTGGACCTACGATCAGGCTACCATCAAGTTCGAATGGCCCCGGAAGACATCCACAAAACGGCGTTCCGCACTCATGAGGGCCTTTTTGAGTTTGTGGTGATGGCATTTGGGTTAACCAATGCGCCCGCGACCTTCCAAGCACTGATGAACGATGTACTTGGACCTTTCCTTCGTCGATTTGTTCTGGTTTTCTTTGACGACATTTTGATATACAGCTCCTCGTGGTCGGACCACCTTCGCCATGTCAAGCTCGTCTTGGAGGCTATGCGCACACATCAGTTGTATCTCAAGCGCTCCAAGTGCTCTTTTGGGGAGGAATCTATGGCCTATCTGGGACACGTCATCTCTGCGGAAGGAGTGGCCATGGACAGCGATAAGGTCCTCGCCGTGGTCGACTGGCCGGCACCCCGTACAGTTTGAGTTGTGAGGGGATTCTTGGGTTTGGCGGGATACTACCGCAAGTTCATTAAGGGGTTCGGCACCATTGCGGCGCCCCTCACCGCACTACTGAAGAAGGATGGATTTCTCTGGACTGACCAGGCGGCGACCGCATTTGAGGCCCTTAAGGTTGCACTCACTACTGCACTGGTTCTTCAGTTGCCTGATTTTTCAGCTCCGTTCATTGTGGAATGTGATGCCTCTGGATCTGGGTTTGGTGCCGTGATGCATCAGGGAGAAGGGCCAATTGCCTACCAGCAAACCCATCGCTCCACGACATGTTTCTCTAGCTGCATATGAGAGGGAACTCATAGGGCTTGTTCAAGCCGTGCGTCATTGGCGCCCTTATCTCTGGGGTCGTGCTTTCATTGTCAAAACTGATCATTACAGCCTCAAATTTTTGCTAGACCAGCGCCTGGCCACAATCCCGCAGCATCATTGGGTTGGCAAGCTTTTGGGCTTTGACTTTACAGTAGAGTATAAACCAGGACGACAGAACATTGTCGCCGACGCTCTTTCTCGCCGTGAGGTTGCTACCAGCCATACATGCGCTATCACAGGGACTTCTTTTGATCTATTTGAGGCTCTCCGTCAGGCCGCGCACACAGACCCGACATTGGTCGCCTTTCGGGAACAGCTTGAGTCAGGCGAGTTGGGACAGCCTTGGGCATTGGTCGACGGCATTGTTACGTTCCAGCAACGGGCTTATGTGCCTCCCTCGTCGCCGCTTGTCGGGGAGGTCTTGGCGGCAGCTCACGATGATGGTCATGAAGGTATCAAGAAGTCTTTGCATCGCCTCCGCCGGGATTTTCATTTGCCACAAGCACGGTCCGCCCTGCAGCAGTATATTCGTGCTTGTACAGTTTGTCAACGCAATAAGACAGAGCAGCTTCATCCCGCTGGACTCTTACAGCCATTGACAGTACCATCTCGTGTCTGGGAAGACATCTCCATGGATTTTATTGAGGCATTACCTAAGGTGGGTGGTAAGAGTGTCATCCTTACAGTGGTGGATCATTTCTCCAAGTATGCCCATTTTATTCCTTTGGCACATCCATATACTGCTGAGACGGTTGCTAAGGAGTTTTTCTCCCATATTGTTCGTCTTCACGGTTTTCCTACATCCATTGTTTCGGATAGAGATGTGGTATTCACTTCGGGATTTTGGAAAGCTTTATTTGCGGCTGCGGGTACACGCTTACACATGAGTTCCGCATTCCATCCACAGTCGGACGGCCAGTCTGAGGCAGTGAATAAGGTCATCACTATGTACCTTAGATGCATTACTGGGGATAGGCCTCGCCAGTGGCTTCAATGGTTACCATGGGCTGAGTACTGCTACAACACTTCCTATCACTCGGCGCTGAAGGACACACCTTTTAGGATTGTGTATGGCCGTGACCCTCCGTCTCTTCGTGATTATACTCCAGGCGAGATTCGTAATCAGGCGGTGGAGCGACAAATTCTGGACCGCGACCAGTTCTTGCTGGATGTCCGTGACCGTCTCCTTCAAGCAGCTCAGCAGTACAAACACTTTTATGATGTCAAGCATAGGGCTATTGCCTTTGATGTGGGCGAGTGGGTTTGGCTTCGTCTGCAGCACCGGCCAGCGGCGTTCTTGGGAGCGGGAGCAAAAGGCAAATTGGCACCCAAGTATTTTGGGCCGTTCAAGATCCTCGCTCAGATTGATTCGGTGGCATATCGTCTGGAGTTACTGCCTCGTGCCCGCATTCATAACGTGTTTCATGTTGGGGTCCTCAAGAAGTACCATGGTCCGCATCCGACAGGTCCTCGACAGCTTCCTCCGCTATTTCAGGGATGCGTTCATCCGACTCCATTACAAGCATTGCGTGCGCGGATTGCTCGTGGAGTCCAGCAGGTGCTCATTCAATGGGAAGGCCAGCCTGCGTCTGCAGCATCTTGGGAGGATGTCACCGCATTTAGGGAGCGCTATGCAGACTTCCAGCTTGAGGACAAGCTGTTTCAGAATGGAGGGGGAGATGTCATGTGGGGCCAAGCCTACAGCCGTCGCAAGGGCAAGGGCCCTGCGGCCCCTTAGAGTCCTCCTAGTTTAAGTTAGTAGAGTGAAAGTATAGAGATGGTAAACCTAGAGGGGGGTGAATAGGTTTCTACAAATTTTAATTCTTTCTTTGCAATATTAGGCTTTGCGGAATATAAAGATGAGCCTAATGCAAACTAGGTGAAGCAACCTATATGAGGATACAACTAACTCAAGCACGAAGGCTCTCACAGCAGTTAAATCACAAGTAAGGAGTTCGGTTAGAGATAACCGATAGCACGCGGAGACGAGGATGTATTCCCGTGTTCCCTTGCTTTGCAACAAGGTACGTCACGTTTGGAGGAGTGGAGCGGAATATAAAGATGAGCCTAATGCAAACTAGGTGAAGCAACCTATATGAGGATACAACTAACTCAAGCACGAAGGATCTCACAGGCAGTTAAATCACAAGTAAGGAGTTCGGTTAGAGATAACCGATAGCACGCGAGACGAGGATGTATTCCCGTGTTCCCTTACTTTGCAACAAGGTACGTCACGTTTGGAGGAGTGGAGGTCCCACGAAGGATTCCCGCGCCACGAAGGCTCATCCTATTCTCCGGAGCCTATCCCACGAAGGAATAGCTCACTCACTTGTGGTAGACTTTGAGGTAGCCTCCAAACCTTCACAATCTTGCCAGCAAATCCACAGCCCGGATGCTTCCGGACTCCTCTTGCCCACCTAGGGTTTCCAAGGAACCCTAGGAAGCAAGCTTCTCAATGAATACAAGGGGGAATGAGATTTGGCTTGGTAGAACGGTAGATCGGGTCCTCCTCTAGTGATTCCCGGAGGGATTTGAGTTTGGGTGGAGGAGGAGGGAGATCTGAGGCTTTTGGTGTTTCTAGCAATGGAGTAGGAGAGAGAGAGCTCAAGAACAGCTTATAGTATGTTGCCTAACCCTTCCAAGGAAGAAAGGGTATTTATAGTGTTCTTCAAAATCCGTTGCCACTTGCCACCTCAGCATTCTTCCCGACAAACCGGTCGACCGGACCACAGACCGGACAGCCGGTCGTGAGGTCGGACCGGACTGGTGACCGGAGCACCTTTGCGTCGTCTGGCGCTTCTCGGTTGGTGCCCGTTGCTGTTTCCGAGCGGTCGGCCGGACGGAGCGCCGGACCCGCGGTCGAGCCCGGTCGGCACCTGGACCGGACTCTGGTCCTCCTTGGAGCCGGGTGCCGCCCAATCGGCCGGTTCCCGTTGGACCGGCCGGATTTCTCTGTAACCCCTTTTTGATTGTTGTTGAAATGGGGGTCTCCTTTAGCCTTCTTGTTCCATTGATACACCTTTATACCTCTTTGACTAATACCTGGGAATCATCTAGCAGTCATGTATTAGTCCAAATACACTAGCACGGTGTCATTGTTACCAAAATAATGGATAAGGGTAAAATACCCTTACAATCTCCCCCTTTTGGTATACGATGACAAACCGAGCTAGAGTCACAAATAGATATTATGATAAGCTCTAAACCTTGATTCCATATAAGATATTACGAAAGCTCCCCCATAATGTGTGCACTTGGAGAATTTGCGTTTGAATGCAAAGTGCACCACTTGTGAAACATGAGAAGCTCCCCCAATATCTTTAGGAAACAAGCATGGTATGGAGATGTGCATATCAAGATATATAAGCATAACACACATAAACATCCTAACATAGAGTAGCACACATAATAGTCGTCCATACACATCCATACATGAATTATTGGAAATAGCAAATAGTTCTTGAAAAACTCAAAGTAAACAAGCACAAGCCATATAAAATCCAAATAAAGCAACTCCCATGGCTTGTGGCACTCAAGGAACCCCGTGGTCCTAGACTCTACTCTCTTCTCCCCCTTTGGCATCGGAACACCAAAAAGGCGAAGAAAAGAGGAGAGATGCTATCGCACCCATCAGTAGTGACCAAACCCAAGCGAGGAGGAGCTCTCGCGTGCATCATCATCAGCCGCATCATCATCATCACCCGCATCATCATCAGCGTCCTCAGCAGCATCATCAGCAGTAGGAGTGGGAGCACGAGCAGACCTAGTAGGAAGAGCACCATGAGCGTACACGGAGTAGTCGAAGTTCTGAAGCATCTCATCGGTAAGAAGAGGCATCTCCCACTGAGGAGCTACCACAGGCTCCATCTCAGGTCCAGGAGGAGGAACAGGGTGGTTCCTTGAGGCCATGAATTCATTTTGGCGCCTCCGTGTCTCCTGAGTCATAGAAAGAGTCTGATGTGCAACATCATTGCTGTTCTTGCACATTTGGAACATGCATGTGAAGAAGCGAGCAGCCCCATGCTGGGAGCGCCGAGAGTGACTGGAGCTAGCATCATGATCATGGTGTGCCTTGGAGCGGCGCTCAGAGGTGGGCATCATGGAGGGAATGTCTGGACGAGTGGCCTCCTGAATGGGAAACCTGAAGAGGTCCATGATGACTCTTTCACCACGAGCGTTCCGAGGAGCGGGAACAATGTAGTTGATGAGCCGCTGAACATACTGGGCGTAGTTAGGAGTCATGCGGTCCATAATGGCTCTCTTCAGTTCACAGTAGATTAGATCACAGCCATCAATCTTCCTTACCCTGTCAGGATGACAATAGTACATCAAGTTGAGGTGATAGTTCCGGACTTCACTGTGGTCGCCAGACTTGCTGATGAGGTTCTCACGGAACAGCTTGGCAAGTACCAGATAGGAATAGTACATCCCAGAGATAGTGGGAGGTCCAGGAGTAGGGTTCGCAGGATAGCAGAAAGAGATGTCACCCTTTGTAAGCCTGGACCGTGAATGAATCCTGTATCTGGATTCTGTCATCACCACAACCCATGGCTGCACGGAACTGAGAGTAGGAGCATGAGTACTTCGTCTTGCCGGTCATCCAGGTGAGGGTGCGGTCCTCATCATCATGAAAGAAGACGGTGCAGTGAAACTGGCGGACAAGGAGGGGACAAAAGGTGGGATCATCTTGGGTATCATCCGGCTTGAGGCACACGAGGTCATACAATCCCAGACCCTTCAAGGTTTGAACCACAAAACGGTACTTTGTGGCTTCATGCAGTGCAAGCTCGTCAGGATTGATGGCCTTGGGTGAGACAATATTACCATGCTCCATAAACTCATGAGAATCATAGAAACCCTCCCAGAGGGATGCTTGTGTGTTGGTCCAGAAGGCCCTGTCCGAACGAGTGTAAGTTGGCTCCTTGAAGCGATACGGATTCACTGTCCTCCATTCCTGCCACTCAAGACGGTTTGCAAGCCCAACATTCATGGTTGGCACTACCTCATCATCCTCGTGGACAACTTGCTTATCCTTGTGCTTGGTAGCAACAGACTTGGTTCGACCCCGAGCTGAGCTGCCAATGTCAGTATCCTGCTGAGCTTGAGGAGGAACGCGGCTACTAGAACGACGAGGAGGATCAGTCCTTCCTCTCTTGGAAACACTGCCACGTGGTGGCTCACCACTCCAACTACCTGTGAATGAGAAAATAGAGCAAGGATAGCAGTGGGGTAAGTGTACATGTCATCAGTAAGAGAGAAACCAAGAGAGCAGAGCATATATTCAAGTGTAGTGATGAAATTGTGCGAAAACTGGGCAGCTCGGCGCAGAGGCCGGTCAAACCGGACTGGCCGGTTTCCGACCGGTCGACCGGGCCATGCACCGGGCCGGCCGGTTGAGCGGCCGGTCGACCGGGCGAGTGACCGGGTATGTCGAGTTGCAATGATGTGCCCAGATTTTCTACCACAAAACCATGCAAAAGCTCATAAACTTGAATATAGACTATAGCAATGTAGTGGAGAAGTGCATTGTGGTGTGAGACACTCTAAAGGCATGAGGACTTTACAAACCCTAACCCTAACTTTTCTCAACTTTCCTCAACATGTGACAATGGGAGAGGGAAATCAAGAAGGAGAGGGAATGGAAGGGAAATTTACCCGATGACATTGTCCTTGTTGCCCAAGAGAGCAAGAAGAACACGTGGAGAGGGCTTGAGGACCAAATCCCCAAGATCTTCCAAGCAAACTCGAGAAAGACCAAATCCCTTGGTGAAGAAGCTTGAGAGACCCCGATCTACGGTTGGGTGAAGTTTGGGGAGGAACTAGTGGTGGGAAGGACCTAGGTTGTGGTGGAGATGGTCAGGGCGCCGGCCATGGAGGTTGGTGATTGGGGAACAATGGGGAAGAAGACCCCAAGGGGTATCCCGTCCCCAATATATAGGTGGCGGCGCGACCGGTCGAGAGTCCGGTCAGACCGGGCTGGTGACCGGCTGACCCGGCCCAGACTCCGGTTTCCGACCGGTCAACCGGACAGTCCGGTCAGGGACCCGGTACAACCGGACCAGGGACCGGCCAGCCCAGAATTTCCTAATTTTGCCTCGTTTTTTTTTTTGCCCCTATGCTTTGTGTAATGTGTGTGAGTGCTCAAATGATGACATGTACATATAGATAGATAGATGATGATGAGATGAGCATAGACATGGGGTTGGAAACACAAAGTTCTCTAGGCATACCCATTGGAGAGAAAATCCAAACAAGATGTGAATAGCAACAATGGGCATGATTCGAAGTGTATATCAAGAATCATAAGTCATTTTGGAATGATTTTTGCAATAAGATCATTTGGCCTTATATAGTCAAATCAATTTGTAATGAAGGCTCAATGAGGGGCGGGGGATTACTCCCCCTATGTGAAAGCGCAAATGTCATGTGACCACGAAGAGACATGCTTGGGTCCATATAATGACATTGGGTCTATTTATGTTGCACACATAGGTATGCATCATACCAAGACATGGTAAGATGACTATCCCCATATGTGCTATACCTCTAAGCTAGATAGCAAGATAAATGCAAGAATATAGTGCAAGAAGTTAATCAATCCAAGTTTTTAGGATCAAGAATACCAAGTTCTCCTCTCAAGTTAACAAAGCGGGCTTCATCCAAAGGCTTAGTGAAAATATCCGCCAATTGGTAGGTTGTTCCCACATGAGTGAGATCAATATCCTTATTGGCAACATGATCACGGAGGAAGTGATGGCGAATGTCAATATGTTTGGTGCGACAATGTTGAACCGGGTTGTTGGCGATCTTTATTGCACTTTCATTGTCACAAAGAAGAGGCACCGTACCAAGAGACACACCATAGTCTTTCAAGGTTTGCTTCATCCATAACAATTGAGTGCAACAAGATGCCGCGGATATGTATTCGGCTTCGGCGGTGGATAGGGCGGTGGAGTTTTGTTTCTTGGATGACCAACTCACCAATGACCGGCCAATAAATTGGCAAGCCCCGGAGGTAGACTTCCGATCAACCTTATCACCGGCCCAATCGGAATCCAATGAGTTCAAAGGTTGACCCCTTTGGATACCATAGCCCGAGAGTAGGAGTGAGAACAAGGTATCTTAGTATCCGTTTGACCGCCACTAAATGGCTCTCCTTGGGAGCGGATTGAAAATGAGCACACATCCCTACACTTAGCATGATATCCGGCCTAGAGGCACAAAGGTAGAGCAAGGATCCTATCATGGAGCGGTATACCTTTATGTCCACATCCTTCTCACCGTCACATGAACCAAGTTGCCCCTTTACGGGCATGGGTGTCTTCATTGGACTCACATTGGTCATGTTGAATTTCTTGAGCATGTCCTTCACATATTTTTCTTGAGAGATGAAGGTGCCTTTTGCAAGTTGCCTCACTTGGAAGCCTAGAAAGAACTTCAACTCTCCCATCATGGACATCTCAAATTTCCTAGTCATCAATAGCTCAAAAGCTTTGTTATGATTGGGGTTAGTTCCACCAAAGATAATATCATCAACATATATTTGACATATAAAGAGGCCACCCCCTTTAACCCGTTTGGTGAAAAGGGTGGAATCGACCGTACCCATGCAAAACCCATCATGTAGTAAGAAATCCCTAAGGAACTCATACCAAGCACGTGGAGCTTGCTTGAGACCGTAGAGTGCCTTATGGAGTAAATACACGTGGTTGGGTCGGCATGGGTCTTCGAAACCCGGGGGTTGAGCCACATATGCGGTTTCTTTTAGGGGACCATTCAAAAATGCACTTTTCACATCCATTTGATATAATTTGAAATTGTGGAAAGATGCAAATGCAAGCAAAAGGCGAATAGCTTCAAGACGGGCTACCGGCGCAAAGGTATCCTCAAAATCCATACCTTCTATTTGGGCAAACCCTTGCGCCACTAACCTTGCTTTGTTTCGTATAACAATGCCATTCTCATCTTGCTTGTTCTTGAATACCCATTTGGTCCCAATGACATTGATGCGATGATCCTTGGGTCTCTCAACTAGAGACCATACTTCATTACGAGTGAAACACTCCAATTCTTCTTGCATGGCAATTACCCAATCCGGATCGACCAAGGCTTCATGTACCTTAAGTGGTTCAAAACTAGACACAAAAGCATGATGTTGACAATAGGTGATAAGTAATGCATGGTGTCTACGAGTTACCACTCCTCTAGAGATGCTTCCAAGGACTTGATCCACTTTCATGTCACTTGCCCTTGTAGCGGCCTTGATCTTCCGAACGGTTCCTTCATGATCAATGAATTCATCCCTTGCTAGCACTTGGTCATGAGGGATCACTTGAGCTTGATCATGAGTTGAGGATGTTTCGTGATCGTCATCATGATCTTGCTCCATGGAATGAGGATCTTCTTCTTGTTCTTCGAATTGAGACTCATCTTGAGTAGAGGATGGTTCTTGAGTTGCACTTGATGGATCGGTTTGAGTTGAGCTAGGCTCCACTTGTGGCGTGCTTGAAACATCTACTCCATCATCTTGATCATCATTATGAACCTCCATGGGTCGGATGTGTCCAATGCCCATATGCTTGATGGCACTAGATGGATCATCATCATTACCTGCAACACATGGAACAACTTGCTCCACTTGGGAGCTATTATCCTCCAAGAACACCACGTCACAAGATACTTCAATGGTCCCGGAGGACCGGTTGTAGTATCTATAGGCTTGAGAGTTCTCCGCATATCCAACAAATATACCCTCTATGGATCTAGTTTCAAATTTACCGAGCTTTCCTTTGTTGTTCTTAACAAGACATTTGCATCCAAAGACACGAATATATGTGACATTAGGCTTGTTACCGGTAAGGAGCTCGTATGGGGTTTTGTTGTGAAGGAGACGGAGGAAGAGCCGGTTGGAGTAGTGGACGGCCGTAGAGATGGCTTCTCCCCAAAAGTTGTGGGGTGAGTTGAATTCACTCAACATGGTTCTTGCCATCTCAATGATAGTCCGGTTCTTCCTTTCAACAACACCGTTTTGTTGAGGGGTGTATGGCGCAAAACTCATGCTTGATGCCCTCATCATCAACAAACTCTTGCATTGTGTAGTTCTTGAACTCGGTGCCATTGTCGGTCCTAATTGCCTTGATCTCGGATTCATACATACGTTGAGCTTTCTTGGCGAAGGTGATGAACTCTCTATGGGTCTCGTCCTTAGACTTAAGGAGAAAAACCCAAGAGTATCTTGAGTAATCATCAACAATGACAAGTCCATACTTGCTCCCACCAAGAGTATCATAATGTGATGGCCCAAAGAGATCCAAATGAAGGAGCTCCAAAGGCCTAGATGTGGTAACAATACTCTTGATGGGATGCTTCTTCTTGAGTTGCTTTCCGGCTACACATGCACTACAAACACGATCTTTCTCAAAAGAAACGCCGGTTAGTCCCTCAATATGCTCACCCTTTAGGAGTTGTTTAAGATTCCTCATGTTAACATGACCAAGGCGGCGATGCCACAACCAACCTTCGTCATGCTTGGCCGCCATTAGACATGTGGAGAAGGAGGGGCTCTCTTTCGAGAGGTCAACCACGTAAAGGTTGTTCTCCACATATCCAACAAGGACCAATTTGAGATTATCACTCCTAAAGACTTGCACATAATATTTAGTGAAATATGAATTGTAACCGGCATCGGCAAGATGATATATAGAAAGTAAGTTATAGCCAAGGTGTTCAACAAGCATAACCGTCTCAAGGCACAAGTCCTTAGAGATTGCTACCTTGCCATACCCAAGTACCTTTCCTTTGAGTTGTCACCAAAGGTAATGCTTGACTTCTTGTTGATATCTTCAATGAATTGATCAAGCACACCTTTTCCTCCGGTCATATGATTGGTGCATCCACTATCAAACACCCATTTTGGACACCGGAGGAATACCCCTACAAAATCAAGTAGAGGATTTAGGAACCCATCGATTAATGGGTTCCTTTGCAATGGCAACAATATCTTTTGGTACCCAAATTGAGTACCCTCTATAAGCATAGCCATTAGGAGGGCCAACATAGTTAGCATAAACATCACCATAATAATCAACAAATAATGCATAGTGATTGTTTGGCCCCGTGCGGTCACCACTAGTGGCTTTGCCCCTTGAGGCTTTGCCATTATTAGTGACCTTCTTGTTCTTATCTTGAGCGGGTTTCTCCTTGTTGTAGTTCTTCTTCTTGTGAGACTTGGGAACGTATCCAAGTCCAAACTTTTGATGGTTTGACCTTTGCTTACTCAAGAGGTCATCCAATCCCATCTTGTTCTTGGCGGTGGTGAACTTTGCAAGTTCCTTTGTTAACCTAACATTTTCCTCAAGAATAGATGCATGCTCACAAGAGGATTCATTAGGATGATAGTCGAGACCATATTTAGTCACCAAGGATTCAAGATATGCATTGGTCTCAATATGCAAAGAGAGTTCCTCTTGTAAACGAACATGTTCCTCAACAAGCTTAGCATGCTCATTAGTAAAAGATGTAGGGGAACTAGCATGCTTTTCAACAACAATGGGATCCTTCATTGATTCAAGTGCTTTCATGTAGGTTTCTTGGAGTAGGTCATGGTTCTCTCCAAGTTTCTTGAGCTCATCCTTTACAAGCTTGTTAGCTCTTTCAAGGTGGTCAAGATCCCTAGTGAGAGAAGCATGAGCAACTTCAAGTTCCTCCTTTGAGGTATGGAGCACTTGAGTCAAAGATTGAGCCCTATCAATAGTTTCTAGGTCCTTAACTTTATCAAGTTCATAGGTTTCAATTTGTTGCTTAAGGCCTTGAGATATGCACCTTTCGGTTTTTAGCTCTTGTCTTAGGAGATTGAATCTCCGTTCCTTTTCATCCAATTGATATTCTAATTCCTCAATGGACTCATCCTTTTCTTTGAGAGAGTCCATCAAGAAATCAAACTTGACAAGAGCTTTACCACGAAGGGTGCATCTAACATTGTAAAGTTCCTTAAGCACAATTAGTTCATCTTGATTTTCATTTTCATCATCAAGAACACTAGATAGGGAAGGTGGGGGTTCCATTACCTTGGTTTCCCTTGCCATAAGACAAGAGCCAACGATTGTAGAGGAGGAAGAGTCATCGGAGTCATCCTCTTGAGTGATTCTTGCCATGAAGGAGGAACCAACATCATTCTCCGTGGAGTAGTCCTTGGAGTAGTCATATGTGAAGAGTGACCCGGGCTTGGAGTAAGCCAAACCGGCCACCCGGCCTCCTTCTCCTCATCTTCTTCTTCATCATCGGACAAGTACTCGGCTCCAACAAAAGCTCTTCCCTTGTTCTTCTTGAATCGATCGTTGATTGGGTTTGGCTTCAATCTTGGCTTGACCCCTTTGATGAATCTTGGCTTGTCTACCCTTTTCTCATAAGGGCACTCATTTGCAAAGTGGCTATCTTCATCACAATTGTAGCAAGTTCTCTTCTTCTTCTTGTCATTGAGAAGCATAGGCAACTTTCCCTTGTACTTCTTGGCAAAGAAGGCAAAGTCGTGACGATGTCACTAGTTGAAGTCATCTCCTCATCTTCTTCAATTTCATATTCTTCTTCTCCTCCATGGTCAGCTCTAGCCTTGAGAGCAAGGTTGTGTGTCGCTTCATGGTTGTGTGAGGCTTCATCAACACGGTTCATTGCCTTGAGCCTCTTTCCGGCTTTGGCCATGTTTTCATTGGCGGCCACATAGGAGACTAGATCATCGGAGTTGAGATCGGCACTCTTGGTCATGATTTGCAAGTTGAGTCCAAGGTTGGTGTCTTCTTGTTTGACGGCAATCATAGCAATGACCTTGGATTTTATGAAGGCTTCGTTCATCTCGAATCCGTCATTGTACTTCTCACCAAGTCCCTTGACCCTTACTTTCGAGCACCAAGCCTAGCATAGGCATCGAATACGGATTCTCCATCTCGAATCATGAACTGGTAGGCCTCTTGCTTTGCGGTCTCATAGAGAGATGATTGGATCAAATCGGTTCCCTCTTGGAGTACTACGATCCGATCCCACAACTCTTTAGCGGAGACAATGTCATCAACTTGATCTAGAAGCTTGCGGTTGATGCCACTTCTAATCTTGTCACGTGCGGATGCATTGAGTTGACGGTTGTAGAACTCGGTGGAGGTCAACCGAGTAGGATCTTGTGGCTCCCGATGTCCATGAACAATGAGTTCCCATAGCTCCACACTGCAGCTGCGAATATGAGATTCCATAGCAGATTTCCAATGTGGAAAGTGAGTTCCATCGTAATGGGGAACACTATGGTTTATATGAGGCATGGGTGAAGTGTTTTGGGATAGTCATGGTTAACATCATGGTAGGATTCTTTAGAGGCCGAAGCCCCACTAAGAGTTCCACCAGTTAGGTTCTTAAGCATGGCAGTCATTTCTGTCATTTGGTTTTGTAGCTCATCCTCCTTTTTCTTCTTCTCGGCATCATATGCCAAGAGTCTAGATTTCATCTCTTTAACCGAAAGGTTAGAGTCCCATCTAGTCGAAGAGTTTATCCATCTCACTCTTAAGGCGGTGAAGCCCTTAATAAGAGTCCAGGCTGATACCAATTGAAAGTATAGAGATGGTAAACCTAGAGGGGGTGAATAGGTTTCTACAAATTTTAATTCTTTCTTTGCAATATTAGGCTTTGCGGAATATAAAGATGAGCCTAATGCAAACTAGGTGAAGCAACCTATATGAGGATACAACTAACTCAAGCACGAAGGCTCTCACAGGTTAAATCACAAGTAAGGAGTTCGGTTAGAGATAACCGATAACGCACGAGGATGTATTCCCGTGTTCCCTTGCTTTGCAACAAGGTACGTCACGTTTGGAGGAGTGGAGCGGAATATAAAGATGATCCTAATGCAAACTAGGTGAAGCAACCTATATGAGGATACAACTAACTCAAGCACGAAGGCTCTCACAGGCAGTTAAATCACAAGTAAGGAGTTCGGTTAGAGATAACCGATAGCACGCGGAGACGAGGATGTATTCCCGTGTTCCCTTGCTTTGCAACAAGGTACGTCACGTTTGGAGGAGTGGAGGTCCCACGAAGGATTCCCGCGCCACGAAGGCTCACCCTATTCTCCGAGCCTATCCCACGAAGGAATAGCTCACTCACTTGTGGTAGACTTTGAGGTAGCCTCCAAACCTTCACAATCTTGCCCGGAGCAAATCCACGCCCGGATGCTTCCGGACTCCTCTTGCCCACCTAGGGTTTCCAAGGAACCCTAGGAAGCAAGCTTCTCAATGAATACAAGGGGAATGAGATTTGGCTTGGTAGAACGGTAGATCGGGTCCTCCTCTAGTGATTCCCGGGGATTTGAGTTTGGGTGGAGGAGGAGGGAGATCGAGGCTTTTGGTGTTTCTAGCAATGGAGTAGGAGAGAGAGAGCTCAAGAACAGCTTATAGTATGTTGCCTAACCCTTCCAAGGTAGAAGAAGGGGTATTTATAGTGTTCTTCAAAATGGCCGTTGCCACTTGCCACCTCATTCTTCCGACAAACCGGTCGGCGGACCCGAGCCGGACAGCCGGTCGTGAGGCGGCCGACGGGCGGTGACCGGAGCCTGCGTCGTCTGGCGCTTCTCGGTTGGTGCCGGTTCTTGCCCTTCCGTCGGGACGGAATGACCAGCCGTCGAGGGTCGGCAGAAGACCGGACCTCTGGTCCTCCCAAGGCCGGTTTCCGACCGTCGACCGGCCGAGCGTTCTTCCTTGGACGGGCGGTGACCAGTTTCTCCTGTAACCCCTTTTTGATTGTTGTTGAAATGGGGGGGGTCTCCTTTAGCCTTCTTGTTCCATTGATACACCTTTATACCTCTTTGGCTAATACCTGGGAATCATCTAGCAGTCATGTATTAGTCCAAATACATTAGCACGGTGTCATTGTTACCAAAATAATGGATAAGGGTAAAATACCCTTACATAGAGTTTGGGTATAATTGGAAAGGTTTAGTCCCGAAGAAGGTTACCCTGCCAATTACCTAAACTAGAGTTAGAGTTAGATGCAAATTCTGTAATTGGCTATTATATAAAGCCATCCCTATGCGTTTCAAGGAACAAGCAGAATTAATCCAATCTCTCACCTCTTGCTCCCTGCGCCTAGGCGCCTATCCTCACCTCCTTCTCCAACCATAGGCCGACGGGATTATCGCCCTAAGCCTCCCACCGATCACAACTACAACCTAGTAACCTACGATCCAATCCTCCCCCAACCCGTGACAGTTCTGCTGTGAAGTATCATTCATATTAACTCGCAAAATACTGTTACCTATGAACTTCCTCAGCTAGTCTTATCAGCAGTTTCGAGATCTTTTTAAGTGTGACATTCTACCCAACAATTCTTTTGCTGTAAAGCAGTGTTTTGGCCAAAGGAAGTGGTACCATCTGCTGCTGTTTTCTTCGTATAAAGGGGTCCTTCATGCTTGCACTGTAGTTTTTCTGTGATTCCTAGTCTGTGAGCTTGGTTGCTTCTTTGCTGAAAGTCCAGTGCATTTTGTGTGCTCCTATCCTCTGAAATATTTAATGCTAAGGGCAACTACAGCGGGGCGATCCGAGAACATATCTAGTGCTACAATGTACCGATTCCCAGGAGATCTGGATTTTTCATTCCCATTTAATGGCTAGGATCGAACATAGCTGGAGATGAAGTCCCTGACCCTGTGCTTCTCCATCTGTTACAAGAACTACTTCTTGAAGGTGTCTGTGTGTCCACTCGAATTACCTCAAAATGGAAAGCCAGCTCCCCCGAGGCAAGTTTGAACATGCCCATGGGCGGGAGCGGATAGGCGTTGCACCCTAAGCTCCGTGCTAGGCAGCGAGGCGTTGCGTTGCCGTTGCATCACGCTCTAAGACCTGTGAGCGGGGAGAGGGAGAGAGACTTCCGAACGATGGATCTTGTGCCACAATTGAATGAAGAGGTCTGACCTGCATATGTGCAATGGCAAGACTTCTCTTGTTATTTTCCATCCTGTCCATTAAATGGAAAAAACGGTTCAGATCTCCTGGGAATCGGTACCACCCAAGTGTATTGTAGCACTAGATATATTCTCGTGGCGACCCATTTTGCCGAGTAACACTACACCTATGGATAACTTCTACGGAAGTTGGTTACGGATTCAGGTGGTGGCACTGCATGTAAGGTAGAAAATGAGAACGTGGTCCGATTTTTCAGAGAGGAACAAAATCTCGGACACATCAGTTCTTCAAGTTTTTGTAGGTTAAGCAGTCCGTAAGTCTAGTGCCCCTCCCCCCCAACATTCCGTTTGTTTGCTCCTGGAGAGAAGGCAAGCCCAACGCGGCGACCTAAACGGACATGTTTTCGTTTTGGTGTCTTTCTGTGGGCTGGATTTGTGTCCAAGCGGACACGTTGTGGACGGTTGCATCGTCCTCCCCTGGCCCACCTGTCAATGGCACCTAGGCCAGCACACCCGCCTTCGCCCTAACTCCAACATCTCCCTCCTCTCAGTCCCTCTTTGCAGCCGGGAAACCGCGCCGCTGCCCTTCCTCGCCACTGCCACCCCCCACCCCCGTTGCTATCGGAGGAGTCCGGGCCTTAATCCGGCACTGTTTCCACCTCTTGCCGGTGGTAGAGGAGGGGGACAGCAGCCTTCCCTGTCAACCAGGATCGTTGTCTCCCTCGCCACCTGCCACCTAAATTAGCCTGACAAAACATCTTATATTCGGATACATAATACTCCAATTGGACACCAAACTAGAGGAATACGGACATGTTGGAGTTAGCTAGTCTAGCTACCAAGAACAACAATTTTGCTGGGTTACTCCATTGCATTCACCAGCACAAAAGTTGCCCCGTCCATCTCATCCAGCGCTGCCAGAAACCATCGCGTTGCACAAATCACAATATCGTTTCTAATCTGTTCCAAGAAGCAGATTAACGGTACTAGTATTTCGTTCTGAAATGGAGTTTAGAAACAGTTAAGATCGGATGACTCGGGCGACTGTGGTTTCTTCTTGACGAGGATGAAGATGGCGACGCGGTTGGTGCGGAAGTCGGGGTGCCACTGCTCCTGCTCGATGCACCCGATCACGAACTCCTCCATGGCCGCCTCCAGGAAGCACTCCAGCACCACGTCTGTTGGTTTCCGAGCAGAGCACCCTCATCAAATCACTTGTTGTACTGCGAGAAGCCAAATCAGAACATAGAGGGATTGCTCACCGTTGCGGAGCTCTCCGGCGAGCAGGACGGTGGTGTTCTGGCCGGCGAGCAGGCTGAGGGTGGCGAGCAGGTCGTCCACCGCCTCCTCGCTGTACACCACGTCGGAGCCGAGCAGCAGCTCCGGGTGCATCAGGTCCGGGTCGGGGTCATCGTCCTCGCCCCACACCAGCTCGGCCACCCGGGCGTCCCCGTCGCCGGGGCCGAGGTTCTCCTCCAGGTTCTTCCGGAGCAGCCTGAGGCGGTCGGGGAGGTCGGTGGCGACGACGCGCGCGCCCAGCAGCGCCGCCACCACGCCCACGAGCCCGCACCCGGCGCCGAGCTCCACGGCGCGCGCCCCTCGCGCCGCCAGGAGGCCGCGGTCCGCGGCGTGCTCCAGGAACTTGGCCAGCACCACGCCGCTGTCCCAGACCACGGCGCCCGTCACCCCGGAGGCGCCCTTGAAGTTGGACGGGGACTGGTGCAGCGTCAGGCGGCGCCCGCAGGCGTCGATGGCGAGCGCGCCCGCGCCGTGCCGGACGAAGGCGTTGGGGCGGTGGGAGGCCGGGTCGCCGAGGGACCAGAGCAGCATCGTCTCCCCCGCCGCGGTTTCCACCGGCCGGGCCGGCCCGCCGTACGCGCCCATCACCACCGCCGACTCCGGCTCCTCGTCCATCGTCGGTCGGCGGCGGCGGCAGCCGAAGGAGGAACAAGGTTACAAGGGGTCTGATGATTGCCGTGGTGTCTCTAGTGGGCCGGGCCGGGCTGGATTTGAACGGTCGGTGGCCCACCGACAATCTGAACACGCTCCATCTTCCCCGAGACGATACGGGAGCTCCTCGACACCGACCTGGTCGGCGCACACCCTCGCGCTCCCGGGTAGCTAGCTGGGCCGCAGCCCAACATCAGGTAATTCGTTTCTTTTTGTTTTCTGTTGTTTGTTTTCTTTTTTAAAAGAATTTTTTTAAAATCTGAACATTTGTCAAAATTAAAAAAAATTCAAATTAAAAATAAATAGCTTTTTAAAAATCTGAACATTTTTCAGATTTGAACATTTTTAAATTTGAACAAAAATGTAGTTTACTCTATGAACAATTTCCGAATTTGAACAAAATTTATATTTGAACAATTTTCGAATCGGAACGATTTTCATATTAGAACAATTTTCGAATTTGAACAAATTTCAAATTTGAACGGTTTTCAAATTTGAACGGTTTTCGAATTTGAACGATTTTCGGATTTGAACGGTTTTCAATTTTGAACATTTTGAATTTAAACATTTTTCAATTTGAACAATTTTAAAAAATTGAATTTTCGAATCTGAAAAAATATAAACAAAACCGAAAATAAAAAGAAGAAAAAGAAAAAAGAAAAAGAAACCAGAAAAGAAAAAAGAAAAGCAAAAACGCTGCTACAGGAAATAACATAATAGGCCTGGCCCGAGGGGGTGTGCGGTGGCCGGTAGCCACCGACCTGGTCGGTGTATAGGTTTTCCCGACGATACCCTCCGCTCCGGTGTTTCCTATTCACCGCTCAATGCGGCCACTATCTAGGGCGCCGCACAGGGCGGGATTCCTCGGGCCGACCCATTAGGGGCGAGGAGGATTCAACGTTTCCGCCCAGCCTCTTTACGTCTCTCTCCCGGTTTTCTTTGGGTTAGGCTGGTTCTCTCAAATTTTGAGTTGGTTTAATTTTTATTTTCGTTCAAATTTTGAATTTATTCAGATTTGAAATTTGTTCAAATTTCGAATTTGTTCAGATTTCAAATTTGTTAAAATTCCGAATTTGTTTGGTTTTAAAAAATGTTCTGATTTTGATTTTTTTCCTAATTTTCTAATTTTGAAGTTATGTTAAAATTTTGTTCGGATTCTGAAATTGTTAAATTTTCAAATTTGTTCATACCTTAAACATGTTCAAATTTCGAATTTGTTCGTTTCTAAAACTGTTTAGATTTCGATTTTGTTTGGGTTTTTTTTTAAACTGAATTTCTTTGGTTTTAAAACTGTTCACAGATTTCGAATTTGGTCAGAAGAAACCGGAATAAAAAGAATAGGTAAGAACTGTTCGGATTTTCGTGTATTGGGCCGGCCCACTTCGTTTCCGCTTCAGGCGGCGGCAGTTGGACGAGCCGCTTAAAGCGGCGCATAGGAGCTCCCCTCCGCTCCCCAGCTATAACAATTTCGAATCTCTCTCTCCTCGCAACGGCACTTCTCTACAGAATTCTCCATCGATTCCACCATCCCGTTCGAATCCGAGCTCTCTCGCGCTATCTCTTCGGAGGCGTACGCGTGAGGCAGCTGGTAGTACTCGTGGTGGATCGTGAGGAAATTTGATGGAGGCGGCGGCGGCGGCGGCGGGAGCCGTCGGAGGCGGCGTCAGGGTGGTAGCCAAGATCTGCCCCCCTGCTGCCGCTGATCCTGCTGCTCCCACATCAACGACAGCGGCGGCGGCTGCGAATTCGTTCCAGGTCGCTGCTACGCGTGGCGGCGGCCACCCTCTCTCCTCCGACGCCGGCGCGCTCCTCTCCTTCACCGCCGCCGCAACTACTCCGTCTTCCTCTTCTTCGCAAGGGTAATCTATCGAATTCTTTATTCCGTTATCCCGCCTCAGACAAAATTAGCCATCCCAGATAAACGCTTCAAGTTCAAGAATTGATCTTGACTTCGTTGCAGAAGGGGCCCCAACGCGCGCAAGGAGGAGCACAGGCTCGACTGGTGTTACCTCCAAGAAGAGACCAACCATCACATCTTCCTCAACGAGGTCAGCCCCCTCATCCATCGTCTGCTCGATGGTGCCACCGGCAGCAGCTGCCGCAACGCCTGCGTCCTCGCGTGCGGCGCCGCCACCGCCAAGGATCGCCTGTTCGCAGTACGTAATACCCCCCATCGTTCTTGCGTTTCATTTAGTAATATCTCGGGCACGCGAATGGACAGGCATCTCACTCTGCTAACGTGCATTTCAGGGGTCACAGGATCAGCCGGGCTTGGTCGCCATGGCGATGGAGCAAATCCTCCAATTCTCTGGAAGCATTGGGGGCGCTGTCCTGGTCTCGAATTACCACGTGCTGCAGGATACCCACGTCTTTGATCTGTTGGAGCCCAAGGACCAAGAGGTTACTGTACTGGAAGACTCCCAGGGAAAGACTCATCTCAAGGGGCTCTCCAAGGTAGTACATTACTCTTACTGCTCTGCTCTAACAAAATCAGCCTCTTTTTTTTTAAAAAAAAAACAGAGAATAGCAAATTAGACATAGAATAGATTTATAGATGCCTGATACTCTTGTCAATAATTGTTTTAGCACATCCTGAGCATCAACATATATAGACATAGAAAGTAACCTCCTTTTTTTCCAAACGCAATACCAAAATAGACTTAGAAAAGCTTTATCGATACCTGACTCATACTACATTCCCATGCAATTGACCTGTCGCATTACAAACCAGTGGTGATTAAATTATATCAAGGGATTTTGTTTTTCTTTGCAGGTTCCTGTGAAATCGATAGAGGATTTCGCACAGTTGAGCTGTTTCAGAAGCAATCAGAATAAACAACAACCCACTAAAGCTCCTACCCTGTTACACACTATGGGGCACCAGGGGCTGATTATTCACATCTCTAGCTTTGATCAGGAAGGCAAAGAATGTGCTATAGCTAAGATGAACTTTCTCAACTTGACAGGTTTGTTCTTCTCATGCGTGCACCTCAGGCATTGCCTCGTTTTCATATTCTGTGACAATGCCTTATGTTTTGGTTCTTGCATTAGGCTATGTAGATCCCAAGCAGAAGGGTAATGGTGGAGTGGCTGCTCTATCGAACAGTAACAAGACAATGTATGCCTTGATGAATGTAGTGAAAGCGCTGAATAGCAACCAGAGCTTTGTACCCTATAGGCAGAGCAAAGTTACTCGTATTTTGCAAGAGTCTTTATGCAAGACAAGTGGGGCTGTGCTGATCGCCTGTTTGGTAAGTTACTTAGCATCTCGTATGACTTTATTTTGCTATGAGATGCACCAAAAATAAATAAATGGTGTTTTAATATTGCAAAGACCATGTGTCAACTTAGTCCTGAATGCAAGTTGTAGATATTTGTAAGAACTCCTTTTATTGAGAAGATAGATGATTATGATCAATTCTTAGTTGCTAGCTGTAAACAGAAGATGTTGTACAACATATGTTCAGCTACCATTACGTGTGGCTATTTTCTATGTTCTCCTTTATGTTATGCCATCCTAACAGTTGGAATTAATACATGGCAACTGTAACTACCCAATTTTAATCTGCTTTTATCTCTTCATGGTCGATGCAGGATGAAATTTCCTGCCAAGATGCAGTTTCTACTCTTAGCTTGGCTGCTCGCTCGAGTCAAGTGGCCAATCAACAAAACAGCAGATCCATGAGTGTTACAAGTTCCAAAAAGAAAAATGTTAACTTATCTGCAAATCCCAAAAACTCATCAAGGCCATTCCTTACTTCTATACTCCAACCAAACCCTGTACTAAAGCATGACCGACCGCAATGGAATAACAGCGCGGCAAAAACATGTCGAACACCCATTGCCAATAAGAGGTTGCATTCTAATCTGGGTAATAACAGCTTTGAGGTAGGCACTTGTGTTAATAACGTTTTTTTATTCCTTACAAGGTCTCAGCCAATCATGCATTCAGCAAAAAAATCTGAAAGTGTGCTCCCTACTCAAATCAAAATGAAGCATAAGGATGCTAAACCCACAATGAGTGGAAGGTACCACTTCATTAAACCCGCAAAAGGCCGGTAATTTATTTGAGATTGGCTCTTGACTAAAATTGTGTGATTTTTATTTATGTCATGAAAGGTCTCAACCAATTGTGCGTTCAACGAAAAATCCGCTCTCTACTTCTATTAAAATGAAGCAAAAAGATGAAAATTCTAAAATGAGTGGAAGGTACGACACTATTCATTAACTCCAGAAAAATTCTTATGCACCCTCTATTATTATGCAAATAACTTGTGTTTTTGTTGTACAGTACCTTGTTATGTCCGAGCACCAATTCATCAAAGGTAAATACCTAAGCATATTAGTTGATTGTTTGTTGCAATGTTCCACGCAGGTAATATGCATGTGTTAAAGTTGCTATTATCATTTTTCTAACCAATAAATTCCGCTCTATGAACTTTCTAGGAAGATATGATGGTCGTTGCACCAGTTGCAGTAAAATTTGAGGTTGGTATGCAGATGCACTTGTGTGTGATTGGTTATTTGTAACTTACTTTATTTATACTGTTTCCACTGCATCATTCTGCAGGACCAATCATCACGAGGCATTGAAATTCATGCTCCATCAACAGATGAGGTACTTTGGTTCTTTTTGGTAGTCACTAGATATATGATGACCTTATGAAAATAATGCTGATATGTTTGGCGCAATATGCAGGGATTTGATAAAAGCGATGTTTTAGATATTGTATCATCTGAAATACAAAAGGTGGTCTCAAGTAGTATGGAGGAGGTAAATGGCTGGAGAGTCATTATTCATAAGGTCAGCATATTTCTAACTAATCAATTCCACTCTATGAACTTTGTAGGAAGATGCGATAGTCGTTGCACCAGTTGCAGTAAAAGTCGAGGTTAGTATATGGATGCACTTGTCTGTGATTAGTTGTTAGTTACTTTATTTATACTGTTTCCACTGTATCATTCTGCAGGAGGTACAATCATCAAGAGGCATTGAAATCCAGGTTCCATCAACAGACGAGGTATTTTGGTTTCTTTTCGGTAGTGTAGCGTCACTAGATATATGTTGACCTTGTGAATAATGATTGTGATATGTTCGATGCAATATGCAGAGATTTGATAAAGCAAGCAATACTTTGGATGATGTATCATTTAAAACACAAAAGGTGGTCTCAAGTAGTATGGAGGAAGAGGTACATGGCCCACAGAGAGCTTTTTTTTTAATAGTTATGTATTATGTATCATAAACAAATATCTTGTCTTTTTATTCAGGACTATTCGTTATCAGGTTTGCATGCAGCAAGTTCATGTACAGACTTGGGTGAGAGCTGTTATTGTAATATACCTGGTAAAACACAATTCTTAGTAATTTTTTTTGGCAAGTTTCTAGATGTCCTGTTAGTTGACAATTGAACATGACCTCCAGATGTCCTTGTTGAGAAGACTCTGGTCAATGTTAATAAACAATCTCCAAAGCTTAGTGACCGCCTGAGAGAGATATCAAACTCATTGAAGGTTCTTAGCGCCCGTCCATTGAGCATAACAACACAAAAAGTAGGCATGGAAACGCCACAAAAAGTAGGCATGGAATATGTCCAACCGATCAACAGAGATGTACCTGAACCAAAAACTCCTGTGAGGCACTTGAAGTATGAGCAAGGAGAAGTTGCAAGTAACTCATTTAAGGCTCGCAGCACCGGGATCAAGGTTTCTTGTTTATCACTTGCTTTGCACATCCTTAGCATACATACATGTTCATTGAGTTTTCTTGATGAACTCTATTTTTTTCACACAGAAATCCCTAGTTCAAGAGTGCTTGACTTTTCTGAACAGTGCTACTAAGTGAGTACAATCCAGACTTATCAACTATTTGAGTCTGTTGCTGCTTATCTAATTCATGTTTGTATATACATTTGCAGGGAGGAATTAAAAAGCTTAAAGGTGTGCTCAGGATCTTTATAATTGCACATCAGATTAATTTTCTCTTACTAACTGTCTGTGAATGTCTAGGGCATTGGAGAAAAAAGAGCAAATTACATAATTGAGTTCCGTGAGAACTCACCGGAGCTATTTAAAGAGGTAGGCGTTATACCTTGATAGAAAGTTTTGACAAGAATTAATCAGTAACTATTATCAATAATATGACCAACTTAACCCGCTCCTGTAATTTTGCTTTTACAGATAGATGATCTCACAGATATCCTTGGAATGAACAAAAAAGAGGTATCGGAGAATCACGATTTACATTATTTTTTTCTGTAATGATATATGATCTATGTTGCCCCAGTTTTACTACTCCCTCAGATGCATAATAAGTGTCGTGGTTTTATTTCAAATTTGACTAAAAAATGAACTAAAGCAACGACACTTATTATAGATCGGATTAGTACTTCGACAAATGAGTACTTTGTGAGATTTTTCATCACATCGTTATTGTCTCATTGAAGAAGTTACATGTATATCTGTCATATAATGTATGTATTTTATTTGGTATTTTTAGCTAGACGCAATGGTACAACAATTTCAGATGTATTTAGCTGACAACTTCATAGAAAAAAGTGATTTACTGATTGGTAATATGTCATTGTTTTCACCAGATAAAAAGGATGATGTCAGGGATCATTGACTCCTAGATCGATGATAACATGTACTGGAGTGGAGGGCTACTTTCTTCTAAATACGAAGTCAAGGGAATGACAGGTATATGAGCAGCGGCTGTTCTTGAGACTGCCACTGCCAGTCATACAGCTACAGAGCTTCTTTTTTCCTCTCCGTCTGAAGTGCAGATCTGTATATTTTGCTTTGGTTTCTTGTGTTGAGCGTGAGAGAATAAAGCTACTGAAGCGTGTTGTTGCAATATATATTTTCCTGTATAATCCGATCATTGTATCGTGCTTGCTTGGTCTCTGTATTCTGATTTGACGGTCCAAATCTCGCCATTTGAATTTGGTCGTTTCCGCCTTGATTTCCTATAAAATCCCTGAATGCGGTATATAAAGATTAGACGAAAAACTCTAAACACCCGATCTCATGGACAAAGCAAAATAACCGCCGCGTAGTGGAATGCTAGATTGCTTTCTTTTTTACCCTTGGCGATTGAAGATGTAAATCAATCGTCTCTCACGCTGGATTATTATCCAGAGCCGTCTGAACGGGGTAACGAGGGCTGGACGTTGAGACGTCCATGGAACATACACAAACTGTGAACATGAAAGTAGACGCAAGATGTAGAGGCTTTTTTTAACATGCAATCCACTTTATTTAACTAGAGAGTTCAAAATTACATCAAAGCATATAGGAGATTCTATACTAAGAGCTTCCTTCGAGCACACTTGTGCTGCAAAAATTTAAATAGAGATGTTTGAAAGCCTGGAAAGTTTGACTAATAGCCTTGAGCTCATTCAGAATGTGGACACCAATCCACTCAGATAGCCTGGGATAGTCGACGTCTCGAAGCAGCCACTTGGGAGCTTTGCGAGGCCATGCATGAACCAAGTTGCAACACAGACCATCATTTTGGGCTTGGAATGCATGCAATGCTTGTGAGACTTGAAGCCAACACCGCTCACCGTCTGCCCCATGATGCCATCATATGCGCCGGTGAACTTGTTACATTATTGTACTATAGTGCCTGGACGCCCGGTCGATGTTGCAATGAGTTTATACTTGAATCACTTTTGTTGTATGGATGATAGTTTTTGTACTCATGGAAACGAGCATGAATACTTTTCCAATTTGCCGCCCCCTTTTGCCCCACGCCTCAAGTACTCATGCGCCAGGATCTGTCGCTTCTTAAACGATGTCTAAAGATTGAAAGACTTTGGGCAAAGTACACCTGCCAAACAAACTCTTGGCCAGAATCTGTAATATGCTGCCTAAGCTTTAATGGATCAGAAATCACGCTATCCCCATTTTCCAAGGAAGAAATCCATATTGGGTCTTGTCCAATGGTGAGCCACACATCACATATGGGCTTGTTCTCTTGGCGTGGTGTGTTGCTTCCGAGTTCAATTACTCAAGATCGTCTTCAAAGCCCTCTCTGTCACACCTTGCTCACCACCTTACACACCAGTTTTCTCACCATCATGCTCATGACACTGCCTCAATCCTTGCATACCATGCACATCACCTTCCATAGCTTGCCGATGACTTTTGTTTATCTTTATTGATCATTTTTTGCATGAACTCATCGTTGTAGTATGCCGAGTTCGGTGACGCTATACCGGCAATCCACAGTGCAGCGAAAGGTTCCGTCCATCAAGTGTGCCACGCGCAATGGGAACCCGCACCATCCCCGATGAGTCACCTGGCGGCATCAGTGGTAGCTTCCTTCTCCCCTTCGCCCTTGGGTGGCGATTTTGGCGCTTCACCCTAGGGCTTCGGCTCCTTTTTCGGAAACACCGAGAGGGCGAGCATGTACGCAAGGCATTGATAGCTCGGGGAGATGAGAAAGATTCCATGGTGGTCGGCGGCACACATGATTGGGGAAGGGTTTGGCGCATGGTTGAGGAAGAAACTTTCCTCGACAAATTATAATGTGTTTTTTTTAAACGGAAGGCTTGAAATGAGTCTGCCTTTGAATTAACGAAGCTATCAACCGGCTAGGAGAGTATTATAACCAACCGCTCGGGTTACCAACTACATATGAACACACATAGCAACACCACAAATTATAATGTGTTTGGATAAAGGTTTTGTTTGGGAATAAAATTGTTGTTGGATAAAGGTTTTGTTTGTGCATAGCAAGATATTAGAAGTATTGAAATTAAAGTTTAAGTTGTTGAATTTGAAGATTGAAATGCCGAAGAAGAAGGATTTAGTCTGTCGCGGCAGTGTCGGTGTAAATATAATTTGCTGTAGTGTGATGTACCGCTTTTTTGGTGATGTAAATACATCATCTGCAAGAGGACGCCAATCATGGAGTAGATGCGATCGGTTGCCTAATTCTTTTTTTTTTGAGAAACACAGTACAAACGCAGGCGCTCACATACACGCGCATATACTCACCCCTATGAACGCACACACGCACACCCTACTTCTATGAGCACCTTGAAACTGAGCCAGATTGGATCTTGACAAAACTCACTGAAGAATATTCAAATGAGACATAGATGTGAGGGTTTAGCTGGATAACCACCCTCCTAACCACCCAACATCAGGTTGGTTCTCATCGGTTGCCTAATTCTGGACGTTTAACATTTGACAGAAAACTTCATGGGCAACACACTCGTGGCGTGGTCACCCCAAGGTGTGCAAACCGGCCGGCTCCGCCACTACGCTTCTCCACTTCAAGTGTTGACGTGCCAAACTCCTGAGCCATGACTAGGAAAAGCCTACTAACAGCGTGCCACTCTGGAACGTTTGTATTTACGAAGTCATTTCAAAATTGTATACAGTTTGGTTTTTTTTTTTTTTTGACAATCAATACCACATATATTCATAGTAACAAATAGTACATGGTAGAGATACATGAACTGACTCCAACGATTACAAAATAAAGTCTAAAAGATAGTAAAAATCTTCGAGGTCTTCAATTTCTTCCTAACACAATCTTTTCTTGTGAAGGCAGCCAAAGATACATAACGAACCATAGACCGTAAATACGATGAAAGTTCTCCCATAATTTTTTGAGCCGCAATGCCAAACTGCGTGCACGCAACCATTAAAGCATCATCGGCAATAAAATACACAGATATCAGGGAATAATAACCAACTAGCTTTGTCGTCGTTGATGGAGAGCCGAGAGTACGAATCACCATTGTCGAGGACGTAGCAGCCGGGACAAAAACTGCGAGGATAATCCTCCTCGTGGCAATAACGACAAAAGATCCAAAATCGATCTGGTGAAGCAAGATCCGAAGACCCATACCTAGAAAATTGTGATTGTTCAACACCACCATTGACGCCGGGAAGAAGATCTCGTCGCCGAACGAAAGGCCGAAGATCACGTATTGCATACGATGCCATCTCCATTGAGGGGAAACCAACAAGAAGGCGGCTACCAAAATCCTAATATAATCTAATGAAAATAATACTTTTATTCAAAACTCCACGCATAGATCGGGTTCCCCACTCCTCCTGACGCCGGCGAAGCCGAGGAGGGGAACCAATCTATGGAGGAGGATGAACTGGAGGCGGCTAGGGTTAGGGCGGCGGCTGAGAGGAGAGACCACGGGAGGAAAAGAATGATGTGAAGTTGAGGTTTTTGTATACAGTTTGGTTAACAAGGCAAATCGCGTTCTATGAACCAATCTGTGGTGGATGGTGGCACTCCCAGCCCACCAAAATTTAGACATCAGGTTTGACACTTTGGTATTTTATTAAAAACGGAATATATTATTAAGTAGGAGGCAACGTTTCCGTCGTTAGCGAGACGTCTGTGGTGACTTCGTCAATCTCAAAACTTAAACGCAGTCTCTCAGAGGTGCTTATAGAGGTAGGGTATGCGTGCGTATGTTCATAGGGTTGAGTGTATATGTGTATATCTGAGAGTTTATGTCTGTACTGTGTTTTGTAAAAAAAAAAAGCAAATCGCGTCCTTCAAATTTTGCTACTCCTATTATACTGTACTTCATTTTGCAAATATAGACGTGCACGAGGGGTACCCTGAAAAACGAACACGCGCACTTCCCTTTCCTTCCTCCTAACCCAACCTCCGCTCCGCTCACCCCACACACCCGTCTCCCCGCCTCGCCATCGCCAACCAACCGCCGACGAGATCACCGCCGCAAACCCCCCCAGATCCGCCTCCACCGACGGCCCCAAGCTTCGCACCCGCACTCTCGATGCGATCGCGCTGAGCTCGATCGCGCTCCTGCCCCAGCTCGCGCGCCATGGCCGACAGCGACCTCGAGCCGCTGCGCTCCGGCGCCGCGGCGCTGCCGTCCTCCTCCGACCCCGGATCGCCCTACACCCCTCGAGGGAACCGCGTGCGCGAGCTGCTGCGGAATCTTGACCGCCGTCTCTCGAGCCGGGGCCGCCACGGCCACGCGGACGGCGGCGCGGCGTCCCCTACGGCCGGGGAGACCGGGACGCCCAGGCGGGAGGAGGAGAGCGACGAGCTCGGGGACGGCGCGCCGCCCGAGTGGGCGCTGCTGCTCGTCGGGTGCCTCCTCGGCCTCGCCACCGGCATCTGCGTCGCCGCCTTCAACCGCGGGGTAAGTGGGAGATCTGCGTGGAGAAAGAAACGTTTTTTTTATAGTTCTGTTCTGTTACCCGAGATCGTAGTCTACCTAGATCTCTAGGTTTGCCAAGGATGAAATTGAGTCTGATCTTCGTAATGTGAATGCTTCCGGCAATCTGTTGTGACGATCTGTTGCGACGACATAGGTTGGTGGTGGTGGAATTCCCAGTGAACACTTGGGGTTTGGACTGTGAATATACATTGGCATGCATTGTAGGGCACTCATATATGAAGCGACACAAACATTTGGTGGAAACTTAATAGTGTGATAGTGTGATGTTCAGACCATTATGTTGGACATGTTAGCATATTGTTCTTCATGTGAAATATGATGGTACATCCTATGGGTTTAGCTGATATGATCACAGTCTCTGTTTAGTGCATGACCTGCGGCGATGCTATGGGATGAGCAGGGGCAAAAGGAGCCATGTCCAATAGTTTAGTCTGAATGATGGTTTGCCGGTTTGGTATGATTTTGTGCTTTTGGTGCCTTCTTACTGCTCATTTTGGTGAACTCTTTGTGTTTGTCTGTACACTCTTTTTATGATGTGGCTTGATGAAAAGGCTACCTGAGTTGTTCTCGATTGATTAGGTTGTCTAGGCCTATTTGAATTTTACTAAACCGCGTAGAAACCAGAAAAGTGTCTTTCGTCAGACTAACTAGCCTTTCGTGTTCTTTTCAACTGCTATGTGATTGCAGAGCTTATTCTTTGTTTTAGTATGATAGTTTTCAAAAGCATTTGCTTTGGAGAGCTTCTGAGTGGGGGTGTGGTATATTGGGCGAATTCTGGTATAATTTCAGGTCTCCAATAGAATGATAGGCCATCTCCATTTTAAGGTACACTGATACACTCAGTGTGACTATAGTCACTTGCTTGCTTTCTCACTGTTTCTGTCGAGCCAGGTAGAGCTATTAATAATTAGTTTTCACTGCAGGGTGGGCTCCAAACCCTTGTCTAGGTGTATTTTTTTTGTGTCTGTATGTGTTTCAAATCTATGAAGCCTTATGTCTAAAGGAAATGACTTGCTTTGGAAGAACATAGTCATTAAGTAGGAGCTATTCAATCAGAATTTGCTGTTTACTTTTTTTGAATTGAACTAAAAGGTTGGATCTTTCCCGATCGGTTTTCTGATGAATGTATGTCTGCCCTTTTCAGGTGCATGTCATACATGAATGGGCATGGGCCGGAACTCCCACCGAGGGCGCTGCTTGGCTTCGCCTGCAGAGGCTTGCTGACACTTGGCATAGGATATTGTTAATACCAGTGACTGGTGGAGTTGTTGTTGGTATGATGCATGGATTACTGGAGATATTTGAACAGATAAAGCAATCATTATCATCTCAAAGGGAAGGTATTGATTTCATGGGTGCAATCTTTCCAACAATCAAGGCCATCCAAGCTGCAATTACTTTAGGGACAGGATGTTCGTTGGGACCTGAAGGGCCAAGTGTTGATATTGGTAAATCTTGTGCAATTGGGTGTGCTGAAATGATGGAGAACAACAGGGAACGAAGGATTGCTCTTATTGCAGCTGGATCAGCTGCTGGAATTGCTTCAGGTATACCTAAGTAACTATATATGTTAAAATTCTTCTCATGCGTCTGATAGAATTGAAATACACGAGAAAGCCTGCTAAGATGCTGGTTGAAGTTAAACAAGAAAGTAAGATGCTATAATTTTGAAGCAAGTGGAACCACAAATCATATTTGGGAACATTGTAAATCTTTGCTGTTGTGAAGAACTGAATCATTGGTTTGCTGTTACCATACTCACACCGTTGATTCTCTTGTCCTATATTTCCCCTGACGCTTGTTTTACTATGTGTTTAGGTTTCAATGCTGCAGTTGCTGGATGCTTTTTTGCTATTGAAACAGTATTGAGGCCACTTCGAGCAGAGAACTCACCACCGTTTACCACTGCTATGATTATCTTGGCATCGGTTATATCATCAACCGTGTCCAATGTTCTGCTAGGGGAGAAGGCAGCTTTTATTGTCCCGACGTATGAAATAAAATCTGCTGCTGGTATTTTATCTTATTCCGAATTTGGTATTACAGAAAGGTAGCTTTTGCTTTGTCAGTAGATATGCATATGCTCTTATACTTATTATGGTAGGAACGCAGAGTGTTCTGGTTTTCTTCTAGCACCCAGTTTCTATTTTGTATTATTTCTTTGGAGATAATGTCAGTTTATTTGGTCTGCACACCGTGCATATATACAATGGTTTTGCTAATTTAAGTAACTTTGATAGGGGTTACTATCTATGGTCAATCCTCTTTTCCAATTTGTATTGTATGTCACTAGCCCCTTTTGTTTGCAAATATGACATTTTATGTTTCAAAAATCGACAGAGTAGTATCTTTGCAACTCGGAAACATGTAAATTTGGAAAATACTAACATGTGGGATTCAGGTGCACCTACTAGTAACATGTCCAAATTGTTGTTTTTTGGTCTGACCAATCTCCCAGTTTATTATATTCTTCCTTTATAATATTCTCCAGCATTTTATTTTCTCTAGTATCCCATCTATTATTCTGTTCACCCCTTTTGAAATGGAGGAACTTAAATAAAGCTATCCTGGATTAGCTATTAACTGACGATTTCACACCTGTCCCGAAGGCCCAGAACTGGGCATGGTTTATGTTCTGAATTATAAGGAGCATGTTTTTACGTTTTACTTGTTTGTGTAGTGTAAACAAAAGTATTAGTTGCAGCACTTTTTTGTTCTCCTCAGTCTTCCATCTGTACGATTATCATGAAATGTGACACTTCCGTGCTTTAGTTGCTGATTTTCCTAATCCCTGTCACTAGGAGTGCCATTCCTTGTAAAAATCACATTCACTTTTAGCGCTTCCTGTTGCTGTGATATTTCTTGTCTTGACATTAGACATTATATAACTTGTAACTCTGATGTTTTTTCTAAGTTTTACCTGTTATAATGTTTAGATTTCAGTCAGCTATATATGCAACTGACGAAAGTTATATTCTGCAGAGCTACCACTCTACCTTATTCTAGGCATGCTTTGTGGGGTAGTTAGTGTGGTATTCAGGCAATTGGTCGTTTGGTTCACAAAGACTTTTGACTTGATAAGGAAAAAATTCGGTCTCCCTGCTGTGGTATGTCCAGCTTTAGGTGGTCTTGGAGCTGGTCTAATAGCTCTAAGATACCCTGGAATACTATACTGGGGTTTCACCAACGTTGATGAGATTTTACATACGGGGAAAAGTGCTTCAGCCCCTGGGATTTGGTTGTTAGCTCAGTTGGCTGCTGCAAAAGTTGTTGCGACTGCACTTTGCAAGGGTTCTGGTCTTGTTGGTGGCCTTTATGCCCCAAGCTTGATGATTGGTGCTGCTGTTGGTGCTGTATTTGGAGGCTCAGCGGCACAATTGATAAACTCTATTATTCCGGGTAACACTGCGGTTGCACACCCTCAAGCTTATGCACTGGTAAGTTTCATTTTTTTAATTGGGCTAGTAGGTTAAAGTTTGATAGCACCAAAAGTATGCTGACTTTTTATTCTATTCAGGTTGGAATGGCTGCTACACTAGCCTCAGTTTGTTCGGTTCCATTGACATCTGTACTGCTACTCTTTGAACTGACAAAAGATTACAGAATTCTACTTCCTCTGATGGTAATGTTTCACCTGAGGCACTTGTTATTTTGCTGTAAAAGCATGCAATTTCATATCCAATGTAGCTTAAGTTCACATTTGTTTTCCATTAACAGGGAGCTGTTGGTTTAGCAATATGGGTCCCATCTGTTTTAAGTCACTCCAGCAACAAAGAGATATTTGAGGCTACATCTCCTCGTCATGGTTATTCTTCACTATTACCTCCTGCTGATAGGAACGAGACAGATGGAAGACGACAAGATGTAGATGATGTTGAACTCGCAATTCTAGAAGATGATTACTATGGTAGTAACAGTGAAGAAATGCTTCTCGATGAGCTGAAGGTTTAATAACTCAATTTCATTTGTTAGCTTTATGTGAGTAAATATGCAGAACTTTGCTGGGCATTTCGTAGCTTTCTAATAACAACTCTTCCAGGTATCACGAGCAATGACGAAGCATTTTATTAAGGTTACACCTACAGTCACCATCAAGGAGGCGACATTGCTTATGCATGATAAGCAGCAGGGTTGTGTTCTCGTTTTAGACAATGAAGATTTTCTTGAAGGAATTGTTACAGTTGGTGACATTCGTCGTAAAGGATTTGAATCAAGTGAAGATGCTAACAGTACTGGGGGAAATTCACCTGTTTTGGATGTATGTAAACTCATAAATTTATAGTCTACAACTGAACTTACCATCTGATTGCCGTTTTCTAAGTTAGCATTACACATATTTACTCGGAGAACCCTTTCAGGTAAATTCTTCTCTTATTACATCATGTCTCACGCGAGGGTTTCAGTACCATGGCAATGAAAGAGGGCTGGTGACCTGCTTTCCGGATACAGATCTGAGCACAGCTAAGGTGCTCATGGAAGTCAAAGGTATCAAGCAACTTCCAGTGGTCAAACGGGGGGCTGGTCGTAGGAATGATGGCAGGCGTAAGGTCCTCGGTCTTCTTCATTACGAGTCAATAGGACGGTGCTTGAGGTAACAGTTTTAGGACTTGTGACTGGCTCAGAGCTCACTGTAGATACATTTGGTCTGAACTGTTATGCTTGTGCAGGGAGGAGCTTGAGCGGTGGAAGGCACTATATCAGAGAGAATTCCCAGCAGCCAGCAGCTAATTGGCACTGAGCAGGGGGCACTGGACATGCAGAGCTCAAGTTTTGGTTGTACTTAGTGACGAAAATACCAAATACATTAAGTGGCATTTCAGCAGAACTAGTGACTTAGCGTTGTTAACTTGAACACCTCACTTAAACGAGTCCCCTCGTCAAATGTAAAGTCTTCCTCGGGTTTCCAGGATACACATTTTGTATCAATTACAGATATTATAAGACAGATATTATAAGACATGATGATTCTGGGTTCATGATCATTTACCAGGAACATGTATGGTTGACCGTTTGCATGAAGTCTGGTTATGGTTGAAACGGTCAATGCTTGTGTCATGTCTTTTGTTGTGGTAGTGTTTCTTTAGGTGGTAGTGTGCTGTAAAACTGAACGTTGGTTAAAACTGCAACAACAAAAACAGAAGAATCTACTGTTTTCTAGGATCCTGGATGGAATAAGTTGATCAACAAAGGATCCTGACAGTTTGAACGTCAATTCTTATGCTCTAATTAAGCTATTTAACTGATCTTTTCTACCTAAAACCAACTGAGTTCTATGTACTCCTTAAAAAAAATTTAGCGTCCCTGAAACAAAAAAGATAGCCACATGGAAGAGCAGGAGAATAAAACCAAAATTGTTTCGCATACATGGGGTCATTTTTTGTTCCGTGTCTCATCTTCCTGCTGTTTACAGTTGATGATCTTGAGACAACCTGCCCATCAGCTGTTGGTAAGCTACCGGGCCATTTGCACTTGCTGCTGGCAAGACAGGCCGTGCCGCCGGATTCACGTTCGCCTCCCCTGTGTGCAGCACAGGCCTTGTGTAGCCCTGCATTGCCGGTGGACGGCCAGCCATCTGCACCGGCACCAAAATCCCCAGAGCCGGTACCGGAACCACCATGCCATTTGGAAGCATTCTGAAGGAGAAGCCGGCTGCTTGACCCAACTGACCAGGTGAGCCAAAACCAGCAGCAGCGGCGCCGCCGAACGGGACGAGGCTGCCTGGTGCCGGTTCTGGCCTCCGGTGAATGCCACTATTAGGCTGCGGCATGGCTGGTGGCACAACACCAGGCCCGGAGTTTGGATGCCTGACTGCTGGAACTTCATGGGTGTGCTTGCCCTCGTATGTCGTGATCACGGACTTCAGATCGTTCGACTCTCTCTCAACATGCTTGCGCACCGTACAACCCGGGTGGGTGCATTTGTAGTAGCTCCTGCACACATTTAGATGGGTGTTTCTTCTTCATGTTCAAGTACTGTCCTACTAGAAGGTAAACATCTACCCCTACTGAAGGAATGAAATATAAATCGCAGCGACACCAGAACTGACCTTGGATTTGGATTTCCTTTGACAACTTTCTGCCCATACTTGCGCCAACGGTACCCATCGTCAAGGATGTCGACATCACTTGTGGTCTGCACAATAACGCGAGCCTCTCGAACAGCTGTCCACGTCAGAGCCGCAATGTCTATAGTATTGATAGCAGTGGCTGGAGTTGCAGAATCCATCTTTCTGAGATAAAATTCAAAAGAACCGATGATGATCGAACAAGGAACATTTGGTTTATCAGACTACAGCAGGCTTGTCTTAGATACTCGGTGGATTGTCTAACCTTCTTTTGGATTTGGTCGCATCTTCATCCCCATCTTTTGGATTTTGGATTTGGTTGGAATCCTCACTTGAGGGTGTTGGCGAGATATCGATAGTTTCTCGGGCCTCTGTAACAGATGTGTCTACAGGTTCTTCCGTGTTGAGAGAAACAGATAGCTTTGTCCCAAGAACTTCACCATGCACATCCTGGAAGTGGTCATCTGGGACATTCTCTGGGCCACCTGGCCGGCTGTCGGAAGGCGGTAAAGGGTGATTGTGAGAACCTTTGTAGACTATCTCCGTTATATCACCATCTTGGCAGCGCTCCACCTTTTTCTTGACAGGGCAATTTTGGTGAGTGCATTTGTAGTAGCTCGTTGGATGGTCACTGTTCTTCACTTGCCTCTTTCCATATTTCCTCCAATTATATCCATCCTCAGCATGGGTAATTATCGGCGCTGAAGAATAGTCACCATCTCTGTTTCCCTCGCCAACTTCTCGCTCTTTCTCGGGAATATGGTGATCCCTGTCGCTTGCTGATGGATCATTTTGATTAATAACACTGGAACCCTAGACAGTGCGAATTTCGTCAGCTCAATGCATAACTGAACAGGAACTTGATTTTGCATGACAGACTTGCAAGAACAGGAAAACCAGATGTGCCGAATATAGTGGCAGCAAATAGGGGATAAGTCATAAGACAGTTAACTTTGAGCAGATCAATTACCTTGTCCAGAATTGAAGAACAAGGTGGTTTAGACCTCACAATGTGCTTAAAGGAGAAAGTATGATCGTCGCGTGATAGGTCTTGAGCTTTCTTATGGACTGACGGTGTTGTTGGTCTAGCATTAGTACGCATCAGAAATGGCAATTTGCCAGTGGTAGGAGAAGGTTGTGCCTGTAAAAATCATGACCACTTACAGAAGTTTCAGACAGTGAACACTACAAGAAGAGAAAGAATTATATCCAAAAATAACAATAATAGACAATTTGGCTGCTAAGTAAGGAACTGAAAATTGCAAAATGCAATTCAAAGCCTATCATACCCAGAAGATAGCTAAAAACCGCAGTAGTTTGAATGTGATCATGTAATGACAAACGAATTTTCTGTAGGTGATCATTACACATAAATTGATATTGACTGAGGCAGGGATAGTAACATACAATGGCGTTGGGTAGAAACACCGGCGACTCAAGAAGTTCCCTTGGGCTCACGCCCGCTGGAATCATGATAGGAGAGCGAATTGATGCGGAATAACCGACACGGGAAGTGTCGATCTTGAGGCCACAGAAACCATTCTTTTCTGCAAGATTGTTATTATTTGGGCTTGATTCCTGAATAGAACCAAGCAGGTTAGGTTCAAAATGTAGAGGGGCCTTTTCAACTTGAGAAGATTCTCCCTGACTCAAATCAACAAAAGCATTGCTCCTCTCGATTCCATCCTGGGGTTTGTCGCTGCCACCGTCACCGAAAACATCGGAGAAAGCGTCAGAGCTGAGATCATCGTTGAAGAGGCTCAACATTAGTGTCCTTGGGCTGGGTGTGGGAAGCATCCAATCCTCCATTACTGCTCCACGTCTGTTGCTGGTCATTGCGCTAACAACTGTAGAGTCTTAGGCTGAACAGGGAAAGAAAAATGCACCGTTTCATTTGAGGCCATGCATATTTATGGTAATAAAATCAATAATAGAAGGAGCAGTTTACGTAGCAACTGCATCATCACAAATTCAAAATCTATGATAAGATAAGATCCCGGGTATTTAAGTACTACATACATATTCGGCTCGGTTAAAACACATCACTTGAGCTTATGAAATGAGCAAGCCAGAACATTGAACTACTGTGCTTGGTCCGACTAGAACCCTAAATTGTGAAACTGATCATATTGAACTCCAAGTTCCAAAGACCGTTTAAAATGAACCCTACACTGGCTTTGAATTGTGGTTCTGTATTTGAGGCATTCAAAAAGGTAAATAAAATACGGTTGTAGGTAACACTAACCCACAAAATAAATGTTCAGAAAGTACAGCTAGTTATGTCAAGTTAAATAAATTCAGAGAAATTAGTTGTCATTTTAGTTTTTTTTCGAGAATACACACTAAAAGGTGTATAAATTATATAGAAGGGATACTGAAGGGCATACACAAGTACACAACGCCGAATAATGGATGTTCAGGCTGCAAACATGAGGTGGCAACTCCTCTACAAAGCTAGAACTACTCACCTACCTGCAAGTCTGCAACCAGAGTGGCAATGACTCTGGGAAGGCAAAAGTATCAGTACGAAAAAACTAGCTAAGCGTCACCTATCATGCTCCTCCTTAATCTTCACCTTCATCATCTCTGCCGCCTCATTTGAGTTTTTTCTTATGGAACACAAAAGATCATACTGGTCGATGATTTGGATCGAAGTTTTATAAAAGAAGTTAAAAGCAAATCATGAATACCATTGGATTCTACAGACCGGGAACCTGCAAATATTCAACCATAAATATGGAAAGCCTTTTCTGTTATGAAAGATCAATTGCCTCTTGCACACGACACAAATTTTCGTATACATCTCTTGGTACAAAATTCAAGTTGGACCAAAAGCACAGTAGTTCAGGGTTTAAATGGACTTATTTGTTTTACCACAAAGCCCATAATAGCTCGATCACACTGAGCAATCATAGAGAACGAATTAATAATTCCAAATGGGCACGCACCTTAAGTGGCTTGATCCCCTTCTCCTCTTCTACCAGCAAAACCAAGAATATGAACAGAGGCAAGAAAAAATCTGGCAGAGAATAACGGGAATGGACGGGATCCTTGTGCGGCAGAACAGTGAGGAATCTGTTTGTTATAACGCCTGAAATCAGAAATCTCACTGCTGCTATGTGCTGTGTGTTGTTCCTCTATGTTTGCAAAGGGTTTGTTTCTTTCTTCCTGCCTCCCGGGGAGGAAAGATAGGGGGCGGCGGAGAGAAGGGTGGAGAAGTTGGCTGGGGGAGGATAGGGGGCGGTGGGCTCGAAATTTCGTGCGCCGAGCTGCTGGCCCTGTCGTCTTCGCCGCTCAATTTGCCCCATCTCTTCTGGAAACCCAACAGCTGCTCTGTACAACGGTCATTTCCCGCGGATTATTGATCTTTTTATGGGGCTTGCCTGCCCTTGCACCTCCAAGGCTCCAACTAAAACACCTTTGTAATTTTCATGTAAATTAGCACGTAACAAAGTGTAAAACAAGAAGTTGTGCACGCGTTTACAATTATTAGTACATAGTCTCAATAAAGACGATAAAATTGTCAAATATTAGGGATTATAAACAACAAAGTTCATGGATACATTTTACATCAATCAGTCAACTGCCGTCTCCTCCCACACCCGTTCATGGCACCTCCCCGCGTGTGCCTCCTCTAACACGGGCGCCTCCCCTAGCTCTAATATTGTAAGCGGACGAGAGGATGAGCATGACACCACTCTGGCGACATACATCATGTCATCATGCCGCTCTGCTCGTTATCCATGACGCTCGACTTGTGTGTGTTGACCGACGAAATTAGCTAAGCTTCGTCGGAAATTTGGATGGTGCATTGGAAGTTGGCCGAATTTCGACGAGTTCCGCGGCAAAACGGCATCGACGTGCCCCGAAACTTTCCCCCGCCAAGCGTTAACAGGTTTATAGTGCACCGATAAAATTGCCTCCAAAGCTAGGAATACAAAGTTCCCGTGCAAGGATTCCTGGTGCCCTTTAACAAGTTTGCGAGTCAGCCGAGTTTCACAGAATCTAGAATGAACTTTCTTTTTCAACCAGAACCTTAAAAATCAATTATTTTAAGAGTATAACCATTTTTAGGGATGCTACTGGACATGAGTAGTGCAAAAAAAAAAGACATAACTTTCCCCATATTTTTTACAGATACACCCGCACATTAATTATAACTTTTTCCCGTAGCATCCAAAGTGATTTCATTTGCTAGATCTATATGGTCAACTATCCAGATAGGTTGTACCTTGTACCCACCCCGCGGCATTGCGAATATTTTTGGCAACTGGCTCAATGGTATGTATCCTAGGTTTAAACTATTTATTAGGGTTGGAGTGGTTGCCGTTATTTGGTTGCTATGACTATGTAGAAATGAGAATATTTTAATAATAAAAATGCCTCTCTTATGCAGATCATCCATCGGTGCACATCTACGCTTTCTACAACGTGCATACCATCTATTTATGATGGTGTCTACACGGTTGAAACGTATGGTGAAGGATATTATTTTATCCAACATGGATGTCAGCGTAATATATGAATTGGTCTCCCATCACCTTAAGCGCTCTTATAGTTCTATTATAATTATTTTATTTTTAGATGGATCTCTTAGATTAAATTGGTTGTGTGCATTTCATTTATGTTTAGAGGGATATAGCACTCCCTCCATCTAAAAATAGACGTCTTAACTTCCCTATCTATAGCTAAGATGTGTCTAGATATGGACACGTATATTTAGACGGAGGTAGTACTTAAACTTTCAAGTAATAAATTGCTTTTGTAAAAAAAAGTAAAGTGATTACAGGGGCCATGCATACGTCTCCTGCCAGGTTCCCAATTCGTACGCCTACAAACCACCCCAGATATAAAAGATCTGCTTACGATAGAAAGCAGTCGTTCATCCATTGTTCAGCTGGACACGTGACAATCTTTTCGATCATGCATGTGCTGTCCGTAGCCCGTACGTGCAGAGGATAACGGCGGCATGTCCTCTTCTTGTGGAGCTGATCGTAGATTTTGTCCCAACTCAACTCATACAACTCATATGCCAATCTCGGAGGTACACAATGGCTTGCAACGCATCATGAGCTGATGACTCACTCGTCTCATCCCTCATCCGTCCATGCATGCATCTGCCTCTTGCCCCGTCGCCATGCTACCAAGTCTAGACAGCAGTAAGGCATGGCAGTTTTTTTTTTCTTTTATCTGGTAAGGCAGTTTGCCAGTTTCAGTGCCACGGTAATGCTTTAATAACTTATTTTGATTTTTTTTAAAGAACACAGTCAGATGGGCTTGAGCGCTAACTGGATCCAAAGTGCTGGGCTCCCACTTCGGGCCCAGCCAAGGCAGCAGCGCCCGCGTCTCCGCCCCAGCAGAGCGGTTTTAGTCCCACCTCGATTAGCGAGGAGCAGCGCGGCCTGGAGGAGCGCTATATATGGAGCCGCGCCTCAGCGTTGGAACTCATACCTTTCTCGGCCTTTTGGCTAAGATCAAGTGTAGTATCTGTTCTTATCAGTTTAATATCTGATATGTGGGCCATGTGTCCATACGATATTAAATTTATTTTTTGTGGGGGAGGGCCCACCACAGTGGCTTGCCACTGGGGTCCTCAGGCGTCGCTCGTGTGTTGCACTACAGCACGAGCCAGGCGCGCCCCAACCAAATCAATAGTCAATCTTTCAATTTTTTTTGTTCTGTGGTCATGAAGCAAAAAATTGTTTAGAAGTAGTAGATTTTTCTGAAATAATGAATTGTAATGTCTAACTTACAAATAATCTTTGCCGAGTTTGACATGCATTTAGCTTTGGATCTGGTTAAGTCTGGATCTGACGCTCAGATCTCTCGTCCAATCTGAGTTTTGACATGCATGGCTTTGAATCTGGTTTTAAGTCTGGATCTGACGCTCAGTCGCTCAGATCTCTCCTCCAGGTGTCCATCAGAACTAAGTAAATTATAAGAAACTACCACATTTGAGACGATTGTTTTTGAAGAATCTCCAGTAGATTTCCCTACTACCTATATTTTTTTAATTTTTTGTATAATATAAGAAGAGTTACAACAAGGCTGGTGCTAGAGAATATCACCTAAAGGTATCCAAAAAGAGAAAACCCAAAGAGCTATACAAATTGGGCCACCCATTTGAGACGGATTCGAAAGGTCAGTACCGATTTTATTAAAAAAATTTAAGTCAGTACCATCTCTAGGCAGGAAGCAACAAGTCAAGCAAAATTTTGGTAAACAACGTATTAATCGTTGTGGCCCCAGAGCTGACGTGGCTTTACATCCGTCTCACGGTACTTTTCTGTTAGAAGAAGCTAAGATAGAGATGAGTTGTGCCCACCAGTCCCACTTTTTAATATTATTATTTCCTCTCTCTATCTCTTCCGGTGACAGTGGAAGCGCTGGAGCGCTACCCGATGAAGATGCAAGGGGAGGCAAAAACTGCCCATGCGACTACTGCATGGAGGAGGCGACGATGCTCCACTCCCGAGGCCACTCACTTCGACGCGGGCTTTGGAGCGGCGCAGGCGGCGGCGCGCGTCGGCGTTGGACGGACGATGTGGCGGTGCGCTGGAGCGGCATAGGTGGTGACGCGCAGGCACTGGACAGGCATGGGCGGTGGCGCACGCAGGCACTGGAGTGCCACAACTTAGAAATCTCGTTTTTTTTTAGTGGAGCTCGTCGATTCGAGAACAACTCGGTCTTAACGACGAGGGTGACGGGCGTTAAGCCACGTCGGCCCTGAGGGAGAGGCCGCGATGGTTAATACGTTGTTTATCAAAGTTTTGCTCAATTTATTGCTCCATGCCTCAGAAATGGTACTGTTTTTTTAAAATAACAAAACCGGTATTGATGTGTCGTATTCATCGCAGTCGTGGTAGTTTCTTGTAATTTAGTCATGACAACTTCCAGCCGGCAATTGGCCCATGGGCCAAAAATAGTCTTTGCTCGTACTGAGGTTTGCAGGCCTAGCGAGTCCTTTGGACCGCACGGTGGCCGGTGGGTCGCGCCTCCACGCAGCCATCGTGGTGGAACTCTCTCCTCCACTCCCCAGCTCGCCGCCTCCGCCGCCGTCCACGGCGACCTCCACGCCGCCGTCACAACCGACCGCCACCACCCCGAGCCCCGCCCCGGGATCGCGTGGATCAGATGCTATCCCTGGGCGCCCTCCGCAAGCTCTGCGCCGCCTTCGACGCCGTCGCGCTCACCGTCATCGCCGCCGGCCTCTCCCACCCGCGCTGCCGCCCCTTCTCCGCGCGCGCGCCCGCCACTCCCCCAGACTTCCCCACCATTGCCGCCTGCCGCGCCGCCGTCGCCGCTTCCACCCCCCGCCGCCACCCCTCCCCGCCCCACGCCCCCGCGGCGCAGTCCCAAGGGCCCGCGGACTCCGACACTCCGGTGCTGGTCAGGATCAAGCGCGAGCGGGACCCGGTGCGGCTCTACGACCTCTTCACCGCCAATGCGGGCAACCGCGTGCTGGTGGAGAACCGGTTCGCGTTCGAGGACGCGGTGGGGCGCCTCGCAGGTGCTCGACGGAACGACCTCGTCGAGCGGATCCTCGAGCAGCACCGGGCGCTGCCGCAGGGGCGGCGGGAGGGGTTCGTGGTCCGGGTCATCGGCCTCTACGGGAAGGCGCGGATGCCGGAGCACGCGCTGCGGACCTTCAAGGAGATGGATCTATACGGGTGCCCGCGCACCGCCAAGTCCCTCAACGCCACCATGAAGGTGCTGGCGCAGTCGCGGCGCTTCGACGACGTCCTGCAGCTGCTCGACGATGCCTCGCCCACGTACGGGGTCGCGCTGGACGCCGTCTCGTACAACACCGTGGTCAAGATGGCGTGCGACATGGGGGAGCTGCGCGCCGCGTACCGGGTCATGCAGGAGATGGAGAAGGAAGGGGTGCGGCCCGACGCCGTCACGTACACCACGCTCATGGCCGCGTTCTACAAGAGCGGCCAGCGCGAGGTCGGGGACGGCCTCTGGAACCTCATGCGGCTGAGGGGCTGCGTGCCGACGCTCGCCAGTTACAATGTCAGGATCCAGTTCCTCGTCAACAGGAGACGGGGCTGGCAGGCGAATGACCTGGTGCGGAAAATGTACGCGGCGGGGGTAGGGCCGGACGAGATCACCTACAACTTGGTTATCAAGGGGTTCTTTCTGATGGGCGAGCACGAGATGGCGCAGACGGTCTTCGGTGCCATGCATGGGAGGGGATGCAAGCCGAATGAGAGGGTTTACCAGACGATGGTGCATTACCTGTGTAAGCGGAGGGACTTCAACCTGGCGTTCAGGTTGTGTAAAGACAGCATGGAGAAGAACTGGTTTCCCAGTGTTTATACAATTCACCATCTGCTGCAAGGCCTCATGAAAATTAGAAAGGACAGGAATGCGCGGGAGATATTGAAGCTCGTTACGGAGAGACAACCTGCGTACTCAGCTGACGAAGTGAAGGCCTTCCAAGACATATTGTCTCATGGGAAGACTGGAAGAAGTTGACTGCCGGATCGGAAGTTTTGCTGTAAATCCGCCACATGTAACTGTAAGGCTGTTGTTGACACTGTCTCATTGATTTTGTTTTTGCGGACAAATTAGAATAATAGGTTGAAAAGGTTTTCAGTGCCTAAATTATTCTTTTTTTAGGAGACCTCAGATAGCATTTTGCTCAGCTGCTTAACTTATGTAAATCACAGGACAATCTTTACCTGCAATGGAAATTCATGACCACTCATAAGAAGAATTTGGGCTATATTCTGTCATAGCTGATGCTTCCAAATTTCTTTACATACTAGTACTAAAATTGTTTCAGCATAGTGAAATATAGAGGAGTTGTTGATGAATGTTGACAAAAAGAAGAAATCAAATGTGCAGTATTTCAGGTTATATTTGAGCAAATCTGACAAGTTGATTGCTGGATGGAAAGTTTTGATGTAAATCCACCACATGTAAAACTGTAAGGCTGCTGTTGACATTATTTCATTCATTTCGTTTTCTTAGAAAAATTAGAATAAAATAGATTTACATCAAAACTTAGTGAAATATAGAAGCATTGTTGATGAATGTTGTAAAAAATAAGAAATTAAATGTGCAGTATTTCAGGTTATATTTGAGCAAATCTGAGAAGTTGACTGCTGGATGGAAAGTTTTGCTGTAAATCCACCACATGTAACTGTAAGGCTGTTGTTGACATTGCTTCATTCATTTTGTTTTCTTAGAAAAATTAGAATAAAAGAGATTGAAAAGATTTTCAGTACTTGAATTATTCTTTGAGAGACCTCAGATATCATTTACTCAGCTGCTTAACTTATGTAAACCACAGGAGAACCTTCACATATAATGGAAAATCATGATCACTCTAAAGAAGAATTTGTGTTATGTTCTGTCATAGACTGAAGCTTCCAAATTTCTTAACAGACTACTCAAAATATTTTATCATTGTGTAAACATAGAGGAGTGTTCATGAATATTGCAAAAAAGAAGACATGGTTAGAAATGCTGTATTTCAGGTTATGTTGGGAAAATCTAAGATTTTTCTCGTTTTTCTATACCAAATTCACCAACAGTACGATAGAAGATTGTCTATCTCTTGCTGCTTACTATTTGTAACAGTGTTTCTCGCTTGAGTATTCATTTTGACCATTTATTGATGAGCCATATGAAAGTTACATTAGCTAAGTCATTTGGATTGTTTATTGATAAGCTATCTGGAAGTTATGTTAGTCTTCAAGTTCATGAACATGTTTTCTCTGAATGAGCAAAGGCCAACTTAACTGAAATGGATACCTAGTGTTACTTGACACAAGTAGTTCAAGTACCTTGTCAAAACAAATCAACATAACTGGATACAGTAAAATATTTTGGGATCTAAATTTTTTTGCACCTAAAGTTTTTGTCTTTTGTGCAACTTTCTTGCTGTGTATCAACTATGATTGGAAGATGTAGAATTATCAGTGAGCTGTATAAGCATGATTGAAATGATTCACTGGGGCTGTAGGCATGAGCTGTGCATGTTTTCTCTCAATGTTTCAGAGGGCTGAAATTGGTCCATTTTTCCTCAGTTTTAGATCCATGTTAGGCTTTTAACCATACTATTGCCACTTGAACTTAATTACTACCACATTGATTTACTTTGGTTGTGTTAGAAGGCTTCACATGAGTAATCTCAGGAAGGTAGTTCTGCGTTCTTGTGGTTTGTGCGATGTAAGTGAACAACTATGGCTACTCAATTCATTCGAAAACCAGCTAAAGTACCAATTTTAAATGTCTGGTCTTAAATCACAAACGAGTATATTTCTCAGTTTTAGATGATATTTGATCCCCGACAAAAAAAAGGGATACATAAATAATGGCGTGAACACGACAATTTGACAGACATATCTTGTTTAGGGATTCTTTCTGTTCAATGTGAACTATATAAGTGATTGCTGCTGCAATGGTGTCTTTATTTTGCAGTTGGCACTCTCTCCATGCTTGATAGAAAGGAGAAGGCAGCAAAGGAAATAATGATGAAAATACAGAACAACAGAAGTTGAGGGTAATGGGGTCGCATGGTCATCGAGCAGCATTGTTACCAGAACAATCGAAAGTCACAAGGTAGGAGAAAATGGTATTGCTAACAACTGAGTCAGTTCGAGATATTTCTTCACTGTATATCTCAACAAACATGGTCATCTTGATATCCACTTCATAGAACTCTCTGTCTCTCGATTCAAATGAAGCAAAGTCAATGGGGTTCCATTACCCTTCATAATGTCGTTTTATAAGATCATGTCAGTGTTAGCTCTTTGTCCAATATGTCGTCAATTTTAGCTGGTCTCTTTATTGCCAATGGGACAGATCTTAGATAAATACAAGCATAGTTCCTCTTGCGTCCTCTCAATCTAGCAATATAACAATGGTCACCCATGCAAAGTATTAAAGCACGTTTGGTTGTCTACGGCGCTGCAGTTTTCTGCTCTAGGACAGTAAACTCAAGTGTTTACCATCTTCTGCCCTTTTTACAGGTAGACGTTTTGAAAAACTCTATCAAGATTGTTGCTTGGAGCACTGGAGGGAAAACAAGCGTATGACTGATCAAGGCGAAGGGAACTTCCTGCGCAGATTACCAACAAATGGAGCAAGCTGCAAGTCACAGATTGTGCTAACAACATAGTCAACCGCAAAAGATTTTTGTACCAACTGCCGGTTGGCATAGCCATATACTTCTACTGGGAGCCACACACACACACATACATTGATAAGTTAGTATATCACGATGTATCTCACTACAGCTGTAAATTCTTGACATTCTTTGTCCGGTTCATGATCTCATTTGCAGGCACTATTTAAAGAAACAGTAGTACTATGTTCAGTTCCCACTGGAAGATTTTCCCGTGTATTAGCCGGAAAGGCCTCCCACTGACATTATGTTGTATTCTCTTCATAAGTCGTAACTATCAACTCAACGTGTCTGATATAAGTAGAGCAATATACATCAAGAAACTGATTGTTAGCAGCACTCTATGCACAGTTTACCAATCACCACCCCAATTCCAGATATTCGATGAGTTGTCTCTCTTGGCGAAAAATGGCGTCCTTCTCCCTCCAGTCTCGTAAAATCTATGGTTTTGATACTGGCACAGCCTTCTAATATAATTTTACCCATCACTTATATATTATAATATGTTCAGAAAACTGTAGAAAAACTAAAAATTCACGCATGTGGCTGCGAAGTGCCACATCTAAATTCACGCATATTTAAAGATACTACTACCTCCGTTACATATTATAACATGTTTTGGTAGGCTAAACATCTTATAATTTGGAACAGAGCAAGTATTTAAGAGTCTCTCTATTGTCGAACACATGGATTTCTCCCGATTCTAATAGGAACTAAACTATTTTATATTTGAAATTCTTGAACGTGGGCATTCTACCGGAGTGGATATAGAGCTGAAATACTCGCCGACTATGAACCTGATGCTCTCAACTTGTTGTTTCACTAAGATTGATATAAGAAATGTAGTTTTATATTATACCAATCTGAAGGCATATATATTGTTACTCTTTTCACTAAATTGGGCAAAGTTCTTTTTTAACTTAGGAAGAGTTATTAGAAGTATAAGACGGAGAGAGTATTAAATATATTTTTAGACATTATTATTGATGCTTTAAATGTTAAACAGCAGGCACTAATCTTTTTTTTCAAGAACAGCAGGCACTAACTATAAGCCAAATAAATGAATGAACGGTAGACTGAGCTCTGATTCAGGCCCCACATGTCATAGACATATTGCGCCCCGGAGTCGTCGTGGTATATCCGCTGACGTTTCTCCCCGCATCTGCCTTCTAGGTCTGAAAGCAACCGGGAAGGGTCAATGGAGAAGAGACCCCGCGCCGGCGACGGCGGCGGCGGCGGAGAGGTCTCCGGAACCCTCGGAGGAGGCCTGGTAGACATTCTACCCGAAGCGCTGCTGGTGGAGGTGGTTGGCCGGGTGGGGCTGGAGGCGGCCTGCTCCGCCGCCGCGTCCTGCCGCGCCCTCCGAGGCGCCGCCGGCGCCGCCTTGTCAGCCGTCACATCCCTAGACCTCTCGGTGAGCCTTCCATCCTTCCCCCCCTCTCCAGCCAGGTGGTTTCCCCTAAACGCTGGGGTATGGTCGTTCTTGCAGGTGTTCCCGCCCACGAATGGCATCGTGAATAGGATTCTTGACGGCAATGGCGCGCTCCGCAGCCTCACCGTCAATTGCAGCCTCCTCGACGACTCTGCAGTTGCCGCTATCGCAAAGGGGAGCCTCCGCGAGCTCGAGCTGCTGAAGTGTTCATTGTTCACCCCCTACCTCTTTGCGGTAATTGGTGAGAGATGCGCCAATTTAAGGTATGCTTTTTCAGCATTTGACAGTTATATTTCTTGAGGAGATTGAATTAGGCGCTACGAACTGTTGCCTGGTAGTATTGCTTATTTTCGTCTATGCCTCGAGTAGGTGTGATGGTCATTGGGGATTTTCTTTTGCGCACCTTATATCCTGTTCTAGAGAAATGATTGGTTTTGATTTTCATCCAAATCATGTGAAGTCTGAGCGTACCTGTGTTTATATTCAGATCAATTAAACTGGAGGTGGCAGATTTAAACGGCAGTGAACATTTTGTGATCTGCCGTAAGTCCCTAGCACACATATTCAAAGGATGTGATTACTTAGAGGTGAGATATCTTTGTCACATATGAACATGATGTCCTCCTTAACTTAGAAAGATGACCACAGCAACATTGTGTATTTTGATAGTTCCTAGGTTGAGTATCTTTGAGTAGTAAAGCATATTGGGTAGCTAATAATATTAGCAATGGTGTTTCCATAATGAGCTGTTGGAAGAATTTGATTTGGTTGTGTGCTTAATCTGTTCTGAATCTGTCGATGCAGAATATTTCGCTGAAGTTTCCTCTGCGAACTCCAGGCTCTGTTGACTTCGATTCTTTGGTGTCTGCTATTCCTAGCACCACCAAGGTACTATTGCTACAGCCTGTGGCTATTTGGCAGGCAAAGAAACTCTTTCCCATAAGCCCTTCTCTGAAGACACCTTTCAGTGACAGTTTAGAATCACTCTCTTTAGTTCTCGACATCATAACAGACGAACTTGTTACCTTCATCACTGGAAGTCTCCCTCAGTTACTTGAGCTCTGCCTAGAGGACAACCCGGGGAGTGAAACAGATCTGGACACTGATCTGACCAATATTGGGCTACAAGCTCTGGGCATATGCCAGAATTTGACACATTTATCGCTGACGCGTGGTAAGCTGAGTTATTCGTCCACCTTCAGAAGGGTAAATGACTTTGGGATACTGATGCTTGCTGAAGGATGCAAACAACTCCAAACCATTAGACTTGGTGGGTTTGCCAAAGTGAGAGATGCTGGATATGCAGCCCTTCTCCACTCATGCAAAGACTTGAAGAAATTTGAGGTCAGTACTGCCTCATGCTTGTCAGATTTGACATGCCTGGATCTTGACGAGGCAGCTACAAAGATTACTGAAGTGAGGTTGCTGTCTTGTAGTCTCTTGACCAGTGAAACAGCTATATCTCTCTCGTCCTGCACCAACTTGGAGGTTCTTGATCTTTCGGGTTGCAGGAGCATCGCAGACGCTGGCCTGGTTTCCATCTCACAGCTTTCCAAGCTAACTCTATTGGACCTTGCGGGAGCTGACATTACTGATGCAGGTTTATCAGCGCTCGGTAATGGGAGGTGCCCAATATCTTCCCTGTGCCTCAGAGGGTGCAGAAGGATCACCAACAATGGCATAGCTTCATTGCTGTTAGGGAGTGGCACCATCAACAAAACTTTGGTTGCACTGGACATCGGGAATATAGCGAGGATATCAGGTAGAGCTGTCACAGTGATTGCCAAGAACTGCGAGCAGATAAGCAGCCTGTGTCTTCGTAACTGCGTCCTCATCACTGATCCATGTCTCGAAACTCTGGGTTCAGTGCAGCACAACTCTGGTAAAAGCCCCCTAAGGATGCTTGATCTGTCGTACTGCTCTAGGTTGTCCCGCAGCTTCCTGAGGCTGTTTGATCCGCTGTTTGACCCGCCACTGTTTCGAGGCCTACGGTGGCTCGGTATCGGGAAGAATGTGCTAGAACGTCGTGGCAACAGCCCGACCGTTGCAGAGATCCTGGAGCGGAAGCCAGGGTTGACAATATGTGCCAATAACTGTGAGATGGGCTGCAGGAACCAGTGCCATCCTGACGTTCGTACCCTGTAATGTGCATTCTCGGTAGACATCCTGGTTGTTGTTGAAATTCAATGTTTCATTATGTAACAGCGCTGAACTTAGCAGGTATTGATCTGTGTGTGTATCACTGAATATTTCTTAGGACAGTTATGTTGTTTTCTCATGTTGTATTGTAATGAACTGCTGGATCTGTACTGAGAATTTGGGTAATGAAGCTTTCAGATGATAATTTTGGGAAGCATCAATGTCAGGATCCTGATGGATCTGACGAGCTGGGATCAGCAAGAACAGGATTTTGAGAGGATTTGGGAGATACCCTAGGTAAATTGTAGGATATAAAAATTAGAGGAAAGTAAGAATTGGAAGATAAATTTGGGGTTTTGCTTCTTGATTGACTACAACAGGATACAATCCTAGCCTTATAAGGATGTAGCCAGCTTCAATATCACATCATATGTGAAATACCTAAAATACACTCAGAACTTTTTTGCGGGGAATGGACCCTCACAGATACTAAACCACTAGCAACCATATATTACATAATAATCCTATTCCCTGGCATTCCTTCCCTCTTGGGACCATTGTATAAACGAGTTTCTTCAGAACTTTAATCCTTATTTAAGGAGGTTGAAAATGATCAGACAAAGAGCAATTCCAATGTATTGCGGTTCTGAAAATTATAGCAGTGTAATGCTCCGAACCACATTTTCTTTGGTTCGACCTGGATACTGGACTTGGTTACTTGTTTTTGCGTTTCTTTTTGATAGTGGAACCTGGCCAGATGTTCGTATCGAAAAAAAGAAATCTGAAACCAGTGTAATGCTGGTCCTCTAACTGCAAGACAAGGAACGTAAGTCATTTCCCTGTGTACTGACATTTGATCATAAATATCCCTGAAACAAAGAAACAGGTAAACTGCACAAAACAAATTAATTCACAAAAATGATTTTTTTTTAACAGCAAGCTCTCGATAGATATCCTGCAGAATGAATCGGAACGTCACAACAGATTTCTTCACAGGTGGGCGTAGAGTATCAGTGTATCACAAAATATTGATCTCAATATCAGTGTGGGATTGATTTCATTACTATTCAGTGGTTTGTAGCAAGAAAATTAGTTGTATGACTTCTTATCCAATGCATAGCTCAAATTCATTTTATCAGAAAATTGGTCAAGCTCATGGCCAAATGATGGAAATACACATAGTCGTGCTGCAACAAATATGTTAAGGGTCTCATCAATTGTATCGCTCAATTTGTATAGACCAACCATCTAACATACTTTCCTTCACTTTTTTTTTTGAGAAAACTCCAGATCATTATAAAAGTTCACCATAAGTACAAATCGCTCATAAATATAATAAAACTTACATCAATGTCCCCAACAACCTAACGATCACTGGAGCTGGCCTAATGTTATTCCTAAGAGCATGTCTAACAGGCCCCTTATTTCTCTGCCCCGTATAACGCGAGTTTTTCGCCACGTATCCGAAAAGTGCGTCTAGCTGAACCATTCCGTCTAGCAGACCCCGTATTTCGCCCTGTATTTTTAAAAATTAAAACCCCGGGAAAATTAAACCATAGTTCATCTTCATTGATCATACGCTGGATCATACATACATAGCGATCTACACTGCGATCCTAGCTACTCGTCGAGGATGATGAATGGCACGAAAGGCCCCCTGGCGGCAGCCTCCTTCGCCTGGAATTCCGCCACGGCGGCGATGGCCGCCGCCTCCTCCTCTGCCTCCGCCCGCGCCTTCTCGGCGGCCTCCGATTCCCGCGCGCCCGCGGTGCTGCTCCTCCTCTGCTTCCCTCCGCACGCGCCTCCGCTTCCGCCGCCGCCCCGCGCGCTGCCCATGCCGCTTCGCCGCGCGCTCACGCTCCCACGCGCCACTCGCCGGCGCCGCCGCTCGCTTGCGGCGGCGGTACCACCACCCACCGCGGCGAACTCCCGAGCGAGTCCGGCAAAGCGCGCCGCCGTACTTGCAAGACGGCGGCTCCCGGCGGCGGATCGCTTGCAATGGAGACGCCACGCGTCCTCCACGTTGTCCGGCGAGTGGGATCGCTTCGATCCGCTCGCCGGCGAGGCGCGCGGCGGGCGTCCATGCCGGGGCTGGGGTGGAATGGGGCGCGGGAGTGAGGAATTGCTCGCCGGAGCAGACGGAGGAGGCGCACGGCGAGCAGGGTTGCGAGTGAGGGTTAACCCTCACTCGCACGTTCGCCCGTATAAGTAGGGGGCGGGGCAGATTTCCTGGGCCCCGTATTCCGCCGAAATGGGCCGGCCCGAATACGGGGCCTGCTAGACGGCCCAAACCGCGGCTGCCCCGTATCTCGCCGGAATTTTACGGGGTGGACGGGTTATAAGGGGCCTGCTAGACATGCTATAAGGACCAGCGGGCTGAAGCCATCGCCATTAAGTTTTTAAATTGACAAGAATGACCAATTTCTAACTTTAGGGCCGAGCGGTGGCTAGGCTGGAACCCTAGGTCGCCTCATTGTTTCTTTTGCTAACTTTCCTTTATTGAGTTACGGAGTAGCTTTATTGAGTTAGGGCTCCTTTGATTCAAAGGATTTGCATAGGAATTGTGAAGGATTTGGTTCCTATGGGAAAATTTCCTATACATGTTGTTTGATTCATAGGAACATATCCTATAGGAAAAATTCCTATAGGAATCTTGTAGTGTAATTCCTATAGGGCAAAAGCATTAGCTCATAGCTCATGAAAAAATTCCTTTGCTACAATCAAACACACTTCATCTTCCTATAGGATTCAAGTAGACATGCCATTTCAATCCTATACCTTTCCTATTCCTATGCTTTTCCTATCCTTTAAATCAAAGGAGCCCTTAAGAGGATCCTGCTCCTTCTCGGGTGGCGTGCATATGAATGCATCTGAGTGTTTGTAGTGCATATTAATGCCGAAAGTGCTTTTGGTTCTCGACCTCCACTGGTCCTGCCAATTTTTTTTTACAAATCATAGAAAAAATCTGAAAATAATTCTAGAAATTGTCAATAATACATCTCGCAATCCTGGAAAATCTCAACTCAAATTTCTTTTTATTTTAGACTGGATTTAAAAAAACAAAATCTGATATGTTTTAGAGATTTAAAAATGACTACTCACATCTACACTTTTGTCATTTTTGTGTAGCTCACAATATGAAGTGTTCGGAGTTGATTTTTTGCACGTTTGTGGGATACATCATTAGCTACATATGTATTTGTTTTCAGAATTTTTTTGAAACACAGATTTTTTTATTTTTTTTTAAACCGAGAGCATTGGTGCTCATGTGCACCAAATCTCTGTCCATATTAATGGCTTCATTCTCTATTAGTTGTCGCATTTCAAGTATATCTAAATATATCTGAATCAGCAATTAATATGATACCTCCTTTCCAACAAATAAGGTTTATATTTCTTTTGAAAAGTCAAATTAGGCAAAGTTCGGTTAAATTTCACTTAGCTGGACTTTTTTTTAAAAATGCAAGGGATATATGCAACTCAGTGTTTCTTATTCAAACAATAATAACTGCATATTTTAAGGAATTTATTACTCCCTCTGTTCCAAATTTCTTGTCACAGATTTATCTAGATACACATGTATTTAGGGTGTGTTCAGTTTGAGAACCAAGTGATATGTAATGTCATGGTTCCATTCCGAAAAAATGGGTTGGTTTCATTCTTCTATTCAGTTTAAGCTAAAATATGGAATGGGTTAATTCCGTTCACATGGTTGCAGAGTGGAATTTAACATATTCGAGGAATAGAAGATGTGAGCATGCGTACGATGCGTTTAGCAGAACAAAGTTATGAGAAAATAGAAGTGTTACGTGAATGTGAGTGGCTTTAGCACATAGCAATATAAGATTCCACCGATTTTGAGAAATTGGTGCGTTCCGGATGAGCAATGCTACACCTACAAAAATATTTTACAAAAAAAATCATACCGACTGACATAGCAGGGCCGGAAATTCAAACTCAGCCCCGGTTTTTCAGGAGGGGTGAAATTTCAACAAACCAATGTAGCCCACGTCAGCCCGTACATTTTCCGTAAGCCAATTCATCCGTACGTCCAATATTACCAGTTCCGGATTTGAAGAGAATATTCTCTTTTGAGGAACCACCACATCAAAATGAGATCTAGGTGCAGAACCATCCCGTTACAATCCACTTGGTGACACCAACCGAACACACCATTAGTCACCATTAGTGTATAGATACATGTGAATCTAGACAAATACTACCTCCATTCCAAGGCTTAAGGTCTATTTTTTTCAAAAAGTTAAATGAAGTAAAATTTAACCAAACTTTTAGAAGAATTATGAACAAATATGATATTTTGTAGTAAAATATGATATTGATTTTGTACTTTTCATGTTAATGATTTTTGATAAAAACTTAGTCAAACTTAACATAGTTTGACCTTCTAAAAAAATATAGGCCTTAAAGCCTTGGGATGGAGGTAGTATGTGACATCTAATTCGGGACACAGGGAGTAGTTTGGTTAGGCAAAACCAAGTCAATCAAAAAACCAGGATAATACCCAGATAGATTCAATTGAGCAGCATATATTTAGATAAACTTTACATGTCTAACTTACGGGGCAAGAGGGATAAAGAACCACCCAGGCACAAAATCAACAATATCAACATGCTTGCCGTGTCACTGACTCAACCAATAGAGGATAAGAATTAAGCTTGAAAAGTCCCACGAACTGCCGGATAGAGTAACTAACGACCGCACGCACAAACTGCGTCTACATACCGAAAACTATTTTCCAAAAGCTCAGCATATAACCAGCAGTAAAGCATTCGCAGATAACCGGAGCATCAGAAGCACGGCAGGAAAGGATCTACATGAAAGCACCCCGTCCTCCTCTCCTTGCAGTGGTTCTCTCATAAGTAGTGTTGAACTTCTCGACCAACTCATTCATTGTGCTGCAAGTCAACAAGGAGTATTATCACCATAAACATCAATGTAGGTGCAAGTGCAGTCTGGAACCAGAACTATGATCTGAGAATACATAAGAATACAATATGCAGAGAAGGAACTATATCTGACAGAACTTGAGATGTACAGGTAAATTCTTTTCATATTTTGTTGTACATGCAATATTCTTCTTTCCTTATGGACCTTATCAACAAGTTTCATTGAAGAAACAGAGGCATACCTTGAACAGTTGGTGAACATTGCAAGGTAAGTCATGAGGAGGGTGTCATTGTATTCCTGAAAACAAAGAGATATCATCATACCATAAGATGCAAGGTTTAGTTATAGAGCTAATACACAACAAAATGGAACATTAGCTTACTGTCAAGAAGTCGTCTTGGAATTTCTCCGATTCCATAGCTGGTAGTCTCCTGACAAGGCTTGAGACTTGCCTAAGAAGTGAATTATCCAGTGGAATATCACCTGCATGAGAAAAAAAGGTTTGGTACAATTGACATACTCATACAAATAGTTAAAAGACACTGAAATTGTTGGCGACTAAGCTGAGAGACTTTAAAGCACATAGATGAACAGCAGCCATATTTTGGAGAAAGATTTACAACATTAGATCGGTGGCAAAAGACGAACCCTTTTGCATGGAACCAAGGTATTGCTGGATGACACGAACCCGGCTGTTGAGCATCTTGATGGCACTGTGTATTCCTGTAAGATGAGCAGCCACTGCTCAAACATATCTGTTAGTATTATGTGTTCGAAAATGATACCTTGCATGGTAGAAAGTACTGCACAACTCTATAAGAAGCTAAAATGATGTTAAGCAAAGAATCCTTACACTGAGTTGCTGCAGAGCTACCATCAGATGGTTTGAGATGGGCAACATGATCTACAGATATCCTCTCTGCCTCTACAGTCTGAAACCAAACATATGTTTGACAAGTGTTGATACAATAGTACAGAACTAGAGAAACAAATTCATAGCTAGATCAACACGCAAGAGATTAGTGAAGGAAAAAACCAACCTCAATTGTGTAATTTGATCTGACAAAGATGAGCTGCGGACCACCATCGATAACATGCAACTCTAGAAATAATAGAAAAGGTGATATATTAGGGAATTAGCAGCCCATATGGAGAAACTGAATCAAGATAAGAACGTCATGCAATAAATAAGCTCCAAAAGTAGTTACAGAGATATCAGAAACAATAATATTGAGGGCTACCTGTACTATGCTACTGATGGCTACAAACTGTTATTTATATATTGAAAGACACTAATCATAAAAATGTACAAATCTGATGTGCACTCAATACAAGACACCTATAAAAACATTGAAGTTGCATTGTTGTGGACATTGGCCAGCCAGGCCAGTGCACAACAGCAGAAAATGGCTCAAGGAATCCAAAACCAGCAACAGCCACCAGAGCTCATAATCCAAGAGAATTAGGAAGTGAACACCACCGTTAATAAGAATAGTAATTTAGACATCTGGTTGATCAATAGGGTTACAGTCAGCATAGAAATAAGAGTTGAATCACAGGTAACTTGGTTGACTCATTCCTATATAGGTAATGTAGCTCCAGAGAATTAGCGACATAGAATATATGAACTGAGTTTTCTTTTAAGTTTCTTAAGGGTGAAGTTAGGAAGAAATTTCTTCATCTATTTGCTATCTCCCAAAGCCCTCTTAGTCTTTTTTGTTTTGCAGAACTGCTAGTCTTCTCATTATTCTCGTTCCAATCTATCCGTATCTTCCACTTCCAAAACACTAATTTCAGTTCAAGCCATTCCATCTGGCTACCCTTTGTATGGGAGTCACATCATAGATAAGACAATCCATAGTAGAACGAAGAAACAAGTTGTAGATCACATTCACGTACCACTCTCATATATTGTCACAGGGAGATCCTTCTGGGAGTGGTTGATTGCAGGATTCAACAGAAGATAAACAGGGCTTTCATTAATGTCCATCAGCTGGATAATAGAAAAAAAAGCATTACAGAGAGGCAAAGACATTAAATATAGCATATCATATCCATGTTGATAAAAAATATTCCTGCTAAAATCAAATTGCCAGTATGGTCTCCAAGTTTCCATTTTTTGGGCGTGCACTTGAACACAGCTCACCACACCGTGCTAGAGTTTGAGACTAGCTATTCACCATCACAACATAAGTAATACTGCCAGTGTTCCAAATTAAGTGTTGCAGCTTTGTTTCAGTGTGTAGATTCACTCATTTTGGAAAAAAGCTGCGACACTTAATTTGGAACGGAGGGAGTATCTTATGGATAACCACGACATTAACCATTTTGACATACAACATATAATAAAAAAATTGCACATCTACGGTTAACTTGATGCAGTTTCAAAGGTAACACTGGTTCATTCATGTAGCATAAAAGTATGCAACAGTTGTAGCCTTGATTTTCAGGCTTGACTGGGAACAGGTGCAGTGTGCAACTTGCACAAAAGACTAAAACGAATTTTATCTATGTAAACCAAGGATTACGAGTCGCTGAGTCGCAACTTGTCGCTGGGGTACCGACTCACAGACTAGTCGTGACTAGTCTCGACTAGCGCTAGATTTGTCAACATGTAGTCGAGCTGTAACTAATAAAAAAATACTAATACACTACAATATTTATGGCATAGGGGAGTGGCAAGCAACCTGATACCGTGACAATCACGTCCAGTGGGCAGGGCCTCCACTTCTGTTATGGCATAGCCAAGCTGGCGGCTGCCAGGTGAGAGGCGGCGCAAGGGGAAGGGCGGCCAGAGCAAAGGCAGCTGGGCGGGAGGGGTCTGTTTCGGTCTAGAGAGGTAGGGTTTCACGGGCAGGCCTTTTTGTCCCAGCCCAGAACTAGTTGTTCGACTCAAAAACAGAGACTAGCTGTGATTTGTCGTCAACTAGTCAACTTGTCGATCGACAAGTTCAACTAGCCGTGTCGCTCCATGTTGTCGACATTGAGGTTGTGACAGGCCGACAAGCCACGACAAGTTCGAGCGACTCATAATCCTTGATGTAAACAAATATATCCTATAGGCTACAACTGAACCTCATCAGAAGCCTAACAGGGGTATTGGTTTATAGATAGCAATATGTAGCCGTCATCTGCTCCACACCCACTATAATAACAACAGCAGGAGAACTCCCAACCTTACATATGCATGTTGACTTTCTAATTCAACAACAACACCTTCGAAATAATAAATATAAAAAAACTAATTGGTGTATGCACTGTAATAATACAAACTATGGTGCCCCCTACTCTCTTCTACTGCCAATTTTTTGCAATAAGAGCAAATAGCAAGCACATTGTCAGTCTTAAGGATTAGGAACTTGAAGACAAGAGATCCCAAGTACTCACAGCCTTGTGGATGAGCATGTCGGTGTCCTGCACATCGCTCCCAGTCGAGTACCACCCGAGCACATACAAATCAGGGAAGACCTTCTTATCTGCAGAGCCACACAACCGCACCAGTCAGAAATTCCGCTGGCAAGCGTCACCAAACCCTAAAAAATCGCACGGGATTCGCGGTCGGCTTACAGAGCTCGAGCTTCTTCTCGAGGAAGGCGCGCTCGAGCGTGCCGGTGACGGGGTCGATGACGAGCTCGAAGCTGTTGAAGATCTCCACGGTGCGGCCGCGCTGCACCCCGATCACGCACCCGAAGACCCTGGGCGGCGCCGCGGGCTCCGAGGAGGGCGCCTCGGCGGAGCAGGAGGCCTGGGCCTTGCCCGCCGAGGCGGGCTCGGCGGAGAAGGCGGCCTGCGCCTTGACGCGGGTGTAGTGGTCGGAGACGTTCACGATGACGAGCGGGTGGAGTTTGAAGGTGAGGCCGCTGCTGGCGGTGGCGGCGGCGGCGGCGGGGGCCGGCTGGGCGGACGCCGCTGCGTCGGAGGGCGCCGACATCGCCGGAGGAGAAGACGGGCGGTTACCCTAGGTGCGTGGCGCCGACGGCGAGGTGGGCGACGGCGGAAGGCGATGGGGGTTTTTGCGGTGTACTTTTGGTGTGCTTTGTTTGCCTAGGTTTCGGCCTTGTATACAGACGTGGTCTCCTGTTGGGTCCGGATTGGGTAACCTGGGCTCGATGGGCTGAAAGTATTGGCCAACGTAAACTAGGCTGGCAAGTACTATTAGAGTCATAGTCATACTAAAAAAAACGTATTAGAGTCATATTCATAGTCACGAAACAACCGAAATACTCAGGGCGATATATAAGATGTTATAGCAGTTGAAATTAAACTTCAAGAGTATCTTATATTTAGGAACGGAGGGGTATCTTTGTTACTCCGGGTCATTGTTTTTAGTCTAAATTAAGAAAACTCAACTAACATAAAAAAATGGAAACTGAAAAGGCCTTCCCTGGTTTTTTATGTGACAATTTGACACACTTTTATTTGTAATAATTTAATTATTTCCCATCAAATCTACAATATATATAAATTTGATCCCCACTATCTTCATTAAATGTCTGCAAGCTCTACATGCAAGGTATCTACATCACATGATTAATCTCGGCCCCTCCGATTGAGTTTTGAATCAATTCTAGCCATCAATTCTTAAACCAGCCAACAACCTTTAGATGGTGCGTTGACAAGGAGAGTCCTTTTGGAGTTGTTGTTCTTTGGAGGAGTCTAGCATCGGCCGAGACGCGGCTTTGTTGTTTTGCTTAGGACAGGTTCTCTTATGTTGTTGTTGTGTTGTCTGTGGTGGCTGTCTTCGGACTAGCCGGTGTGGAGTTGGTGTTACGCTCGTTGCTTGTAGCGAGTGGTAACTTTCTTGTACTCAAACCTCTGCCTTCTATAAAAATATGGTACGCCTTTGGCGTACTCTCGAAAAAAAAAACGTCTAGCCGTTGCATGTCCAACTCCAAGTTTCTCCGTTTTCATATACCCTTCACATGCTCCTCATCTTTCAAGATTACAGTATGTTGTAATAGTTGTCCTTGGTTCTTGTACTTAGAATGTCCAGCCATTACATGTCCAACTCCGAGCATAAATAATAGTACTTCTCCGTTTTCACATATTCTTCACGTGTCCCTCATCTTTCAAGATCACGTCTCCCTCATCCTGGGTTCTGAAATTGTTTGCTCAACATTGCAAGAACTTTATGTGGATTTCTTTATGGAAATAAACCAATGCCAAAATATTAAAAAAGTTTTATTTCATATATTGCAACTATATATCATGTCCTAAAATTTGTTAATAGTTGCAACAACAACATGCGGGTTATCATCTATTTTTCTCCACATGCTAGCCTCCTATAAAAGCAAACATATTTCTCTACAACGTGTAGCTTGCCACATCAGTATCTACCCATTTTGTTATGTGATATATAGCCGGTCATTAATAAAAAAGAATTAGCTTATTTGTAAAATGTTATTTGCCTTCTATGACCATCTAACCGGGAACCAATTCTCAGTCCAGTATGTATTCTGTAACCAGGATTTAATTCTTAGCATGCTCATTTCTCTTTACTACGATGATTTTTTTTGGTTAACCAACTTTATGCTATCGCTCTACTTTATCATACAGAGAAATTTTCCTACTAGTTTCCGCCGTAACACGCGGGGAATCATCTGAGTAGTTGCAAAGAAAAGTGTGACAGAAAAATTTCTGTTTTCCTTACGTGTGAACGAAAAAAAAACCCGTTCCCAACGACCCATACATAAAAAATCAGACGCGACCTGGACTTATCGGGTCCAACAGCTTTACTCCTCACCCGCCGCAGCGCAGCACGACTCCTTCCACATCTCCTCTGTCCGACCGCCTCCCGTCGCCGGCGATCGGAGCAGCGCCACCACCAACCCCCGCTGCCGGCGGGACCCTTCGGCGGAGATGGGGACGCGCCACCTCATCACCGGCCAGAACAACTGCGCCCCCGACGGGGCGTCCTCCTCCAACCCATTCGGCGCCCTCGCCAACGCCCTCCTCGGCCAGTCCAACAAGGCGGAGGTAAACAAACCCTACCCGTGTCTCAGCCTCTCGAGCTCAGATGATTTCTCACTGCTGCTGCTGCTGCTGCGGTGATGCCTGGACCTGGATCAATCGGCGTTCTTTAGGTTTTTATATGCTACTTATGCTGTGCGAGGCTAGTGCGCGCTGTATCCTGAGTCTATATATGCGTTGACCGATATGGTCGATTTGTGGGCTGTGCTTTAGCATGTCTCTGATTGTGTGGTGTGTGGGTTTAGACTGTCTAGACGGGCCAGAGCAACTAATTGTTCAAGGTTATATCTATGTGTTCCCCTTTAACTTACTACTATGAAACCATGCTCAAAGTTATGGCGAGGTACTTGAGTGGTTTGTAGATTTCAAGCTACAAATTAGTTTGTTTTAATATCGTCAGGCTTCCTCTTGCTCCGGTGCCATGCTGTCATATTGTTCAAAAAAGGAGAGAAGTGAATAGGGTAGTCTTCCATGAATTTATTTCTCTGAGAATTTAGTAATTTTGAAATTACTAGTCATGTGTTAAATATGATGAAGGCGTCGTTTTGTCCCGACCAGTTTCCATGTTCCTTCACTAACAATATTTGTGGATTGAATTGGACATATTTGGACGGTGAAAATCGAAATTTATTGAAAAAATCGTAAGCTGAACTCCAAGGAAACATTGTTTATAAACATTTTCTTTCTGCAGTCACTAAAGGGGCTTCCTGGCGCTTCAGCGAATGTTCCGACTACGTCTGACTATGGCACAGCCGCTCCACTGTCTACCATCCCGGGTTCTGAGAATGAGTTCAAGCAAGATCAACGACCATTTGCGCGGGTAATGCTGATTCTGAACACTGTCCTTTGTCTGCTTTTGGCCATTCCTAACTGTAATCGACACTTGCAGGGCGCTGACTTCACTCGTGGGGGTCCTGCTAATGATTGGGTAGAATCTTTTCGTCCTCCGGGGCAGTCTGCGTTTGGAGGGCCGGACGCAAGCTTTGCAGAGTTTGATCAAATTTATAACAATGCAGGCGCTGCATTTGGACCAGTTGGACCAGCCTTGGGTGGTAGATTTCTGTGTCATAGCCTTTCTGTTTACTGAACTGTTGTCTTTTCAGCGCATGGTACCTGAATACAGCACATCCCGCTGACTCCTAACGTATGTTCTAGGTCCACCACAAAGGGTCTTATCTGGTGTTCTGCATTCATTTCTTTCAAGTGGCCGAGCTGGTGTGCCATTTCAACCTGTCCCAATACCAGCTCTTGGTTTGTCTGAAGGTGACAAACAATGTATACGTGATCGTAGCTGCATAATGGCACGCCATATTTTGGCTGATCAACCTGAAGAATATATACAAGCACAGGTTAACTTGCAATCTTCCTACCTTTTGTGACTATGGAGACTGCCTTAGACCATACGAAGTTGTTCAAGCACTTAGTTCTTTCCTTTTTTCCATTAGATTAGCACGTAGCTTCCTTTTAACTTGCTTGACATTCTAAGTTCTGCGTGCTGTTTATGTTTTTTTTTTATCAATGTTTCTTAGGAAAAAATATGTTCCTGAATATAACACTTATTATTTATATCAGGTAAACACATTGCTGCATTCTCTTGATATTGACAATAGTTATCGAACGAAAAATCCCCTGCATGGGCCATACCCAGAGATGGAGGAGTACTGGAATCAATCCCAAAGTGCTTTGCGATCTGGCCCAATGCACAATGCTGCAAATAATTGGGCTGCTGAGTTCGGCAAGCAAAATAATAACCCTGAGGGTTGGGTTACTGAGTTCGGCAAGCAAAACAACAATCCTGAGGGTTGGATTACTGAGTTCGGCAAGCAACATAATAACCCTGAGGGTTGGGCACGCTCGTTTGAGCAGCAATATGGTCCCAATGGTTGGGCCTCTGAGTTTGAACAGGTCAGAGCCTTATAAATTCAGAAGCATTTTCTTCGTTATTCATACTAATCATTTGAGCACACAAGACATCCTAGAAACAAGTTTGACCATGCTGAAGATATCGTTTGACCTTAGGCCCATACACCTATGCTGCAATTGCTGCAGTTTTATCTGAGTAATACTTTCATTATTATATCAGATAGGATCTGAATTTGGATATTGACTTTTCTTCTGGATGTTATCTTTGTCCATACGATTCTATATCATAATTGAAGGCTTTATATTCAATTGAATCTGGTCCAGTAAATGATGATATCTGGCTATCCACGTAACCAAATGCAATTCTGAATTTTATTTGTATCTGCACCATGTGCCTAAACCTGCAGTATTCTTGAGTATGTTCCACTTGTAATAATAATATTATGTTAACCTTGTAGAACTATTTCTTTTCTTTTTTCTTTAGTAAATAGCAAATATCCAAGAGGAAACTCAAAAAAACAGTAAGATAATGGATCCAAGTTTGTATGAGAAAGATATGCAGTTTTGTATGCCAGCTATGGCTACCTGATTGTATTCTGATCTTTCCTCAACTCTACCCCTTAAGCTAGATATTATGATATCTTTGAGTACTTGAGTATATTGCATTTGGAAATAAATCTAAAATAGTCTCATGTAAATATAGATTTTTCTTTTATTTCATGTGGTTATTCTAGAAAGGTGACAAACGATCAAATTCTTTGAACATGTGTCAACTATTGACTAGATTTAGTGAACAAAACAAAGACTTGTAATTTTATGAATGATAATCTCCATACTTATCATATTTCGATATCCTTCTGCAGCAATGTATTCGTTTATGTGATACCTGGCTTAAATTGTGCTGTGTGCTTTTATGTTGTTTCAGCATCAGTCTCAGATGGCCATGGGTCAGATGGGAGGGGCGAACATGGCGAATCTTGCAGCTATGCAGCAATCCCGTATGCTTGCAGAAACATTATCAAGTAACAATGACCCAAAGTTTCAGGTATATATGATGACCTGACTTGTTCCATATAATTTTGTTTTGTTTGCACATTGTGTTTACCCGTAGTGAAAATTTGCTTGAACCATAACTCATCCATATTTATTTGTAGCCTAGGTGTCGATTTATGTACATGGCTTACATTTCCTTTTTTTCACAAGGAACTATCCTGCTCGTTTATATCTGCAGTGATATGATTGCATCTTCATATGTTAGGCTAAACCTAAATGTTCTAGAACAAGTCCAGCATGCCTTAATCACCTGAATGAATCCTCCAAAAATCAGAGCAGACCTCCTAAAATAGGACGTTGCTTTCCAAGTGATAGAGGGGAGCCTGTATTGGATAAGCAGAGATGACCTAGCATTTGCTGATAACTGATGCATTGTTTACTCATATCAGTGTATGATGCCACTATTGATTATCGTGCCATATCTTCTTATATGTTCTCCAACAATTCTGTTTATGCCAAAAATGCTAATTTTTGTAGTGCAAGTTGAATATATTAAATCCTATTTATTTATCATCTACGGGCACAGTCTATTTCATTTCATGTTTCAAACGCAAATTTTGTGGATAATGGATCATGTATTCATGTGAACTCTTTCTTAAGTCTGTGTCTCTTACCAATAATACGAATGTTTCTAGACATTAAGTCAAAGAACTGTATTTTTTCTACCCTTGTTATACTATAGCATATAGGGCAATCATGATCATCCTGTCTTAAGCACCTGATGATACTTTCTTTTTTCCTTTTTTGGAAGAATTCAAAATTCTTCCAGTTTGTTTCAAAGATGAGCCGTGGTGAACTTATTATAGAAGATAATGAAGTAAAACAAGGTTCAGCATCCCAATCCAGTGGCTGGGCTGATGAATTTCAAACACAGTACAATGCTAATGCTAACACTTGGGCAGATCAGTTTGTGAATGAAGAGGTAATACCAGAGAGCTGGATGCATGTAAATAATTGTATGGCGTGCTAAATGGGGGGTTAGTTGTCACCAGAGAGATGGATCTCTGTAAATCAATGTATGGGATACTTAATTGGTTTCTAGCTTTCTGTGGGCAATGTAAATGAAATAGGAAACTGGTTTATCATGGTATTGTATTATTATTTAGCAATATTACACTGACTCATCTTTCACATTAATATCTGCTGGGCTCTGATGATTTTGCCTCATGATATTTCTCCAGCTTTCACAAGGCGCAGATAAGTGGGTTAATGAGTTCTCTAGTGAACACAATCTGGGTGGGCTCAATGAGAAGTGGGTTGATGAGTTCTCCAAATTGCATGTGGATGATGAGTGGGCAGAGGAGTTCAGTGGAGGGGCTTTTGGTGAAAGCTCTGCTGATCCGTGGGCAGATGAGTAAGTACAAGTCCCCTTGTTTCTCCATGTCTTTGCTAATAGTATTAACATTGAGTCGACCTCTGTTGCTTCTTTCTTGATAGGTTTTCTGACCAATCTTTATGTCAGATTACCAAAAAACTTAGAGTTTGATTAATATTGACTAAGGCTAATTTATTTCTACCGTTATGTTCTGGTTTACAGAAGCCCCTTATGCATAGGCCATTAACTATTATTGTGCAAATTGCTTGTAGGTTTCAGAACCAATTGTCAGCTTCCAAACAAAGTTCTGGTGCTGCTCGAGGGGTTTATGTTTTCTCTGAGATGAATCCATATGTTGGTCACCCCAATCCAATGCAGGAAGGACAGGAGCTCTTTCGGAAGGGCCTCTTAAGTGAAGCTGCTCTTGCTTTAGAGGCTGAAGTTTTGAAGAATCCTGATAATGCTGAAGGTTGGAGGTTGCTTGGAGTAACACATGCCGAAAATGATGATGACCAACAGGTAATTGTGCCTCGCTCATTAATGTTTGATGTTGTGACATTTTCTGATATTCATATGCCAGGTATTAGAGTACATGTTTGGCATTATCGTCGTACCGATTGATCTCATTATGGTAGTCCAGCATGGATGTATTGGTTGTGTTTGTGCATCACGATTATTCAAGACTGAGCTTCAGTTATGTCATCTTTGAGAATGTCGTTTTACCAAGTCTGAAAGGCCAATGCCCAAACATATTCAGGGTGTCTGAATTCGACAGTTGTTACATGATTTTTCTGATGCATTGTGCTCATTCTTGTGACCAGTGAAGCGAACCATACTCTAGTGAAGTTTTGTATACCTTGCAAGATCTACATATGCATATCTAAAAAATATAAAAATATCAAATTCTGAAAACCTTAAGATCTATGGGCTGGGCTCCATGCTTCTTTGCTTAAGGAGTCTGCAATTTTTTAACTTGCTTCTTTCTTTTAGGCCATCGCAGCAATGCTGCGGGCACAGGAGGCTAATCCTACAAACCTGGAAGTTCTTCTTGCTCTTGGTGTCAGTCACACAAACGGTGGGTGTTATTTACGGAAGTAATTCAGTATCATGCTTAATCTGCTGATGCTCTTATAAGAAATCTAGTGATAGAAATTAGGATTGGGAGTAAACAGGTTTTCTGCTTTGTGCCAGATATTTTTACCAGGAACTGTAGATGACTGGACTAATCAATCTTCCACTTTTTTTTTCTGTAATAGTTAAAGAAAGCTTTTCCATGCTCCAAGCCTTCTCTCCAGTGTTTAATAATTGTGCCCATATCATGTTCTAACATAATATACCAAAGCTCTATTAAAGCATGGGATTTGAAGAATAATCTGACTTTTAAATATACATACTTTATATTTGTATATACTAACATGAGAGGATTTATTTCTATGCTATTGCTGTAGAGTTGGAGCAGGGAGAAGCATTGAGATATCTTTCGAGGTGGCTTCAGAATCATCCAAAATATGGGGGTCTCGCCCCTCAAAACCAAATTGATTCACCTTATGGTCCAGATGTAAGTGAGTGCTTTATATTTCATAGCGTAGATGTTCAATTTAATGTATTTGTTAAATCCTTCCGTCTCCAGCTTCCAAATGGTATTATGTATAACTATCTCAGTTTTATGATCTAGCACTCTGTTGACTAAATTATTTTACCTTCCAGCAAGGTATATTATTAGCCACAACCATGTGTCATGTACAATTTGTTTTCTGATGTTACTAAAATATTATTTTGGCATACTAAAATACTTTCCACCAGGTTGTTAGATTATTCAACGAAGCTGCTCAGATGTCGCCTGAGGATGCTGATGTTCATATAGTTCTGGGTGTCTTGTACAATTTATCAAGAGAATATGATAAAGCTATAGCTTCATTTAAGACGGCACTACAGCTGAAACCACAAGACTATTCTCTCTGGAACAAGCTTGGTGCGACCCAAGCAAACAGCATCCAGAGTGCTGATGCTGTGCTGGCATATCAGCAGGTAATTAGTTGCTGGAACATGCTTGAACTTACAAATTCGGTGAAAGTTTTGTCCTGTTTATTAGTGTATTTATATGCTTGGTTTAAGAAGTATAGCATTTTTTTCTATATCGTGGGCTCCGCTATTCGTTCTGAAGGAATATTCTGGCAGTTGCACTCGCTTATGTGCAAACTGCAAAAGCTAACAGTATGATCTCTTGTCTGACAGAAATCATTTCATAATGTAATGTCTCTATACATCAATACATGTTTGACTTGTTGAAATGATTAATCGATGAAAAGATTGACAGATGGAAACTAATGTCGAATTCACAAACTTGGGCATGTAGCTCCTTCTGTGGAATGTCGATAAAATTTCTGCACTAGTGACAGCAACATTGTTTTTGCTTCAGTAGTTCAAGTTACATGCTAGTATATCTGATGGGATGTATCAAATCATTTGTAATGCGATGTGATGCCATTAATTTGTTATCCCATCCTACAAACACATGTTTTTTGCAGCCTCAACTTACTTTATTAGTAAAAAGTGTATGACCTCCAAACCATCATAGTATGCATTACAGAAAATACTATAGACTAATGAATAGCATGTCTTCATTATTATTTTTTGTTGATTGTGGTGTACAAATACCCTAGAGTTTATTTAAGGAGTGCAAGCGTAGTGGCTGGAACTGATTCCAAATTGTCTGTTCTTATTTTAGGCTCTAGACTTGAAGCCCAACTATGTCCGTGCATGGGCTAATATGGGGATCAGCTACGCCAACCAGGTAATTATTGCGAAGCACAACCATCAGTTGCTTATTTTACTGGTTGTGCGATTGCATCTTTCACAAATACCTTGTGATGCGAAATAAGAAAACACATTACTCGACTGGTCCACTGACATGCTTGCTATCATTATATAAGTGAGTTTGCATGCTTTTACTTTTAGTATTGAAATGGTTGTGTCTTGTTATCACGTTTTCTCATCAGTATCATGAAAATTCTGGGTATTTTTTGCACAATGAGTTTCACCATAATGTTTATAAAGGTGAACAATGTGAACTATTCCTCTGTTCCAAAATATAAGATGTTTTGGTTGGCTGATATTTTGGGACGGAGGTAGTACTAATTTACCAACTTCTGAATGATGAACACTGAAATTTATCTATATCTAGTGATGTGATAACAGTCTCAAACACAAAAGTTCATCTATTATGATAATACATAATGATTTTCCACGTATAATTCCTCTTGTGACGGCCATTTTCTAAGCTGCTTTCTATGCAGGGTCTGTATGAGGATTCTATTCGATACTATGTAAGGGCAGTTTCCATGAATCCGAAAGCTGACAATGCCTGGCAGTACTTGAGAATTTCTCTTGGGTATGTCTTGTTCGCTTGCTTTATATCCATGTGAACATGAATGTTTTCTTAATGATTTTAACTTACTAACATGTTTCCCTTTCCAATCAGTAATGCTTCACGCAGCGATATGATTGCTGCATGCGATTCCCGCAACCTTGATGTCCTTCAGAAAGAGTTTCCTCTCTGAGTCCTAAATTAGTCCCCCATCATGAAAAAGAAGCAGGAGACTAGCAAAATGAGATGTTTCCCTTGTCTGCATATTCTGGACTGGGAAGAAAAAACAAGCACAAATTGGCGGCTATGTGTTTCTGTATTCTTCTGTTTACTAAAGTTAATTGATCTTCCATCTACCAACATGTGGAATGTATAGAAAGCCAGATTAGCAGCCAGGTTGTAGATGTAAAATCCCACGGCAGAAACAATGGCTGCGACCGGGGGATGACATATGTAATTGTATACAAGAGGCATAATAAAAAGAAAAAGTGGTTATACATAGCAATTATTGGACGGAACATGTTCTTCAATTATTGTGGACAATGAGATGATGGGTAGCAGTTTTTGTGTTATTAATGGAAAAGAAGAGAATACTAGGTAGATGGCTTTGATATTCATGCGCGGTTGGAAATAGGAACAGTGGGCATCCTGATAGACAAGAGCCTCAAAAAGGGGTAGTCCCTAGTCGGTAGCTTCCAAAAGTTTGGTTGGATCCTGTCATCTGCTCGCTGATCCTCTAGGCGCATGAGTAGGGAGTATGTTGGCCTGAGCAGCCTCGGAGTTTTGGTGCATGTGTGCTGTTTGGTCTGTTTGTGATGCGGTCTTGAGGCTCGCTTTTCCACCTCCTTGCCATTTTTGTCTAGAGGTTGGGTAAGGTGTGTGTTGCAGCTGTTATCCTTGTCTTGAATGCGTGTGGCGTTGTAGCGATTTGGAAAGCGTAATTTTGAACATCGGTGAGAAGAGTGACAAACCTCTCACAAAAAAAAAACACGATTTGGTTTATGCCCGAGAGATTGACTAAAAGGTTATTTTCTTGTTACTCTAACTTATGGAGATATATGAAGGAGAAGGACTTGCATGTGGTGTTCGTTGACTTGAAGGAGGCATGTGATAGTGAGACTAGTACCTTTCCAATCACTATCACATCACATGCCTCCTTGCACGAAAATAAAGGTTTTTATTCAAATTTGATTATATATTACAAAGTTTGAATGAAAACGGCTAGATTTCATCTAAACCTAGCCTACTGACCGCCCGGCGGTGCGTTCGACGGCCCCGCCCCGTCGCCTCCCTCCACCGCAGCTCGTGCGCGCGCCGCATCTCCATGCGTAGGCGGTGGCCGACGCCGCGCTCCACCCGCGTCGACGCCTCCCTCCCCTCGCGCCGCTCGGAGGGAGAGCTCGACGGCGCGACGAATCTGCGCCTCTTCGCGGGCACGGGCGTCGTCCTGGAGCTTCTTCTCCGATTTGAAGGACTCGACGAGCGCGCTGTCGATCGGCGTCTCGTCCGGTGCGGCCCGTCGTCGTCGGACCACTCAAACTCGTCGTTGTCGTCCTCCTCCTCCCGCTCCGTCTCCTCCTCCTCCGTCTCGGCCTCTCCTCCTCCATTGGCGCTCCTCCTCATTCGTTGGCGCCTCCATCAGCGCCGCCAACGCATTGGCCTCTGCCGCCAAGGCATCAGCCCGCCTCCCCCAGGCCGCCTCCGTTGCCACCAGCGGCGCCTCCCGCTTCTGTCGTGTGTCACTGCGCGCGAATAACTTCCGTCGCGAGGTAGGCGACGGTTAGGTTAAATTCAATGTGTCGCTGACGGGTCGGCCCCGCCACTCCACGTCTCGCTTTTCGTTGTGTCCGGCATGCCCGGAACGTCCCCTGTGGGGCGAGGACGGGCTCGGGGGGCCGGACACCGTATCGGGCCGCGCCAGACAAAAAACGACTTTGGAGAACGCGGCTGGGAACATTTTTTTTATCCGGCATGTCTCAAATCGCTTTGGGAGACGCGACTGAAGATGCTCCAACTATGGAACTAGTCTTCCACCACAGAGGTGAGATGGCGTAGGCGAGTGATCTCTGGCAGGCTCTCTTGCGTTAGCTTCTTCAGCGGCTTGGCCCCTGCTTGTGGAGAGCAGCACCTCAGATCCAGAGTGGAGGCAGGGCTCAGCAAAGGTTCATCCCCCAGATGTTAGCGTTGCGGGCTGGCGTGAGATGCATGTTTGCTAGCCTTCAGAGATCTTCAGCTTGCGTAGCATATCTTTAGGCAACTCCGGTTGGGGCTGGGAGTAGGTGGCCCAAATTTTTTGGGTACAGCGCACTTGGATACCGCTCCTAACGAAAGACAAACGTCGATGCTGCGGTTTTAAGAACAGGAGGCAAAGGAGTACCGGCAGCAATCTAGCGTGACAGCAATGACATGTAACTCGGCGCATCAGCATTCAGCAGTAGTATTTGTTGGCAGTGGCAATCTTACAGCGTGATGGTTCACTAAGGTAATGTTGCCGCAACACAAATACTCGTTCAATGGTCCTCTTTACCGGAAGATTGTGCTACCAGACCGAGAGGATTACTACACTCTTCTACAACGCTTCACTATTGCTCTCCTATTTGGGATGATGAGAAAAACTCATGGAGGGACGAGTGTCACGCCTTCCTATCACAAGAACTGTGACAGCCGAGAAACAGATCATGACAGCTCACCAAACATGATCTGTTTGACCAGTGTAGAAGAGAACGAGTTCCCCAAGTGGACCGATGACACGAGCCCGAGCCAAAGTCATACGACACGAGGTGAATTCGCTCATCTCGATGTGTGACCTTACCATCCGATTGGATGAAATGCTACCTCATGCCAAGAGGAAGTTAGACCACCTTATAAGGTGGGTTGTTCCACCACTAGTAAGTGAGAATTGGAGTGGTACACACGCGCTTCTCCTCCTCCTCGCTCGTCTCAACACGTCACGACGCCGCGTCGCGATCGTGGTGAGTGGCGAGACTTTCCTTTCTTTTTGTAGTTCAGGAAACTAGGAAGCATTGGCGCGGCGGCACGCCGTGCCCGTGGTACTATTCTTTTACGACTGTTTGAGAAGGTGCTAAGTCCTTGAGTTTCGCCATGTGCCTTAAAAATTGCAAATATTTATGAAATATTGTACTTGCCCTTAGAAATCATTAGTGGTGTGAAATAGATTTAAAAATGCATAGCAGTTATACATGCGACGACATGCTGGACATACGTGTTTGAATGTGACAAACAGACTATATCTATAATTTCGACTTGGAAAATTGAAAATTGGGCTTGATAGATCGAGAACAGAAAACGGTTAATATGTGAACCTAAATTGCAAATCTGAGCTTATTAGGCAAAACACAGTTATCAGTTTTATGTGATGTGTTGTGAAGTTGTTGTATTAGAGCCCATGAGCATATGGTATTTAAAATAAACCAGAACATGGAGTAAAGTAAATCAGTTCGTACAAATGAATATCGAACTTAAGTGTTTTTTTTGCATAGTACTAATGAATATTTCTTTACTTAAATGACCTACAAATAGGAATGTCTAACTTTACATACTACCAATTTTGGTAATTTGCTTTCCAAACAATTAGGTTTTTTTTAGCATATTCCAAGCTATTAGGTTGGGAGAATAATTAGATTGTATTTAATCTATGAAGGAACATTTTCACTTTGTAAAAAGGGTAAATCAACATTTTAGAAAGTTCAATAAAAAGGCAGCACTAATAAAAGAATAACGAAAATAAAGATGAGTTTTTTAACATGGTTAATTTTATTTTCAGCTGTATTTACCGAATTATTCGAGTGTGATAGGAAGATAAAAATAGGGTAACACATGTTAATTCTCCTGTCCATATCACCTACACATGTCACACACACACACTGTGAGCCCGTGAGGCCGTATGTGCCTGCTGCCGCTACAACGACCTATCAGGCCATCACTATCTGTCTCAGTCTAGCTGTTGTTCCATCCTTATCCCCTTTCTCCTCTCAAAGAGACGAAGATCCGACCCACTTCGGTGTGGCCGTCGAAATCTGGTATCGCAGTGATAGCATGGTGGCGTTGGCGAGGCAGGCCAAGCAGACGGCACTCGCGCAGCCGCGCAGTGGCCAGGCGCATGCTCGGAGTCTGAGCTGTGAGCTGCCGCTGTGGTGGGGAGTGGGCAGTCATGAGCTTAGCGTGGCAGCGGCCATGGCCAGGATGCTTGGGTGGCTGAAACCATGCACGCATGGTGCCGGTAAGGCTCACTATGCCAAAGCTCAGCTGCATCATTGATGTGTAGAGCTCAAGGGCCAAAGAGGTACGTGCTCAAGGGCGAAGGAGAGAGCGCCTTGCCTGTCGTCGTCGTATGCCTGCTGGCGGGGAGACGTGGTGCGGCGTCGTTGAGAGCAATAGCAATACATCATCTTGTTTGTGAGGAAGTAGAGAAAAGTTGCACTGGAGCTGAAGGAAGAGGAGCTGGACATAGACACACTAGCAGGCCAAATCGAGTCCAGACTAACAGTGTGATTGCTGAGATGTGATGTGTCACAAAACCATGAGCTTTGGATGATCAAAACATGCAACATCAAAAACCAATTCAGAAGGTACTCTCTTTTTATGCTTTGTTTCTCTAACTTAGATGTATTGTTGTTCTTAGATTTGCATGGTTATGACACCAGCGATTAAAGTCTTCGCCAGGTTCCATTTATATGTAACCAGAATAGATCTCACACAACATTCTGTTACAAATCTGAATCTCAACCATCAAGAAAAAAACAGACATGATATTAAAGCTCAACCATCAAGTGAAACACACACATGAGATTTAAGAAAAACCAGCTGAAAAGTTAATCTACAAGAGGGGATCGCTCCAACATCTTCATGAGACTTGCATAGTCCATATGTAGGCAATTCACAATAATTCACCCCATTGTTTACCAGTAGCAGGTTTGTGTGGAGCACTAAAGTGTCAGAATGATTTGAAGGACCAGTCATCTTCTAGCATCTGCCACCACCTTGTTCCAGATTATATCAATACTTATCCAACTTATGGTAGGCAAAAGAAAAGAAAAGAAAAACTGAACATCTTAAGGCAGCACAATACATCATATTGAAGAAACTACATGCAGCACAAAAAAGATGGAAAAAACATTCGGACAATTACCTTGTCATTCTCCAATTCTCTTGATAGATCAAGCTACCCAAAATAAGATGTGAAGGATGTGCTCTTCTTCACTTGCATACATGCTCTAAAATCTGCATACAAACATGGATAGACTCAAATGGCAACTTTCTGTTAGATGGTAGGCATCTAGTCTAGCTTATCTTCAAAAGAAACATAAACCCAAATAGTAATGAAATAAGAGCATACATGATGTACTGGTCCAAGGCAGAGGGACCTGCATAGTAACTCAATGATGTAGGATGAATGTCTGGCCCCATAGATAATGCCTCACATGTGTTTTCCTTTATCCCACCAACCATCTTTAGTACATGGTAGATAATGCCTCTCTACATAGCAAGGCTGGCTCAACAACACCGCCGCCGCAGTGTCAAATTAGAGTGACTAACTTAAGAGGCTGTGACCAGTGACCTGAAAATTAATGTTAGAGGAGAAAGAGCAAGAAACCAAAAACCGATTTCTACGAAGTCCATTAACCTTAGACAAATGAGTTATCCACATATTGGTTCTATGATTTCATGTGTTTGGTTTCTTGCCTTTCTCCAATTTAAAAGATGTGTATCTGACCTCAAACGGATGACGCTGACGGAGAGGAACCAACCAAGCGTGGCCAACACAACGATAGTCAGGTTCTTGGCTACTTGCCTATGAGCGGAACTGCATACTCAAACTGAAATAATTACAACAATGTAAACCCACTGTCCCATGTAGCCAGACTACTCAAACTTAAATCTCCACAACGTCTGAATTAATGAAAACAAAATGCATCAATTTCTTAGTTGGACTGAGAGCATATTACCGTTCATTGCGCACCGGCAAAGTCCAACCTTTCGATCAAATTCAAAAGCAATTCATGAGGCAAGCTAGCCCAACAATTGCAGCACCATTTTCCATCATAGCTCAGTATACTCTTATAGGGTTGACTCCTGTCTTCTGTAGCTACTGATAGGAGGGAAATTGGATGAAAGGGTAAACTAAGTAGGATCCGATCTGCAATTCATAGAAGAAAACATGAAGAGATAAAGAAAAGATATTGGAGAAACATTGTAAATTTGCAGCAAAATCTGTACCGTTGTATCCGGATCAGAAACAAAAGAACATGGGGAGTGTTTGCTGATCTCAAAGCTGACCGCATCCAAGGCAAGGTAGGCTCCAGGTCGTCCTCCTCATGCTGGGAAGAAGAAGTGTATTGCACCGGTGCAACAGAAAGAAGGGGAAAGATGATGAAGCATGTAGCAGGACGCACGGGCGCTGGAAATCAAGAGAGAAACAGAGGGATGGGATTGAGATGGATGGATAGGACGAACGGGAGCACGAACTGTAGTCCATCCTTCTGCTTCTCGCACGCGTGCAAACACTCTGATTCCTAGTCAGATTCGTCTGCTATTCTCTTCCCATGCTTCAGGCGTTGCCTCTACATGAAAGTCAGACACATGAGAGAGAAAGAGGAGAGGAGAAGACATCCCTGCAACAGCCACTGACCTATTTTTTCTCGACGGATGCCTGCACTCCTCAGCGACCTTGAAACCCGCCGCCACCAGCGGCCACCATCGCTGTAGAAAGAAGATAAGATTAGACGTAAAATAAGAAAGGGGATAGGAGAAGGCGGAACTACCCAGCGGACTAATTATCTTTCCTTCACGATCCTTGCACCGCATCCCACTGATGTCGTCTAGACGCGGTGGCAAGACGCCGGTACTGCCGCTTTCCATGGAGTTGGGGAAGAGGTATTGCAAGAGAAGAGAGCAGGTCTACTGAGCTCCTCCTCCACGCCATCAGCCTCGTCGGGAGAGAGAGGAAGGCGTGTCACATAGCTGCCTCGGTAGGCAGAGCGGCAGTAGAGGGAGAGAAGGTCGCCGGATCTAGCAGGAGGATATGGCCGACGGTAATGATGAACGGATGAGAGAGAAAAACAGAGGGTGAGGTAAAACGGTTGTGCCGATTAATGGACACCGCTTTATTCACGTACGACTGCCGCTTTGATCGAATGTTTGAGATTTCGTCGAGCCCAAAACCACTCAGGAAGTGGCCAAAAAATTACTGGAGACTGGAGATATCCAACAATGTAGACAGCAAACCAAAACATGTACTTACCGGTAGCCGGTCACCAAAACCTTTGAAAAAAAAGGAAAGCGATACTAGCACATGAGAAGGAGAGCAGCAAAGAGAGTACGTGGCATGGTATGTATGGACAGGGAGAACGAAAATTAGGCCATGAACAGTGCCGAAATCAAGGAAACGTCATGAAATCAGCTCGCCTTTATAGACGCGTCGCAGTTAGTCGGTTCTGGTCGCTCCCGGACCGTGGGCTATCTGTAACCGACTCGAAACATGCGTGCGACGTGGGCGTGGCCCCCGCTGCCTAGGGTTTCCTGAGCCTATATAATCTCTTGCCCGGCTACCGCAGAAAAACATCTAATACACGAGTTAGGGTTTCCACCTCTCTCTGCTTGCGCCGCCATCGTAGCCTACTCCATCCCGCCCGCTGGCGTGCACGGGAAACGGAGAGTAGGTCTCCGAACCGCTCGCCTTTGCGATCTGTACGGGAGAGGGCGATTAGGTTTTGGGAAGCGCTACGCGATTGCTCAAGCTCTTCATCACGGGTCGCCTTCCGTCCAAGTCGGGCGGTGCTGCCTACCGTCGTCTTCAACGTCGTCTACTTTGAACCGCCATCAACAACGTTACTGCTGCGATGTCATCTGCTACACCGCCACCGCCACCTCCATCAGATCGGTACGCGCGATATATCTCGATCTGTTTAGCGATGGAATGTTGTACCGTTTGCCCTGCTACTATTCATGTTGATTAATGCATCTAGTATGTTCGAGTTTCACATGTTAGTAGTTACTGTCATCATGCTTAATATTCTGGAATTAATCATGAAAATTATGCCTAATTGTCCAACAAACCAAAAACCTAATTGTAGACAATTTCCTGAGTTAACAATGTTGATTTCGATGCACGAGAGATAAGAGCAGGTGCTTTGAAGGCAGGCCATGACGCAAAAGTGTTCGAAGTTAGTAATGACCTTCCTGAAGGAACTATATCTAACCAAGATCAGAAAAAGTTCAAGGAAGACAATACTCTCTTCGTCGGATGCGTACTGAGTATTCTTGCTGGTCTTCTGTGTGATGTGTATATGCACATAACATACGGTAAAGAACTCTGGGATGCACAGAATGTTAAATTCGATGCAACCGATGCAGGCAGTGAACTGTACATCATGGAGAGCTTCCATGACATCAGGATGGTGAACAACCGTTCTGTAGTCGAACAAGCTCATGAGATACTGCATTGCGAAAGAGCTTGAACTCCTTAAGTGTGCCTTACCTGACAAGTTTGTGGCTGGATGCATTATCGCTAAGTTGCCCCCTTCATGGAGGAACTTTGCCACAACTCTCAAACACAAGAGATGGGAGATATCAATTGAAAATCTGATAGCGTCTCTTGATGTTGAGGAGAAAGCTCGGGCTAAGGATACTACTGAGAAAGGAGAGGGTCAGTCTAGCGTCAACATGGTGTAGAAGAAACCCTACAGCAATAACAAAGGGAATAACAAGCCCTCCTTCAATAAGCCTATGAAGACTATGATGTCTACGGGTGTTTCTATTCTTGTAGACAGTGTTGGGCCTCCAAGAGCAGAGGTTTGTAGAACAGCAGCAAGTTTCCCTTAAGTGGATTACCCAAGGTTTATCGAACTCGGAGGAAGAGGTCAAAGATATCCCTCTCATGCAACCCTGCAACCACAAAGCAAGAAGTCTCTTGTGTCCCCAACACACCTAATAGGTGCACTAGTTCGCGAAGAGATAGTGAAATACAAGTGGTATGAATAAGTATGAGCAGTAGTACGCGCCAGAAAATAGCTTGCGTGCGATTGATGGTAGTAATATTACGAAGTAAACATGCGTACTAACGCGAGTAGTAACTCAAGAACAAGAAACAAGCAGATAGCGATTTAGGAACAAGGCCTAGGGATTAGACTTTCACTAGTGGACACTCTCAACATTGATCACATGAATAGATAAATGCATACTCTACACTCTTGTTGGATGATGAACACATTGCGTAGGATTACACGAACCCTCAATGCCGAGTTAACAAGCTCCACAATTAATGTTCATATTTTAGTAACCTTATAGTGTAAGATAGATCAAAAGACTAAACCAAGTACTAACATAGCATGCACACTGTCACCTTCATGCATATGTAGGAGGAATAGATCACATCAATATTATCATAGCAATAGTTAACTTCGCAATCTACAAGAGATCATGATCATAGCCTACGCCAAGTACTCACATGGTGCACACACTGTCACCTTTACACACATGGAGGAGGAATAGAGTACTTTAATAACATCACTAGAGTAGCACATAGATGAATAGTGATACAAAACTCATATGAATCTCAATCATGTAAGGAAGCTCATGAGATCATTGTATTGAAGTACATAGGAGAGAGATTAACCACATAGCTACGGTCATGAGCCTCGATGGAGAACTACTCCTCCTCATGGGAGCAATGTGATGAAGATGGCGGTGGAGATGGCGGTGTCGATGGAGAAGCCTTCCGGGCACCCGTCCGGCGGGTGCCGGAACAGAGACTCCTGTCCCCGCATCTTGGCTTCGATGGCGGCGCTCTGGATGGTTTCGCGCACCGTGGCTTCCTCCGTAGGGTTTTCGACGGGGCTTTATATAGGCGAAAGGGCGTGCCTGAGGGTCGAAGGGCGACCACACCATAGGCCGGCGCGCCGGCTCGGCCGCGCCGGTGTGTGGTGGGGCCCCCCTGGCCCATCTCTGGCCCCTCTTCGGAAGCTCCAGGAAAAATAGGAACATGGGCGTTGATTTCGTCCAATTCCGAATATTTCGTTTAGGATTTCAAACCAAAAAAAGCAGAAACAGAACGGCACTTCGCATCTTGTTAATAGGTTAGTTCCAAAATGCACAAATATGACATAAAGTATGCATAAAACATGTAGATATCATCAATAATGTGGCATGGAACATAAGAAATTATCGATACGCTGGAGACGTATCGCATCCCTGCTTAGTTCTCGTCCCGAGCAGGTAAAACGATAACAAAGATAATTTCTTAAGTGACATGCCATCATAACCTTGATCATATTGTAAACATATGTAATGAATGCAGCGATCAAAACAATGGTAATGACATGAGTAAACAAGTGAATCATAAAGCAAAGACTTTTCATGAATAGTACTTTCAAGACAAGCATCAATAAGTCTTGCATAAGAGTTAACTCATAAAGCAATAATTCAAAGTAGAGGTATTGAAGCAACACAAAGGAAGATTAAGTTTCAGCGGTTGCTTTCAACTTATAACATGTATATCTCATGGATATTGTCAATATAAAGTAATATAACAAGTGCAATATGCAAGTATGTAGGAATCAATGCACAGTTCACACAAGTGTTTGCTTCTTGGAGGAGATAGGTAAACTGACTCAACAATAAAAGTAAAAGAATGGTCCTTCAAAGAGGAAAGCATCGATTGCGTATTTGTGCTAGAGCTTTTATTTTGAAAACATGAAACAATTTTATCAACGGTAGTAATAAAGCATATGAGTTATGTAAATTATATCTTACAAGTTGCAAGCCTCATGCATAGTATACTAATAGTGTCCGCACCTCGTCCTACTTAGCTTGGACTACCGGATCTTTGCATGCCATGTTTCAACCAAGTGTCACAAAGGGGTACCTCCATGCCGCCTGTACAAAGGTCTAAGGAGAATGCTCGCATTTTGGATTTCTCGCTTTTGATTATTCTCAACTTAGACATCCATACCGGGACAACATGGACAAGATAATGGACTCCTCTTAAATGCATAAGCATGTAGCAATGATTATTATTCTCATATGAGATTGAGGATATATGTCCAAAATCAAACTTCAACCATGATTCATGGCTTTAGTTAGCGGCCCAATGTTCTTCTCTAACAATTTTGCATGCTCCAACCACTAAAATGATAGATCCTTCAGACAAGACGGACATGCATAGCAACTCACATGATATTCAACAATAGTTGATGGCGTTCCCCAGAAGCATGGTTATCGCACAACAAGCAACTTAATAAAAGATAAAGTGCATAAGTACATATTCAATACTACGATAGTTTTTAAGGCTATTTTGTCCCATGAGCTATATATTGCAAAGGTGAATGATGGAATTTTTAAAGGTAGCACTCAAGCAATTTACTTTGGAATGGCGGAGAAATACCATGTAGTAGGTAGGTATAGTGGACACAAATGGCATAGTAGTTGGCTCAAAGATTTGGATGCATGAGAAGTATTCCCTCTCGATACAAGGTTTAGGCTAGCAAGGTTTATTTGAAACAAACACAAGGATGAACCGGTGCAGCAAAACTCACATAAAAGACATATTGTAAACATTATAAGACTTTACACCGTCTTCCTTGTTGTTCAAACTCAATACTAGAAATTATCTAGACCTTAGAGAGACCAATTATGCAAACCAAATTTTAGCATGCTATATGTATTTCTTCACTAATAGGTGCAAAGTATATGATGCAAGAGCTTAAACATGAGCACAACAATTGCCAAGTATCACATTATCCAAGACATTTTACCAATTACTACATGTAGCATTTTCGTTTCCAATCATATAACAATTAACGAAGCAGTTTCAACCTTCGCCATGAAAATTAAAAGCTAAGAACACATGTGTTCATACGAACCAGTGAGCGTGTCTCTCCCAAACAATCATTTATTCAAACAAAAACAAAAACAAAAACATACAGACGCTCCAAGTAAAGTACATAAGATGTGACCGAATAAAAATATAGTTTCAAGAGAAGGAACCTGATACTTTGTCGATGAAGAAGGGGATGCCTTGGGCATCCCCAAGCTTAGACGCTGAGTCTTCTTAAAATATGCAGGATGAACCACGGGGCATCCCCAAGTTTAGAGCTTTCACTCCTCTTGATCATAGTATATCATACTCCTCTCTTGACCCTTGAAAACTTCCTTCACACCAAACTTCAAGCAAACTCATTAGAGGGTTAGTGCATAATCAAAAATTCACATGTTCGAGGTGACACAATCATTCTTAACACTTCGGACATTTCACAAAACTTCGAAAGTTAATGGAACAAAGAAACTCATTCAACTTAACAAAGCGGCAATGCGAAATAAAAGACAATCTGTCAAAAATGAACAACATCCGTAAAGACGAATTTAAAGATGGCACCAGACTTGCTCAAATGGAAAAACTCAAAACTAATGAAAGTTGCGTACATATCTGAGAATCACGCTCGTAAATTGGCAGATTTTTCGAATTTTCTACAGAGGCTGCCCAGATTCGTGACAAAGAATGCTGTTTCTGCGGCCGATCCCAAATATAACATCAACTTTGACATAGAAACTTTACTTGGCACAAAAACATGATAAGGAGAGGTTGCTACAGTAGTAAACAACTTCCAAGACTCAACAAAACAAAAATTGCTGTAGTAAAATAAACACATGGGTTATCTCCCAAAAAGTTCTTTCTTTATAGCCATTAAGATGGGCTCAGCAGTTTTAATGATGCACTCGCAAGAAATAGAAGTTGAAGCAAAAGAGAGCATCAAGAGGCAAATTCAAAACACATTTAAGTCTAACATGCTTCCTATGCATAGGAATCTTGTAAATAAACAAGTTCATGGAGAGCAAAGTAACAAGCATAGGAAGATAAAATAAGTGTAGCTTCAAAAATTTCAGCACATAGAGAGGTGTTTTAGTAACATGAAAATTTTTACAACCATATTTTCCTCTCTCATAATAACTTTCAGTAGCAACATGAGCAAACTCAACAATATAACTATCACATAAAGCATTCTTATCATGAGTCTCATGCATAAAATAATTACTACTCCCAACATAAGCATAGTCATTCTTATTAATTGTAGTGGGAGCAAATTCAACAAAGTAGCTATCAAATATAGGAGGTAGATTGTAATCATAATCAAATTTATCCTCCATAACAGTGGTAACAAAAGACTACTATCATTATAATCATCATAAATGGGAGGCAAAGTATCATCAAAGTAAATTTTCTCCTCAATGCTTGGGGACTAAAAATATCATGCTCATCAAAGCCAGCTTCCCCAAGCTTAGAATTTTCCATAGCATTAGCAATAATAGTGTTCAAAGCATTCATATTAATATGTTCCATGGGTTTTTTAATTTTCGCATCAAACCATCCATGTCTTAAATCGGAAATAGAATAAAAAGGTCATTGTTGTCCATTATGCCTAACTAGTGTAAACAAGAAACCAAATGTCGCGATTGCAGAGTCTAAAGGAAATAGCTTCAGCACACACAATGGCGCCAAAATACTGTTACTGGAACCGAAGTATGAGTGCCTTTACCTTTCCTCCCCAACGCGCGAAAAGTGCTTGGCGCGTAGTTGACGAGGAGGAAAAGTGCTTAGTTGCCGGCTTGCCAATGTGTGAGTGCCGTTTACCTTCCTCCCCAACGGCGCCAGAAAGTGCTTGATGTCTACGGTGCTTCTATTCTTGTAGAGTGTTGGGCCTCCAAGAGCAGAGGTTTGTAGAACAGCAAAGTTTCCCTTAAGTGGATTACCCAAGGTTTATCGAACTCAGGAGGAAGAGGTCAAAGATATCCCTCTCATGCAACCCTGCAACCACAAAGCAAGAAGTCTCTTGTGTCCCCAACACACCTAATAGGTGCACTAGTTCGCGAAGAGATAGTGAAATACAAGTGGTATGAATAAGTATGAGCAAGAGTACTGCGTAAAATAGCTTGTCAATGCGCTGATGGTAGTAATATTGTGGGAAGTAAACATGAGTAGTAACGCAGCAGAGTAACTAAGAAAACAGTAACAAGCAGCGATAGAAATATTTAGGAACAAGGCCTAGGGATTAGACTTTCACTAGTGGACACTCTCAACATTGATCACATAAAAGAATAGATAAATGCATACTCTACACTCTTGTTGGATGATGAACACATTGCGTAGGATTACACGAACCCTCAATGCCGGAGTTAACAAGCTCCACAATAATGCTCATATTTTAGTAACCTTTAGTGTAAGATAGATCAAAAGACTAAACCAAGTACTAGCATAGCATGCACACTGTCACCTTCATGCATATGTAGGAGGAATAGATCACATCAATATTATCATAGCAATAGTTAACTTCGCAATCTACAAGAGATCATGATCATAGCCTACGCCAAGTACTCACATGGTGCACACACTGTCACCTTTACACATGGAGGAGGAATAGAGTACTTTAATAACATCACTAGAGTAGCACATAGATGAATAGTGATACAAAACTCATATGAATCTCAATCATGTAAGGCACTCATGAGATCATTGTATTGAAGTACATAGGAGAGAGATTAACCACATAGCTACCGGTACAGCCCCGAACCTCGATGGAGAACTACTCCTCCTCATGGGAGCAGCATGTGATGAAGATGGTGGAGATGGCGGTGTCGATGGAGAAGCCTTCCGGGGCACTTCCCCGTCCGGCAGGTGCCGAAGAGAGACTGTCCCCGCATCTTGGCTTCGCGATGGCGGCGCCTGGATGGTTTCGCGTACCGTGGCCTCCGTAAGGGTTTTCACGGGGGCTTTATATAGGCGAAAGGGCAGCGTCGGAGGGTCGAAGGGGCGACCACACCATAGGCCGGCGCGCCAGGGGGGCCCACGCCAGTGTGGTGTGGGGCCCCTGGCCCATCTCTCGCCCCTCTTCTGATCCGGAAGCTTCCGGAAAATAGGAACATGGGCGCTGATTTCGTCCATTCCGAGAATATTTCGTTTAGGATTTCGAAACCAAAAAAAGCAGAAACAGAACGGCACTTCGGCATCTTGTTAATAGGTTAGTTCCAGAAAATGCACAAATATGACATAAAGTGTGCATAAAACATGTAGATATCATCAATAATGTGGCATGGAACATAAGAAATTATCGATACGTTGGAGACGTATCAGACTACAACCTTCAATAAGAAGAAGATGATAAACAAAGCAGATCTGAGCTGCTTTACCTGTGGAGAGGCTGGCCACTTTTCTAAGGACTATCCAGAGAGGGAAAACCGCAATAAAAAGGCGAGGCAAGTCAACACGGTGACCGCTAGCAATACTAATGGGTACGGTAATCTCTTTACTATTCTTTCGGTATTTCAATCTCCATGTTGGTGGATTGATACATGTGCTAATGTTCATGTGCATGCTGACATATCCACGTTCACTTCTTAACAGATCGCTCGGGATTCTTCCGTCTTGATGGGGAATGGGTCACATGCTTCTGTTCATGGTGTTGGCACGGTAGATCTGAAGTTCACTTCGGGGAAGATCGTGCAGCCGAGAAACGTGCAACATGTCCCTACAATGAACAAGGATCTCCTTAGTGGCTCCCTTCTATGCAGAGATGGGTTTAAGGTTGTTTTAGAGTCGAATAAAGTAGTTGTTTCAAAGTTTGGACAATTTATTGGTAAAGGCTATGAGTGCGGAGGCTTGTTCTGCTTGTCGCTTTCTGATTTCAGTAATAAGTATGTGAACCATATTTGTGGCAAGATGATACCAATGTTTGGCATTCTTGTTTATGTCACATTAATTTTAGTTTAATTTCTCGGCTATCCAGTTTGAGTTTAATTCCGAATTTTTCCATTGCCAAAGGTTCTAAGTGCCATAGTTGCGTGCAATCAAAGTATGGTGACCCAGCATACCACTGCATGGTGTAGTATGCAAGTCGTTGACATAACACTAATGAAACACCGTTCCACTAGTATTACATCCCTCAGAGTGGTACAACAGAAACATATGCGGGTCCAAGGCATGTCTATAGAATTACAACACCGACTCTTTACAGAAGATCAACACATCCTTCTACTTTTTAATGAGGTAAAACTGCAAATAAACTCTAGAAGAACAAATCGTAGTGTAACTTATTACTAACTCTATCTATAGAGGATTTGACTGGCTATAGATGCTATAACTGAGTTCTAGCTAATTAGGAGCTAGGATTAGGGGCTAGTTCCCTTCTACTGCTAATCTAGGTTTCCCCATGGTGGATGTGGTGTTTGACTCCTCTGGCAGGATCCTGTCTCTTGAAGTACTTGTTGACTCCTCAGTCTTCGAGTTGAAGTGTAGATCTTCCTTTAATGCCTTCAGATCTAAGCAGGGGATTCAAAGAAGGATGAGTACGAGCGTACTCACCAAGTTCATTATAGGAAAGAGGTGTTTAATGCACTAGCTATAGCCATGGACCAGAAAGTTGTAGGCAATGCAAAAAAATTAAACATTTCTTCAAAAGGTTGCTTTTATTCTGAAGAACTATGTCCGTTAGCCTTCACCGGGTGTCTAGAACTTCATGCAGTTCCTTTCCAGTGGCGTTCCAGTTCTAAACAAGGAACAGGGAGTGACAAGCCATAATTTGATACACTCTGCAGAGGTGTGTTACTTTACCCATAAGAGATCTTATCCTTGTTGCACATCCGAGACATGTCCTCGTCCACACTTCCTTGGTATGGGGCCAGGTATAAGTCATAGCCAATCACTGGGCCTTCTCGCGACCCCGCATACCCACCCTTTTGCAAACCCCTGGCCTCGAACTGATTCTCTAATTTGGGCCAACCCGTTACAATCCATCATAGATACAACCCGGAGTAGAAGCGATAGGGGCTTCCTCCCTTCTAGCAGATGCTAGCCCACCTGCAATTGTACCCGTTGGCATGCGAGAGGGAAAAGAATAGATGACTACTCCTTCCCACTGCAGATCTTATGGTAAACATGGGTATTACGACGCAAGAATAACCCAATGCAATGGAACCTCCACCAAACTCATACCATGGTTCCATTTACCACCACATAGTCATATTCATAATTGTGAAAGTAATACTTTTATTTTGATGCAAGAGTGATAAGTATAGTACTTTGCAAGTAATTTGTTAAAAATACTCAAAGGGACATGAGCAAGCGATGAACTTGCCTTTCTTGATTGCAAGATTATTCAGTCAAGGACTTCGATACGGGATAACTCCAAATTCTAAAATAGCATCATCGCCCGGTAAGGACAATGTTTAAAACATTGGAAAATATGCTATAATGCATAAGTATGAGATGCAATCGCTCTAAGCGTCACCTAACCCTGATGATTTAGGTTTAATGAATTGTGATGATTTCTTTAGGCTGTGTTGCACTTTTAGAGTGATTCCACAAACAAGGTTCTTATTAGGGTTAGTTAACTTTAGATCATGTACAAGTGGTGTAATAAAGTATAGCAATTACATTAGCACACAATAAATAGTAGTTGACATAGCATGTATAGAACTGGTGTTAGTTTTTAGTACTATAGGTCATGGTTAATGATTACATGTTTATTTATTTCTAAAGAATAACTTTGGAAGAACATTTTTCTTAATGAACATGAAGTACTTTAAATAGGAGCTATGTGCTTCTAAGGTTTACTATAATTTCCACTTAGGGCATACCACTACTTTATGATATAAGGTCTATTTAGAATGAATGCATAAAATGGTCATCTTATTAGCAATAGGACTTGTATAAATCTAATAGAGCATGGACATGCATCTATCTTGCTATCAAAGAACTATGGTTAAGACAATATTATTACTTTTTAGGTGTTCCTAGGGTTTTGCTTAAAATTATAAAGCTAGGGTTGTATAATAAAAATAGGGTTTCATATGACATGAACTTAGGGTTTTATTCATTATGAAACTAGGGTTTCCTATTTGTCCTACCATTTTTGATAACTTATTTGTTTAGTGATGTTGAAGTTAATAAGTAACTCCTAAGTACAAGGTAATATTGAGTTTTAATATTTTCTTGTTTTTATCATTTCAAGAAAATGATAATTAAGGTAAATACAATTTAGAGGTTTAAATACTTATAATAATAATGTTAATGTTAATATGATAAAAAATACTTTTGTGTTTTCTTTACTTCCTAAATGATAATTACTTATTTTAGAAGTTTTACTAATTGTTGAATTTTCTTGGAATTCAGGATAAAAGAAAAGACTTAAATAATAAGTACTAAATAATTCAATTTTTATTTTAAATAAAAATTGGAGTCCATATTTTTAATATATATAGAGTTTATTTTTATGAACATTTTGATATCTTATTCATATTTTCCTTGTTTAAAATGAATAAGATATGAAATTTCAAAGTTTGGGCATTTTTCTGGAATTCAAATTAAGTGGAAAAACTATTCGTACCGAGCTAAACCTAACCCTACTCACTGACTAGTGGGACCTAGTCCACGTGTAACGCTACACGGACGAAGACTGGTCAATGACCATGAGTGGGACCTACTGGCCACGTTAGTTTCGCCGACAGCTTGACATCGGCGGCCAGACAATGACCGCGCCGCCGATTTACGGCTTCCGGAGACGCCCCAGTGGTTGCGTTCGAACCCCCACTACATGGCAAACAAGATGGTGGTGGAACCTTTCCCTAAGGATCACTGGAGCTAGCTACGACGAGCACTACCGCGGCGGTGAACTCCGGCCATCTACCAATCGTGGGATACAGAGGTCGGTAGGATGCGCAAATGGGCTCTAAATGACAGCAAGCTCACCTTGAGGGTTGCATAACACTCGACGACGATGGTTGGTGTCGGAGACGATGGCAAGATCAAGCTTTCCGGCGAACCCGAGCGAAAGGGAACGCCAAAATTCGCCCTCCTCCTTGCTCCCCTTGATGCTCTGCTCCTCCAGGATGCTCTGCATGCTCGAGCGGTTCTCCTCGACCACTAAATAGATGTCGGGGTGGCTCCAGTCGTTGGCTTTGTGCTCAACTGCGGTGGCAGGTTGCAGATGAATTCGAGAGATAGAGAGGGATTGAGAGAGAATGGATGGGCGTCGAGGTTCTAGGGTTTCCTGGCGGAGCTTGTGATGCTTTTATAGGCCTTGGTGAGGACAGAATCGTCCTTCCATCACCGGCGATGGCTCAGATGCACCGGCGATGTCGGTGAGAGTTTCGGGCACGAATCTCGATGCTTTCGGATAGACTCGGACACGGAGGATCTTGTACGCGCCTCTGGGCTGGTCGTTGACGTTCGTGGCAGTCCATATCGGCGGCGGTGATGAGGCTCGCCGCGGTGTCGGTCGGACAGAGGTGGTCGACGACCTTGTCCCTCCTCCAAAATATCTGGGACGAAACAGTATATGGGCTAGGCCAGTTTGCTGTCGATGAGCTGGTGCTGGGCTGACTGCTGTGGTGGGCTACCGCGACCAGGTAAGCCCTCTCTTCTTCTCTTTTATGTTTTGTTTTTATGTTTTATTTTTTGTTATTTAAATTCTGATTTGAATTTCCATTTGTCTTGCAGGATTTTAGATATATGAATTCTTTTGGAATCTATCCCAATTTTATTTTATTAGACTAATATGAGATGCTAAGATATTTCATGTATATATGTATTGATAACTTTTTTTATAAATATTAGTGGAACTTAGATTCAAAAATAGGTACAATGATAGATGTTATTTTCATTCTATTTCTTTTGGATTTTTAAGATACTTCATAATGCTTTTGAGATGACCTACTAACAGGTAATATGTTTATTTTGTTTTGTATAGCAAGAAAAGGGTTTATATCATATTGGAGAATATAATCTCTTAGGAATAATTCATGTACTTAATGCTTGCTAGGGTTAAGAAAGTAATTTAATGATTTCAAAAGTAATATGAGTAAGAGATATGGTTATTTATCTTATAGTGTTTTACTATTCCTCTGATAGAAATATATGTCAAGCTTTGAATCCACTTTCGGTTTTATTCAATTGGTTCACAAACTTAAGTAAAATTTTAATGAGGATTATTTGGATAAATATTATGGGGTTAAGAAGTAAGGTTGAGTTGGTATTTTTATTCATGTTAGAGTTGATTAAGGGTGGTTGATACGTCTCCAACGTATCTATAATTTCTTATGTTCCATGCTACTTTATTGATGATATCTACATGTTTTATACACATTATATGTCATTATTATGCGTTTTCCGGAACTAACCTATTGACGAGATGCCGAAGGGCCAGTTGCTATTTTCTGCTGTTTTTGGTTTCAGAAATCCTAGTAAGGAAATATTTTCGGAATCGGACGAAATCAACGCCCATCATCTTAGGATCACGCGAAGCTTCCAGAACACCCGAGAGGGACCAGAGGGGGCCACTGCCACCGACACCACCGGCGCGGCCCAGGGGGCGCTCTAGTGTGTCGTCGCTTGTTGACCTTCCGACGCCGCCTCTTCGCCTATATAAAGGTCCCCGACCTAAAACACGATACGAATAAGCCACTTCGACGAAACCTTCCGTAGCTGCCGCCATCGCGGCCAAGATCCGGGGACATGAGTCTCTGCTCCGCACGCCCGGACAGTGTGCCCCGAAGGCTCCTCCATCGACACCACCGCCATCTTCATCACCGATGCTGTCTCCCATGAGGAGGGAGTAGTTCTCCATCGAGGCTCGGGGCTATATGTGGTTCATCTCTCTCCCATGTACTTCAATACAATAATCTCATGAGCTGCTTTACATGATTGAGATTCATATGATGATGCTTGTAATCTAGATGTCATTATGCTAGTCAAGTGGGTTTTACTTATGTGATCTCCTGAGACTCCTTGTCCCACGTGTGTAAAGGTGACAAGTGTGTGCACCGTGTGGGTCTCTTAGGCTATATTTCACAGAATACTTATTCACTTATGAATGGCATAGTGAAGTGCTTATTTATATCCCTTTATGATTGCAATGTGTTTTGTATCACTATTTATCTATGTGCTACTCATGTGATGTTATTAAAGTAGTCTATTCCTCCCGCATGGTGTAATGGTGACAGTGTGTGCATCGTGTAGTTCTTGTCGTAGATTATGATCATAATCTCTTGTAGGTTATGGAGTTGATTATCGCTATGATAGTATTGATGTGATCTATGCCTCCTTCATAGTGTGATGGTGATGTGCATGCTATGTTAGTACTTGGTCTATTTTGCAAAGATCTATTATACTCTAAGGTTACTTAAACATGAATATCGAATGTTGTGGCGCTTGTTAACTCCGGCTTGAGGGAGCTCTTGTAGCCCTACACAATTAGTGGTGTTCATCATCCAACAAGAGTATATGTAGCACAAAGGAAAGAGAACTTATTTATTATGTGATCAATGTTGAGAGTGTCCACTAGTGAAAGTATGATCCCTAGGCCTTGTTTCCACCACAAAGAATTGCTTCCCACGCTAGCAAGTTATTTTCTGCGCCGCTTGTTTATCGTTTTATCGCATCTATCTTTACTCTCCGCAATATTACCACCATCTATACCACCCGGTATTTTACTATCTCTTCGCCGAACTAGTGCACCTATACATCTGACAAGTGTATTAGGTGTGTTGGGGACACAAGAGACTTCTTGCATTGTGATAGCAGGGTTGCTTGAGAGGGATATCTTTGACCTCTTCCTCCCTGAGTTCGATAAACCTTGGGTGATCCACTTAAGGGAAAACTTGTTGCTGTTCTACAAACCTCTCTTGAGGCCCAACACTGTCTACAAGAATAGAAGCACCGTAGACATCAAGCTATTTTCCGCGCCGTTGCCGGGAGGAAAGGTAAAAGGTACTCACACCTGATCTCTGCTACTAAGCTATTTTCCCGCTGCTTTACTGCTATTTCTTTAGATCCTGCAATTGCATCTTTTGGTTTCTTTTACACTAGTTAGGCATAATGGAAAGCAACAATGAGCTTCTTATTCTATTTCCTGAGTTAAGACATGGATTGTTTGCTGCGAAAATTAAAAAACCTATGGAATCTTATTTGCATGCTGGTAACAATGATATTAGTATGAACGCTTTGAACACCATTGTTGTTAATGATATGGAAAATTCTAAGCTTGGGGAAGCTGGTTTTGATGAGCATGATATTTTTAGTCCCCAAGCATTGAGGAGAAAATTTTCTTTGATGATACTTTGCCTCCTATTTATGATGATTATAATGATAGTGGTCTTTTGGTGCCGCCTACTATGGAGAGTAAATTTTATTATGATTATACTATGCCTCCTACACTTGATGAGAATAATAATGATAGCTACTTTGTTGAATTTGCTCCCACTACAACAAATAAAATTGATTATGCTTATGTGGAGAGTAATAATTTTATGCATGAGACTCATGATAAGAATGCTTTATGTGATAGTTATATTGTTGAGTTTGCTCATGATGCTACTGAAAGTTATTATGAGAGAGGAAAATATGGTTGTAGAAATTTTCATGTTACTAAAACACCTCTCTATGTGCTGAAATTTTTGAAGCTACACTTGTTTTGTCTTCCTATGCTTGCCACTATACTCTTCATGAACTTGTTTATTTACAAGATTCCTATGCATAGGAAGCATGTTAGACTTAAATGTGTTATGAATTTGCCTCTTGATGCCTTTTGCTTCAAATACTATTTATTGCGAGTGCATCATTAAAACTGAGCCCATCTTAATGGCTATAAAGAAAGAACTTCTTGGGAGATAACCCATGTGTTTATTTTACTACAAAGCAATTTTTGTTTTGTTGAGTCTTGAAGTTGTTTACTACTGTAGCAACCTCTCCTTATCATGTTTTTGTGCCAAGTAAAGTCTCTATGTAAGGTTGGTACTAGATTTGGATTACTACGCAGAAACAGATTTGCTGTCTGTCACGAATTTGAGCAGAAGTCTCTGTAAAAAAATCAAAAAATCTGCAAATTTACGGTGTGATCCGTAGATATGTACAACTTTCATTAGTTTTGAGTTTTTCCGCTTGAGCAAGTTAATGCCCTTTGTAGTCTTTACGACTATTCTGTTTTTGACAGATTCTGCCTTTTATTTCGCATTGCCGCTTTTGCTTTGTTGAATGGGCTTTGTTCCATTAACTTTCAGAAGTTTTGTGCAATGTCCGAAGTGTTAAGAATGTGTCACCTCTGAACATGTGAATTTTGATTATGCACTAACCTCTAATGAGTTTGCTGAAGTTTGGTGTGGAGGAAGTGGTCAAGAGAAGAGGATGATATACTATGTCATGTGAAAGGAGAGCTTGGGGATGCCCCTGGTTCATCCTGCATATTTTAAGAAGACTCAAGCATAAGCTTGGGGATGCCCAAGGCATCCTTCTTCATCGACAACTTATCATCAGTGAAACTATATTTTTATTCCGTCACATCTTATGTACTTTACTTGGAGCGTCTGTTGTTTTTATTTTTGTTTTGTTTGAATAAGTTCATCCTTGTGTGGAGAGAGACACGCTCCGCTGGTTCATATGAACATCTTAGCTTTTAATGTTCATGGCGAAGGTTGAAACCGCTTCGTTAATTGTTATATGGTTGGAAACAATGCTACATGTAGTAATTGTAAAATGTCTTGGATAATGTGATACTTGGCAATTGTTGTGCTCATGTTTAAGCTCTTGCATCATATACTTTGCACTCATTAATGAAGAAATACATAGAGCTTGCTAAAATTTGGTTTGCATAATTGGTCTCTCTAAAGTCTAGATAATTTCTAGTATTGAGTTTTGAACAACAAGGAAGGCGATGTAGAGTCTTATAGTGTTTACAATATGTCTTTTATGTGAGTTTTGCTGCACCGGTTCATCCTTGTGTTTGTTTCAAATAACCTTGCTAGCCTAAACCTTTGTATCGAGAGGGAATACTTCTCATGCATCCAAAATCCTTGAGCCAACCACTATGCCATTTGTGTCCACCATACCTACCTACTACATGGTATTTCTCCGCCATTCCAAAGTAAATTGCTTGAGTGCTATCTTTAAACAATTCAAAAGTTATTACCTCTTATTTGTGTCAATGTTTTATAGCTCATGAGGAAGTATGTGGTGTTTATCTTTCAATCTTGTTGGGCAACTTTCACCAATGGACTAGTGGCTTCATCCGCTTATCCAATACTTTGCAAAAAGAGCTGGCAATGGATTCCTCCCAAATTAATTAACAAAAATAGACACTCCTCCATGGTATGTGATTGTTGACGGCACCCGAGGATTCGGTTAGCCATGGCTTGAGAAAGCAAAGGTGGGGAGGAGTGTCATCATAATAAAACTAAATAAAAAGGCACTCCTTCATGGTATGAGATTGTTGGCGGCACCCGAGGATTCGGTTAGCCATGGTTTGTGAAAGAAAGGTTGGAGGAGTGCCACACAAAAAAATAAAAATAAAATGGAGCCGCTCTTGAAGGCTGGCAGGAGGTTAGAGTGCCCACTACCATTCGTTGGAACAAACAAACACCTCTCAAAACTTTACTTTATACTCTCTTGATGTTTTCAAAATCAAAGCTCTAGCACAAATATAGCAATCAATGCTTCCCCCATTCTTTTACTTTTTATGTTGAGTTAGTTCACCTATTTCTCTCCACCTCAAGAAGCAAACACTGTGTGAACTGTGCATTGATTCCTACATACTTGCATATTGCATTTGTTATATTACGCATGTTGACAATATCCATGAGATATACATGTTACAAGTTGAAAGCAACCGCTGAAACTTAATCTTCCTTTGTGTTGCTTCGATACCTATACTATGAAATTATTGCTTTATGAGTTAACTCTTATGCAAGTCTTATTGATGCTTGTCTTGAAGTACTATTCATGAGTTAACTCATGTCATTACCATTGTTTTGATCGCTGCATTCATCTCATATGCTTACAATAGTATGATCAAGGTTATGATGGCATGTCACTTAAGAAATTATCATTGTTATCGTTTACCTACTCGAGGAGAGTAGAAACTAAGCTTGGGGATGCTTGATACGTCTCAAACATATCTATAATTTCTTATGTTCCATGCTACTTTATTGATGATATCTACATGTTTTATACACATTATATGTCATTATTATGCGTTCGGAACTAACCTATTGACGAGATGCCGAAGGGCCGGTTGCTTCTCTGCTGTTTTTGGTTTCGTAAATCCTAGTAAGGAAATATTCTCTAATCGACGAAATCAACGCCCAAAGATCTTAGGATCACGCGAAGCTTCCGTAACACCCGAGAGGGACCAGAGGGGGCCACCGGGCCACTGACACCACGCGGCTTCCCCTCGCCCGATGACCCACAAGTATAGGGGATCGCAGTTTCAGGAAGTATTACCCAATTTATTGATTCGACACAAGGGAGACAAAGAATACTTGTGCCTTAACAAATGAGTTGTCAATTCAATTTCGCACTGAAACAACTTGTCACAAGAGTTTATCGCAGTAATAGTTTTATAGCAAGAGGAATAGTAAAATAATGCTAGCCGGTGAAATAAAGACAGCAAAGAGTGATTATAGTAAACAGCAGGATTAAAATAATTGTAGGCACAGGGACGGATTAATGGGCGTTGCATGGATGAGAGAAACTCATATAACAATCAAAGCAAGGCATTTGCAGATAATAATAAAACGTATCCAAGTACTAATCAATCAATAGGCATGTGTTCCATATATAGTCGTACGTGCTCGCAAAGAGAAACTTGCACAACATCTTTTGTCCTACCAGCCTATGGCAGCCGGGCCTAGGGAATCTACTCGAAATTAAGGTACTCCTTTTAATAGAGTACCAGAGCAAAGCATTAACACTCCGTGAACATGTGATCCTCACATCACTACCATTCCTTCCGGTTGTCCCGATTTCTGTCACTGGGGCCATTGGTTCCGGGACACATGTGTATACAACTTGCAGGTAAGATCATAAACAACGAATATCTTCATGAATCAATAACATGTTCAGATCTGAGATCATGGCACTCGGCCCTAGTGACAAGCATTAAGCATAACAAGTTGCAACAATATCATAAAAGTGACATCTACGACACTAGGCACTATGCCCTAACAAACTTATGACTATTACAGACCAATCTCATCCAATCCCTACCATCCCCTTCAGCCTGCAGCGGGAATTACTCACACATGGATGGGAAACATGGCTGGTCGAGGAGAGGTGCTAGAGGTGATGGCGGTGAAGAGACCCCGTCTGGTGAGTTTAACTAGACTCCCGGCTCCCGAGACGAGTTTATGTGGCGGCTCTCTGAGGGTTTCGCCACTTCGACTTCCCCGTGCGTTTTTAGGTCGAGGTATAAGTAGTCCGGGAGGGCGGCTGGGGCCAGGCCGGGGCACACACCAGGGCCGCGCCGCCTAGGTGTGGGCCCTCGTGCCCCACCTGGCTTGCCCTTCTGGCCCGTAAGTCTTCCGGAAAAATAGGGCCTTCTCGTATAAATTCGTGTTTTTAAAGTTGGATTTCTCGTACAAAAACGAGACACCGTGACAATTCCTAAAAACAGTTAGTCCGTGTTAGTTGTATCCAAAATACACAAATTAGAGGCAAAACAATAGCAAAGTGTTCGGGAAAGAGATACGTTTGGACGTATCAACTCTGCTTAGCTTATTGCTTGACCTCAAGCAATTCAGTTAACAACGATAAAAGAACTTTCACGAACATATTTGCTCATATGATATATATATTCTCATGCTATGGCTAATACTCAAGCAGTTCATAATGAGATACAAATAAGATCATCCAACAGCTATGTCAATCATGGAGAGGTACCAACAATTAATAATAAGCATCATGAATCATGTATATAAGCAGGATTGCAATGCTCATGAGAGAATATGATAAAGTGGTATCTCGCTGCCCGTATTTGATCGGCGAAACATAAATGCCGAGGCACCTCTCGAGTTCATAGAAAGACTAGAAGTAGTGATTGTCAAAGATAAAAGCATCAAATTTATACCACAATCAATCATATTTTGAGACAAGCATATTATACTAAGAATGAAAGTTGTGCTCTCAAGATGGTGCTCAAAGAAAGAATGGAGACACAACATAAAAGTAAAAGATTGACCCTTCGCAGAGGGAAGCAGGATTAACATGCGCTAGAGCTTTTCATTTTTAAAATAGGAGTAAAATTATTTTGAGAAGTGCTTGTTGTTGTCAACGAATGGTAATGGGTACACTAACTACCTCATCAACCGGACTCCCAAGAGCGGCTCCCATGAATTATTTGCATGTTTATGTGGCACTCCTTCCAACCTTTCTTACACACCGTGGCTAACCGAACCTCTGCCTCGCCAACAATCACATACTATGAAGGAGTGCCTTTATTTAAGTTTTATTATGATGATGACACTCCCCCCAACCTTTGCTTACACAAGCCATGTCTAACCGAATCCTTTGGGTGCCGTCCAACAATCACAAACCATGGAGGAGTGTCTATTTAAGTTAATTAATTTGGGACTGGAATCCCATTGCCAGCTCTTTTTGCAAAATTATTGGATAAGCGGATGTGCCACTAGTCCATATGAGAGTCCGTCAAAAGTAAATGACAAGGTTGAAAGCTAAACACCACATACTTCTTGATGTCTACGGGTGCTTCTATTCTTGTAGACAGTGTTGGGCCTCCAAGAGCAGAGGTTTGTAGAACAGCAGCAAGTTTCCTTAAGTGGATTACCCAAGGTTTATCGAACTCAGGAGGAAGAGGTCAAAGATATCCTCTCATGCAACCCTGCAACCACAAAGCAAGAAGTTCTGTGTCCCCAACACACCTAATAGGTAGCAGTTCGGCGAAGAGATAGTGAAATACAAGTGGTATGAATGAATATGAGTAATAGCGCCAGAAAATAGCTTACTGGCGTGCACTGATGGTAGTAATATTGTAGGAAGTAAACATGCAGAGTAAATAAATCAGTAATTCAAGAAACAAGAATAAATAAATGATATCGTATTTAGGAACAAGGCCTAGGGATTAGACTTTCACTAGTGGACACTCTCAACATTGATCACATAATAGAATAGATAAATGCATACTCTACACTCTTGTTGGATGATGAACACATTGCGTAGGATTACACGAACCCTCAATGCCGGAGTTAACAAGCTCCACAATTCAATGTTCATATTTAAGTAACCTTAGAGTGTAAGATAGATCAATACGACTAAACCAAGTACTAACGTAGCATGCACACTGTCACCTTCATGCTTATGTAGGAGGAATAATACACATCAATACTATCATAGCAATAGTTAACTTCACAATCTACAAGAGATCATGATCATAGCATAAACCAAGTACTAACACTGATGCACACACTGTCACCATTACATCGTGCAGAGGAATAAAACTACTTTAATAACATTGCTAGAGTAGCACATAGATAAATTGTGATACAAAACACATTGCAATCATAAAGAGATATAAATAAGCACTTCCCTATGCCATTCATAACACTGAATAAGTATTCTGTGAAATATAGCCCAAGAGACCCACACTTGCACACACCGTCACCTTTACACGTGGGACAAGGAGTCTCCGAGATCACATAAGTAAAACTCACTTGACTAGCATAATGACATCTAGATTACAAGCATCATCATATGAATCTCAATCATGTAGTGGCTCATGAGATACAGCTGAAGTACATAGGAGAGAGATGAACCACATAGCCACGGTATACCTCCCCGAGCCTCGATGGAGAATTACCACCTCCTCATAGCAACGTGGATGAAGATGGCGGTGGAGATGGCAGCTGTCGATGGAGAAGCCTTCCCGGGCACTCCTCTCCCCGCTCCGGGGCAGGTGCCGGAACAGACTCCGTCCCGCATCTTGGCTTCGCGACAGCGGCGGCCTGGGGAAGGTTTCGCGTACCGTGGCTTCCTCCGTAAGGGTTTTCGACGCAGGGGCTTTGTATAGGCGAAAGGGCAGCCTCGGAGGGTCGAAGGGGCGACGACACCATAGGCCGGCGCGCCGGGCCTGTGCCGCGCCACCCTATCATCCGCCCATGGCCCTCTCCGGGGCGGCCCTCGGGTGTTCGGGATGCTTCCTGGCAAAATAGAACTCAAGGCGAAGATTTCGTCTAATTCCGAGAATATTTCAAGTACAGGGATTTCTGAAACCAAAATGCTGTTAAAACAGGGAACTGCATCTTGTTAATATGTTAGTTCTTAAAATGCACGAATATGACATAAAGTGTATATAAAACATGTAGCATTCATCAATAAAGTAGCATGAACATAAGAAATATCTGATACGTTGGAGCATTTATCAAGATCCTGCTTTGCTCTGGCTGCCCCGAAAGGTAAAACTATAACAAAGATAATTTCAAGTGACATGCCATCATAATCTTGATCATACTATTTGTAAACATATGTAATGAATGCAGCGATCAAACAATGGTAATGACATGAGTAAACAACTGAATCATAAAGCAATGACTTTTCATGAATAGGCACTTTCAAGACAAGCATCAATAAGTCTTGCATAAGAGTTAACTCATAAAGCAATAAATCAAAGTAAAAGGTATTGAAGCAACATAAAGGAAGATTAAGTTTCAGCGGTTGTTTTCAACTTATAACATGTATATCTCATGGATATTGTCAACATAAAGTAATATAACAAGTGCAATATGCAAGTATGTAGGAATCAATGCACAGTTCACACAAGTGTTTGCTTCTTGAGATGGGAGAGAAATAGGTGAACTGACTCAACATAAAAGTAAAAGAAAGGCCCTTCAAAGAGGAAAGCATCGATTGCCAGTATTTGTGCTAGAGCTTTTATTTTGAAAACATCAAGAGAGTATAAAAGTAAAGTTTTGAGAGGTGTTTGTTGTTGTCAACGAATGGTAGCGGGTACTCTGACCCCCTTGCCAGACAAACCTTCAAAGAGCGGCTCCCATTTTATTTTTATTTTTGTGTGGCACTCCTTCCAACCTTTCTTTCACAACCATGGCTAACCGAATCCTCGGGTGCCTGCCAACAATCTCATACCATGAAGGAGTGCCTTTTATTTTAGTTTTATTATGATGACACTCCTCCCCACCTTTGCTTTCTCAAGCCATGGCTAACCGAATCCTTCGGGTGTCGTCCAACAATCACATACCATGGAGGAGTGTCTATTTTTGTTAATTAATTTGGGACCGGGAATCCCATTGCCAGCTCTTTTTGCAAAATTATTGGATAAGCGGATGAAGCCACTAGTCCATTGGTAAAGTTGCCCAACAAGATTGAAAGATAAACACCACATACTTCCTCATGAGCTATAAAATATTGACACAAATAAGAGGTAGTAACTTTGAATTGTTTAAAGGTAGCATCCTAAGCAATTTACTTTGGAATGGTTGAGAAATACCATGTAGTAGGTAGGTATATGGTGGACACAAATAGTAGTTGGCCCAAGGATTTGGATGCATGAGAAGTATTCCTCTCGATACAAGGTTTAGCTAGCAAGGTTTATTTGAAACAAACACAAGTGATGAACAGTGCAGCAAAACTCACATAAAAGACATATTGTAAACATTATAAGAGTCTACGTCTGTCTTCTTTGTTGTTCAAACTCAATACTAGAAATTATCTAGACCTTAGAGAGACCAATTATGCAAACCAAATTTTAGAAAGCTCTATGTATTTCTTCATTAATAGGTGCAAAGTATATGATGCAAGAGCTTAAACATGAGCACAACAATTGCCAAGTATCACATTATCCAAGACATTTTACCAATTACTACATACATTTTTCAATTCCAACCATATAACAATTTAACGAAGAGGAAACTTCGCCATTAATATTATGAGCTATGAACACATGTTCCATATGCAACCGCCGAGCGTGTCTCTCTCCCACACAAGCAAGCATTTATTCAAACAAGGTTTCAAGGCTAGCTTAAGCAAAGCACAAATGCAAGATGACCGCAGCAAAAACTCACATAAAAGACATATTGTAAACATTATAAGACTTTACAGTTGTTCAAACTCAATACTGAAATTTCTAGATAGAGTATGTAGCAAGCTCTATGTATTTCTTCATTAATAGGTGCAAAGTATATGATGCAAGAGCTTAAACATGAGCACAACAATTGCCATCATTATCAAGACATTTTACAATTACTACATGTAGATTCCAACCATATAACAATTTAACGAAGAGGAAACTTCGCCATGAATAATATGAGCTAAGAACACATGTGTTCACGAACCAACACACAAGGATGAACTTATTCAGAGAACTAAGATAACAAAACAAAATCTCCAAGTAAAGTACATGAGATGTGGCCGAATAAAAATATAGTTTATGATGTTGTCGATGAAGAAGGATGCCTTAGGCATCCCCAAGCTTAGACGCTTGAGTCTTCTTAAAATAGTGAACCACGGGGGCATCCCCAAGCTTACCCTCCTCTTGATTAGTATATCATACTCCTCTCTTGAAAACTTCCTTCACACCAAACTTCAAGCAAACTCATTAGAGGGTTAGTGCACAATAAAAATTTACATGTTCAGAGGTGACACAATCATTCTTTACACTTCTGGGCATTGCATAAAGCTACTGGACATTAATGGATCAAAGAAATTCATCCAACATAGCAAAAGAGGCAATGCGAAAAGGCAGAATCTGTCAAAACAGAACAGTTCGTAAGACGAATTTTAAAATGGCACCAGACTTGCTCAAATGGAAAACTCAAAACTAATGAAAGTTGCGTACATATCTGAGGATCACGCCGTAAATTGGCAGATTTTTTAGAATTTTCTACATAGACTTGTGCCAAAATTCGTGACAGACAGCAATGCTGTTTCTTCGCAGCGATCCCAAATATAACATCAACTTTAACATAGAAACTTTACTTGGCACAACAATGAAACAAAACTAAGATAAGGAGAGGTTGCTACAGTAGTAAACAACTTCCAAGACACAAATATAAAACAAAGTACGTAGTAAAAAAAACATGGGTTATCTCGAAGAAGTTCTTTCTTTATAGCCATTAAGATGGGCTCAGCAGTTTTAATGATGATGCTCTCATAAGAAATAGTATTTGAAGCAAAAGAGAGCATCAAGAGGCAAATTCAAAACACATTTAAGTCTAACATGCTTCCTATGCATAGGAATCTTGTAAATAAACAAGTTCATGAAGAGCAAAGTAACAAGCATAGGAAGATAAAACAAGTGTAGCTTCAAAATTTCAGCACATAGAGAGGTGTTTTAGTAACATGAAATTTTTACAACCATATTTTCCTCTCTCATAATAACTTTCAGTAGCAACATGAGCAAACTCAACAATATAACTATCACATAAAACATTCTTATCATGAGTCTCATGCATAAAATTATTACTACTCCCAACATAAGCATAGTCATTCTTATTAATTGTAGTGGGGCAAATTCAACAAAGTAGCTATCAAATATAGGAGGTATATTGTAATCATAATCAAATTTATCTTCCAACATTGGTAATAAAAGACTACTATCATTATAATCATCATAAATGAGGCAAAGTATCATCAAAGTAAATTTTCTCCTCAATGCTTGGGGGACTAAAATATCATGCTCATCAAAACCAGCTTCCCAAGCTTAGAATTTTCCATATCATTAACAACAATGGTGTTCAAAGCATTCATATTAATATGTTCCATGGGTTTTTTAATTTCGCATCAAACCATCCATGTCTTAAATCAGGAAATAGAATAAAAGGGTCATTGTTGTCCATTATGCCTAACTAGTGTAAACAAGAAACCAAATGTCGCAGTGCGAGTCTAAAGGAAATAGCGAGCACACACAATGGCGCCAGAAAATGCATTGCTGGAACCAGATGTAGTGCCTTTACCTTTCCTCCCCGGCAACCGCCTTAAAAGTGCTTGATGTCTACGTGCTTCTATTCTTGTAGGCAAGTTGGCCTCCAAGAGCGAGAGGTTTGTAGAACAGAAGCAAGTTTCCCTTAAGTGGATTACCCAAGGTTTATCGAACTCAGGGAGGAAGAGGTCAAAGATATCCCTCTCATGCAACCCGCAACACATAACAAGAAGTCTCTTGTGTCCCCAACACACCTAATAGGTGTACTAGTTGGCGAAGAGATAGTGAAATACAAGTGGTATGAATGAATATGAGCAGTAGTAAACATCAAAAATAGCTTATCAAGGCAGTTGATGGTAGTATATTGTAGGAAGTAAACATGCAGTAGTAACGCAGGAGTAGTAATTGATGAAACAGTAACAAGCAGGATAGCGTATTTGGAACAAGGCCTAGGGATTAGACTTTCACTAGTGGACACTCTCAACATTGATCACATAATAGAATAGATAAATGCATACTCTACACTTTTGTTGGATGATGAACACATTGCGTAGGATTACACGAACCCTCAATGCCGGAGTTAACAAGCTCCACAATTCAATGTTCATATTTAAGTAACCTTAGAGTGTAAGATAGATCAATACGACTAAACCAAGTACTAACGTAGCATGCACACTGTCACCTTCATGCTTATGTAGGAGGAATAATACACATCACTACTATCATAGCAATAGTTAACTTCGCAATCTACAAGAGATCATGATCATAGCATAAACCAAAGTACTAACACGGATGCACACACTGTCACCATTACATCGTGTAGGAGGAATAAAACTACTTTAATAACATTGCTAGAGTAGCACATGATAAATTGTGATACAAAACACATTGCAATCATAAAGAGATATAAATAAGCACTTCACTATGCCATTCATAACAGTGAATAAGTATTCTGTAATATAGCCTAAGAGACCCACACGGTGCACACCGTCACCTTTACACACGTGGGACAGAGGTCTCCGGAGATCACATAAGTAAAACTCACTTGACTAGCATAATGACATCTAGATTACAAGCATCATCACATGAATTCCAATCATGTAAGGCAGCTCATGAGATTATTGTGAGAATACATAGGAGAGATGAACCACATAGCTAAAGTTTAGCCCCGAGCTCGATGGAGAACTACTCCCTCCTCATGGGAGCAGCGAGCGGTGATGAAGATGGCGGTGGAGATGGCAGCGGTGTCGATGGAGAAGCCTTGGGGGCACTTCCCCCTCCGCAGGTGCGGAAGAGACTCGTCCCCCGATCTTGGCTTCGCGCGCGGCGGCTCGGAAGGTTCGCGTACCGTGGCTTCCTCCGTAAGGGTTTTCGACGCAGGGGCTATATAGGCGAAAGGGCAGCCTCGGAGGGTCGAAGGCGGCGACACCATAGGCTAGCGCGCCAGGTCAGGCCGCGCCACCCTATCATCTGGGGCCCACAGGCCCTCCTCTGGCGCTCTTGTGCTGCTTCCGGGCAAAATAGGAACCGGGCGTGATTTCGTCCAATTCCAGAATATTTCGTTACTAGGATTTCTGAAACCAAAAACAATAAAAACACATGGCATCTTGTTAATAGGTTAGTTCCAGAAAATGCACGAATATGACATAAAGTGTGCATAAAACATGTAGGTATCATCAATAAAGTAGCATGGAACATAAGAAATTATCGATACGTTGGAGACGTATCACTTCTTCATGAACTATGAAACATTAACACAAATTGAGAAGCATTTTGAAAGTTTTAAAGGTAGCGCATGAGAATTTACTTGGAATGGTTTGAAATGCCATGCATAGGTATTTATGGTGGACACTTTGAACAACTTGGTTTTCAGGTGTTTGGAAGCACGAGCGGCGTCCCGCTCAGTAAGTGAAGGCTAGCAAAAGACTAGGGAGCGACAAATCAAGAGAGCAATAACTGTCATAATCATGCTTGCGCAAAATAAATTAACTGAGGCATAAAAGTGATGCAAGAACTCTGGAGCAATATAAATCATCGAGGCTTAATTGACTTTTTGTTCAGTCATATGCATGCGTGAGCATGTGCCAAGTCGATATAAATGAATTATTCAGAGGAGGATATGCCATACTTACTTATGAATAAAACAATGCGAACATCCATGACATGCTACTCATATTAATAAATTGAGCTAAACATGAGAGATCATGAACTACTAGACTTTCTCAAATAACATATACCTCACATGAACCAACTAAGCATGCTCACATGGATGAGGTATATGTACAAAATGAAAACAAATAGAGTTCATACCCTCTCACCACAATCCAATTGTTGTAGATCGTCATTATTGCCTTTCACTTGTGTAGCTTGGATAATATGAAATGAAAACCACGCTCAAACACAAGACCATTGAACTCATGATGAACTTTACAAATCAAAGAAGAACAGCAAATATTTTTGGTGTTTTCAATTGGAAACAAGAACAAAGAAACAAGAAAACAAAGCAAATCTTTTGGGTTTTCTCACAGCAAACCAACGATAGCAAATAAAGTAAACTAAGAGGAAAGAACCAAATAAACAAATGGTGAAGAGAAACAACAGAAATATTTTTGGTCTTTTTGTGTTTTAGGAAAGAAACAAAGCGAAAACAGAAGAATGAACTAAGAAACACAGGAAAGCAGGATGACAGAAATCTGCCAAATCCTGACAGCAGTACAGAAATCGAAATTAACAAAAATCTTCCATTGCTCAGATCAAAAAGTGTTCAACTAATGAAAGTTAGATAACAACCTGGGGCACATGCTCAAAATTGGCAACTCAAAATAACGTTCTGGCTGTGTACGAATTTTTTTGGTAACAGCCCAGAATCTGTTTTGGACAGCACTTCCCCAAATATCATCTCCTCTCATTAGAAAACCACTCAAGAAACTAAACAAGTATGTACAAGTATCCAGCAACCATAATATGCAAAGAATGAGTGATGCCGTTATACCTCCCCCCAAGCTTAGGCTTTTAGTCTGTTCATTCCCACGGTCCCCATGAAGTGGTGTCTCCGTAATCGACGAAGAACGACCCGGTTCGGTATGTCCGGGAGGAAGCATCGAGGTACGTGACGGTCAGGTCGTAGGAGGGCTCGGCGTCCTGGGAGTCATGCTGCTGGTGGAAGTCTTGTATCTTCCTTATGTTCCTCCACCTCCTCCTTAGTGAGCGACCATGATTGCCTGTCAATATTGAACAAACCTGGGGAAGAGGGATTTCCTTCTTATCCCCGTCGGCAAACAACATTCTATAGACCATATTATCTACAGTGGAATCAGTGGTAACAAAATGATGACTCTTCATAGCAGCAATATCAAGTCTCCTAAGGGTTTTAAACATCATTAGAATCAAGAGGGAGTCTTAAATGTGTTAAAATGCGCAGTGCAATAGTTCCTCCAAAATAGGCCCCAACAAGCGGCGAGCAATAAGAGAACCAAGATGATAAAGTGTCTGCCAGTAAGTGCAGCATTCAAGAAAGCAAGATGATAGCTAGAGATATTGCTAGTACCCTACCAAGAATGCTTGTAGCAATGTAATATGCAAAATATTTAATGGCGGGAGTTGAATGTTTCTTGCCGCGCTGAATGGTGCGGCAATCATCTTCGGTGATCCCTCGATAGAGTCCAACAGGGGAGGTTGTCATCAATCCTCCTTGCTGTACCTACAGGGGCAATATCCAATGCACGACAAAATTCTTCAATTCCATAGTAACAGGATTACCATAGATCTTGAATGCAATTGTCCGCTCATATTGCGTGTTGTGGAACTTGAAGCTCTCAACGAAAATTTTGGTGAGCATGTAGTATTGCTCCCTTTCATCTCCCACGTAGGTGGCTAAGCCTGCCCTGTTGACAAGGGTGAAGAAATCATCCAATATCCCCGCATTATCAGAAAATCATAACATGGGAAGGATGAAGCATTAGGAGCCCCATTGTCCTCTTCGAGCTAGGGGCGATGATATCCTCATTGTAGGATCGCCTAATCTGAGTGGACGCCCTGAGGCCTCCAGTGCTGGTTGTTCCTTTCTTGAATAATTCTCCAAATTTGAATTTCTTTATTTTCCTCTTCTGAAATTTTCAACAACCATTATGAAATTTGATTTCAAGGTATATAATTGAGGGGAAATACTATAGGAACTTGCTAGAGTACTAAACATGCATCAAAACTAGTTTCTACTTAGAACAAGCATGCAAGCTCACTAAACATGTTATCTACAGCAAACAAAATATTCAAGATATACTCAACCAAACAAAATTCTAATTGGACAATCAAAGGAGTCACATACCAAGGAGCAAATGTGCCAAATTTGACAGAAATCTGGGCTGAGCAAAGAGATCAAAAAATCGCGAGTTCTTGAGCAGCGAGTGAGAGAAACCTGGTGCGAGTTTTTTGAGAGAAAAGAGTGGGAGGAAGAGATGAAGGCAAGGGGGCCCACACACGGGAGTGTGGCCCACGCTGTATGGCTTTGTGGGGTGCCACCCTGGGTGCCCCAGCTGTGAGTGGTGCCTCTTCGAAAAATAGGACTACCGGTATAATTTTTGTAATTTTTAGAACTTAAAAATGCACTTTCTAGGTGTTAAATTAATTATTACTTGAGCAGAAAAATGATTTCCAAAATCTTAAACAACTAAAGCATATTGCAAAACAAAATGTGCTACAGCAAGTAAAATAAATGGAGGGAGAAAGAAAGAAAGAAATGTTGTTTAGCTCTCTTATGCATTAAAATATACTTGTTAACAAGGTTGATCAAGTCTTGCTACCAAATAGATTTTATATGACATAAGAAGAAATAAACCTCAAATCAATCATGTTACCTTATATTGAATTGATATGGATCCAATCACAAGAGTTTGATATTCTTCTTAGGCTCATATATAGGACAATCAATGGATCCCACTTTGATAGTTTCACATTAAAAATTGTATTAACTCCATATACTTTATCAATCCTCTTGGGAAAATAGGCAGTATGTTCCTTATCATCAACATTGAAAGTAACCATGCCTTTATTATCAATAACAGCCCCGCAGTATTAAGAAAGGGTCTTCCAAGAATAATGGACATATTATCATCTTCAGGCATTTCCAACACAACAAAATCGTTAATATCAAGCATTTTGAGTAACTGAACAGAACAATTTCACATACACCAACAGGAATAGCGGTAGATTTATCACCATTTGCAAAGATATATCAGTTGGTATCAACTTATCTAAATCAAGTCTCTTATAAAGAAAAAAGGCATTACACTAACTCCACTCCCAAATCACATAGAGCGTTCTAACATAATTATTCTTGATGGAACAAGGAATAGTCGGATACAGGTCTCCAAGCTTCTTTGGAATCTTACCAAAGGAGTAATTAACGAGCATAGTGGAAATCTCCTCATTGGAATTTTCCATTGCAAAAATAAAGGTTTCATCCAATCTAAAATTTATTATAATGTTCCTCCTCCTTTGATTTTAGTTTCTTAGCAGAAAAGGCATTTGCTTTTGAACCCAAGGTTCTCTTTCATTACCATGTTTCTCAGCAATAAAATCTTCTTTAGTGTACTTTTATTTTTAGCATGCTTTTAGGTTCTTCTTCAACCTCTTCTTTATCATGAGTATCATCCTTATCATTATCTTTATCATGTTCATTACCACTTTCAGTTTCAGCATCAGAAATAGAAATACTATTAGGATCATTAACAGGTTCAGAGGATTCTACAACATTCTTATGTTTCTTTTTCTTTTTCTTAGATGGAGCACTAGTTTTAATTAGTTGAGAATCTTGTTCAACTCTTTTGGGATGCCATTCAGGATATAGAGGATCCCGGTAGAAACACCACCTCTAGTTGTTACTTCATAAGCATGTTTTTCTTTAGAATTATTTCCCAACAAGTCATTTTGCACTTTAGTGAGTTGATCAATTTGAGTTTGAACCATATGAAAATGTTTAACAAGTATCTTAACATCATTGGAGGTTCTCTCCACAATATCATGCAATTCACTAATAGCTAGAATTTTCCATTAAATGATTCTCTACTCATATTAAAGTTTTCTTGTAACAATATAATTATCAAACTCATCTAAGCATTGAGCAGAAGGTTTTGAATACAGAATATCTTCCCTAGTAAAGCGTTGAAGAGAGTGTACCTCAATCATGGATGAAGGGGGTTATCTCACATAAATCTTCTATAGGAGGTAAATTCTTCACATCTTCAGGTTTAATACCCTTCTCTTTAAGAGACTTCTTGGCTTCCCTCATATCTTCATCATTTAATTTAATCATACCCCTCTTCTTCACTATCGGTGTCAGGGTTGGTTTAGACCAATCATCATGATTCCTGCTTATTTTAGCCAATAATTCTTCAGCGTCTCCGAGTTCTTCTAAGAAAACACAACCAACACAACTATCCGTATGCCCTAGACTCAATGGTTAGTCCACTATAAAATATATCAAGTAAATCATGCTTTTTCCAAATCATGATCAGGGTGAGCTCTAATAAGAGAGCAAAATCTCGCCCAAGCCTCGGGCAATTTCTCTCCATCTTCTGGTCAAAATTATAAATTCTCCGCAAAGCAATATGTTGAGCCAGCAAGAAAGTATTTTCGAAAGAAAACATCACGCAAGTCAATTGGACTTTTAATAGAACCAGGAGGCAAATTATTATACCAAGTTTTAGCATCATCCTTTAATGAGAAAGGAAAAATTTTAGCGACAAAATAAGTACGCATCTTGACATCATCAGAAAACACGCCACTAAGAGTAGATAACTCAATCATGTGTTCAACAACACTTTCTTTTTCAGTACCACAAAAGGGTGTTTTCTCAACAATAGATATATGAGATAGATCAAGAGAAAAATCATAATCTTTATCCCTAATGTTTATAGGAGATGTGGCAAATTTAGGATCAGGAGATAGTTTATATCTAACAGCATGTTCTGCAAGCAACTTTTTAATTTTTCTTGCATCAGTAGTAGCATTGCATTTTTCAATAAAATCATCATCAAGCTCTACATAATCTTCATCAAGATCATCACTAGAATATTCAACAGTTCAGGTGAATTAACAGGTGTAGCAGCATTTTCATTAGGAGTTTCAGATATTTTCAATTTGCCTAGACCTAGCAATTGTAGCATCTAGAAAAGATCCTAACGAACCATCATTATCAAGCACAGCAGAAGCATCATCACAATTATGAGAGGAATTTTCAGATTCAAGTACCAGCATTTGAAGCTTGTGGTGGTGAAACAAGTTTACTTATCACAGATGGTGAATCAAGAGCAGGAGAGGTACTAAGAGTTGTACCTTTTCTTGTAGTGGATGGTAATATGGCGATCTTAGTATCGCGAGGTTTACCCATGATGGAGAATTGCAGCCGAACAATATCAATCCAAGTGAACTTCCAAATAAAGCTATGCTCCCCCAGCGGCGCCGATAGTCTTGATGACCCACAAGTATAGGGGATCGCAACAGTCTTCGAGGGAAGTATTACCCCTTTTATTGATTCGACACAAGGAGACAAAGAATACTTTAAGCCTTAACATGGAGTTGTCAATTCAGGCACACTGGAAACGACTTGCTCGCAAGAGTTTATCGGTAGTACAGTTTATAGGTGGGAATAGTAAAATAACAGCGGTGAAATAAAGACAGTTAGTGATTATAGTAAACAACATGATTAAAATACTGTAGGCACGGGGACGGATTAACGGGCGTTGCATGGATGAGAGAAACTCATAACAATCAAAGCAGGGGCATTTGCAGATATAATAAAACGGTATCAAGTACTAATCAATCAATAGGCATGTGTTCCATATATAGTGGTGCGCAAAGAGAAACTTGCACAACATCTTTTGTCCTACCAGGCCGGTGGCAGCCGGGCCTCTAGAAACTAATTAAGGTACTCCTTTTAATCGAGTACCGGAGCAAAGCATTAACACTCGGTGAACACATGTGATCCTCACATCACTACCATTCCTACGGTTGTCGATTTCGTCACCGGGGCCATTGGTTCAGACAGCGACATGTGTATACAACTTGGGTAAGATCATAAACAACGAATATCTTCATGAATCAATAACATGTTCAGATCTGAGATCATGGCACTCGGGCCCTAGTGACAAGCATTAAGCATAACAAGTTGCAACAATATCATAAAAGTGACATCTACGGATACTGGCACTATGCCCTAACAAACTTATGACTATTACATGACCAATCTCATCCAATCCCTACCATCCCTTCAGCCTACAGCGGGGGAATTACTCACACATGGATGGAAACATGGCTGGTCGATGGAGCGTTGGCGGTGATGGCGGTGAAGATCTCCTCAATTCCCCGTCCCGGCGGGTGCCGGAACAGAGACTTCTGGTCCCGAGACGGAGTTTCGCGATGTGGCGGCTCTCTGGAGGGTTTCGGCGACTTCGACTTCCCCCGTGCGTTTTAGGTCGAGGGCGATAAGTAGTCCGAAGGAGGCGTCGGGGGCCAGCGGGGGCCACACACTAGGGCGCGCCGGCCTAGTGTGTGGGCCTCGGTGCCCCACAGCTTGCTTGCTAGCTCCGTAAGTCTTACCGGAAAAATAGGGCCTTGTATAAATTCCGAGGGTTTGGACGTATCACCCCCTAGTGTGTCGTCGCCTCGTTGACCCCCCGACCCGCCTCTTCGCCTATAAAGGTCCCCGACCTAAAAACGATACGAATAAGCCACGGTGAGAAACCTTCCAGGCCGCCGCCTGAAGCCAAGATGCGGGGACAGGAGTCTCGTTCGTGCCGCCGGGGGGAAGTGCCCCGAAGCTCCTCCATCGACACCACAGCCATCTTCATCACCGCTGCTGTCTCCCATGAGGAGGGTAGTTCTCCATGGAGGCTCGGGGCTGTACCGGTAGCTATGTGGTTCATCTCTCTCCATGTACTTCAATACAATAATCTCATGAGCCTTACATGATTGAGATTCATATGATGATGCTTGTAATCTAGATGTCATTATGCTAGTCAAGTGGGTTTTACTTATGTGATCTCCAGGAGACTCCTTGTCCCACGTGTGTAAAGGTGACAGTGTGTGCACCGTGTGGGTCTCTTAGGCTATATTTCACGAATACTTATTCACTGTTATGAATGGCATAGTGAAGTGCTTATTTATATCCCTTTATGATTGCAATGTGTTTGTATCACTATTTATCTATGTGCTACTCATGTGATGTTATTAAAGTAGTCTATTCCTCCCGCATGGTGTAATGGTGACAGTGTGTGCATCGTGTAGTTCTTGTCGTAGATTATGATCATAATCTCTTGTAGGTTATGGAGTTGATTATCGCTATGATAGTATTGATGTGATCTATGCCTCCTTCATAGTGTGATGGTGACAGTGTGCATGCTATGTTAGTACTTGGTCTATTTTGCAAAGATCTATTATACTCTAAGGTTACTTAAACATGAATATCGAATGTTGTGGCGCTTGTTAACTCCGGCATTGAGGAGCTCTTGTAGCCCTACACAATTAGTGGTGTTCATCATCCAACAAGAGTATATGTAGCACAAAGGAAAGAGAACTTATTTATTATGTGATCAATGTTGAGAGTGTCCACTAGTGAAAGTATGATCCCTAGGCCTTGTTTCCACAAAGAATTGGCCCACACCAGCAAGTTATTTTCGGCGCCGCTTGTTTCTGTTTTACTCATCTTTACTTCGCAATATTACCACCATCTATACCACCTGTGTTTTACTATCTCTTCGCCGAACTAGTGCACCTATACATCTGACAAGTGTATTAGGTGTGTGATACGTCTCCAACGTATCGATAATTTCTTATGTTCCATGCTACATTATTGATGATATCTACATGTTTTATGCACATTATATGTCGTATTTACGCATTTTCTGGAACTAACCTTATTAACAAGATGCCGAAGACCTTGCTTTTTCTGCTGTTTTTGGTTTCAGAAATCCTAGTAAGGAAATATTCTCGGAATTGGACGAAATCAACGAGGTCCTATTTTTGAAGCTTAGAAGACCGAAGAGGGAAGGAGGTGGGCCGAGGCGTACAACAGCGTGGCGCGCCTTGGCAGCTGACCCTGTGTGTGGGGCCCTCGTGTGGCCCCGCGTTGCCCTTCCTCACTTAAAGCCTTCGTCTCCCCGCCCGAGAGCCACGATGGAAAAGCACCCGGAGAGCGCCGCCGCCGCCGGGTCCCATCTCAGGATTGCGTCGCCTCCGGCACCGAGAGGGATTCATCTCCCGGAGGACTCTTCGCCATGATCGCCTCCGGAGTGATGAGTGAGTAGTTCACCCTGGACTATGGGTCCATAGCGGTAGCTAGATGGGCGTCTTCTCCTAATTGTGCTTCATTGTTGGATCTTGTGAGCTGCCTAACATGATCAAGATCATCTATCTGTAATTCTATATGTTGTGTTTGTCGGGATCCGATGGATAGAGAATACTATGTTATGGTTATTATCAATCTATTACTTATGTGTTGTTTATGATCTTGCATGCTTTCCATTATTAGTAGAGGCTCGGCCAAGTTTTACTCTTAACTCCAAGAGAGTATTTATGCTCGATAGTGGGTTCATGCCTTCATTGATACCTGGGACGGTGATGAAAGTTCTAAGGTTGTGTTGTGTCTGTTGCCATAGGGATAAAACATTGATTCTATGTCTAAGGATGTAGTTGTTGATTACATTACATACCATACTTAATGCAATTGTCTGTTGCTTTGCAACTTAATACTGAAAAGGTTGATGTGTGGACGGAATCCCTGGTGTTACTGTGCCCATTACATATCCATTTACCTATCAGCCTTCAGCATTGCTTCTTGGCAATCCTCACAATTGATTAAACCTTGAGACAACAAGGTCAGAACGTTGCCCTTGTTGGCGCATCTTCAACCTTCCTCTCCTGTTGGGTTTTCCCCAACGGACGTGTACATCTGCGCATCAAGCCTTTTCTGGCGCCGTTGCGGGGCAGAAGAAAAGCTACACCACAGAGATTTCTAACTCCCACGTCAACTACACGCCAGCAACTGTTTTGGCGCCGTTGCCGGGGAGATCAAGACACGCTGCAAGGACAAATCACACTCGGAAGATCCCTGCTGAAACTATTGGGAGCAGTCATAGACGTGAGAGAAGGCACCTTAAAATTCACCTCTACACCCGGGTGTAGCCATATATTCCCTAAGCCAAAGAGTAAGAAAGAGGACAAGAAAGGTAAGGGTAAAGCCCAAGGTAATGTCGATGTTTCATCACTTGATAATTTGCACTTTGCGCTAGCTGAAAGGCGTTAAGAAAACGCTTATGGGAGACAACCCATGTTTTTACTACAGTACTTTGTTTTATATTTGAGTCTTGGAAGTTGTTTACTACTGTAGCAACCTCTCCTTATCATGTTTTTGTGCCAAGTAAAGTTTCTATGTTAAAGTTGATGTTATATTTGGGATCGCTATGCAAACAGCATTGCTGTCTGTCACTAATTCTGGCACAAGTCTCTGTAGAAAATTCGAAAAATCTGCCAATTTACGAGCGTGATCCTCAGATATGTACAACTTTCATTAGTTTTGAGTTTTTCCATTTGAGCAAGTCTGGTGCCATTTTAAAATTCGTCTTTACGAACTGTTCTGTTTTGACAGATTCTGCCTTTTATTTCGCATTGCCTCTTTTGCTATGTTGGATGAATTTCTTTGATCAATTAATGTCCAGTAGCTTTATGCAATGTCAGAAGTGTAAAGAATGATTGTGTCACCTCCTGAATATGTGAATTATTAATTGTGCACTAACCCTCTAATGAGTTTGCTTGAAGTTTGGTGTGAAGGAAGTTTTCAAGGGTCAAGAGAGGAGTATGATATACTATGATCAAGAGGAGTGAAAGCTCTTGCTTGGGGATGCCCCGTGGTTCATCCTCGCATATTTTAAGAAGACTCAAGCGTCTAAGCTTGGGATGCCCAAGGCATCCCTTCTTCATCGACAACATCATCAGTTCCTCCCTGAAACTATATTTTTTCAGTCACATCTTGTGTTCTTTGCTTGGAGCGTCGGTTTGTTTTTGTTTTTGTTTTGTTTGAATAAAATAGATCCTAGCATTCACTTTGTGGGAGAGAGACACGCTCCCTGTTGCATATGAATATGTCCTTAGGCTTTACTCATAATGTTCATGGCGAAGTTTCTTCTTCGTTAAATTGTTATATGGTTGGAATTGGGAAATGCTACATGTAGTAATTCTAAAATGTCTTTGATAATGTGATACTTTGCAATTGTTGTGCTCATGTTTAAGCTCTTGCATCATATACTTTGCACATTAATGGAGAAATACATAGAGCTTGCTAAAATTTGGTTTGCATATTTGTTCTCTCTAAGGTCTAGATAATTTCTAGTATTGAGTTTTGAACAACAAGGAAGACGGTGTAGAGTCTTATAATGTTTACAATATGTCTTTTATGTGAGTTTTTGCTGCACCGGTTCATCCTTGAGTTTGCTTCAAATTAACCTGCTAGCCTAAGCCTTGTATCGAGAGGAATACTTCTCATGCATCCAAAATCCTTGAGCCAACCACTATGCCATTTGTGTCCACCATACCTACCTACTACATGGTATTTCTCCGCCATTCCAAAGTAAGTTGCTGTTTTCTGCTGTTTTTGGTTTCAGAAGTCCTAGTAAGGAAATATTCTCGGAATTGGACGAAATCAACGCCCAGGGTCCTATTTTTGAAGCCCGAAGGAAGAAGAGGGGAGGAAGGGCCACGAGGCGCCGCCACAACAGGGCGGCGGCCAGCCCTTGGCCGCGTGGCCCTGGTGTGTGGGGCCTCGTTGGCCCCCGCTCCCTTCCGCCTGCTTAAAGCCTCCGTCGCGAACCCCCCGGTCGAGAGCCACGATGGAAAACCTTCCAGACGCCCGCCGCGAATCCTATCTGGGGATTCAGGAGATCGCCTCCGGCACCCGCCGAGAGGGGATTCATCTCCCGGGGGACTCTTCATCACCATGATCGCTCCGGAGTGATGAGTGAGTAGTTCACCCTGGACTATGGGTCCATAGCGTAGCTAGATGGTCGTCTTCTCTAATTGTGCTTCATTGTTGGATCTTGTGAGCTGCCTAACATGATCAAGATCATCTATCTGTAATTCTATATGTTGTGTTTGTCGGGATCCGATGGATAGAGAATACTATGTTATGGTGATTATCAATCTATTACTTATGTGTTGTTTATGATCTTGCATGCTCTCCGTTATTAGTAGAGGCTCGGCCAAGTTTTAACTCCAAGAGGGAGTATTTATGCTCGATAGTGGGTTCATGCCTTCATTGATACCTGGGACAGGACAGAAAGTTCTAAGGTTGTGTTGTGTTGCCACTAGGGATAAACCATTGATTCTATGTCTAAGGATGTAGTTGTTGATTACATTACGCACCATACTTAATGCAATTGTCTGTTGCTTTGCAACTTAATACGAAAGGGTTCGGATGATAACCCGAAGGTGGACTTTTTAGGCATAGATGCATTGGATGGCGGTCTATGTACTTTGTCGTAATGCCCAATTAAATCTCACTATATTTATCATATCATGTATATGCATTGTTATGCCCTTTTCTATTTGTCAATTGCCCGACTGTAATTTGTTCACCCAACATGTTTTTATCTTATGGGAGAGACACCTCTAGTGAACTGTGGACCCCGGTCCTATTCTTTACATCGCATACAATCTACTGCAATACTTGTTTTACTGTTTTTTTGCAAACAATCATCTTCCACACAATACGGTTAATCCTTTGTTCAGACAAGCGGTGAGATTGACAACCTCACTGTTTCGTTGGGGCAAAGTACTTTGGTTGTGTTGTGCAGGTTCCACGTGGCGCGGAATCCCTGGTGTTGCGCCGCATCACATTTCGCCACCATCAACCTTCAACGTGCTTCTTGGCTCCTCCTGGTTCGATTAAACCTTGGTTTCTTTCGAGGGAAAACTTGCTGTGCGCATCATACCTTCCTCTTGGGGTTCCCAACGGACGTGTACATATACGCGCATCGGTGTGTTGCAAGAGACATAGAGTTGCTTGAGGGATATCTTTGACCCTCCTGAGTTCGATAAACCTTGGGTGATCCACTTAAGGGAAAACTTGCTGCTGTTCTACAAACCTCTGCTCTTGGAGGCCCAACACTGTCTACAAGAATAGAAGCACCCGTAGACATCAGTGGTCTTCCTCACAAATATATATGATAATTGATTCAGAACATTACTAGGGTTGGCATGGGTGCTTAGCTAGGCAAGTTGTTGTTGTCAACCAAATACTTTTCTACTAAAGATTTTGAGAATGGCGGTGGTTGCCTATGATTTGATGTGATGGATGACATCTTCTTATCATAGTAGGGTTTAACTTATCCTTCTATTTATTCAAAGCTTGATCATGCATGATACATGATCAAATAATAGCCTCTTACTTTTAGTTATTGGTTTTATGATCATTACCAAGTGGTGATGATCATGGTAGGGGCTTCTTAAGGTAGCACTAGTGGAATATGGTTATACCAATTACCCCCACTCCACAAGGACTTGGATTATAATCTAGGGTTCTACTCAAGGAATGATGATGTGACTATCTAAATATGTGGTCTTCCTACAAATTGTACCTTGCTATCTTCTGTAGCTTGTTCTTCAGTAATTCTGATAAACCTGCATCTTGTGGTATGCCTCCACCTTCTAGCTGCTTCATCTTGGTCCTATCTAAAACATGGAGTGGCCCAACTCTTTGGTTTGCTTGTATCATGGTACAAGATGATGAAATGGATGAGGTAGAGGGTTCCTTTTATAGGCTTGGGCAAGCACTAGTATCATGACACATAGGTGGGTGACTCTTGCTTTGATTCGATGAGTAAGGTGCTTGGTTGTCATGTTCTCATCCATAGAAATATTTTAAGCATGAGGTGGCATAGCTTAGGATGGAAGCTATGTAGATATTTTCATCCTATGTCGCATGTGTATTATCCTCTCATGTGATTTGTTGTTGGAGAGCCAGGTGGCTTTTGTTACCAAATATCTTGTGAATGATTTTATGCTTGTGGGTGAGTCACTATGTCATATGTGATTGTATTTATGTTATAATTGCGATCAAAATGTCCAAGATAAGAATTATACCCCAATTTTGAATGGTGATGTTTGATTTCACCAAGGCATGATCATATGAGTTTCAAAATACTCATAGTTAATTTTATTCAAATAGTTTGAACTATAATTTGTAATGTAAACGAATTTAGTTTTGTGATATTCCACATATTTAATAAGTTATGATTCAATTAAGAATGTGTGGCTATTATGCACTTTAAACCTTGTGGTTTACCATATTTGGTAATAAGTTTAGAATTGAATTAAATTATACACAAATATAGTTTCTTAACTTTTAAGTGTTAATAACTTAGAGTTTGATTCGTATCTATCTGATGGTTATAGGCCTCTCCCATCTCTAGGGTTTAATGATAAGCTTGTGTTAGTGTTGAGTTGAAGAGTTTAGTTCAAGAAATACCATGAGGTTCATGGTAGCATTATTTATTTGTTTAAGCCATGGAAAAGACAAGTTAAGAATGGTTCCTAATTATTTCATATTCTTTTATTTGTGGTTGGGTATATATCTATATGTGGTTGCATGGAATATCATATTATGATCCTTTAGAAGATCTGATCATTGATCCTTGCTTAAGTGATGTTGTGTTGGTTTTAGTTCCATTTGATCTAACCCCTTAGATCAAATCACCTCTACCAAAAACAGGGTTTAAAAAAGGTCACATTGAGGTTTATAGTGCTTGACTTGATAATCTACTTCAATTCCATCAACTCAAGTGAAACTTCAGTTACTGTGATAAGTTTTATTTGAAAGCGCGAAAATTCCCCGGATTTTCTATGCATGAATGCAATGCACACATCTGTTTCCTCTCTTTTTGTAACCCCAGATCCTGGGATGTTACCCAAAGCAACCTCGGAAGCCTCACAAGGCGGCCAAGGAGAGAAACTTGGTACCTCTAGAACTCATACATTCTGATCTATGAGAGATGAATGGTGTGTTGACAAAAGGTGGAAAGATATATTTCATGACATTGATTGATGATGCGACTAGATTTTGCTATGTTTATTTGTTGCAAGCTAAAGATGAAGCTTTAGACTACTTTAAAATTTATAAGGCCGAAGTTGAGAATCAACTAGAGAGAAAGATCAAGCATCTTAGGTCGGATCGTGGTGGTGAATATTTTCCTAAAATCTTTGATGAATTCTGTGAGGAACATGGTATTATTCATGGGAGGACGCCTCCCTACTCGCCCCAATCAAACGGGGTTACCGAGAGGAAAAACCGTACGTTGACTGACTTGGTGAATTCCATGTTAGCCACTGCTGGTTTATCAAAGGCATGCATGGTGGGGGAGGCTTTGTTGACTTCATGTCATGTTCTAAATAGAGTTCCTAACAAGAATAAAGATAAGGGATTTCTATTTTCGTGCCCTCAAGTCCTTAGTTGTACTCAGTTTTCCCCAGCCCCTTAGTTTTTCCTCAGTTTTCCCCTCCTCTAGTTCGGAAGACGCACAAGTCCGGAACGGCCGTGGCCGTCAGGTCGAGGCCTTGACCGTTAGTCTGACCGGATGGGGCCGCAGAGGGGCAGCTCCTCCCTGACCGTCTCGTCTGACGGGTAGGGTCGGGAGACACGAGCAGCCATCCATCTATCGCTCACGTGTGGGCCGTTTTATTTCATGATTTTATACGCGGTGCTGCCAATGACAAATGGGTCCGCTCTATAGGCTGCCGCAGCCAATGACCAGTGGGGTCGTATATTTTTCAGAAAAGACATATATTGCCGCTCTGTGGGGCTGCCGCCCAATGACCAGTGGGGTCGTCTATTTATTTAGAGAAAAGCATATATTGCAGCTCGGTGGGGCCTCCGCAACCAATGACCTGTGGTCGTCTATTTTTCAGAAAGACATATATTGCCGCTCTGGGCTGCCGAGCCAATGACCAGTGGGGTCGTCTATTTATTTAGAGAAAATCATATATTGCCGCTCGGTGGGGCCTCCGCACCAATGACCAGTGGGGTCGTTATTTTTCAGGAAAAGACATATATTGCCGCTCGTGGCTGCCGCAGCCAATGACCAGTGGTCGTCTATTTATTTAGAGAATATCATAGAGAGAAGCAACAAGTTCGCTAATTAATTATTCTTATAAGCTAGACCCATCATTAGTCACCGGAGAACCGCTGGCAGCTCGTTCCCACCGTTGGACGGAGCAGCCATCGCCGGCTCGTTCCCACCGTCGGACGGAGCAGCCATCGCGGCGCTCGTCGCCCGGCTCTGTCCCGGCGGCGTCGGACGGATCTGCGACGCGCAAGTCAACCAAGGCTCCAGACTTGTTTCGTCCGCACGCATTGTACCCACCGGAAAGTCCGCCGCAAGCAGATCCGCCGCCCACGACGGCCGGGATTTGTTCCGCGCACCAATTGGTAGTATAGCTTGGTAAGACCTCCGCTTCCCCCGCCCCCTAATCGATTCGGTTCCCGTAATTTATTAGAGTTTGCAGGTGCGAAATAGTCCTCAATGTCTGGTCGTAGCGGGTACACCGGCGAGGGTGGGGATTCGATCATGTCGTGGCCACGTTCTACTTCTCCTACCTCGTCGGAAGTGCAAGTATCTAGCTTCAGCTCTCTGTACTAACATTGATTTTGAAGTGCCGCCATGGCCTGTTGGAGTGATTTCAGTTGTTCTTTTTTTCATTATTGTTACAGTTAGCCAGGCAAGCAGATGATCCATGGTACATTGCATACCAAGATGAATCAACCCAGTGGTGTAGCCAGAGGGATTTGGAGGAGAAGGTGGCCAATTTAGGTGATGAATTGGCCCGTAAAAACTTGATGATATTCGAGCTGAAGCGTCTTGTGGAGGAAGAAAAGAAGAATTCAGAGCTTATTCGCAAGGAGAAGTTGAGAGTTGAGACAAATCTTGCCGTATTTGATCAAGTGGTATAAAATCTAGAACATGAACTTCAAGTGATGGGAGAGGAGAAAAGTAGATTCATCTGGGCAGTTTTATTAGGTGTCATCCCTGTCCTAGCAGTTATGTGGTTCTGGTAGACGATTTAGTATAGAATTGTTATTCAGTAGATGGCTCTAACCACTGTATTTTGTTGTGGCTCTAAGCACTGTATTTTGGCGTACAATTCAAATCATGTAGATGGCTCTAACCACTGTATTTTGTTGTGGCTCTAAGCACTGTATTTTGGCGTACAATTCAAATCATGTAGATGGCTCTAACCACTGTATTTTGGCGTACAATCCCAAAAGTGAAAGCATGTACCAGCCTCTCGAATCAAATACATATCAAAATCTTCCCAATCAAGTTGGGATAGAATTCAAATCATACATGTACATGTACACATCAAGAACGTGGAGAAGCTCTTTTTGAGACGGACGTAGTAGTTCGAACAATTTTATCCCAATTGGAAATTGAAAAATACAAATTTATCATAATTTATCCCAATTTGCGGCGTCGAACGCGCACCGATGGGCAAGAAAGGCCGGGACGACGGGCGGCTGAGGGGTGGTCATCTGCGCCATCCGCCGTTGAAGCGATGTAGGCGATGGCTTCAATGTTCGTGGCATCGATGACCACTGTCGGAACCGCCGCTGTCTTGGTGTACTTCATCGGCGACGGATCTGCGGAGGGCTGGATCGGCGGCTTTGCAGCGCGGTTGTAGACGATGGCTTCAATCGTCTTGGCATCGATTCGCACTCTCGGAACCGCCGGTGTCTTGGTGTCCTTCATCAGCAACGGATCGAGGAGGGCAACGGAAGTGAGACATCAACAGGCTCCGACATTGAATGCTGGATCTGCGCCGTCGAAGCGATGTTGTAGGCGATGGCTTCAATGTTCGTGGCATCGATGACCACGTCGGCACCGCCGCCGTCTTGGTGTCCTTCATCGCAACGGATCCGAGGAGGGCAACAGTGAGACATCAACAGGCTCCGACATTGAATGCTGGATCTGCGCCGTCGAAGCGATGTTGTAGGAGATGGCTTCAATGATCTGCCGCCGTCTTGGTGCTCATTCAACAGATCTGAGAAGAGAAACGAAAGTGAGACAGAGAGACATTTCAACTATTTCGAGGGTTAGATCCTCACTGGCACTCTTAGATCCACGCCGTGCACGGTTAGATCCGCGCCGCCGCCGCCTTGCAGTTAGATCCGTGCCGCCGCATGGAGTAAGAGAGGAAATAGGAGAGAGGAAGATGCGACTGGAATATGCGACTGCCGGGGTTGGTAGGTATGTGCTCTGCTCTTCTCTCTGTATGCGTCCATCGTGGTAGAGAGATATACAGGCCGTCCAATCATAAATGATCGAACGGTGCAAGCGTTCGTTGAGCTTTCAACCAACCAAGATCCGTGTGACATACATCTCGACCAATCAGAGATCAGCCAGTACAAGTGAGGAAAACTGGGTAGAACTAAGAGGGGGAAAAGTGAGGAAATGTTTATCGAAAGGCAAAACTGAGTAGGACTAAGTAAAACAAGTGGGCCGGGGGAAACGAGTAACACTAAGTAAAACAGGGGCACCCAAATAATAAAGGGACTAAGGGAAATTGAAGCTTTTGGCATAAAAATTGTAAAATTGTGTTATTTGAACAATATATTACATTTTGGCCGACGTGATATTGTTTGCAATACAAAGATACACAAGTGTGACGAATTTGGACTCATTTGGACGAAGTTTGTAAGCATAGTGGGTATTTGGGAGGTGCATTGAGCAGAAAGCCCTGCATCTTCATAGCTAGTAGCTCATGGACTAGGAAGTGGTTTTGAATCTTTTGGCATAAAAACTTCATATCTCTATATTTCCTTTTCCATTATTATTTCTCTAGGTTGTAGGTAACATAACAAGACTCCATGGGAAGGTTCCACCATGTTTTGAATTATTTTGAATAAAACCCTAAACCCTTAAAAAAACCCTAAACCCTAAACCCTAAAAATGATAAATTTGGCTTAAATGTGGCATACAAATTGTTCATACAAATTCAAATTGTTGAACACAAAGGGATCCCAATACAAAGGGAACCCTTATTCAAATTCAAATTGTTCATACAAATTCAAATTTTTCAACACAAAGGCATCCCCAATACAAAGGGAACCCCAATACAAATTGTTCAACACAAAGGGAACCCCAATACAAAGGGAACCCCAATACAAATTGTTCATACAAATACAAATTAGTTGTTCAGAATAAAATCTTTCTCTTGCTCCTGGTGTGACTCGCTGGGGCCACCACCTTACTCCGGGTAACCCTACCAGAATATTACCGGTGTCTACCTTCCTTTTGCCCTCTTCCTTGTTCTTCTTCTGCGAAGCTTGTGCTTTTTCTTCTTGAATATGCTCTTCGAAGTTAGCAGCAATCTGGGCAAAGGTACTGTCGTAGCAATCTCGATCATACTGTGTAGGCTTTGCTGTTAATGAGGCTGACAAGTCTGTGTACTATCGCCATGGTGGGAGCGAAGGGGTTATACTATGTTTGTATGTGGATGATATTCTGATCTTTGGTACAAACATGGAAGTAATCAATGAAGTCAAGTCTTTCTTGTCAAATAGCTTTGATATGAAAGATCTAGGAGAAGCTGATGTGATCCTGAACATCAAGCTGATTAAGAATGAGAGTGAGATTACTCTAACACAATCCCATTATGTTGAGAAGATCTTGAGCTGGTTTGGCTATATTGATAGCAAGTCTTCTCCAACACCTTATGATCCCAGCGTGACACTACACAAGAATCGCATGATTGCCATAGATCAATTGAGATATTCTCAGATCGTTGGCTCACTCATGTACTTAGCGAGCGTGACTAGACCTGACATCTCTTTTGATGTTATCAAGTTGAGTAGGTTCATGTCAAACCCGGGTACTGATCATTGGCATGCACTTGATAGGGTCATGCGCTACCTATGTGGTACAATGAGTTATGGGATTCACTATTTAGGGCACCCAGCTGTGCTTAAAGGATATAGTGATTCGAATTGGATCTCTGATGTAGTTGATCTCTACGCCACTAGTGGGTATGTATTTACCTTTGGAGGTGGCGCGGTGTCATGGATATCTTGCAAACAAACCATATTGACGAGGTCAACTATGGAAGCAGAACTTACTGCTTTAGACACAGCCACTGTTGAATCAGAATGGTTGCATGAGCTCTTGATGGACTTGCCTGTGGTTGAAAAACCTGTTCCGGCAATCCTTTTGAATTGTGACAATCAAACTGTAATTTTCAAGGTGAACAATTCTAAGGATAACGCGAAGTCATCAAGACACGTAAAGAGACGTTTGAAGTCTGTCAGGAAATTGCGAAACTTTGGAGTAATAACTATTACATATATAGACAAAAACCTGGCAGATCCCTTTACAAATGGACTATCACGTAATGTGATAGAAAGTGCACCGAGGGAGATGGGTTTGAGACCCGTCGATGTTACACCATAGTGGTAACCCAACCTTTATGATCGGAGATCCTGTGAATTATTAGGACCTAGGAAGAACAAACTAGTGATTTAATTAAGGAGAGTATTATGTAACCCTCTCTATGTGAAGATGCACAACTCTCAATTGCTGTAAGGCAGGTTGGCAACAAGGCTTAATGTGTTTATGTTGGCTATTATAACAAAGATGTTGCCTACAGAGCATTCTTGAAATAACACACCTATATGAGTCCGATTGTTAAATGTCGCAATCTATGAGATTTGGGTGATCTCTAGTAAACTCATGAAGATACCACGAAGTATGACGCATATGCTTCACCCGGGTAGGCTACTGGCAGCCATGTACTAGTTATGACTTTGAGTGAAACCTGTTCACGCAAAACTTGCACCTCAAGGCTCAGTCCATTGTTCAAGTGTGAATGGATGTAGCTTAAGGTTCTAGGCAGAAGTTCAACTTAACATTCTCTGCTGAAACACTGGTATTCAATCAAGCAGCGAGTATTGGTAAATCTCTAAATGGGTATTTGAGATCTGGTGGGGGATTGTTGAAATATTGGGCCCATATTTAATGGCCCATACTAGATTTCAGATTTCCCTATAAATCTCAAAACCCAAATAGTGGCAGCCTTCTAAGTTTGAGCCCAAGTTGGTAGCAGGTCACTAGGGAATGCCAAGAGGTGGAAGTTTAGTCCCACATGAAAAGTTGGGAGGAAGTTATACCACCTTATAAGGTGGGTTGTTCCACCACTAGTAAGTGATTGAGAATATGAGTGGTACATGCGCGCTCCTCCTCCTCGCTCGCTTGTCTCGACTCGACTCGACACAACACGACACGACATGACACGTCACGTCACGACGCGCGTAGTGATCGTGGTGAGTGGATTAAGCCTCGAGCCAGACATGGGCGTGGCCCACGTTGCCTAGGGTTTCCTGAGCCTATATAATCATCTAATACAAGAGTTAGGGTTTCCACCTCTCTGTGCTTGCACCGACATCGCAGCCTACTCCATCTCGCCCGCCGACGTGCACCAGCGAACGGGAGAGTAGGTCTCCGGAACCACTCGCCTTTGAGATCCTGTACGGGAGATGGCGAATTAGGTTTTTGGGAAGCGCTCTACGTGACTACTCAAGCTCTTCATCACGGGTCGCCTTCCTTCCAAGTCAGGCGGGTGCTGCCTACCGTCATCTTCAACATCGTCTACTTCGACCCGTCGAACAACGTTGTCATCAACAACGTTACTGTTGCGACGTCATCTGCTACACCGCCACCGCCACCTCCATCAGATCGGTACGTGCGACATATCTCGATCTGTTTAGCGATGGATGTTGTACCGTTTGCCCTGCTACTATTCATGTGATTAATGCATCTAGTATGTTCGAGTTTCACATGTTAGTAGTTATTGTCGTCATGCTTAATATTCTGGAATTAATCATGGAAATTATGCCTAATTATCGAACACAAGAATCTAACCACCTTCCTCAAGATACTGGAGTCCCCGGCCTTGGGAACTTTTACACCGGAGTCTTTGAACCAAGCAGCCCCGGCCCAACGACCCAGTTGCCTCACTCGAGCCAAAGCCATACAACAGGAGGTGAATTCGCTCATCTCCATGTGTGAGCTTAACACCCCATTGGATGGAATGCTACCTCATGCCAATACCTCGTGCGTCATCAGGTATCCTGGACAGGAAGCTCACCACTAGCCTCAAGACACCGGAGTCTCCGGCCTAGTTGACCCCGGAGTCTCCGGACCAAGCAGCACCGGCCCAGCGACCTAGTTGCCTCACTCTCACTATAAGGGTCCCGATTCTTTTCGCCGCCTACCAGAGACATTGACCGGAGAATCCGGACCTCAATCGACCAGACCGAAGTCTCCGTTGTACTAAGTCCCGAGTGTCCGGTGTAAGTGATCCTGGAACTCCAAGTCAACGCGGCATGCCATGTACGCTTCAGAACGTTTCTAGTTATTACAATTAGGTTCGTATTTCGTGAATAGCTATATATATGCCCCCACCCCCTTGCGTAAACCATAGAATTGGCATTAATATTAGACATGAGCATAGCTCTTGACACCTTGAGGGAAGCCCTAACACTACCATAGATTCATCATCTATTGTATTACTCGTTCTCCTAATCGAAGGATCTTCCCTCTTTGGTGACTTCTACATAAGTTGATCTCTTGCTTGCACTTCCACCTTATTTGGTTTTTTGCTTGCACCTCTATCAACTTGGTCTTTTCACCATTCTAGGGTTATATCCTTTGATATGTCGATCTCTATCGAGTTGGTGTTTCGTGCCAACGAGGACAAACCGGATTGTGCGTGCGTGCGCTCGTGCCTGTGTGTTTGTATCCCCGATTCCACCATCATGTTCATTGTGTTCATCACCCTCTCCCCACGAATCCTTTCACTTCGAGATCAATCTGTATGGTCGGGACAAACCCTAGGCTCAGCCCGCATCAACTACACTCTGCCGGTCATGGTTGTGATCTGCTTTTGCATGGGAGGTATGTTGATTCAGATAGTCTCGGTGTTGCACCCTCGCAACTGAGGATTGCGCTTCCATCGACATGTTCAAACTCTCTACCTAGTGTAGTGTAGCTTGCTTTACTTCTTCTTTGTTGTTTTGTTGTACTTCTGCCTGGTTGATGGCTTTGTTATTTTAAAGTTGGGCTTTCAAGCCTTATTTTTAAAAAAAGTTCGTGGTGAATATGGCCTCTGGTCCTGCACAAAAGCTTTGGAAGCACTTTTTGTTTACATTCGGGTGGAACTAGAGAGAGTGGCTGCGTGCATCTGGATTTGGCTTGCTGTGCATCCAGGGTGCCGGCGGGACACTTCGATGTGTAAGTGCCATCTGCATGCCGGAGGAGGGAACTAGCGATCGAAGCTGCCAGTAGAGGCTTCGACAACTGCTTTCTCCTGCCAGATGAAACTGTCGTACCGTTGCTGCTCTGTGCTCTCCACTCCACTTTACAGAAACAAACAGTATACCAAATGGTTAATTTGCCCTGCCCGACTACCTTTGGGTGGCAAAGATCAGACAGTCAAAAGCCAAACTGAACTTAAATATTTTTCCAGGCCGCTGTATGCTCTAACACAAGAGTACAGATAGTCAATCCAGGATACACTCTTAACTAGTACTAAAACTCATCACCATAGCTAAAGTAAAAGCAGATATTGCATTTCAAAAGTCCATTTTGCCATAGAAGCTTCGTTAAATCACTCTTGATCCAAGTCCATTTCGTCGCCATCTTGAGTTGCCATGATGCTATTTACTTGCTCACTATTGGGGGATGACACCATCTGCTCAGACTAGTCATAGTGGGAAGTAACATGGAGTAGTAACATGCACATGCTACTACTCTATGTTACTACCTTCATAGTGGTTAGTAACATCAAAGTACTAGTATCATAGATGTCTTCATTAATTAGTTTATAGACTCATTGTATCTTGGAAAGTGTGATGTTACAGTAACTAGCTATGTTACTCCATCCTCCTCTCTCCTCGTTAACTCACTGCCACATAAGCAAATTTGATGACTTGGACACTTAGTTACTAGTGAAGTTACTCCCACTATGAGTAGTCTCATAGCAAAACTTCTTCCGCGGATATGACTCTAGACGCGCTCCCAGCCGCTTCAGGTCTCCCTTTACAACTGCACCAGTAAATATGTAGCCAATCTATTAACCAACATATTCCACTTATAGAATGACGATAGTACCAAGTATAATTGCCCTATTCATTTTGTATAATAGCATAAGTTGGTCACCATGCTTCATGTTGTTATTTGCATCGCAGTGTGCCCTGGTTTGAAACTTACCTTGGTTTGCGTATTGTTGCTAATTAGTTGCACAAACAAATAAGGGGATTTGTCAGGTCAGACAAGTCCTTTACTACTCCCTTAGTCCCATAATATAAGATGTTATTACAACCAATATACTCCCTCCGTGGCGTCCCATGAAGATTTTCTGAGATTTATTAAATTTTGGATGTATCTAGATGCTATTTGGTGTCTAGATAAAATTTTGACAAATCTGAGACAATCTTCGTGAAACGGAGGGAGTATGTATTAAGCAAGCAGCGTCAACAGTGTGTGCCTACCATATAAAGCTTGGATCCTGGTCAAGGACAGAACTACAGAACAGACTACAGCAATATGGTATGAGCTTGATGGCGTTCCAGTCCATGTCAATAGCAGTTAAAGCCACTGTGTCGAATAAAGCAGGCAGGCTTGACTAAAAGCTGGTAGAAAATAAGATGAAAAACATGCATTTACCTGGAGCAGCGGCCATATCAACATGGAATGAGACGGTGCTGTAGTATATGTTTTTGGTTGATCTCACACATTGATAGACTCCTTGAAGTATCTTGTTTGCCATGTCAACAGCAATGATCCAAGTCCCCAACTTCTTCATGTAGCGCTTGGCCATGAAGCAGACGACATTGTCTTGGTGCAAGCTCATCCTGGGCATGTCTAGATAAAGGGAACCAAGAGTGCGCTGGCCATCTTCCTCGTCGTCGCTGTCCCAATCCGACGTCTCGGGCAGCAGTCCATCATAGCATACACCGTCGGCCACCGAGAGGTCCAGGTCACAGACATCCTGGTACTTGCGCCAACCATCGAGGTGGCACCAAGGGGTTGTCATGGTTGTGGTGCTCCATGAGGTAACACGCCAGCTCTCAAAGATTGGGCTGCACACCACCTCGACGAACCTGATGCAGAGGTGGCTGGAGCCAGATACTTTTTGGATGAGCACGTCGCGAGGTGTCGATACGGACAACACGCGGGGCGCTGATTCCTTAGAGATACCTGTTGATGGCAGCGGGAGGTGGTGTACTTTTGGGCTCTCCCCGTCGAGCACGTCGCAGAAGAGGATACCAGTCCAGATGTCGACAAAGGGTCAAAGGCGACCATGGAGCCACCGACAGGGATCGCATTGTACGTCATGTGGAGGATGCTACCGTCGCCAGGTGCTGCCAAGACGGGCCTCTTGATGGTCCAAGTGTGTGTCAAGGAGCTGTAGAGGAAGAGGTCGAACTCCCCTGGCTTTTCATTGACTAGTCCGGTGACGAGGTAGTCACCGTTGCCTCCGTGGGGCAGGATGCAAGCACAATAATGTTGGGGGTCCAAGCGCTTATCGCCGCTGGGTTGCGGGATCGGGTACAGCGAAGGGGCGACGGGCTGGTAGAGGAAGAACTGGGCTTCCGACGACCGATCCTAGAAGAAGGGGATGCTGAGGAAGACGAGGCCCTCGAATGTCGCCACAATGATGGGCTGCTCAGTGAACTGGGTGCCGGCGCACGAGATGAGGATGTTTGAGAGTCGAGGCGGACGTGCGACGAACAGGCTGACCTAGATGGCGATGTTGTACTGGTTGTCGTCCGGGTGCCTGATTTCGTAGCGGGTGGTGGTGGCGTTGGTGTTGGTGCCGCTGGAGAGATTGCGGTCGAGGAGACAGCTCTCGAGGGGGTCTACATCAGCTTCTTGGGCGTCGGCAACATGAGGTCGCCGTAACATCAAGCTATAAAAATCCATCCTTGGGCCTTGGCTTGGCTTGAAATCTCTACGATGGATCTAGTGCAAAGGGGTCATACTGCGAGCTCAAGCCACATGAGTTGGAGACGGAGACGGAGACGGGGAGTGGTGGAGGGGAGGAAGGGGAACGAGTTGGAGAGGGAGTGGTGGCGGCGGCCATCTAGGTTGTAACTCATGCCAATGTTTATTGATATTCTGCTAATATGATGATATTTTTTTAAACCGGAACCGCAGGAGCCCTGCTTAATTTCATTGATAGAAGAGGGAAAAGCTGCACATGCCTAGGAATTAGGCTGAGAGAACATAATTAGACAGAAAAATAGCGGCGGCTCAAAGCACCAGTTCAATTACATCAAGAAAGCTCTAGAAGCCATAATAACCTCATCTTTTATCAGCCCAGCAAGGGCATTTGCCTTAACTCTTTGCCTTCAAAAACCCTTCTTCCACGTTCTTTTTAAATGTGCCACACCGTATAGCAAGCAGTGTGATTGTCTCCTTTCTTTGGTCTTTGAGGACCCAAGACTGAATTCCCCCCACCAAGCCTTGACTGTCAAAGCATGAGTGTTTCTTAGGTTTTAGTGAAAGCAACTAAGATAAAAACCGCGGAACTCCTGAATTTCAACAAATACGTACGGTAATTAGAAAATGATCTAACTTTTGGATAAACTTTCAAGAGAATTGGACATACTATAAGAACAATTGTTTATATGCCAAAACTTACATGAGAAGATGTCTACGTACTTCTAACCCATTAAACTACGGTACCCACAAGTTAGGACCGAGAATAAAAACAGTTTAGCCATATTGACGAGGCATCACCTCGCCAATGCCTACGGATTGTAGAACTGGGTTTCAGGAAAGATCGACGATGGAGATTTCGGGAGCGAGATTGGGCACACGATATACCCAGCTTCGGGTCCCCTCGGTGGAGGATCCCTACGTGCTGCTAGCAATCTAGTATATGATCACAAGTATGTTTACAGGGGACCGCCGTAGGCGAAACTATGTTGTCTATCTTGTCTTTCTTGCTCTCCCCTCTACGTGGGTGTTCTAGCTGGCTTTATATATGCAACCAGCTTATGATTTTACAAGAGTCATAGTCCACTACTTCTTCGGGTTTCCTTTTTAGGCCTTCTCCATATTGGGCCAAGCCGGGTATGGTAATCATGGGTACCCCACAGGTATGCCCATGACAGTAGCCTCCGAGTGTCTAGGGAAGTCGAAGACTTGCGTAGAGACTCCAATCATAATCATCTCCGAATTCGAAGAAATACAAGGCGGGGCCATTGATCCAGAAATATATCAGGTCCATGTCATAGATCATGTGTAGCGTAGACGGTCGACGATTTTCAAAGTTATTTTTCTATCGGGTGCGCGACCAACGCTCCCAATGGAAGTAGCCCCCAAGACTTATGGGCAGGTGTTTGCACCTCTTCATAGACTCAAGTTGTACTGCTCGATGAAGAACTTGACTATATTCCTAGGCGTAGCCCCTCTTTTTATCTCCAGCTGGAGAACTGGATATAATTGTCGAGTCCTGTTTGAGAACTTGATGAAATCCATGTGCTTCCGATGAGAGTAAGGCTCCACTTGAGTTGTAGAGTTGAGTTGAGTCTACAAACCTTAATATATTTACCATGAAGATATCGGATCGCAAAATCGGGTTGAAACTCTGAACCCTGAATTTTCTTCTTGGTTTTTTCGACTCTAGACCATTGCTATTTTTATTCGACATTTATATTGTACATGGATTTTGTTAAATGAGGCTGGTTCATCTGACAGATTAGGTACCAGTTAATTGTTGTTGTGGCAAATCCGCATAAACCTACTTCAAGTTCGAGTCCCCGGACTCAAACATGGGATACTGGCATAATTTAGGACGTGCCGCTTTAGGACTTATCAAAAACTGAATTCCAGCTAAGTTATCGGGTACCCAACGCGTCCCCTGGGATTTTCTTCACATCTATTGATGTGGATAAAGTGGGAGAGTGTATTCAGGTGCGATGCAAACCACACAGGACGGATCCTGGGGTCTTACCTTCATGACCCTTTTACAAGTCACGGTATTCAGAGTTTTTACCGCGGCAGACGCGCTCTAAGAATATATTGTCGAGTGCCTTTGTTCGGCTGATGGAACGACCCATTTTTGGGTTCTTCTATATTTTCTCGGTCATGATGCAATAGATGAATGTATTGGGTTCTTCTATATTGTCGCCAGGTACACCGCCGGTGCTGTTGATGAAAATAAATGACAAGTATGCGGACTCGAAGATTTTTCCATCTCTATTTTGTCGTCTTCTTTTTTTGAAGAATTTTTTCGTCAACTTTCTTGAACTAATTTTTTCAGCAAATATGTGATTGAAATAAATGACGAGTCAGTGAACTCGAAATTTTTTCCATCTCTATTTTGTCGCCTCCTTTCTTTGAAGAAAATTATTCGGCGCAGCCCCCGAGTGTGGCGACTGTACGCAGCAAAGTAGCCAAAACTTTATTCCGATCCGGGTAGCATAGTGGCTCTTTTCCCAAATCGACTTCTCGCACTTTTGATGTCGGTCAGCCGCCTAAAACCGTCCCTACAACACAGAGCGTGTACCCTTATTGTGATCGAATCTTGAGTCTATGGACCAATCCTCCAATCAATGCATCAAAGCAACGCGTATATGCATTGTTAGATCCCAATAAAATAATGTATTGCATGAATGATCAACGAAAGAAAAGGATTGGGTAGCTGCCCCGTGGAGCTCAGGGTTCATCCATCGTGCTGGACAAGCCGATTGATTGATGCCTGCAGCATCTACATGAAGCATCCTCGACTGCAGCCCATGCGATTTTTTTCTTTCCTTCTTTGCTTTCGTTGTGGACGAAGTAGTGTCGAACTAGAAACTGTCGAGTAAGGTATGCGAAGGCCACCAAGTCGTTGATGAAGAAATCGCCGAGCCCCCGAGTGTTGCTGGGGCGATGTCGTAATCATTGCTCAGACGTCCTATTGCAATTCTGACCAAGGACAAAGTCGTTGTCGAGCCCCCGAGTGTTGGCTCCATGGATACGTGACCTTGTGTAGTAATACCAAGTGGAAAAAATTCGATTGCATATTTAAATTTACAAAATGAAACAATTGAATGGATGAATTGCATCTGCTTTTTTGTTTCGCCTAGAGAATCATGACCACACACGCCTGGATCACGATGAAGGTTGCGTCATTTTCTGTTAATTTTTTACTTTCGCTAGAGAATTCAATGAAATTATAGACCCCATTGAAGCTGAAGCCATTTGAATATCAAACCATTGAAGATTACCCCATGAGAGATAAATCATTGAAGATGAATCCAAGATAAATTATTTGAGATGAATCCACATTGAAGATTACGCCATTAAATATGAAACATGTATTGAAGATGAATCTGCCGGAAGTGCACCGGGTAGTATATTATATAAGAAAATCAATGATAACCATATAGAAGAACCCACTGAACCGTAGATATAAATCCACTAAGCCGAAGAAGATAAATCCACTAAGCCGAAAGAAATAAATCCACTAAACCGGAGAACATATATCCAGAGCCGAAGAAAATAAATCCACTAAGCAAAAAAAAAAAGATCCACTGTACCGGAAAAGATATATCCGGAAGTGCATCAGGTCAGTATTATACTAGAAGGACCTTACGCGCGTTGCTGCGCGCGTTATTCTTTTTAGTCGGTTTGAACATGTATTGTTTTTCTTCCACGTTTGGGATACTGGCTTTATATTATTATTTTTGGCAAAGCAACATTCATGTCATCTACTTCTTCGACGCGTTGCTGTGAATTTCGTTTTTGTCTGCATGCCACGGGTGCATTTCTTTATTCAGTCAAGTGCAATGAAACCAAAAGTGTAACATCATTACAGAACCAGAAGCAGGAAACTAAAATAGTTCAGCTACAGGCATACAGCAGTAGGAAATCATGTATAGCATATAACCATGGAACTAGTACTCTTCCATCACAGAGGTGATGGCGTAGCGAGTGATCTTTGGCAGGCTAACTTACTTTACGGAACGGATGTAGCATTACATAGCAGTCTAATATTCTTTGAAATTAAAATAAGACAAGATGGAAATTGCTGAGATTCATGAAATTAGGATAACCACAATGAAGAACGAAGCCATAACAGTTGTATTAACAATTCCAAGAGAAGCTAAAGGTCGTTGATTGTATAAGCCAGAGGAAGTACATCCCCTAGAGTATGAGGCTGGAAAATAATGCCAAGAGTAACAATATACATTGCAACTTACGTCGGCCACAATATACATTGTGTGAGTGGATGGAACGTATTCTGGCTTCTGGTCACACTGCGATCCTCCTCAATGGGGTGCCTGGTGACTGGATCCGTTGCAAGAATGGGCTCCGTCAAGGGGACCCACTGTCCCCGTACCTGTTCATCATTGTGGCCGACGTCCTCCAACGCCTGATTCGCAAGGCTTGGGCTGAAGGCCTTCTCGCCCATCCCATTTCAGCTAACACCCCGTGCCCGGTCCTTCAATACGCGGATGACACGTTGATCATCTGTAAAGCGGATCAACAGGCGGCCAGCTGCCTCAAGAAGGTCCTGGAGGACTTCGCGTCTGCTACCGGTCTCACCATCAACTTCCATAAGTCCTGCTTCATCCCCATGCATGTGGGGGAGGCATCCGCGATCGAGATGGCGACCACACTTGGCTGCCCCATCTCGTCTTTCCCCCAGCCCTACCTCGGGCTCCCCCTCTCCCCTACCAAGCTGCACGCCTCTGCCTACGCCCCCCTTATTCTCGCCTTTGACCGTCGCCTCTCGGGGTGGCGGGCACACCTCCTCTCCTCTGGTGGCCGACTTGTCCTGTGTAACGCTGTGCTTAATAACCTCGCTACTTATTACATGTGTTCGTACTTGCTACCTGTGGGTGTTTTGGAAAGCATAGATAAGAGACGCCGCGCTTTCTTCTGGACCGGGAAGGACTCCTGCTCCGGGGCTCGCTGCCTTATTGCTTGGGACAAAGTGGTGTTGTCTAAGCAGGAGGGTGGTTTCGTGATTAAGGATCTCCACCGGCAGAACAGGTGTTTGCTGCTTAGCTTTGTTCATAGGTTACACTGCTCTGACTCCCTTCCCTGGAAGGAATGGTTCTTCTCTCACCCAGGTCCGGACCTTGGCGGCTGCTCCTCCACTCCCTCGTTCCTTGAGAGGATCGTTTCCGAGTGCCTCCCCCTCTACCGTGCCATTACCAGGGTGACGGTGGTGGACGGGAGATCGACGTCCTTCTGGCTGGACAAGTGGCTCCCCGGGGGGGCGCTGGCGACGCGCTTCCCGGCCCTGCTCTCGCACTGCACGCGGCCCCACGCGTCGGTGGCCACGGTGATGGAGGCAGGATTACACCTCTAGCCTCGGCTCTCGGCGGCTGCGGCGGACGAGCTCAGCACGATCCGCGGCATCATCGACGACATCGTCCTCTCCCAGGGGGAAGATCTGCGCGTCATCGACACCCCCTCCGGCCCTCCTTTCAGCACACGGGAGGCGTACAGGGCGCTCTCATCGGGGCGGCCCGTGGATGTCTCCGCCTCTACGACTTGGGCGCTCCGGCTGCCCTCCAAGCTGAAGATTTTCGCCTATCTTGCTGACATTGACAGGCTGAGTACTCGTGCGAATTTGTTCTACAAAAACTGTGCGCCGACCGCGGTGTGCGCTGCTTGCCCCGCTGTCGAGACAGGGCGGCATTTATTCTTCGACTGCCCGCCGGCGGCGGCCTTCTGGCGATGTCTACGCGTGGATGTCCCGACGGGCGACTTCTCCATCTGGGATATCCCGCCTCCGTTTCAGGTCGCGATCGACGCCTGGCGTTCGGCGGTGGCTGTCCTCCTTTGGTCACTATGGAAGTCTCGGAACGATCGAGTGTTCAATGCCAGGGACACTCCTTGTTCCGCCGTTGTCCGAAGGGCGTGTGACGACCTCACCTTGTGGCGCTGGCGCTTCAAAGAGGAAGATAGACCTCCTCTGGATACTCTCCGCTCTTACTTCCTCTCATGTATTGTGTGACCGTGTGTGTGTAACTCTCTCTTCCCCCGCCCCTTTCACCTTTGCCATGTAAGATGGTTTTGACTGCTGAGTCGTTTCGAGAAATAAAAGCAATAAGCGGTGGGGCGTTGTCCCCCCGTCATTCCTCGAAAAAAAAAAAAAACTTACGAAAAGCTCCAAAAGGATGAGTTTATCTTTATCATAACATAGTAGAACGACATAGCCTCTGTACTGACCGAGGCCATCCATAGCCTGTTTTGCTTTCGTTTCTGTGTGTATTATCCAAGTGCAGAGTCCAGGCCTCGAAATTATTATACCACATACTATATGAAAGAGACATCACCCCACGTAGATCCGCATATCCAGGTTATCGTGCTTGAGTAATCATTTTCATACCATGTACTAGTTGTTGAAGGATCATTTTCGTAGCATGGAGCGGCCGCTCTAGTACCTTGAAAACCATGCAGATATCCCTTTTTATATATGTGAACTTGCATAGATTTTCAGGTGGGCAAATTCACCTCCCCGGTGACCAATTGAAAAAAAAACATAGTACGGTGCATACCCAAACTGAAAACGATGTGATGAACACAAAGGGCTTGCTCCAAGCTCAACTTGAGCTCTACCACCACTCCATGGCGTATGTCAAGTCTGTGGCGCCCAGGGCTTCCACAAATCTACACATCCCCGGCGCCATACATCGCCACGGAGTGACGGAGGTGTCGGCGTGTCGCCAGGTTGTCCGATTTTGCCACTGAAACTGGGATCCACCCAATGAAGTACTCCCACCTCCGTCGGCTCATGCAAGCCCTCATACAGCTAGACTGGAACTTAGCATATCTACTAGATGCCTCTATATATTCAGACATGTTGAGTCTGGTGCCTTACCAGTACGACCGATCACCTATTTAACAAAATAGCTGTGATGTGTTTTTTTTCCATTATGTGCCCAAGTACCATGATCATAAATTTGTTCTTTGGGAAACATTTACGCAGGACCAATCCAAGCTTTACAGCGTAAAACAACATAGTTGTCACAAACATGAAAATGTTTGCCACTCTTCTGTAACCATAAAGTTCCCTTTTCAATTTCCAAATTAGCAAAAACTCAAGACAAACATCATGTTAGGTGCAAGCAGTCAAAACATATATCACCCCAGCCTGCGAAGAACCCATTTCAGGCCTTGAGCTCACCTTTGAAGGCAAGAGGAGTCAAAGATTGCATCGTTTTTCTGACAGGACTTTATTTTGGCTAATATTTCTTACCATGAAAGACTTTCAGCCTTTCTTGTATACGGGAGAATTATGGATGCCCTGCCCAGCTCCTCAAATAGGCTCTCCAAAGCTAGCTTCCAAAAGGAGCTTGAATTTACCTACAAGGAATAGAATTTTTAGACCTAGATAAGAAGTTAAAACCTAATAATAATAACATGTATCAGCTTCTCTTATTTCGCTACTTTCATATCATGGCTAGTGTGCGGCCCAGGGGCATCTGCAGCTTTCTCCGACGTGTTGCTTTCGTTTCTGTCTGTATTATCCAGTGCAGAGTCCAGGCTTCGAAATTATTATACCACTTACTGTATGAAAGAGATATCACCCCACGTCAATATAAAAGAAAGATTACGCAGATCCAGGATATAGTGCTTGATTAATCATTCCCGTACCATGGATTTGTTGAAGGATCATTTTCGTAGTATGGAGTTACCTCACCCATCGTAGTACCGTGAAAACCATGCAGACATCCCTTTTTATATCTATAATATTGCAAGAAAAAAGAGCTGACATAATTTCCTGCCCACAAAAATAGTGCATACATGCATTTTACATAGCTTACTGCAAGGTGGGGAAGGAAGAGCACTAACTGTACACGTACCACCTCTATAAGACCCCTAGGACTATCACAGCTTTCGGCACACAACACAGCATGGCACTCGCGTGGTCTTTAACGCCCTCGCCTCCTCCATCCCTTGTTTGCACAAGCTTTGCCGCGACTCCGGCAGGCATGTGGCGCTCGCGTGGCCTGAGAAGCTCTCTCCAAGGCAGATAGATGCCTTGACTTGTTTTAGTTTCTTTTCTTCCTATCATTTTCCAAAGTTTAAAACACTTATATGATTCTTCTTTTGGCGTTTTTTCCAATGAAAATTTCAGATGGCCAAACTCTCCTTCCCGGGGACCAGTTGAATAAAAAACATAGTAAGGTGCATGCCCAAACTGAAAACAATGTGATGAGTACAGAGGACTTGCTCCAAGCTCAACTTGAGCTCTACCACCACTCCATGGCGTACGTCAAGTCCGCAGCGCTTAGGGCTGCCACAGATCTACGCATCCCTGATGTCATATATCGCCGCGGAGGTGTCGCCACGTTGTCCGACATTGCGACTGAAACCGGGATCCACCCGACGAAGTACTCCCATCTCCGTCGGCTCATGCAAGCCCTCACCGTCTTTGGCATCTTCTCCGTCGAAGGCTGCGATGGTGATGCCAGGTACAAGCTCACCTTGGTCTCCCGCCTCCTTGTCGAAGACGGCGAGAACTTGTGCACCCAGTCTCCCATTGTTCGTGTGCTTGTCGACCCGCTGTCTGTGACCGCTCTCTGCAGCATAGGGGAGTGGTTCACTGACGAGCGGGCGTCAGCTATGACACTATTTGAGGTGGCGCATGGCTGCACACGGTCGGAGATGACAGCAAAGAACGGCACAGGTGGCCTTTTCCAGACCGGCATGATCGCCGACAGCCGCCTCGTCATGGAGGTCGTCCTGAAGGAGCACAACAGCGTCTTTCAGGGCGTGAGCTCGCTCGTCGACGCCGGCGGTGGCCATGGCGCCGCAGCTGCATCCATCGCGAAGGTCCTTCCGCACGTCAAGTGCACCGTGCTAGACCTCCCACATGTGGTCGCCGGCGCACCAACCAGCGACAACGTCCAGTTCGTTGCTGGCGACGTGTTTGAGTACATACCACCAGCCGACGCTGTTCTGCTCAAGGTACACACTCGTAGGACACCTACTGCATCCAGACAGGTTCTTTGTTGTTTGGTCCTTTAGTTTTTACACACACTTACCATCTTGTTCTTCCTTTTTCAGTGGGTTATGTGTCTGTGGCAAGATGAAGATGCCGTCAAGGTATTACGCCGGTGCAAGGAAGCCATACCTGCTGGAGGGAAGGTGATAATCTTCGATGCCGTGCTAGAGTCTGGAATGTCGCAGAATATTCTTCTTAGGGAGACGCAGGTTCTATTTGATGTCCAGATGATGCGCGTCGATGGCGGCGAGCGAGAGGAGGAACAGTGGAGGAACATATTCACTGAAGCCGGATTCAGGGATTATAAGATCACTCCAATGTTGGGATTTCGATCGATCATTGAAGTGTACCCATGAATGCTTGCCCTAATATAAATATGTATGGTTCGGGGTGGTTCACTTGCTACTGAACCTAGCGCATCGTTTTCTGCATAAATCAGCTCACCTGTGAGCACTTCTTTGTATTGGGTTCCTTCAGACATCCAAACTGCTATGACTTTTATTTTGAGCAGCATGAGATTTTAGCTTCTATATATCCAAGGACCTTTGGGCGAATAAGTTTTCATCCTTTGTTTCGTAAAAGTTGACAAATTATTTTTGAAAATGATTTCATGCTTAGTTAGTTGGTTCCACACGGTATCCCCGGTCATACACCTACAAATTTGCGGCAATCTACTTCTACAGGGAGTACCCGAGGAGAATTTTCGGAAATCAAATTGTAAAAAAAAAAAGCAGAGTGCAGGCAAGCAAAGTTGCTACTACGCACATGTAGTCATTGTGGTCGATGTCAGTTTCTCTCTCCTTGCCTTTGGTTGAGTAAGGGCATCTCCAACGGGGCGACGTATTTTTATGTCTGTTTGCGTCAGCCATAGACACAAAAAGTGGTCACATGTCCGCATGTGTCTGCCTCTTCTCCAGTGGCAGAGATGTATTTTTTTGACCGCAAGAACCTGCCATGCACTGATTAGGGGAGGAAAGAAAAAATGGTTCTATTTGTATGGTGGAGAGTGGCCAGCACATGGGCCTACCCTACATTAAAAAAGGAGATAGAAGGGGCCATGCAGCCCAAACGGACGAAAACGGACGCGTCCGCACAGACGCATTCCTGCCGCATATTTAGTCCACGTTTACGTCAGAACGGACGCTGCGAACATTTTACGTCTAGCCGCTAGAGCGTATCTTTTTGTCCGCGCAGACACAAACGGACGACGTCGCCCCGTTGGAGATGCCCTAACTCAACTACTCACGGGCATACATGAAGCAGCATCCATTCCTTGTAGCAAGCTGCATCGTCGTCCTCCAGCAGTACCTTGGCAGCATTCAAGAGGGATCCGCACACGACACACCACCACGTCGTGGGTAGCTGTGCCGACTAGGCACTGCCCCTGCCACAACTGAAAGGTTAGGCTCAACATCACAGGCCGGAAGGGAAAAATTAACACGGATTAGATTGCAAGCTACTACGACTGTCAAAGCCACTGTTACTCACTTAGTCATTCGGTCATTCCGTCAAACAACTTGTGTGCAGCACATGAAACATCACCATTGACAACACAGAAAGACGACCATATTACTATATCAGTGCCCCAGGCGGGAGGATGATGCGTGCCTGCCTTGGATTCGTTTGATGCCCGGGTAGCACGTCCAGGACGCTATGTCCCCATGGGCTTGAACCGCCGCCGGGGAGATGATGGCAGCGGCAGAGAAAACAGAGAGTGGCAGCAGGAGGCACCTCGTCAGGGCGGTCGAAGATGCCCTCAGGGAGCACCCTCGGCGGTCCAGTGTCAGACCCGGAGGCGGTGAGGTCGGACGACGGCAGCAAAATGCTTCTAGCTAGGAGACCGGCCGCCAGTGCTGCCTCGCTTTGAAGGCGTCGCCGCGCTCCGATGCATTTTCTCTATCTCTACTACTTAAAAAGACTAAAGTGGTTCCTTATTCTGCCATCCACGATACGTTTCAATTGCTTCGTCGTCGCGTTTGCTCGTCCGTCGTCCACATGGGCCAGGCCCAATAAAACCTGCGGTACACTGCTGGCTCTCGATTCCCTTCCATCTGTTCCCGAGCGCCGCCCTCCCTCCTCACCCGATCTCCCATCGCCGTCGTCACCCAAGATCACCACGCCTCCGCCTGGTCTGCCCGCCGCCAGGCCCCCTCTCACGTATGACCTCGCAGCATCGCAGACCGCTCCCTCTCCCTTACCACGCCGCCAAGCATACCTGGAATCAGCTGATGCGGCCTTCTTCTCCACCACTCATTTTTGTGGGGATCCCCCTTGATCCCGGCGGCATGGCCAGAGACGAAGGCAACCCTCAGGCTCGCCCGCATCGCTGCCCGGCTTGGGGGCCAGATCGTCGGCTGCGGGGCTTAGATCGACTGGCGACGACATCTTCACCGTCGGGATCTCGCCCGCCTGGTGAATGTTGATGTCCCGAGTTCACGTGATCGGCAGAGCTGTCCGGGTTCACCACGGGCCGTGATGGTCAATCGGCGCCTTTGTGCGTGCAGGGCTCGTCATGAGCGCAGATGCGTAAGTGCCAATGGCATCAAGTTCCCTCAGGCTCCATCTCTCCTACCAGGTAAGAGCATGCGCGACAGAGGCTCCGGATGTCCTCTTCATGTCCAGGTACATCTCGCTCTTCTTCACCGCCGCTGGTCACAGCACATCTTCCAATCAGTTGCGCCACTCACGCCCATGGTTGCGGCCACCGTTGTCTAGGGCTTCTTCGAAAAGGATGGCACGCCACGGGACTGTACCGGATCCCTGGCAGAGGCTCTGGAGCTCCTCTGCATGTCCAGGAACATCTCGCTCTGCTTCACCACCGCTGGTCACAGCACGTGTTCCAAGTGAATTGTGCAAATCCAATGAAATATTGTTTATATAACATGTATTGTTTATCTTCTCGCTCATTACGTTAAACTCTGATAATGGAAGATTGGGTTTGTGCGAATCCAATATCATTTTGTTTCAAAGCAATTATTAACCGTGATTCTTAACACTATATGTTAATATGTCACATCTTCCATTAATTCTCATGTTTATAGGAGCCATGGTTGTATAATATGTATTGTACCATTCACAGGTAGCCGAAGAATAAGATTGGAAGTGTATCTTGTCAAATTGCGCTTTAAAGCATTTGAGGACTACAATGGTGGCCCTGTTCAATTTCTTCATAATTTTTTGTATTGGTGACAAAGATGGAATTTCCCTTGAACTGAATTCGCATCTGAACTTGTGCCAATGGTACTATGCTACTATGTTTGTACGATAATTTCTACAAAGTTATTGATTTTTCATTATACTTAACTGTGCTGCTAATTATATTTCACAGAAATGAGGGTTTTAATATTTTTAATAAAGCAATTGAGCAATGGTAGGAGAAGGGAAGGTGATAGGAAGGAAAAAGGCAGGATGAGCGATCTGGAAGCACCAAGGAGAAGGGAAGGCGATAGGAAAGGAAAAGGCAGGATGAGCTTTTTTGCATTAGCTCGTATTTCCATTCCTTATAAAGGTAAAGTAGCGGCAAATATTACTTTCAAGTATGAATGGTGCATGGTTTCCATCTATTGTTAGCTGCATGTGTATTGCAGGTTTAATGCTTGCACTAAGTCAGTTACTCAAGAATCACTTTCCCCCTTTCAGCTGATGCATCAAAGAAATCTTGAAGATCGGTTTACTCGACGAGATTCCCAAGTCTTAGAGTAAGTACGATACTTCAGCACATCCCTATATCATTGATTTTGGCTACCTTCACATGTTTTTATGGTAGCCTCACTATTTTACAAAAGAGATGGAGCTTAATATATATGTCAATCTGTACGTGCTCTAGGCATGTTTCGAAATGTATGCTAATATTTTTCTTTCGCTTTCCTCAGTTGACGCTGGTGATTCAGAGAAACAAGGTGATTAGCCTGGGGCAGCACCCTCAGTGGAAAACCATTAATGCAGTCATGGTTTCCTCAGTCCATGGTTCGATCCTTCGAGGTATATCTCATGGATTTATGGAACCATTACATATGCATTATATGCTTCCGGCAGTTTTTCAGAACCAATTCAGTACCCTCTTCGCAATAATTAGAAATTTCTTGGCAGATCTCGTTTGTTTTTCCCCGAGATTTTGCAGCCATTTTCATGTTTGGTATGGATCAACTAGACTTTACCTTGAAGATATTAGATCTGACCGCTGAATACTACATACCCCAACGTGCAAGAGATTCAAGGTTAGTGAGCGCCATTGTCTGACACTCTGAATTGATGCTGCAATTGCTAAAAGTGGTTCTTGGATACCAGGTGGTTTGCTGAGAACATGGGTTTTAGGATCATCCTGAGCGGCCTAGGACATGAAGAAGCCTCCAGTGGTGTCTAGCTGAGATTAAGCGGTCTGTGCCATTCCCCAATCTGCAGACATTGCAGTGGACTTATAATTGCTTCAAGGTAAAGTCTGGTTTTATACAAGATCAATGCATAGAAACTAGCCACCGGTTTGTGAGCGATGCACTACTGTGAAGGGAGATCAGATAATAGGCATGTGTTCTTAATTTGGCCAAAATTCGGCAGCTCTTATCACATCGCAATTTGTCATAGCATTGCTCCTGAATCATTTGCAGAGTTCCAAGGAAAAATAAGAAACGAAAATATATGATGTAAATCTTAGGAATTGACCTAGATAGATATATCTCTTTTAGAAATGTGCAACCTTTTTGCTTGATGGTGTTTGATTAAGGGATATCTTTAAAGTTTAAATTGATATACGTTTTCTTAAAGTTTAACTCAATTTTTAGTTTAAATGTCTTTGAATATATGAAAGTTTAAATGCCAAAGCTAGGTTTCGTTTCTAAGTGCAAGGTCCAGCTTTCAGCAACAGAGCAATGCTTATGTTTGAATGCCACTATTTCCTTCTTGTTTCTCTTCAATACTAAACCTTAGCGCTGGACCCTGTGGTGCTGCTCTGCAGGAGCCGCGCGACGTCCTCGACCAGTATGTCCCTCTCGTCGCTCGACGGCGCGAGGTCCTCGCTGCGCAGCTTATGATACCTGAAGTATATTTTCCTCTCAGTATTGAGGTTTACTTATTGAGTTTGCTCCTGCGCCTTAACTCCTCTGTTACTCCTCTGAGCTTTTCTTGCTTTATTTCTTGGAGTAGTATATCCTCCCCCTTTACCTGCCTGTCAAGTTCTAAATAAGAATGAATGATAAACTCCCAAGTTCTGAATTATGGATTTGGAGTAGTATATCTGTACGTTTGAATTTTCGATAGTTACTGCTAAGGTGTTTGGTCAATACTTTGATGATAATTACTCCCTGCCACTTGTGTGTGAAAATTCTTAATACTCTTAAGGAGTGATAGTTACTGCTAAGGGATATGTGAGAAGTGTCCTGGAGTAAGTGAAGTTTGCAGATTATGAGTTGTCCTCACTCATAAACTTGTACAGTACCAGATGACGCCCTAATTTGGAAAATACAAATGATCTGAGCAAGGTCATTTCTCTGTATTTAGTTTAAGTTGTAGATGTATAGCTCAACGAAATAATGCACAGCTCTGTTCATATTGGGGCAGTAAGTACCTACTTCAGTATAAAAACTCGTGTACAGTTCAGTCGTGATTTGGGTACTAATATGTAATTCGTGCACAGCTGGGTGCTATGTCTTGCCTATTTCTATCTTTTTATGATGTGTTCTTATTTATTTTTCATTTTTTTTACTTCCGTAAAAAGTCTATTTGTACTGGTTAGAAGCTAATTAAATGTAAAGTTATTTTCTCCACTGCCGTTTGAAGCTGTGATTTCCTGTGTGCGAGACATTCAACATAATAAGTTTTGTTTTCTCTTAAGATCTGCATAGGAAGAGTCTGGGTTGCGTATTGTATGTCAGGATTAAAGTAGTTGAACTTTAACCGTTTCATGTAGCACATCGCAGTGACTGTGATGGTCTACATTGGTATGTCGATGGGAAATGACATCTACTAGATCCACCACTAGGACATGTTGAGAAATTTTCTTTTTGTTACAAAAGATATGAACAATTGGAGGGTGATCTAAGTGTTTTTGTGGGTAATCTTAATTGTTTACTGCCCTTTCCCTACTTTCGCCAGTGGCGCAAGGGTTCAATTGGGAGGCGGGGAGGGAAAGTTGTTGGTCGCATGCTGTGTGCTGGTGCTGCTGTCGTCTTCAGGCAACCACGTCCATGAGTTGCTGCCGCCAGAGATGTTCCTGACCCGCTGCTCCCCAGGTGACGTCCCTCTCATTCTCCTTGTATTTTCGTCCTAAAAATTGTTTCCTTGTTCCTGTTGAGTGTGCAGACAGTAGAGAAAAAACACATGCATGTATGAAAATTTGTATCACTGGATAAAAAAATCCTACATGTACAATATGATCCAGCTAAACATCTCCAATCCAATTACCTGTGTCGCTACAAGAATTATTTTGCTTGAACATTTATAAAATATATTTTGGTGGCTTTCATAATCAGATACGTGTATCCCATTTGCCATTGCAGTCGTTGCCGAAGTAGTCATGGACACCAGCAGCCCTTGCAGTTGTTGACCACCACGGCGAGCAGCATCACTGCGCCGTTCGCAAACAGGAATGGCATGCTCCCGGACGTCCGTGCTCTTCTTCCATGTGGCCTTCGGCTGCTGGATGTACAAGCTATAGATGAATTGATTCATGCCACGCTTCAGTACTCCCTCCTTCTGTATGTCAACTACAGTCAGAAATACATATTGAGGTACTTGCTGCCACTTATGATCTGTTATGGAGAGTTGAGATGTTTTAGGCAACGACTAATTTTTTATTGGTTTGTACAGACGAGTTCTTGCATCTTAGGTTAATGAACCTTTGCTATACATAAGGCACTTCCCATCCGATTCTTGTATGACACACCAGATCGTTGATGGATCGGACCAGGAAGCGTCATACGCACAGTAAATGATCAATGTCTAATTACCATAGTGCATGACTAATTGTAGAGATATATAATTTAATAATGTATTCCACAATAAATATAGAACCTAGATTACTGGGAGTTATGTTCCAGTAATTTTGGTGGCTTGCATAATCAGGTTAGTCCCTATACTTATATTTCCTTTGTAAGAATTCCATCCAGAGGGTAAAATTAAATAATTCTTTTGGAAGGTAAAATCGTTCTCCTTGCAAATACCTGTCGATATTAATTAAATTTGGAGAGCATGAAGGTTTGAGACAACCTATTTTTACAGTAGTTTATGCTATCTTCATCACAAAATGTCTTCGGTTTAGCATCTTTACGCGGCAAGAAAAACCCAGCAACACACAACTTTAAAACAAATGTTGACACTTGTTTCTAGAAAATAATTGATGCTCTTCTACATAAAATTTCCTTCATCCGAAAACTGATTTGTAGTTAGAAAACTGTGCAATATCCATCAACACGTGTAATTTCGGTATATATGTATATGTTAGATCCATAGACACTTAGTTAGAAAATAACAGTAATCAGTAAAAGAATATGACAAACTGCAAAAAAGTAGCTATCAAAATTCTAAAATGTAAATTATCTTATCCACCAAAACTCAAAAATAAAGCAAGAGAATAAGAAGAAAATATTGAAATCTACCAAATTAAAAACTTAACTTCTTTTTAATGATTGCTCTTTCTTCAGTTTTTTACCCTAGCCATTATTGAAGATTTTCTAAGTCAATTTTGTATGTTACACAGAAGGTTACGATCCAAGGTTGTTTTCAGATATTTATGAATATCAAAGTGTTGTTTGGATTAATTAGAAAAATATTTCTTCAGTTATATATACACGTATTTGTAGCACTGTCGTTTTGTGAGACAATAATACACAAAAGAAGAGGTTGTTGAGTTGATAGTTATGATAGCCCAGAACACATGTACAACTTACCACGGAAGAGTAACAAGAAGACCTAGAACTTAAAACCACGCAGATGAACAACAATGTTGTCTTGTTATTGCGTTCGGTATTATCATGCTATAGTATATTATAATATCCTTGATTTATTTTGAATTTTCATAGTAATTTTTGAATTATATATGTGCATTGAGAAATGAAATTTGAGGACCCGTGGCAACGCACGGGCATTTATACTAGTAGATAAAAAGGGTTATATGTACAAGTTCGAGGATAGACGAACACCACGCCGTATTACTCAACCCAAGAAAAAAAACTAATCTAGCAGAGTAGCAGGTGAACACCCTAAAATTGTCACATTCTGGAATAAATCATACACTTAAATTTATCCAAGGTTGCATCACACAATAGTGGATATTTTTTTCACTTTTGTTATATCCACCATTGCGTGATATGTAAAGATATTTATGGCGTCGGTTGTGCACTATTGACAAGGACAAACTGCAAGTGCTATGATTTATTTAAAAATGTAATTAATTTTGACTATTTTCATATAATTAGAAAAATTTAGTACTTGAACATGAACATACTACACTGTGGCATGATTGCTTTTATAAAGGTACCTCCCCCCAATTTGGAAAAGCAATTCATCTTCGGTAAAATGTTAGCAAAATTTGATGAATTGCATATGTAAAAAGTCACTTTGCAACCAATATATAATTAGTGAAACTACTTTTCCAAAAGTTATCATGCTACAGTACAGTCAATACCCATTTAAATAATAAGGTCTTTAGTTATGTGAAAATTGTCACTTTTTAAAATAAATCATATCACTTAAAATTTGTCCTTGTTATAGTACCCAACTGATGCCACAAATACATATGCACATCACACAATACCCACCCTTGCGTGATATGTAAAGATATCCATGGCCTCGGTTATGCACTATTGACAAGGACAAACTGTAAGGGCTATGACTTATTTAAAAACCTATATCATTTTGACAATTTTCATATAATTAGAAACATTAGTACTTGAATAGGTACAAACTGCACTGTGAAATGATAACTTCTAGAAAGGTACATTCGTTAATTGTATACTAGATTCAAAGTGATCGCTTAGATATGCAATCCATTAATATTTCACTAAATTTTAGTAGAAGTTCAATTATTTTTCCAAATAGCAGAGGGCATTTTAATCACAAGTCTTAAGATGGAAGTTCAAAATAACGATTGATATCATTCTGCAGGTAAATCCTAGAGGCTGATTGTAACACTGTTATACGAATTAATAAAGCAGTGTGTTCCCTCAAAAAAAAAAAAAAACTAGCTTTGACATGGAGAAACGGAACAGAGTGGGCAACCAAAGTTGCTATTACGCATATGTCGTCGTTGTGGTCGATGTCAGCTCTCTCTCCTGTGCCTTTCCTCGAGTAACTCCTCAATGGCATCCAGGAAGCAGCATCCATTCCATGTAGCAAGCTGCATCGTCGTCCTCCGGCAGTACCGTGGCAGCATTCAGGAGGAGGGAGCCGCACACGACACAACACCACGTTGTGGGTGGCTCGAGCGCAATTGAAAGGTTAGGCTCAACATCAGAGGCAGGAAGGGAAAATTAACACGGATTAGATTGCAAGCTACCGCGACTGCCAAAGCCAGTGTTACTCACTTGGTCATTTCGTCAAACAACTTGTGTGCAGCGCATGAAACATCACCACTGGTGACGGACGGAGACGACCATATCAGTGCGCGTGGAGAGAAGATAATGCGTGCCTACCTTCGATTCAATTAATGCCCAAGTAGCAAGTCCAGGATGCTATATCCGCATGGGTTGCTCCGCTTGTCCCCATGGGCTTGCCCCTGGCCGCCTGCATCCACGATGCAAGAACTTGAGCAGCAGCCGGGGAGATGTTATATTATGATTCAAATTCCAAGAAGAGGCTAACTTCTGATGAGCGGAGCGAGGCCCGTCGCCGGTAGGCTTGCATATGTAAAAAGTCACTTTGCAACTAAAATAAAATTAGTGAAACTATTTTTCCAAAAGTTAATCATGTACAGTACAGTCAATACCCATTTAAATAATACTCCCTCCGTTCCTTTTTATAATGCCTATAGATTTTTCGCATTTGTTTCAAAATATAAGGTTGTAGTTTGGCTCTTTTTAATTACACCCTATACATGCGTGAAAAAAATCCAAACAAAAAGGAAACAATTAATTGAGATTCCTAATGCATGACCCAAATGATTCCTTAGATTTAGGAAGCAATGTTTTTATTTCCTTAATATAACCTGGCAGCACATATATGGAGAGTCAACCAGAGAGATTTGTGGGATTTGTTATGTTAATTTAGGAAGTTACCGATTTCACTCATTTTAATCTGATCTCAAATCGTTAATCTAGGGGGTCTTGTGTAAAAAATACTGTTGTGCTAATTTCCGTGCCAAAAAACTATAGGCATTATAGAAAGGAACGGAGGGAGTAAGGTTTTTAGTTATGTGAAAATTGTCACTTTTTGGAATAAATCATATCACTTAAATTTTTTCCTTGTCAAAACACCCAACCAATGCCACAAATACCTATGCACATCACACAACAGTGCATTTTTTCACTTCTGTTATACCCACCCTTGCATGATATGTAAAGATATCTATGGCCTCGGTTATGCACTATTGACAAGGACAAACTGTAAGGGCTATGACTTATTTAAAAACATATCATTTTGAAAATTTTCATATAATTAGAAACATTAGTAATTGAACCGGTACAAACTTCACTGTGGAATGATAACTTTTAGAAAGGTACATTTGTTAATTATATACTAGATTCAAAGTGATCGCTTAGATATGCAATCCATTAATATTTCACTAAATTCTACTAAAAGTTCAATTGTTTTTCCAAATATCAGAGGGCATTTTAACCATAAATCTTAAGATGGAAGTTCAAAAATAACATTTTATATCATTCTGCATGTAATATGCTTTTAAAGAAAAGCAAACTGTAGTTCTATTCTTATAGCCTCCACAAGCCCAGCTGCGCTACCGAGCATACCGGCCATGGGCGTACGCAGCAGGGGGGCCGAGGGGGCCGTGGCCCACCCAGAATTTCTGAAAAATAATGTGATACCCCCTGGAAAAGCCCAATAAGCCTGACTCGGTCCAACATCCAAGCATCCAGACAGAGCGTTGAGCGACGGAGCGAGCCCGCAGGGCAACCAGGTCACGACTCACGACTAAGGCGACCCTCGCGACGCGATTACCAGACCCCGCCGTACCGTCGTCGTCGCCGCCGCTCGCTCGGGCTCGGCCCTCTTTGCTCTGTTGTCCGCCCATCCGGCAGACGTTGGCCGCCCGTCGCTGCGCGCTCTGCCCTGCTTTCGCGGACTCCTGCGGCATGCGAGCTTGGCAGCTTGGGCTCGGCCGCCACGGCACCGGCCGCCAGTGTTCACCTTCCGTCCTTCCCTGGCTCCTCCCGCCAGCCAACAGTCCAAGCGTCCAGTAGGTCTGCATCCGCTCCCGCCTGTCATATTCTCTGTTTCTATTACCATGTGGTACTGTTAAGTGTTCAATACTTAAAATTTTCCCTATTCAGCTATTCTCTATGCTAATATTGAGGCATGTACATGTACTGTTACTTTGGGGTATTGTTTGATGTTCAGCAATAGATCATTCCCATAAAGCTGTATCACGACTGAATAACTAGCAGGGGAGTGATGCAAGAGGAGATGATTTGTGCTGCTCCGCTCCAAAGGTGGGCAAACCTCACTTAGATTGACTTGAAGAATAAATTGGATAAATTTAGGCATCACAATTTATCAATCTTAAGTGTCTATATTATGTATGTCAATGGAATTTAAAAAAAAACTCAAAAGTTGGCTATGTGATTTTGTTAAATTTCACTGGCATATCACACTTGAGAATTATGCACTAACTGCCTCTGTTTTATGACCTCACTTATCTCAGTTGTTAGATCACCACACAAGTTGCAAAATTAATTATGCAATATCACAGTTGTTATGACTTGTAACTTAAGTTGTTCAAATTTCAGCTGTTCAATTTCTTCCAACTATATCATTTGCTTTTACTTAAGATGAACGGGTGTCGCAAGGCGCGCCTTTATGGTCTAGTTTGTCTTATATATCGTTCATTTGGCAAACGTTTTTCATAATTTGGGAGACGCAATTTTTTTTTTTTTGGAGGTGTGCCCCCCCTCTAATTCTTTCCTGCGTCCGCCACTGATACCGGCCCTCCCTACCACTTGCGCCAAGCTGGGTATACCCTACCCCTCTCTCCACCCGGTTGTCGCCTGAGGAATAGAGGCCCCTATCACCTGCACCCGTGCATACCTACGCCTCTTACATATGCCCGTTGTTTCCTCTAATCACATTTATTTGTTAAAAACATGCAGTGAGGTATTTAGAAACATATTTGTTTAACCCAGATACTAAAAGTATTCTGGCTACAAAAATGTTGCGATACAATTATATAAATAAGTAAAATAAGTACATGGTAGTTTCAAGTATGTATTGCATGTATCTTGTCTTGCCACGCAGAGCTGCTATCATGTGCATGCAATGGTGTTTGCAACCACGTTGAGTGATGCATGCAGCACAACTTCACAATCCAGTTTGCCAATGACTTTACAGGCTCTACTTATGTCTCTTTGTATATACCTCTTTGCTTAATTTCTCCCAATCTAGTTTCTCATTTACTATAGGTCCAATTTTTTTGCGTTAACTCTAGTTCTATATGATAGAGAGTAGAACTTAACGCCAAAAATTAAAAAAAGGAAGTAGAGGAAGTGAGAAAGTAGACTGGGAGGAACTAAAAAAAGATACATATGCATGTAGTGCCATAAGTAGAGACACCTGAGTCACTAACAAATTGGATTGAGGAGTTATAGTGCATGCATATTGACATGGTTGCAAACACCATAGCATGCAGGGGACAACAACTCCCTAAAGACGATATAGGTAGTACATAACTGAAGCAGTCATTTACTTATTTTATTCTCTATAATTTACCGCAACATTTTTATAAGAAAACTATGTTTACTATCTTGGTCAAACAAAAAAATTTCGAAATATCTTGCATAATGTTTTCTACCAAATCAATGTGATTAGTCTTTGACACATTTAGCAAAACTCTAAATTCAGAAAATTAATTAGCATTTAACAAAAAAAAATCATCTAAATTAACGATTATTTGTCCTTGTTTAATTTTGTGAATTTAATACAGACTTATTTGACATCATTACAGGAGTTTCTCATGTTCATAAAGAAAACTAATGGAAGCTTTGACCTGAATTTGGCTTCGAAATTTATTGCCAGATAGCGTTCATTGTGAACATATTTCATAAGTTCTACTTTCAATCAAATAAGTGTTATTTGAATTTTATTATTGAATTCATTTACCAATTGGTAGTGGTTTAGTTTTTTGATGCATGTTGAAATATCAAACAACCTTTTTCATACACCAAGTAGAAACTCTAAGTAATATTGGAGTAAGAATATCATGGTTGAAACTTGCATTAACTATTAATTCTATCACACATATTTTAATTTAGTTTTCCTTGGATACCAGAAAATTCTTACTAAGGTATATTTGGGCTTGAAGAAGTGTTGAGTGCAACCGTCTAGCCTCCTTAAGGCACCATGTATTTCCAATAGTTCTAGTATAAACTAAATCTGACCCAAGTGTGTATTTGAACCGCAATTATCCTAAGGTCAATGTCAATGTATGCCGCATAGCTGTAAGGGTAAGACGAGACAAACTTCAAATCTACTATTCAGATCATGAATAAGGTTTTTCATTTAGTTGACATGCAATATTTGTCCCACTTGAATTATGCCATGATAATAAATTAATAATGTAAGCATGATATTGCTTATATTTTTTAGTTTCTGCTTTAAAATATTCACCTCTCCATGATGTGGTATGAGGCCCAGAATGTGTACCATTGACAAGGAAAAATTATAAGTGACTTATTTCAAAACATTTTTCATCATGACAATTTATATATAAATAAATCATCATTTTAAAAATACAAACTCTACTGTCACATTATAGAAAAATAATTCTACTAGTCATATTTTAGGGGCAAAGTGGTCACTTAAAGTGCAATTTAAACTGTGGTGCTTTCCTTTCTTGGAATGATATCAATTTTATTACTCCCCCTATCACTTAAAGTACTAAGAGGCATAGCAGCCCAGCCACCTAGCCAGTTCCCCCTATTACTGGCACCTCGTGAATACCTTCCACCTCCTACATGCTGTGGTAGCACTCGACCCTATATTCAATATTCAATTATATCTTCACGATTAATCTTCTCCAATACACCATTATCTTCTTACGGCACCAGAATCACAATTCCTATTTCTACACTTCCTATTTCTAGATGACATGAATTTTTCGGTTTTACAAATAAAAGTAACATAGATGAATTCGAAATTTCGAACAGGATATGAAGTTTAAGATTACTATAAGGTAAGACAATGGAAGAAGATAAACCTTGATTGGCCTTCGGGGTCGCCGGGTGAGATAGCAGCATGGAGACGAAACAAGGTCGATCGATCTGTGCTCTTACCGAAACGGGGTAGCAGTCGTCCACTCGTCTAGTTGCCCTTGATGGATCGATCGATCCAGTCGGGGCGGCCGCCGCAGGGAGGGCCGAACCGGCGAATGACGCTTTCGCGGTGGCCGCTGGCGACGTGAGCCGATCCGATCCGATCCGATAGAGAGTCTTTTCTTCGGAAAAGTGATACATAGGCACCACTAGGGATCGGATCGGCATCCGATATTCTCATCCCATCGGACTACTCCGACACCGCCCGATTTGTTTATCTCCACCGTATGATGACCCAATAAAAGAGTGGGTTGGTAGTTTTTCTAAAAATAAACGTAGCCTGTTACGGTTGCTAGAAATCGAATTCCCTTTCTGGCGATCAACCGCCGGAGCGATCAGTTTCCACGAAACACGCCCGCGCCCACCTACGTAGTTTTGTCGTATTCAACCTGCTCTCGCTTCGCGAGCGGGCCGGAAAAAATGATTTGCTACCGCAGGGATTCGAACCTGCAACCCGAATTCCCTTTCTGGCGATCAACCGCCGGAGCGATCAGTTTCCACGAAACACGCCCGCGCCCACCTACGTAGTTTTGTCGTATTCAACCTGCTCTCGCTTCGCGAGCGGGCCGGAAAAAATGATTTGCTACCGCAGGGATTCGAACCTGCAACCTCTGGCTCCTACGCGCGTGGCGCGCCTAGCAGGCTAACCATCTGAGCTACTCATCGTTCGTGTTACAAATAGAGACGAATTGTTTTTGTACTATCGAATGTACATGTTAGGAACGTACAAATATGAACTGTTTTTTCGCAAATTCCCTTTTGTGATTTTTTCATTTGTATCAGTTATTTTCGATTGCTTAAATTTATCCTAGCTATGCAAAAAAAATTCAATTCCCTTTTCAATTCCATTTTGTACAATTCCCTTTCTTTATTACTATGTAAGCTAATTCATGTTTCTTTTAACCAACTATTATAATTCCCTTTTTCGGGCTTGTGGTTTTTAGGGGGGAAATAACGGGTGGGAGATTCACTTGCAACTCAAATGAACTACCACTTGCTACTCAAAGTAAGTACCATTTTTAAGTTGTAACTTGTAAGGTAAAAAAAAGTTGCTAAAATATTCTAAATTAAAATAGACTTTTAGGGTTGCTAGGTATTTATATTTACCTTTGATAGATAACGTGCACCGAGTTGATAACTTCTATACAAACAAAAAGGAGTCTCTAAAATATTCTAAATGAAATTAATTTTTTAGGGTTGATAGTTATTTATTTTACTATTGATAAATAACGGGTCACCGGGTTGATAGGTCGCAAACTAAAAAGGATTCACTAAAATATTCTAAATGAAATACTTTTTAGGGTTGGTAGTTATTCATATTTACCGGTGACAAATAACGGGACACCGGGTTGATAGCTTGTAAATTAAAAATAATAGATAAACATTCTAAATAAAATAAATTTTAGGGTTGATAGTTATTTATTTTTACCATTGATAAATAACGGGTCACTTGATAGTTTGCAAACTAAAAAAAGGTCACTAAAATATTCTAAATGAAATACGTTTTAGGGTTGGTAGTTATTCATATTTACCGGTGATAAATAACGGGACACCGGGTTGATAGCTCGTAAATTAAAAATAATAATAATATTGTGTCAAAAAAATTAAAAATAATAGATAAACATTCTAAATAAAATAAATTTTAGGGTTGATAGTTATTTATTTTTACCATTGATAAATAACGGGTCACCGGGTTGATAGTTTGCAAACTAAAAAGGGTCACAAAATATTCTAAATGAAATAATTTTTAGGGTTGGTAGTTATTCATATTTGCCGGTGATAAATAACGGGGACCGGGTTGATAGCTTGTAAATTAAAATAATCGCTAAATATTCTAAATAAAATATTTTTTAGGGTTGATAGTTATTTATTTTTATCATTGATAAATAACGGGTCACCGGGTTGATAGCTTGTAAATTAAAAATAATCGCTAAATATTTTAAATAAATACTTTTTTAGGGTTGGTAGTCATTTATTTTTACCGTTGATAAATAATGAGGTACCGGGTTGATAGCTTGCAAACTAAAAAATAGTCGCTAAAATATTGCAAATGAAATCAACTTTTTAGGGTTGATAGTTATTTATATTTCCCGTTGATAAATAACGGGGCACCGGGTTGATAGCTTTGTAAACTAAAAAAAAGACGCTAAAATATTTTAAATGAAATTAGCGTTGGTAGTTATTTGCATTTTCCGTTGGTAAATAACGGAGCACTAGGTTGATAGCTTGTAAATTAAAAAAAAAGTTGATAAAATATTCTTAATGAAATTAGCTTTTTTGGGTTGGTAGTTATTTATATTTATCGTTGATAAATAACGGGATAACGGGTTGATAGCTTATAAGTAAAAAAAATCGTTAAAATATTCTAAAGAAAATTAACTTTTATGGTTGGTAGTTATTTATATTTACTGTTCATAAATAACGGGGCACGGGGTTGATAGATTGTAAGCTAAAAAAAATTGCTAACATATTTTAAATGATATTAAAATTTTAAAGTTGGTACTTAATAATTTTTACTGTAGAAGAAATGCCCAAAATGCAAATACCCGTGTTGATAAGTTTTATGAATTTTACTTCTGCCACGTTATTGATGATGTATAAAATTAGTCCGTCTCCAACTTACGCATGAAGTGTTTGGTGGAGGAGCTGGTCCGTCCCGGTCTCGTCGTGAGTGTGGTCGCGGGTTCGATTCCCTGCCGCTGCGCGAATTAATTTTTACATCCGTGCTCGCGCGAACTTTCCAGAAACGGAAACAGCCAAAGCGCGATTTCTATTTTCGGAAGCTGTCGGAACTGACCGCTCGCGTAGGATGGAACGGTCGATCGCTAGCTAGGGTCGCCCGCTAGAAATCCCGTAGATCACGTCTAGGCTGATTCTGATCCGACCTCTCCGGATTATTAGGAAAACAAATTTTGGAAGTTATGGAAAGTAATAACTCCATAAAAGTCGGATTATACGCCATATAGTATGCTTTTTATTAACCAAATTGTGTTTCCAAACTTTGTCAATATTGCTTCCGTATGAAGAAAATATTTTTCGGTTGTGGTGAACTTTAAATCCAGTGCGACTAATTTTTTATTTTCTGAGAATATTTTGCTTCATTTCGACAACAAGATTGCTTCAAATATAACTGGTGATTGTTTCCGTCCAGTTTTTATTTCTAGCGTTGAAAAGATGTTCTTCGAACGACAACAAGTTAGATCCTCCAAGATTCTTTTGAATCAAATGAATAGTAAACAAACATTCGCACCCCATCAGCTTTGATGCTTAGCTTACCTCTCTTCTCTGTCGAGAAAAACAACAACATAGATTTAGATCTTCCACGCAAACAACATTTAAATGATGTACTACTCCTTAAGAGGCTAATTAATGTCGCCTAAGTGCCAAGAGAAAAAAGTTCAAACTCTCAATCTTTCAGAAGAGGTGCGTGTAGAAAATTGCAATACTTATTTTTGTAAGAATTTCTGGATGAAATAATGTGGGCCATATCTTGTACATATAACAACCAATTTTCTTGATATCGTCTACATCATACATAGAGATCAGAAAAAGAAGGCCAGAGCCAAGATGCAAACAGACGAACAGAGAAGCCTGAACTCGAGGGATTTTCACCGCCTGAAAGCATTGCTCTCATGGGCATCACCACCGCCCTGAGAATAATAAGCACGCCTCCGGATGCTCTCTTCGATGGTGGCGCTGCCTCCCTTCTCGGCTCCAAATATGCTCTTCCTCTCATCCTGTAAGAAATTCTTCCCTCTGAACTGATTTGCAGTCACGGTGGCCGCCTCTTTGAGGTCATCATCTGCAGCCTTCTTGAGCCTCTTCCACCTCTGCTCCTCGTGGACCTCGGCGTCATCCTGCATCTGTCGAAGCCGAGCTTCCCTCTCCTCTTCAGACATATGGTGAACGCCCCCTCGACGACGGTTCACTGCAGATCCATTGTTCCTGCCCTGTTGGCTTTCTTGTCTTCGCCGGTCTTCCGGACCTAGGTCCCTGCCCTGCTGGCTTTCGTGTCTTCGTCGGTCTTGTGAACCTATCTCTCTGCCCTGTTGGCTTTCTGGTCTTCTTCGGTCTTCTGAACCTAATTCCCTGCCCTGTTGGCTATCATGTTTTCTTCGGTCATCTGAACCTAGTTCAGGATGCGAACGGTGTTTAGAAGTGGAATTGTCGTTCTTGCCGACATCTCCAGTACTTCTTTGCTTCGAGTCTGAGCTGTCATGCTTTGGATAAGCATGGTGGCGGTCTGACCCCGAATAATGTTTCCTCCTATCATCAGCATCCGACCGATCGCGTCGTGAACGATCATCATGCTTTGGCACCTCCTGCCTTCTTCCCCTTGGTTCATGATCGTCTGGCATATCCCGTCTTCTTCTCCTTTCATCATCTTCTGGAATATCCCGTCTTCTTCTCCTTGATTCATCATCTTCTGAAATTTCCCGATGTCTTCTCCTCGGTTGATCATCTTCTGATGTGTCCTGTCGTCCTCTCTTTGGTTGATCATCTTCTGACATCTCTCTCCTTCTTTTCCTTGGTTCATCGTCTTCTGTATCCGAAGATTCTTGTCTGCTATCTTTCTTCTTATGCCTTGACCTATTCACTTCCTTCTTATGCTCTGGGGCAGAAGGAACTCTCTTTCTTCCTTCATCCTTGCCATCACTTGTTTCATCTGAATCTGAATTTTCAGCTGAGTGGTGCCTCTTACTCTTTGACTTGTGATGGCGGTGTTTTTTGTGCTTTCTCTTCTGTTTCTTTTCTTTCTTTTCTTCCTTTTGAATTTTCTCTGCTTCTATCTACACAAGCAAGATTGTGTCAGGGAGTGTGTTCAGATGAAATCATTAGAAACCATCTATAGGCTGCTATGTGTGGATGAGTTCGCTTGCAAGTTCTAATTCAGATCCACAGAATCCAGGATTTCACATTTTGAGACAAAGAGAGAACTTACTGATTTCTTTATCTCAGCCATCTTGATTGGATTATTTTTAATCCTTGCAATGGCATCCTGCTCCCGCTGCCTAATCAGGAGCAGAGGATCAGAGTGAAGTTTCCTCCATGTGTCATTTGCAGATTGAGGCTTTTCTTCAAATAAAGCTCCCAGAGAAGTTTCCTGAAAACATAGGGAAATAACATATGTAAGCATCATAACTGCAAAATCAATTAAACTGTAATAGTGATATGATGAATAGGTATCTTGCATCTTGCTAAACCCTTGAATCAAGTTATTCCCACTAAATATGCATATCAACTCAAAAGTAACAAAATGAATGCACAATTTAGAGAAGTTTTTAGCTAGCATGGGTTTGTCAAACAAAGTGCAAATCCACAAATATCACTTGACTAGAAGCAAACACGATCTACAGAGGTAATATAACTAATTCTTTAAGATCCTTATCGGTCATGCTAAGTTCAAATCAACAGAGATGAGTGGAGCAGAATCATACTAAGACGGTATCCGTGCAACCGAAACACACATGATGTATTATTGGCGCAAGTATTAAGAGACCCTTGAATAATTTAACACAAAACCACTAAACAAGCATGTCAATTCGAAAGTAACAGAATGGACACACGATTTATAGAAATTACATAAATATCATCACCGGGGAGATAAGGAATGACTGCGGTACCTTGGAAGAGCCAGCAGCACTGGCTGGAGCTGCAGAGGAGGAGGCGGCTGCGGCTGGGGCAGGTTGCTGCAGTGCTTGGAAGCCATCCGAGCTCCCCTTGCCGACTGCCAACCCTGACTCGTAGAGGAACTCCAACCTCTCCTGCCTCCTGCAAACGATGGCATCAACATATAAGCAACTGACAGCACAATCCCCACCCGCGAAACAATAGGCAATCGGAATTCTCAAACAGCTCGCGCGACAGACCGAAATGAACAGATCCTACGAAAAGCTTGTTTCAGATCGTGCAAAATTTTCGCCCAAATCGCATAAGCGCCGAAGCAGGCTGCGGATTCGAATCTGGCCCCCTGACCGCCGCTCAAGAACGCGTCAATAATCTGGCCACAAACTATCACCCCCAAATGTTTTTTCGACCCGAAACCCTAGCTAAATAACAAACGAGTAGATAGATGCGGCAGGAGATGCGCTTACGGCTTGAATCCTGCCTGCTCCTGTATGGCCCGGAACTCGGCCTTCTCCCTCTCCTCCTTGAGCTGCTTCTTGTACTCCTCGATCTTGTGCTGCTCCTCCTTCTCCTTCTGCTCCGCCACCCACACCTTCTCCACGTTGCGGAGGCTCCCCGTGTGCCACCCCTTCTTGTTCAGAAACTTCATCCCCATGGCGGGCAACCCTCTCCTCTTCCTCCCACTCCCTCGATTGGAGCCCTAGCGGGATCGGCGGCGGCGGCCTGACTGCTCCTCCCCTCTTCGCGAATTCGGCTCCAACTCCTCCTCCGCGTCTGCTTCGAAACGAGAGAGAAGAGAAGAGGAGAGATCGGGAGGTAGCCAAAGCGCAATCCGCCGCCTCGGCGACAGCGATTAAACGGTAAGCAAATATGACCCGTCTTCGGCTTTGTAAAGCGTACTTTCGTATGGAAATGAGACTGGGCCGTACACAACCAGATATATTAGCTGGGCCAGCTCTATACGGTGGGGAATTTTTGAGCCATGAAGCCCTGAATCTGTTCCTCATTTATTGTATTTTTTCTTGTTTTTTCGTTTTCCTTATTTTTTTCAAAAAAATATGAAAATGTTATTTGATGTACTACATAATATTAATTTACAAATCAACAAACGGAATATTTACGTACTCCATATTTATGAACATTTGATTTAGAAATGCATGAACATTTTATGCATTGCGCGCGACCAATTTCTATACACGCTACTAGGTACATCAGAATCAAATATCTTTGCTTAGGAGCACCCCGGGCGGGATACCTTTCTTTTTTCGCGCATTATAAAATGTATAAAAAAATACACACCATGTGTACTGCGTGTGTGCAATGTGCCTTATTTACCCGTGCACCGTTATACTTATAATGCGGTGTGTTTGTACTTACGAGTGCATTGCAAGTACTTACATGCTTACTTTCAAATGCCGTATGCTTCTACTTACCGGTGCATTGCGTGTACTTCCAACTGCACTGCACTTGTACTTATCGATGCCACACACGTAAACTAGCACACGTACATACAAGTACGCCAAAAAAGAAGTACTTGACGTAATACTAGACTGGTCTTTTTAATGTGAAATCTAGCTTCAAAGATATTGACAAGATGAACAAAACGATAAAAAGCATTTTGTAATTTGGACGGGCAGTTCTATAGATATTTCATTTTGAGTGACGAGAAAAAGCATGTACAACATCTCCTGTCGGAAGAGACATCCCACTAAATTTCTCTTACTGTGAGAGTTGTCAAGCATGTCACACAAAAGCGAACGAAACTTTGTGGGGGTTGGCCTTTTTCTAACGAAGTCATATTTCTTGCATGATCCTCTAGAAAAACGTTTTTGTTTGGGTCGATGAAAAAAATTCGCCTATTCCTGTATGTTTGATTCGGACCGTGTGGCAGTTATTTCTGTTTCTTTCTGTAGATGGCTGATCAAACGTGACTGAAAGTTGACCAAAAAAATTCAGTCACATTGTTAACCAAAAGTGACTATAAGTTCACAATTCTGAATTCTCAGTCACTTCTTTTGTGTGGGCTGCTGAATAAAAGTGACTGTAGGTCAACGAATTTTCAGTTACTCGTTTTGGCAACAGAGTACAATTTAATCTCCATTAACCCGCAACTAAAAATGCACAAAACTGACCAGTCACTATGCTCACGACATGGTCCGGTCCAGGTTCTCCTTGCACAAGTTCAAGCTTCAAGGTTCCCAGTTCAGCTTTTGGTTTTGGACAGCGGAGCTAGAGATGACAGTTTCAAAGGGCCTCCATATAACCTCCTGTTTCACCGCTGTTTTGTTTCAGTTTCTTCAATCTATTGTGCATCCATTCTTTAAATTAGATCATTATTTTAAAGAAATTTTGATGGTAAGATAACACCATATGATTTTTTTTCCGGGTAAACACCATATGACTTGACAATAACTACTGAGAAATATCAACACATTTTCACCTTCCTATTTTTCCTAAAGAGCCGGAGCTTTGCGAAATTGACTCTCATTCAAGGATTACGTGGAGAGCACAAGAAAATGATAATCTAGAGAAGCTTACACTTTGAAACGAAAATAAAGAAGCTTACACTTTGAAACGAAAATTAACATGGCCTACTACACAAAGAGGACTTAATTTTTGTCCTGGTACAGTTACGGCCGACGGCAGGTGAACATCCGTCCAACATTACAGGGGAGGTCTTGCATGATTTACAGAAAAGCTTCTCACAGAACAAAAACTTTCTTATGCACAAACAAGAAGCCCAAGCATGGAACACCTCCTGCACAAGAAGGAACAGTATTCTTGAATGTACACGCCTGCCAGCCAGCCAGCCTGAAACAATTCAGGGTTGGGGCCTAAAAATTGATCGAAAAAGGCTCGAGTCTGCATCTCTACGAACACCCTACCTGACTTCCACCAGACTAGATGGATTTTTCTTGATGTTGGTTCAACGTTTCTTCCTCCAGCTGGTAGACCTCTTGTCACCTGAGACTTTTCTCGGGAGGTTCAAGAGGGAATTTACGCGTGTCACGCCTTCGAGCGCAGACCATTCTTCCTCTTCGTTTGTGGATATGCAGTCAGCCAGGCTGCGGGCAGACCCACACCTTTCAGGTTGCTTTGAGACAGGAGGTTCGTCCACCGGTATGATCTCATCAACATTTCTTACCGTTGACGAGTGCTCCAATGTGGGCTCTGGGATTTTCTCTTCTCTGGAGATATGTTCATTTACATCTGCGCTGTCTTCATTAATCTTATTACTGGTATCTGTTATCAAAGCATCCTCCGCAGGTTCTGGCTTTCCACTGTTGGCTTCGCTCTCTTCTACCAAGTCAGGTGATTTTCCATGGTCTAAGAATAAGCAGACAGCAGCGCAGTCATCTATCTTGGATGTTGGGAACTTCAATCTCCAAGATCTGACAGCACAATCAACGAGAGCCCTGGCAGCTGTTGCTCGAGATGGAGCTGCAGCTACAATGTCAACAGCATCCTTGTTTGAGAGAACGTCCCAGACCTACATCAATTGAGTTTTTCTGAATATTACAGGGTTGAATCGGTTGAAGGATGTAAAATCTGCAAGTTCGAACATATGGAATTTCTAGTTTGAAGGGCCATTTTAAGTAAAACGGTAAGAATCATACCCCGTCAGTGGCAAGTATTATAAACTCATCCTTTTCAGTAAGACGGCGATATGATATCTCTGGAACAGATATTAATCCATAATCTTTAAGGCAGAAGTCCCCAAAAGCTCTTGCCATTGCCAATCCAGGAGAATCATTATTTGGCAACCATACTCTTGAAACTTCTGGTTCATCTTGAAGAGCAAAAACCCGTCCTCTGCATTGCTGGATCCTCGCAGCTTCCTCTGAAGAAAAAAAGAAATGAAGCATAAATATTAAAAGAACCAAAAGGAAGTGATCGATCTGGAGAAATGATAGTTCGATCAAGGAATGCAGTAATTGAAAACCCAAGATAACAGGTGAAATGACGAGCCAGAGAAATGAGCATACTGGGAAGGTTAGGCTTCAAATCAACAGTGAGTTGTACAACAGTTAGATTGTTAGCAGCATCCCTTGTTGCCATTACTGCTCTCGAGTCCCCAAGATTTCCAACTACGAGATCCCATCCCTGGAGAGTAAGCCATGTCCAGTTCATACCACCAATGAAAATTATATTCACAGCACTTGTTTTCATAAGCTTCAATCAGCTATTTATCCACGAACATTAGGGTATGTTTAGAAGTATCAATTACCTGTTTGACCAATGTGACAGCCGTACTACCACTGCAAAAGCAATCAATTGTGGGATGCATCTTGAGCTCCTTGTCCATCGATTTGAAAGCCTTCAAATAAGAGTGCTTAAGTGGAAGGAACGTCTCAGGGAGCATATCACTTCCATCAACACCGACAGACTCACCCCATTCATCATCACCAGCACCTGCTGTTTCTTCGGAGTTTAAACTTCCGGAAATGCTTCCATTTAGATGAGGACTAGTGCCCCCATTAGCACTGGTTTTCCATTGAGTGAGTAACTTAACAGGAAGAGAATCTCTAACTTTCCTGGCAACAAAATGACCGTATGGCCCGTGACCATCAAATACGCCGCAGAAGACGCTATCACCTGAATTGAAACTCTGCCATAAAAACAAGGGTACATCACATATCTGTCAAGCAATAAAATTTACTGGAATAGAAGTGTCTGCTTTTCCCACAGTATCAAGTGATATGGTCAGCTAGTAGTGACTATTGTTAATTTGTTTTAAAGTAAATGCAGTTAATACACATAATTTGCACAAAAGCACCAATGAAGTGGGTTGAGTTACAGATGGAATCTTATTTGTCTGTTATGCTTATATTTCACCATGAAAAATTAAGAGTATGGTAGAGTGAGCGAGTGACTTCACTAAAGATTTTGAAGAGACAAAATGCAGGAAATGTACCTACAGCGGAATCAGATAATCAGACTTCAATTAGAAAAGAACCTAAGAAACCAAGGTGAAACCCAGTAGCTACTCAATGTAATGTCATAGGGTATCATGACTATAAAATCAGTAGTTCTATTTCGTAACCATTGCAAATGACAATCTGTGATTTCTCAGAATCTACATTAAGGAAGTTTCTATTCGTCATAGTGAAATGTGGAAAGAGGAGAAATTTTTGACTGGCAGTATAACTTATGTCTCAAAGAAATGAGGATATAAGAAAAATAAACATTGTCAAACAGAATGAATAAATCCGGGACAGAGATAAAGGCTGATTCAGTTCAACTCCAACATAAGCAGTAAGAAAATTGTGAAGTAAGTACCACCCACTCCAATAAAATATGTACCTTTTTGCTTTCAATGTTAGCAATCAAAAGCACTACTCTTAGAATCTACAGGCATAACACCTCTTTATTGTCCACTTAAGTGCATGATCCTTCATGCATCTCTAAAGTGTTTCTTAAATACCTGCATACATTTTAGCTAGTCCTAGTTCTAAAAAATGAGAAAAAAAATCCATATTGCACTTCTCTTCAGTTGAACTCCAGTTGCTATCACAACATACAGCTTAAGGAACCACTATAGCACTTAGCTGAACTGGTTAATTGATTGGGATGGACCCTAGATAGAGCAAGTCAGCTATCAATAGGCAGTGCTAATCACTCGACCTCTCAATCATGTCCATGTGAAGAAAGGAACAAGAACAAAACATTGTTTTGGATAGAAGAAGAGAACAAAACAAAGAAAGGTATAAACATTTGTGGAAGATCTTGCTTGCACTATACACAAAGTCTTGAATCAAGATAAAGACAGGCACAGAGCTTCAATGTCACAACTAATTCCTGTCCCATCTATCAGAAAACATTTTAAAAAATACCACAAACACTTTAGAGCATAAACAAAAAACAATAGGAAACTACTCTTTCTCATTAAAGCTCAAACAATCTGGAGCCGAATCCTTGCATTTCGGAACAATCGATCCAGTAGAGCAAAAAAGGGCGTATCCTTTGGAACCAAATTAAGAAATGCCCCAACTCCAAATCCACATACCTACCTAAAACTCCATCTGTGGCAACTAAGCGTAGTACGTAATCACTAATCTGAAGTAAAATCCCCTCTCATTTCGAATCACATAATCCGTTGATAAACAAGTTTCTCGCTTCAATAAGACAATATAGAAATCCAAATCGACCAGTAATCCAGCCGCAAACCAAGTGATTGGCACGAAGAGAGCTCAAAGAAGACTTCCAGGAGTAAACGCGAGGAGTTGACTTAGAAAGGCGCCGGTTTGAACCAAGAATCGCCCGTGGACCGAGCCCCGCCGCCGATCAGGACTCCGAATCCACCGGAACAAACGACCAAGCAAGGAGCGAGAAACAGCGGTGTGCCGGCAGCTCACCTCCCAGACGACCATGGCGTCCTGGTTGGTGCCCTTCCGCCCCTGCTGCGTGTGGAGGCACGCCGCCGCGCTGGCGCCGTTGGCGCACGTCCTCCCGGCGACTCGCGCGAGCTCCTCCTCCGTCATCATCCCCCCGTCGGCGCCGGGGAGCCTCATGCCGCCGCCTCCGCCGCCGACGGCGCTGGAGAAGAAGACGCCGCCGCCGGCCGCGCCCTCCCGCTCGCCGCCGAAGCGGTGGCCCTTGCGCCACCAGTGCGGCCACGCCGGCTCGTCGCCGGGCTGGGTGGAGAGGCAGGAGCCCATGGCTGGCGGCCAATGGGAGCGCGGCAACACGGCGGAGCACAGAGTTGGGGAGTAGTAGCAGTAACTGCTGCAGCGGCGCTGTGCTAATGCTATGCTCTGCAGGTGGTTGTAGGGTTTTGATGCGTGATGTTCCCCTTCCTCGTCTTGTAGGCTTTGAGAGCATCTCCAGTCGCATCCCCCAAACCGTCCCCCAAACCGCGCTGGATTGAGCGTTTGGTGACGCTGTTTGTTGGGCGTCGCTCTGCCGCGTCCCCCAAACGCCGCCGCCAAATGAATATTTGTGCACGAAAATAAAGATTTTCATTCAATTTTGATTATATATTACAAAGTTTGAATGAAAACGGCTAGATTTCATCTAAACCTAGACTACGACCGCCCGGCGGTGCGTTCGACGGCCCCGCCCGTCGTCGCCTCCCCTTCGCCGCAGATCCTCCTGCGCGCGCCTCCTCTCCTTGCGTTCGGCGGTGGCCGACGGTGCCGCTCCCGCCGCGCGTCCTCCTCCGTCCCTCTCCGCCTGGAGGGAGAGCTCGATGGCGCGACGAATATGCGCCTCTTCGAGGGCACGGGCGTCGTCCTGGAGCTTCTTCTCCGACTCGAAGGACTCGACGAGGGCGCGTTGCTGATCGGCCGTCTCGTCCGGGTGCGGGGCGCCGTCGTCGGACCAGCCGAACTCGTCGTTGTCGTCGTCCTCCACCTCGGTCTCCTCCGCCGCCTCCTCCTCCTCCATTGGCGCCTCCTCCTCCACATCTGTTGGCGCCTCCATCATCGCCGCCGCAAACGCGTCGGCGCCGCCAATGCTCCGCCCGCTCCCCCATAGCGCCGTCGGCGCCGCCTCCCGCTGCCGACGCTCCTCCGCCGTCGCCTGCGCTGCAGCTCGATCGACTCACGCGCCGGCGCTCGATCGAGTCACGCCGTTCACGAACAGCGCTGCCGCTCACGCGCTGGTGCCGGCGCTCCTCCCCATCGCTGCTCCACCTCCTCCCACGGCGCCGTCGCGCCTCTTGCCCCGTCGAGGCGTCGAACGCCCCAACGGTCGCTCGCGCTCCCGCCACCGCCGCCGCGCCTCCTCGCCGCGGAGGCGGGGCGAGAACGCCGCTAGATCCGCCGCTGCCGCGCTCACGCCGCTCGCGGGCCTCCTCCTCGAGTGCCTCCTCGAGCCGCACGCCGCTGCCGGCTCCTCAATGGAGGAGACGGCGGTGGAGAAGTGGCCATCGCCGGGCGGTTCGCCATTGCCACCGGTGATGGAGGAGACGGCCGTGGAGCGACGAGGGCGTGTTTGTTGCCGGCGGGGTGGGGCTACCATTGATGAGCCGGAGACCTTTTATGACGCGGCGTCGGGAAGAAAGCGGGAACACGAGAAGAGGCGGGAAGTTCGCGGGAACGGCGGTGGCGTGCGAACGCCGGCGACGCGTGGAGGCTGCGCAGACCGACGAGACGTCTCGCCTGCCCCTCCGTCGCCATTAAGGCAAAGAGGCCGCTGCGCGCGAATAACTTCCGTCGCGAGGTAGGCGACGGTTAGGTTAAAATTAATCGGCCGCCGACGCGCCGTCGGCCCGCCCGTTGTGTCCGGCGTGCCCGGAGCGCCCGTGGGACGGGGACGCGGGCGCCGGACACCGTATGGCCGCCGGACAAAATGGGCTTTGGGGACGCGGCTGGAACGCTTTTTTGGTCCGGCGCGCCCCAAATCCCTTTGGGGGACGGTTTGGGGGACGCGGCTGGAGATGCTCTGAGCTGAGCTTTCCCTTTTCGCATCATTTGGTTTGTGTGGCCTTCTTACATGGAGATTTGGGCTATAGAAAATTTGAGAAATGTAACTTCTGTGAGTGGGGTTAGGTTGGGAGTAGCACAATTGATTATGCTTTTCATGTCATGTGGTGTTTCACCTTTGTGTCAAGGAATCCTAGGATGGGGATAATTTACCCTACTCCAAAATTAAATCATCTTAGAGCTATCTTAAATACTTTGCCTTGGGTGATTCTGTTTCAGTTTCTTCTTAAATCATGTGCCAACAAAAAAAATGTTTCTTTTGCGGGGGAATAAAAAAATGGTTTGGTTGTGCATTCTCATGGTCTTCTTATTTATTTATTTTTTGCGAAAATTTCATTGATCTATTAATAATTATCAGTAATAGGATAAATAACCTAATAAGCAATAGAAATTACAAATATGTATTCGAACCACCTAGCGATGACTATAGACACAAGCACGAGTCCAAGGCGCGCCGGTGTCCTCACCCCTCCATTACCGCAATCGAGCAAAGCTTGTTATAATAGAGCTTGTTGTAGTAGACAAATGGGAAGTCGTCGCGCTAAGGTCACAAAGGACCAGCGCAACAGAGCAGCAACCATCGTCAATGATGACAACCGTCGATTAGAAGAGACTGACATAAAACCACACCAACAAATACGAAAACTGGCCAGAAAGATCTGTCGGGCACATGACTCTACGCGACATCCGCCAGCGCTAGACACATCACTAGCGTGGATAGGTCGGGGAGAACCTCATTCTAATCAAAACATTGTTTTCTAAGTGGCACATACCACATTTAAAAAAAAACTTCAGGATGTAGCTGTCGTCTCACCATCCTGAAAAAGACTCTGAAAACAAGCTCAAAAGAAACGGAAACTCCCTGCCAGCGAGGGACCGTGGTCTACCACATCTCCAAGGCCCCAAGGCCACCAAAGACAAAGTGGGCCGACAAAATCGTCGGCGAGGACAACGGAACCCTAGATGGGTTTGTGGCCGCCACCTCCTAATGGCTTCTCCGCTGCTCTCAGGTACATGTTCGCATGTGGCTATGTGAGTTTGTCTTTCTATTCAACTTGAGTATAACATGAAATGAAGATAAATGGTTAGTGTAGGTTTTCTAAGTTCTGACTTTTGAATTTATCTACCATCTTGGTTTGGTATTTTCAAACAATTTTTGGGTTGGTTTTGTTAGTTTGGGAGTCTGAATTGATTGTGTCTTGATAACTAAAATGAAGAGATTATGAAAGCAAATCCAAGTACACCGCTTGTATAATTACCAATAAAAAGTACCCTGGTGGTATTGATGCTCCATAGTACCGGTACGGATCTACGTGAGGGCACAAGAAAGCATGTGGCTCTGTCTTGTAATCACATTGATGGGCGCAAGAGTACAAATATGTATGTATTTGCAGCTGTCAAAGAATCTTAGAAACTGTCGTATAAATCAGATCCATATGACAGCGCCTCTTGCCCAACATGCCACATGATATACGTGTCCTCTTTTCCGGATCACCCTTTTTTTTTGTGTGGCTCAATTAGAAAAAAACATAGGCAGACAAGCTTACAGAGAAACCAATGCAATAGTGAATTTCATCTTGTAGAGTGGCGGCTAGTTGCCTGAAGTTTCGGGCTAAGCTGCGGTATTTAGCTGTAGTCTCAGGCGTTCTTATAGATCTTGTAGAGTGGAGCTTTGCTTCGTTTAAACTTTAGCTTTGCACCCGGGCATTTATCTCTAGTTGACAACCCGAGTTTTCTTTTCCTTCTTTTATGTTGTTGGTGTTGTCTTCGTTGTAGTTTTGGCAAGTTGATAGCTTTGTTAATTTAAAGTCGGACTCATCGAGCCTTATGTTTAAAATAATTTCATCTCGTTTTTCATACAAAAATCTTCCATCTCCGAAGGTTTACTGGTGGAGGATAGGGAAAGAGCATCACCCGAGTGTGGTCCACGTTTCAAACTTCTTTGGAACTTCTTTTCAACGTTCCTTGGTTCCAAAAGATCAAAAGAGAAGTGCTTTTTCAGCAAGGAGAGGAGGTCCTTTTGGCATGTCTTTTCTTGGTTTCCAGATTGTGATTTCCCTCCCCCAACTATTCCACATTCAGACATCTCTTTTGGCCATGTCCTTTTTGTCTGCACAGGAAAAAAAAAAGGTATACTTAGCTTTCTCTTTGTCCTCATTAGCACGGGCACATGGACATAGGCAATGGATCACTCAGAGCGTCTGTCCCTGTCATGAGATTGAATAGTGGAGTAGGTCGCTAATTAAGCTTGCTTACATGCACGGTGATGCAGGATGGCAACACTTGTGTTGACAGTGATAGAGGTGTGCATATCCATGGGTATTCATTTCCTTTGTATTTTTGTCAGAGAGAACAAGATTTATTTTCTCACGAGAGGATGAGACCGAAGGCAGGTCAACGCGGCGGTAAAGTAGTATAGTACGGAGTACACAGTAGTATACTAATCTTGGTCAGAGAAGCGATGTGCCGAATCCGTGGGCGTGTTCAACGTTCAGATGAGTTTTCAGAGTTGGACTGCCAAGCAGGAGAATTAAGTAAACGGTGAAGATGAGTTGGCGATGCAGTAGTCACGAGTTAGAATATGGTATAGACAGCGATGAACCGTACACATATTAGATATGTTATCTCTGACCAAGTAGGAAGATACTCTCGTCACTAGAGTTATCTAGTTAACAGAGCTTTGTTAATATAATTTGAACAGCCCGTAAGATTTGGCAAACATGCAATCATGGGGGAGATCTCTTGGTAGAGAACGAACACGAGAAGAGAGGAGAGAAGAGGAGAAGATGGTGGTTGGAGGCAAAAACGCAGACAGGTAGTAGTAGTAGATGGCTAGTAGAGGCGGAGATCATCTGAAAATACAGAGTCCATGCCTGATCTGCAACCCGTGGCTATCCCAGGATTCCAGATCGTCCATGGCGATCAGCTACGTAGCGCGCACATGGACGTAGTACGTTGGTCCCTTGGCCACCGCGACCGTCCAGGGTGGAAAGGAGTTGATCGCAATGGATCAAGCCAATTTAGTTTCTGGAGGGGCACAGTACAAACAATCAGTTGCATACTTGCATCACCGCAGACAGTAACGCCCCTGCATGCTGCTATACTCCTGGCTTCTGCTCCCGTGCTTGTGTGTGTGGAAAATTCAAATCTAGGGTTTTGCTTCGGTGTTCCTCCTCTCTAAACTTTGGCCTCCGTGGATGGTTTCCCTTTATTTTCAACGGTGACGGTGAAGGAGGGGGGACACGGGAGCACACCTCGCAAACATGTCTATCTTGCTATTGCACCAACGAGAGAGGCCTAGTGTGAGTCGAGCTTCCAGCAACACCTAAGGGCATCCAACGGGTCGACACAAATGGTCCTGGGATGTTCGAAACGGTTCACGCAGACAGGCGGACATGTCGCACACACTCTAGCGGGGCGACAGAAACGGACCAACTCACGCGGAACGACCTACCCGCTCCCCAAATTTGGGACGCTGATGCATCGGGCCGGATAATTCGCGCGTCCTCCCATGTCCTCCCAAATTTGGGACCATGGTCTCCCTCCCGCCAGTGGCGCACACATTCCCGCCAAAAACCCTTCCACAAAAATTCGGTCGACGGGAAAGCCAACGGAAGCTATGGATTTCGCCGCCACGCCTACCACGGCCACCGCCACACCTGCCTCGCCAACCGCCGGGAAGAAGCATGTGAAGGTGAAGAAGGCCGCATGGGATATGACAACGGAGGAGCGCAGGGTGTCGAGGAAGGCGACAACTACACTCAATATGACGGCACTCAGTACGATGAGGTTCATGATGGCTACTCCATTGACGACCAGCCACAGTTTGGCAACAACGATTTCACCTAGGGCATGGGCGACGGTGTCACCCAAGACACGATCGAGGAAATCACCCAAGCCACCGGTTGCCGATGGAAAGAAGGTCAGGCAAAGGACAGCGAGCTACACCGTCAAAGAGGACAAGATGCTATGCGCCGCTCGTATTGAGATTTCCCAAGATCCACTTTTTTTATTGGGCCCACCTAGGCAAGTACTTCCATGAGAATAGGTTGTTGTTAGAAAAACCCTTCTTTAGCACACCCAAAGAGCTCTCCCTTGCAAAAAGGTGAGGCTTCATCCATGGGGAGTGTAGCCGGTTCCAAGGCTCATTCGAGACGGTTTCTGGAAGGCAATAAGCGGTGTCTCGGCCGTTGACATGGTAAACCTCTTCCCTCCTTCTCAATGTTCCTGCACATATGAGAGCATATACCATTGATTGTTGTACGTGTGTGTAGGTTGTTTATGCTTTGAAGCACTTCAGTCCACCTACGTCAACAAGGGTACAATGAGCCATTGTTGGATGTTACTCAAGGACACCAAGAAGTAGGAAAAACGCTACACCCTTTGGCAGAAACTCGATATGGCAAAGAAGAAGAAGGGAAATTGCAATTCATCAACGGACGGTACCATTGATCTTGAATACGATTGTCAAAGCCTAGGCACCGACGCAACCGAAGAGGCAGGCGGTGGTGGCCGTGCCAAATGTCCAGCTGGCCACAAGGCAACGAAGACCGACATGCACCGTCAAGGTTCCTTGATCTTCAAGTGAGATCTCTAAGGTGGAAGAGGCCCTTGCGAAGTATAGGGTCGTCGAGGCCAAGGCCAAGGCAAGGGTCATGGATGTCGATGCCAAGTCAAGGGTCTTGCAGGCCGAAGCCAAGATCATGGGCGAGGAGATCTGGATCATTCTCACGGACTTGTCCACCATCTCCGATCCCGTGAAAAAGCGTTTGGATCGAGAAGAAGCAAAAGATGATCCTTGCTCGTCACTTTTTGGGTGAAGCTTGCCACTTTTTAGAGGGCATTGGCATAGATGACTGCCATTTGGGTGCAATTAGCCACTTTTTGGGTGAAGCTTGCCACTTTTTGGATAAATTGTAAATATATTATCTAACTTTGCATATTTGAGAGAAATTTGCCATAGTTGGCGTTGCCTGGAGGGCTATGGCTAATGTTTGCCACATATTATGCTTGCCTGCTATGTTTTTAAATTTCAATTTAAAATGGAGAGACCAACTGACCGGATCTTCAAAATTGCCAGCGGATCAAATGAATCGCGCCGTTGCGCGCGCTGTCCGAGTCAGACGGACCGCGAGACCCATTCTATCCGTGAGTCCACACAAATAGATAAAAACGAACCGTTTTGATGGTCGATTTAAGTAGGTCCTCTGCCCTGAGTCGCCATTGCGTCTAATCGGAGTAATGGATAGACGATGATGTGGACGCGCCCTAGCCAGGAGCAGATTGCATGGCCGGTACGGCCTACGGGGATGCTGCATTCAGCTAGGTGGAAAACCTAGTCACGGACGCGTCCAAGCGGAGTTCACTAGTGTGCTGATAGTGGATCTGCAAGTGGAGCGAGCGACCAAACCAAACTCACCTGTCCCCTACTTAATGAGCCGGGGCGACGCGATCGCACGGCCGCCGCCGAGATCGCTCGCCGAATTTAGGCGCCGCCCGACGGTGACGCGAGTTACGCACGTACGTACGTACATACGCCACCCACCATTCACTCTCCTACGGGCCTGTCTACTACCCAACTTTCTCGAGGAGAAATTGCCGAACAAAAGAGTACTGGAGAAGAGGTACATTTTGCTGCAGATGGATCTCGTAATCTCTACGTGTAGTAGCTAGTATGACTAATTGGAGCTAATCGACAAGCCAAAACGCGTCGTCGTCCTACCGTACGCGGGCAGGGCGACGGGATCGTGCACAAGATCTGACGCCTCGTTCACTGCTTGCTCCGAGGATCGTGTGTACGCGACACGCATTATCGTCACTTGATCGACAGGGATGATGCACCAGCAGTTGGCATGCGCTGTCTCTTCTCTCATGTTAGTGTTTATTTTAAATATGTAAGATGTTAATACTTCACCAACATTATGATCTTGAACACCGTGTGTGGTTGATGGCGGGTAATACAGATAGACCATGTTAGTTCATATCTTTATCCGGCATGGACTTGTAATGTTGTAAGTTCTATATTTTCAGGTCTTGTCACCTCTGCGTGTGAGATCCACGAGGACTCATCCACCAACATGTCATACGACACCAAACATAAACTCTGCTGCGATCACCTCCCGACACGATGGCAGGGCCACCGCGAGATCTGCTCGCTGAATTTAGTCACCGTCGAACGGTGACGGGAGTTACATATCGCACGCCACCCACGATTCACTCTCCTAACGGTCCTGTCGGTGTCTACCCAACATTGTTGAGGAGACAATTGCTAACGAAATACTCCGTAGATGTACATTTTGCTGCCCGATCGATGTCGTGATCTCGGCTCCGTAGATGTACGTACTAGGACTAATTGGAGCTAATCGACAAGCCGAAAGGCGTCGTCGATCTTGCCGTGCGCGGACAAGGCGAAGGGATCCTGTGCATGATCTGACGCCCCGTTGACAGTTCGCTCCGAGGATCATGCGTGTGTCTGCAAAACCCATTTCGATCGACAAGATGATGACCCAGGCACCCAGCAGTTGGCATCTGCTCCTTCCTATCCCTAATGGTCGGTATGCTGCACCAAGATCTGCAGCTGCGCGCGTCTGCCTCCCGGGACAATCGGCCAAGAGCTACGAAAAATCCACGCCGATCCACGTGTTCATGTACGTGTGTGTGACTTGGTGGAAGAGTTGGGAAAGGTTTTTCAGCGTCAGCGAAACTGGATCTCGGCGTATCGTGCTGTGTGTTGACCATCAGCTAGCTGTAGGCTCTGATCTCTGAAAGAGACCATATCAGCGAAACTGGAGACCTCATGGATTCGTACGACCCTACCCGGTGGACTTGTAGCTCCCAGTCCCAGATCGCACTTGCACGAAATTCAACGGATCATTTCCCACCCTAGCTACCAGATTCAACTGCATGCCGATACGGGGATCTCCTCGCTTTTCGATAGTCAACAGGAGGCAATGACAAGTGGTGCGCATGAGTGCATGATATATGAGGAAGGGAAGCTGGTGTTGACGAATCGCCCGTAATCGGTTCATAGAAGAATTTATCTAAATTTAGATATAGCCATACACTAAATAATATTTAAATACATTCAACTTTAGATAAATTTAAAATATTCTTTAATGGATGGATGGAGAGTACTTCCTCCGACCGTGAATCGGCGACACTAGTTTCCAATGTGTGCGAACGCGAGCACCCTAATTTTAAATTTTATAGAAGATGGAATCGATTAACAAGATTTTTAATCCCTAATGCCAACACAAGGGAACAAGGTAGACCGAGACAAATGTGGAGCGCGACAAGACGATAGAGGAGAGGAATAGATTTAGGGTGTGGGGTGGGGGCACCTAAACATCGAGAGGATCAATGCTCCATGGGCTTAGAGAGCGCTCGAAGGAGGCCGAATTGGCATTAGCATCGTCGGCCTTGGGCGAAAAAGATAACCTTCGGGCAGCGTGCAAGGATATTTACCCTTAATCATAGTTTGGTTAAGATGACCCCGAAGCTAGAGGAGGACTACAATTACCTACTCCCTCCGATCCCAAAAAAGTGTCGCATGGCTATTATAATTTTTTTTACAATTAAGCCCTTCCGAAATCACAAAAACCCGTTCCTCCTAAAAGTCGTTCCTCCACGCACGCTAGCTTCCACGTTCTGGCCGGTTCGATCTACTTCAGCTCGCTGCTACCGGATCTGATACAGCTCGATTCTGGCCGGATCGATCAAACAGAAGCACTAGCTCCTCCCCCGGCCACTTCCCACACCACCTCCTCCGGCCAAGACGAGATGTGGTCGGGATCTGGCTAACCGTGGAGAGGCGAGCGAGCTCGATGTGGACGGTATCGGGATCTCGAGCGCCGGCTTAAGCTGCTGCTTCGGCTCCCTGCCGGCGTCGTATGTGTCCGCCACGGCGAGGAAGGCGCAGCCGCGGGAGGAGCGAGGATGCGGCCTCGTGGCCACTGGATCCAGCGTGTCCGGCCTCACAGCAACCGGATCCGACCTCGCCGACGCCGGATCTGGTGATTTCTCACCGGGTTGGACCACAAAATTAGCCTTTTCGCGGAGTGGAGCTCGGCGAGCCGAAGGTGGAGGAGAGCAGAGAGGGAGCGGGTGCGATTCCCCAGCGGAGGAGGGTGGGGCGAATGCGAGGAGCGGGTGCGGGTTACGACGAGAGCTGAGGATGGATTGCGGGTTGACGACAGAAATAAATTTGAGGGTCTGTTTTGCAAAATGAACCGTCCTACACTTTTTTCGGATCGGAGGGAGTACAAGTTTTCTACCTAGGTTTTAGTCTGATGCACTTGATGGATGATCCCCATTTCGTAAAAGGAGAAAGTGCTAGTTTTTATTTTGTATTCCATTGACATTGTCTTGAGTCAATAGGAACACCACACTATTAAGAATGTTGATCTTGATGAGATGGATGGAGATGTTGTTCCGAGACTTAAACACATCCTAGAACCAAAAAAAAATCCTTCACAAAGGATAGAGGAGAAATAGTTCTTGAAGAAAAAAGTCTTTTGGGGCAATTTTCTAGAGGCCTGGTTCTAGGATTGGACCACCCAGTCAAACAGTGCTGGTACCGAACAACAACCGACCCACTATGCGGGCCTCCGGTTTAGTTCTATTGACATGGTTTGAAACCAGAAACTCGTAGAAAATTGTCCCAAATTGCTATATTTCTCGTTGGACTATAAAAAGATCCTACCTTTCTGCGTAGGGGTAGGTTGACTAGCTCTGAATCATATCATCAATCTCTCTCCCTCTCTACCATTTTATGAACACCAAAAGCTTGAGGATCTCTTAATTCCCCCATTTTCTCTTGAGTTAATCGGGTTGTTGTAACACCCCTGGTCGGTCACCCATCCTCAAATCGCTCTAGGCAAAACATGCTTAACCTTAGATTTTTATACAGATGAGCTTCAAAAAAAAAAGCTGCAACTTATTTGCAGGAGTATTCTATCAATCCTCTTAAGCCTTGGGTGAGAATATTAGAGATGTATTATTACTTTTGGGTCTGTGGGAAACCCTAGCCAGCTAGGGTCGCCCGAAAGCTTTCGGTGGATTTGCTCCGAGGAAAGAACTGTGAGCGTTTGTAGGCTGCCCGATTTATCCGCAAAATCTAAAAATACCATTGAAGAGCTAAAACCTAGAAGTAGGAGCTGGGGAAAATTTTGTATGTACTCTTATCTAGTTCATCGTGCCACTTTATTTATCCGCAAAACCTAAAAAATAATATTTCTTTAGAACCTATTCACCCATCTAGGTTACCATCCCTATCTTTTCACAGGGCTACGACCAATTGTAGCCGAAGAGCACCAGGGATGAGAAGGTCGGGAGAAGGTGGCGGTTGCAGTGGAGAACAGGTAAGAAGAAGATCCGTGAATGATTGGATGGAGATCTAATGGCACAAAAGAGAGTGATCGATGTTCACAAGAAATCTGGTCCTCCTGGTATAAGAGCATCTCCACCGGTAGCCCTAGGCACCGGCAGGGGTGCCGGCACCTTCGTTTGGAGGACACCGGCACATCATCCTCTATTTGGGGACGCTGCTCCCACACCGGCGCCCCCAAACAGACGGCTCCGATAGATTTTGAAATTTAAATTCAAATTTGTAACAGGATATTCATACGAAGTTTGATGTCTACGCACGCTTCTATTCCTGTAGACAGTGTTGGGCCTCCAAGAGCAGAGGTTTGTAGAATAGCATCAAGTTTCCCTTAAGTGAATCACCCAAGGTTTATCGAACTCAGGGAGATAGAGGTCAAAGATATTCCTCTCAAGCAACCCTGCAATTAAGATACAAGAAGTCTCTTGTGTCCCCAACACACCTAATACACTTGTCAGATGTATAGGTGCACTAGTTCGGCGAAGAGATATTAAAACGCAGATGGTATAGATGATGTTTAACGGTAATTGCGATCTGAAGTAAATATTGCAGGAAGTAAAGATGCAGTAAAATAGTAAATAAGCGATGTTTGCAGTATTTGGAAACAAGGCCTAGGGATCCTACTTTCACTAGTGGACACTCTCAACATTGCAATCATAATTGAATATAAATATAAGCACTTCATCATACTACTCTCCTGTTGGATAAAGAACTCAAATTCATTGGGCAAGTGTGCAAAAGCACACCTCAAAGGCGTATTCCCAAGTACTAATGAACACCCCACACTGTCACCGTGAGCATTCATAGGAGGTACTAACACACCACAATTCATAAGGGAGTTACACACGGCGCACACACTGTACCTTTACGCCGAGGTCACAGTAACCCCAAAGTTCACATAATAAAACACTTGAATAGCATATGACATCTAGATTGCAAAGCCTATGATCACATAGATGAATAAATAAATGCTAATCTCAAACACTCTCTTGTTGGATAACAAACACCATTCATTGTGTAGGGCTACAAGAGCTCCCTCAAGCCGGAGTAAACAAGCTCCACAACGTCATAAAGGAAACACACACGATGCACACACTGTCACCATTACACCGTGGAGAGTGAATCCGGAGTTCATATTTAAAGTAACCTCTAGAGTGCATAATAGACAAGAGCAACATCTACATATTCATAAAGATCACACCATGGGAGAGAGAGATGAACCACATAGCTACCGGTAGAGCCCTCAGCCTCGGGGGAGAACTACTCCCTCCTCATCATGGGAGACAGGCGGCGATGAAGATGGCGATGGTGTCGATGGAACTTCCCCGTCCCGGCGGCGTGCCGGAACAGAGACTTATGTCCCCCGAAACTTGTCTTCGCGATGGCGGCGGCTACGGAACTCTTCGTGGAATATGACAGTATGATTTAGGGTTTTCGCGACTGGAAGGTTATATAGGCGGAAGGGCAGCCTCGGAGGGGTCCCAAGGGGCCCACACCATAGGGGGGCGTGATACGCGCGAAGCACACGTCCGTTGGGAACCCCAAGTGGAAGGTATGATGCGTATAGAAGCAAGTTTCCCTCAGGATGAAACCAAGGTTATCGAACCAGTAGGAGCCAAGAAGCACGTGAAGGTTGTTGGTGGAGGAGTGTAGGCGCAACACCGGTGAAACCGGCGCCAACGTGGAACTGCACACAACAAGATACTTTGCCCAACGTAACAGTGAGGTTGTCAATCTCACCGGCTTGCTGAAAACAAAGTATTAAACGTATCGAGTGGAAGATGGTGTTTGTTTGCAAAGAAAAGAAAGAACAATGATTGCAGTAGAATGTATTCAGATGTAAAAGAATGGACCGGGGTCCAGAGTTCACTAGTGGTGTCTCTCCAATAAGATAACTAGCATGCTGGGTGAACAAATTACAGGTGGGCAATTGACAAATAAAGATTCAATACATATCAATGATGATTACTATGAGATTTAATTAGGGCATTACGACAAAGTACATAGACCGCTATCCAGCATGCATCTATGCCTAAATAATCCACCTTCGGGTTAGCATCCACCCTCCAGTATTAAGTTGTAAACAACATATAATTGCATTAAGTATGGTGCGTAATGTAATCAACACAAATATCCTTAGACAAAGCATCGATGTTTTATCCCTAGTAGCAACAGCACATCCACAACCTTAGAACTTTCTGTCACTGTCCCAGATTAAATGGAGGCATGAACCTACTATCGAGCATAAATACTCCCTCTTGGAGTTACAAGTATCAACTTGGCCAGAGCCTCTAGTAGCAACGGAGGCATGCAAGAACATAAACAACACATATATGATAAATTGATAATCAACTTGACATAGTATTCTAGATTCATCGGATCCCACCAAATACAACATGTAGCGTTACAAATAGATGATCTTGATCATGTTAGGTAGCTCACAAGATCTAAACAATTATAGCATAAGCGGAGAAGACAACCATCTAGCTACTGCTATGGACCCATAGTCCAAGGATGAACTACTCACGCATCAATCCGGAGGCGGGCATGATGATGTAGATCCCCTCCGGTGATGATTCTCTCCGGCAGGCCGGAGGCGATCTCCTGAATCCCCGAGATGGGATTGGCGGCGGCGGTCTCGAAGGTTTTCCGTATCGTGGCTCTCGGCACGAGGGTTTCGCGACGAAGGCTTTAAGTAGGAAGGGCGGAGTCGGAAGGTCGGGCCCCACACGCTAGCGCGGGCCCCCATAGGCCGCGCCGCCCCTAGTGTGGCGGCGCCCCGTGGCCCCACTTCCTTTCCCTGTCTTCGGAAGCTTCGTGGAAAAATAGGACCCTGGGTGTTGATTTCGTCCAATTCCGAGAATATTTCCTTTGTAAGATTTATGAAACCAAAAACAACAGAAAACAGCAATTGGCACTTCGGCATCTTGTTAATAGGTTAGTGCCGGAAAATGTATAATAATGCTGTAAAGTGTGTATAAAACATGCAAGTATTGTTATAAAAGTAGCATGGAACATAAGAAATTATAGATACGTTTGAGACGTATCAAGCATCCCCAAGCTTAGTTCCTACTCGCCCTCGAGTAGGTAAACGATAACACAAATAATTTCTGAAGTGACATGCTACCAACATAACCTTGATCAACATTATTGTAAAGCATATGAGATGAATGGAGTGATCTGAAGCAAAAGATTGCTAACAAAAGATAATGACTAAACAAATGAATCATACAAGGGATATTCACTTCGGCTCATAGGAGCATTTGCTCCCATTGTGTGATCCACATTTCGAAGTGTCAAAAAATTCTAAAATTAAATTTTCCATGTACATCTACACATTTTATGTTCGTACACAACTTTTCAAAAAAAACTAAAAAATTATGTGACTTCTGTAAAAAAGATAAATTTTGATGCTATAACACGACTACGTACAGGATATTTTTTTTGTCTTTTTGTACACGCCACATAAAATGTTGTTTCTCCACCAAAACTTGTGCACTAACATAGAATGTCACCATGTACACCAAAAAAATTATGTCAGAATTTTTTGACATTTTTAAAATTGTTTTTTTAATTATTTTGTATAATGGGAGCATTTGCTCCTATGAGCCAAAATGCCACCTCCATCATATAGCAAAACTTTTCATGAATAGTACTTTCAAGACAAGCATCAACAAGACTTGCATAAGAGCTAACTCATAAGCAATAAATTCAAAGTAGAATGCATTGAAGCAACACAAAGGATGATTAAGTTTCAGCAATTGCTTTCGACTTGTAATATGTATATCTCATGGATATTTGTCAACATAGAGTAGTATAACAGGTGCAATAAGTAAACATGTAAGAATCAATGCACACAGTTAACACAAGTGTTTGCTTCTAAGATAGAAAGAAGTGGGTAAACTGACTCAACATAAAGTAAAAGAATGGCCCTTCGCAGAGGGAAGCATGGATTACTATTTTTGTGCTAGAGCTTTTGTTTTGAAAACATAGAAACAATTTTGTCAACGGTAGTAATAATTCATATGTGCTATGCATAGTACTTCCTACAAGTTGCAAGTCTCATGCATAGAGTACTAATAGTGCTCGCACCTTGTCCTAATCAGCTCGGATAACACAGATTATCATTGCATGACATATGTTTCAACCAAGTGTCACAAAGGGGTACCTCTATGCCGCCTGTACAAAGGTCTAAGGAGAAAGCACGCATTGGATTTCTCGCTTTTAATTATTCTCAACTTAGACATCCATACCGGGACAACATAGACAACATATAATGGACTCCTCTTTTAATGCTTAAGCATTCAACACAGATAATATTCTCATAAGAGATTGAGGTTGTATGTCCAAACTGAAACTTCCTCCATGATACATGGCTTTAGTTAGCGGCCCAATGTTCTTCTCTAACACATGCATACTCAAACCATTTGATCATGAAATCGCACTTACTTCAGACAAGACGAACATGCATAGCATATCACATGATATCCAACAAAGGTAAAAAGTTGATGGCGTCCCCAGAAACATGGTTACCGCTCAACAAGCAACTTATATGAACTAAGACACATAACTACATATTCATCACCACAATAGTTTTTAAGCTATTTGTCCCATGAGCTATATATTGCAAAGATAAAGGAATGAAATTTTAAAGGTAGCACTCAAGTAATTTACTTTGGAATGGCAGAAAAATACCACATAGTAGGTAGATATGGTGGACACAAATGGCATGGGTTTTGGCTCAAGGTGTTTGGATGCACGAGAAGCATTTCCTCTCAGTACAAGGCTTTGGGCTAGCAAGGTTGTTTGAAGCAAACACAAGTATGAACAGGTACAACAAAACTTACACAAGAACATATTGCAAGCATTATAAGACTCTACACTGTCTTCCTTGTTGTTCAAACACTTTACCAAAAAATATCTAGACTTAGAGAGACCAATCATGCAAACCAAATTTAACAAGCTCTACGGTAGTTCTCCATTAATAGATTAAACTACATGATGCAAGAGCTTAAACATGATCTATGAGAGCTCAAACAATTTCCCAATTGATCCAAACCATATGAAGCATTTTCTGATTCCAACCAAATAGCAATCAACGAAGCAATTCAGCTTTCGCCATGAACATTAAAGCACAACTAAGAACACAAGTGTTCCATATGAAAAAGCGGAGCGTAATATCTCCAATATAAGGATGGTGGGATCCAACTTTATTCAAACCAAAACGAAAACAAAAGCAAATAGACGCTCCAAGTAAAGAACATAAGATGTGATGGAATAAAAATATAGTTTCACTAGAAGTGACCTGATAAGTTGTCGATGAAGAAGGGGATGCCTTGGGCATCCCCAAGTTAGATGCTTTAGTCTTCTTAAAATATGCAGGGATGAACCACCGGGGCATCCCCAAGCTTAGACCTTTCACTCTTCTTGATCATATTGTATCATCCTCTTCTCTTGACCCTTGAAAACTTCCTCCACACCAAACTTCAAGCAAACTCATTAGAGGGTTAGTGCATAATCAAAAATTCATATATTCAGAGGTGACATAATCATTCTTAACACTTCTGGACATTGCACAAAGCTTCTGAAAGTTAATGGAACAAAGAAACTCATTCAACATAGCAAAAGCGGCAATGCGAAATAAAAGGCAGAATCTGTCAAAACAGAACAGTCCGTAAAGACGAATTTTGCAGGGGCACTTAACTTGCTCAAACGGAAAAACTCAAAACTAATGAAAGTTGCGTACATATCTGAGGATCATGCACGTAAATTGGCAGATTTTTTTGATTTTTTTGCAGAGAGTTCTGCGCAAATTCGTGATAGACAGCAATTCTGTTTCTGCGCAGCAATCCAAATCTAGCATCAACTTTACCATAGAGACTTTACTTGGCACAAAAACATGATAAGGAGAGGTTGCTACAGTAGTAAACAACTTCCAAGACTCAACAATACACTAGATAAATAAAAACATGGGTTATCTCCCAAGAAGTGTTTTTCTTTAACGCCTTTCAGCTAGGCGCAGAAAGTGCATATCAAGTATTATCAAGAGATGAAGCATCAACATTACCTCGGGCTTTACGCCTACCCTTCTTACTCTTTTTCTTACTCTTTGGTTTAGGGAATACATGTCGGCCTCCCGGTGTGAATTTTAGGGTGCCTTCTCCCGTATTTATGATTGCTCCCAATAGTTTCAGCAGGGATCTTCCAAGTGTGATTTGTCATGTTCCTACACATTCAATAACAAGATAATCAGTGGATACTGTTCTTCCAAGAATGGTTGTGTGCACACCGGCTATTCCCTTAGGAATTATAACAGAATTATCAATAAGAGTTATTCCTTCTCCTCCTTCAACGAGTCCCCAAAGTGTCAAAGATTCATAAATACTCTTAGGCATAAGGCAAAATTCAGACATAATATCACAATGGGCATGAAAAGTTTCACCACCAATAACAACTTTAATAGTAGGGTCCCACATTGAAGGTTCAGAGTTCACTAAAACTTGATCAAGACGGTTACGAACATAACCATAATTTTCTTTCAAGCAAGATGCACTTATCTCAAGAGTGTTTAATCTATTATAAATGCTAATAAGAGCTGAATCAAAGTTATTAGCTGAACTATGTGATGCAACCAATTTTTTTATGGCATTAAAAGCTTGATCACCGTTGCAATGAAGGAAATCTCCTCCCACTATAGCATCTAAGGCGTATCTATAGCGAATCATAAGCCCAAAATAAAAATTACTAAGGAGCAGACTTAGAGTCATTTGAGGTTCAGCTTTACGATAAGCATCAAAAATTCTAGACCAAGCATCTTTAAAACTCTCCTCATCCCCTTGTTTAAAAGTAAAGACTAATTCCTCAGGTGAAGAAGTAACAGGTAGCAACTAATTTTTTTGTGTTTTTGATATAGAGCAAGTAAACAAGACAGAAAGTAAAGTAACTAATTTTTTTGTGTTTTTAATATGAAGCAAACAAGACAGTAAATAAAATAAAGTAAAGCAAGACAAAAACAAAGTAAAGAGATTAGATGTGAAGACTCACCTTGCAGTGTGTCTTGATCTCCCCGGCAACGGCGCCAGAAATTTAGCTTGATACGCGAGCACACGTCCGTTGGGAACCCCAAGTGGAAGGTATGATGCGTATAGAAGCAAGTTTCCCTCAGTATGCAACCAAGGTTATCGAACCAGAGGAGCCAAGAAGCACGTGAAGGTTGTTGGTGGAGGAGTGTAGGCGCGCAACACCTGAAACCGGCGCCAACGTGGAACCCTGCACAACACAATCAAGATACTTTGCCCCAACGTAAGTGAGGTTGTCAATCTCACCGGCTTGCTGAAAACAAAGGATTAAACGTATCGAGTGGAAGATGGTGTTTGTTTGCAAATAACAGTAAAGAACAATGATTGCAGTAGAATGTATTCAGATGTAAAAGAATGGACCGGGGTCCACAGTTCACTAGTGGTGTCTCTCCAATAAGATAACTAGCATGATGGGTGAACAAATTACAGGTGGGAAATTGACAAATAAAGATTCAATACATATCAATGATGATTACTATGAGATTTAATCAGGCATTACGACAAAGTACATAGACCGCTATCCAGCATGCATCTATGCCTAAATAATCCACCTTCGGGTTAGCATCCGCCCCTCCAGTATTAAGTTGTAAACAACATATAATTGCATTAAGTATGGTGCGTAAATCAACACAAATATCCTTAGACAAAGCATCGATGTTTTATCCCTAGTAGCAACAGCACATCCACAACCTTAGAACTTTCTGTCACTGTCCCAGATTAAATGGAGGCATGAACCTACTATCGAGCATAAATACTCCCTCTTGGAGTTACAAGTATCAACTTGGCCAGAGCCTCTAGTAGCAACAGAGGCATGCAAGAACATAAACAACACATATATGATAGATTGATAATCAACTTGACATAGTATTCTAGATTCATCGGATCCCACCAAATACAACATGTAGCGTTACAAATAGATGATCTTGATCATGTTAGGTAGCTCACAAGATCTAAACAATTATAGCATAAGCGGAGAAGACAACCATCTAGCTACGCTATGGACCCATAGTCCAAGGATGAACTACTCACGCATCAATCCGGAGGCGGGCATGATGATGTAGAGCCCTCCGGTGATGATCCCCTCTCCGGCAGGGTGCCGGAGGCGATCTCCTGAATCCCCCGAGATGGGATTGGCGGCGGCGGCGTCTCGCAAGGTTTTCCGTATCGTGGCTCTCGCACGCAGGGTTTCGCGACGGCTTTAAGTAGGCGGGCGGAGTCGGAAGGGTCACGGGGCCCCACACGATAGGCCGCGCCGCCCTAGTGGCGGGCGCCCGTGGCCCCACTTCCTTTCCCCTCGGTCTTCGGAAGCATCGTGGAAAAATAGGACCCTGGGCGTTGATTTCGTCCATTCCGAGAATATTTCCTTTGTAGGATTTCTGAAACCAAACAGCAGAAAACAGAACGGCACTTCGGCATCTTGTTAATAGGTTAGTGCCGGAAAATGTATAATAATGATGTAAAGTGTGTATAAAACATGCAAGTATTGTTATAAAAGTAGCATGGAACATAAGAAATTATAGATACGTTTGAGACGTATCAGGGCGCCCCCCCTTGGCCGCGCCGCCATGTGGGGTCGCCACCTCGTGGCCCCTCCCCGTCTCTCCTTCGCTGTTCTGGAACAATCCGTGGAAAATAAGGTCTTGGGCTTTTGTTTTGTCCAATTCCGAGAATATTTCCTGTGTAGGATTTTTGAAACCAAAAACAGTAAAAAGGAACCGGCACTTCGGCATCTTGTTAATAGGTTAGTTCCAGAAAATGCATAAAAATGATATAAAGTGTGAACAAAACATGTAGGTATTGTCATAAAACTAGCATGGAACATCAGAAATTATAGATACATTGGAGACGTATAAAGCATCCCCAAGCTTAGTTCATACCCGCCCTCGAGTAGGTAAACAATAAAAACAATAATTTCTGAAGTGACATGCTACCAACATAATCTTGATCACTACTATTGTAAAGCATATGAGATGAACGAAGTGATTCAAAGCAATGGTATATAAATTGCTAACAAAAAGATAATGACTAAACAACTAAATCATATAGCAAAAACTTTTCATGAATAGTACTTTCAGGACAAGCATCAAAAAGTCTTGCATAAGAGTTAACTCATAAAGCAATAGATTCAAAGTAAAAGGCATTGAAGCAACACAAAGGATGATTAAGTTTCAGCAATTGCTTTCAACTTGTAACATGTATATCTCATGGATAGTTGTCAACATAAAGTAATATAACAAGTACAATAAGTAAACATGTAAGAATCAGTGCACACAGTTGACACAAGTGTTTGCTTTTAAGATAGAAAGAAGTAGGTAAACTGACTCAACATGAAGTAAAAGAAAATCCCTTCGTAGAGGGAAGCAAGGATTACTCATGTGCTAGAGCTTTTTATTTTGAAAACATGGAAACAATTTTGTCAACCGTAGTAATAATTCATATGTGTTATGCATAAAACCTCCTATAAGTTGCAAGCCTCATGCATCGAATACCAATAGTGCCCGCACCTTGTCCTAATTAGCTCGGATTTCCATGGATTATCATTGCATTACATATGTTACCAAGTGTCACAAAGGGGTACCTCTATGCCACCTGTACAAAGGTCCAAGGAGATAAATCGCATTTGATTTCTCGATTTTGATATATCTCAACTTGAGGACATCCATACCGGGACAACATAGAAAACAGATAATGGACTCCTCTTTTTAATGCTTAAAGCATTCAACAACAATAATATTCTCATAAGAGATTCTGAGGATTAATGTCCAAGCTGAAACTTCCACCATGATACATGGCTTTGGTTGGCGGCCCAATGTTCTTCTCTAACAATATGCATACTCAAACCATTTAATCATGAGAAATCTCCCTTACTTTAGACAAGACGAACATGCATAGCAACTCACATGATATTCAACAAAGTAAAAAAGTTGATGGCGTCACCAGAAATATGGTTACCGCTCAACAAGCAACTTATAAGAACTAAGATACATAGCAACATATTCATCACCACAATAGTTTTTAGGCTACTTTCCCATGAGCTATGTATTGTAAAGACAAGGAATGAAATTTTAAAGGTAGCACACAAGCAATTTACTTTGGTGGCAGAAAAATACCACATATAGGTAGTTATGGTGGACACAAATGGCATAGGTTTTGGCTCAAGGTTTTTGGATGCACGAGAAGCATTTCCTCTCAGTACAAGGCTTTGGCTAGCAAGGTTGTTTGAAGCAAACACAAGTATGAACCGATACAGCAAAAACTTACACAAGAACATATTGCAAGCATTATAAGACTCTACACTGTCACCGGCGAGCGGGGTTAAGCAACACGAAGAGCCGGAGGCTTCAAGGCGGCAGCGGGCCCTGGTCCCTCGACGTCGTCCCGCAAATGCTCGGCACACGACTGGCGGTTGCGGGCGTGCCACCCGACCTATACCTGGCCAGGAAGGTGTTGAATTGCTTCGATTAGTTCCCTGCATGGCAGACACGTAAACATTAAATACGAGCCCTATCGGCTCTCAGGTTGCCCTGTGGATCGGCTCAAAGAGCCGATCGCCCCATGGTTCATGTTGGATTTTCAATGACATGGGGATCCTGCTTGATCATAACAAAGCTAAACCAATCTACGACAGTTTAGGGTTTTCACCGTATGATCGGAACATCCTACTCGTAGTTGAGCCTAATACACTACAAGAAAAGTTGCCATGGCCGACGAAGTTGAAGTCGCGCCGTGGTTGCTGGTGTACCATGGCCGACGATTTTTGGTCCCTCCGTGGTGCATGTCAAAACTTTTTTTTCTCGTTTTTGAGGCCACCTAGCCCGACGAAAGCGGCCAAAACGTCGCATGGTGGCCCGGGACGTGGTGCATCTCGAAATCTCGGGTTCGCCGCCGAGTCAACGCAAATCCGCACCGCCGAGGGATGTAGGGCCCGATGGCAGCCTCTCTGGCATTGTTTTTTTCTAGATCGCGCCATCTCGTTCAACGTTCTCCGATCGAGCCGTTTACGATGCAGGATCATGGGTCCCGCATGTCATCCTCTATGAACAAAAATTCTTTCTATTCTTGGATTTTTTTGACCCCCTGATTTCTGGCTACTTCCTTTTTCTTTTGATCCCTTGCCGCCTTTGAAACGTTGAGACCGCTGCTGCTAAATGGGACCCGCATGTCATCCTCTATGTGCAATCAACTTTCTTTTCTTGGAGTTTTTTTGGCACCTCAAATTTGGTCACTTGCCTTTTTCTTTCGATCCCCTGCCGCCTCTCAAACGGTGATACCACTGCTGCTAAATGGGACCCGCATGTCATCCTCTATGTACTATAAAACTTTCTTTTCTTAAATTATTTTTGGCACCTCATATTTGGTCACTTACCTTTTTCTTTCGATCCCCCGCCGCCTCTCAAACGGTGATACCGCTGCTGCTAAATGGGACCCGCATGTCATCCTCTATGTACTATAAAACTTTCTTTTCTTGGATTTTTTTGGCACCTCATATTTGGTCACTTGACTTTTTCTTTCGATCCCCGCTGCCTCTCAAACGGTGATACCGTGCTAAATGGGACCCGCATGTCATCCTCTATGTACTATAAAACTTTCTTTTCTTGGATTTTTTGGCACCTCATATTTGGTCACTTGACTTTTTCTTTCGATCCCCCGCTGCCTCTCAAACGGTGATACCGCTGCTGCTAAATGGGACCCGCATGTCATCCTCTATGTACTATAAAACTTTCTTTTCTTGAATTATTTTTGGCTCCTCATATTTTTTCACTTGCCTTTTTCTTTCGATCCCCCGCCGCCTCTCAAACGGTGATACCGCTGCTGCTAAATGGGACCCGCATGTCATCCTCTATGTACTATAAAACTTTCTTTTCTTCGAGTTTTTGGCACCTCATATTTGGTCACTTGCCTTTTTCTTTCGATCCCCTGCCGCCTCTCAAACGGTGATACCGCTGATGCTAAATGGGACCCGCATGTCATCCTCTATGTACTATAAAACTTTCTTTTCCTGGATTATTTTTGGCACCTCATATTTGGTCACTTGCCTTTTCTTTCGATCCCCTGCCGCCTCTCAAACGTGATACCGCTGCTGCTAAATGGGACCCGCATGTCATCCTCTATGTACTATAAAACTTTCTTTTCTTGGATTTTTTTGGCAACTCATATTTGGTCACTTGCCTTTTTCTTTTGATCCCCTGCCGCCTCTCAAACGTTGATACCGCTGCTGCTAAATGGGACCCGCATGTCATCCTCTATGTACTATAAAACTTCCTTTTCTTGGATTATTTTTGGCTCCTGATATTTGGTCACTTGCCTTTTTTCTTTCGATCCCCTGCCGCTCAAACGGTGATACCGCTGCTAAATGGGACCCGCATGTCATCCTCTATGTACTATAAAACTTTCTTTTCTTGGATTTTTTTTAACTCATATTTGGTCACTTGCCTTTTTCTTTGATCCCCGCCGCTCTCAAACGTTGATACACTGCTGCTAAATGGGACCCGCATGTCATCCTCTATGTACTATAAAACTTCCTTTTCTTGGATTATTTTTGGCCCGATATTTGGTCACTTGCCTTTTTTCTTTCGATCCCCCTGCTCTCAACGGTGAATACTGGCTAAATGGGACCCGCATGTCATCCTCTATGTACTATAAAACTTTCTTTTCTTGTATTTTTTGGCACCTCATATTTGGTCACTTGCCTTTTTCTTTCGATCCCCTGTCGCCTCTCAAACGGTGATACCGCTGCTGCTAAATGGGACCCGCATGTCATCCTCTATGTACTATAAAACTTTCTTTTCTTGAATTATTTTTGGCACCTCATATTTGGTCACTTGCGTTTTTTTCTTTCGATCTCATGCCACGTTTGAAACTTTGAGGAACCTGCTGGCTCATGGGACCCGCATGTCATCCTCTATGTGCTATAAAAGTTTATTTTCTATGGTTTTTTTCACTCTCTGATTTTTGTCTATTTCCTTTTTCTTTTGATGCCCTGCCGCCTTGGAAACGTTGAGTAAGCTGCTTACTCATGGGACCCGCATGTCATCCTATATGTACAATCAAGTTTCCTTGAATTATTTTTGGCTCCTGATATTTCGTCACTTGCCTTTTTCTTTCGATCTCATGCCACGTTTGAAACATTGAGGAACCTGCTGGCTCATGGGACCCGCATGTCATCCTCTATGTGCTATAAAAGTTTATTTTCTTGGAGTTATTTTTGACCCCTAATTTCTGGCTATTTGCCTTTTTTTCTTTTGATCCTGCCCCCTTTGAAACGATTAGGACGCTGTTGGCAGGTCGGTCCCATATGTCATCCTCTATGAACAATACAAGTTTCCTTTGGTGGATTTATTTTTTACCCCTAATTAATTTCTGGCTATTTCCTTTTTTTCTTTGATCCCCTGCCGCCTTGGAAATGTTGAGGATGCTGCTGCCTCATCGGTCCCGCATGTCATCCTCTCAGAACGATAAATTTTTTCTTTTCTTGGATTTTTTTACCAACTGATTTTTGGTTTTTTTTATTTTCGATCCCCTGCCGCCTTTGAAACGTTGACGACGCCGCTGGCTCATGGGTCCCTGATGTCAGCCTCCCGTACAAGAAACATGTGATATCTTGATTATTTTGCAGACAAAAACTGTATTTCGCTCCGAGCTATTGCAAACGGATAAATTAAATCTTTATTTTTACAACATATATCTTGAATCTCCTTGTTTTTTTGTTTTGGCGAAGCATAGGACTTTCCTGTTTTTTTTTTGAGAAAAATCCGAACTATCATGTTCTGGAGTGGGCTGAAATTGTACGAGTCAAAAGGCCCAGAAGGATAGTTCGAAGGCCAGATGTCCAGATGCAGCCCAATTGAAATCTTTCTTTTCTTGGATTTTTTCACCTCCTGATTTCGGCTACTTCATTTTTCTTTGGTCCGTGCCGCCTTGGAAACGTTTAGACCGCTGCTCAAAATGGGACCCGCATGTCATCCTCTATGTACAATAAAGTTTCTTTTCTTGGATTATTTTTGGCTCCTGATATTTGGTCACTTGCCTTTTTCTTTCGATCTCATGCCACGTTTGAAACGTTGAGGAATCTGCTCATGGGACCCGCATGTCATCCTCATGTACAATAAAAGTTTGATTTCTTGGATTTTTTTTCACCCTCCGATTTTTGGCTATTTCCTTTTTCTTTTGATCCCCTGCCGCCTTTGAAACGTTTACTAAGCTGCTGGCTCATAGGTCCCACATGTCACCGTATGAACGATAAAGCTTTCCTTTCTTGGAGTTTTTTTGACCCCCTAATTTCTGGCTACTTTCTTTTTCTTTTGATCTCAAGCCGCATTTGAAACGTTGGGACCTGCTGCAAAATGGGACCCGCATGTCATCCTCTATGTACAATAAAGTTTCTTTTCTTGGATTATTTTTGGCTCCTGATATTTGGTCACTTGCCTTTTTCTTTCGATCCCATGCCACGTTTGAAACGTTGAGGAACCCTGGCTCATGGGACCCGCATGTCATCCTCTATGTACTACAAAAGTTTATTTTCTTGGGTTTTTTTCACTCTCTGATTTTTGGCTATTTCCTTTTCTTTTGATCCCCGCCGCCTTGGAAACATTGAGTAAGCTGCAAACTCGTGGGACCCGCATGTCATCCTCTATGTACAATCAATTTTCTTTTCTTGGAGTTTTTTTACCCCTTAATTTTGGCTACTTTCTTTTTCTTTTGATCTCAAACCGCATTTGAAACGTTGGGACAGCATGTCATCCTCTATGTACAATCAAAGTTTCTTTTTTTGGATTATTTTTCACCCTCTGATTTTTAGTCACTTGCCTTTTTCTTTCGATCTCATGCCGCCCTTGAAAACGTTGAGGAACCTGCTGGCCCATGGGACCCACATGTCATCCTCTATGTACTATAAAAGTTTCTTTTCTTTGATTTTTTTCACCCTCTGATCTTTGGCTATTTCCTTTTTCTTTTCATCCCCTGCCGCCTTGGAAACGTTAGTAAGCTGCTGACTGGTGGGACCCGCATGTCATCCTCTATGTACAATCAAGTCTCTTTTCTTGGATTTTTTTTACCCCCTTATTTTTGGTCACTTGCCTTTTTCTTTCGATCTCATGCAGCCTCTGAAACGTTGAGAAGCTGCTGGCTCATGGGACCCACATGTCATCCTCGATACTATAAAAGTTTCTTTTCTTGGATTTTTTCACCCTCTTATTTTTGGCTGTTTCCTTTTTCTTTTGATCCCCTGCCGCCTTGGAAACATTGATTAAGCTGCTGACACAAGGGGCCCGCATGTCATCCTCTATGTACAATCAACTTGCAAGATCTTGGGGCGGAAGAGCTTGTATAAGTGGGACCCATATGTCATCCTCTATGTACAATAAAAGTTTCTTTTTCTTGGATTATTTTTTGCTCCTGGTATTTGGTCTCTTTCCTTTTTCTTTCGATCTCATGCCGCCTCTGAAACGTTGAGTAAGGTGCTGGGTCATGGGACCCGCATGCCATCCTCTATGTACAATCAACTTTCTTTTCTGGGAGTTTTTTTACCCCTAATTTCTGGCTACTCTTTTTCTTTTGATCTCAAGCCGCATTTGAAACGTTGACACCGCTGCTGCAAAATGGGACCCGCATGTCATCTTTTATGTACAATAAAGTTTCTTTTCTTGGATTATTTTTGGCTCCTGATATTTGGTCACTTGTCTTTTTCTTTCGATCTCATGCCCCCTTTGAAACGTTGAGGAAGCTGCTAGCGCATGGGTCCCGCATGTCATACTCTATGAACAATAAAAGTTTCCTTCCTTGGAGTTATTGTTTACCGCTAATTTCTGGCTACTTCCTTTTTTCTTTTGATCCCCTGCCGCCTTGGAAACGTTGAGTAAGCTGCTGACACAAGGGGCCCGCATGTCATCCTCTATGTACAATCAACTTGCAAGATCTTGGAGCGAAAGAGCTTGTATAAGTGGGACCCATATGTCATCATCTATGTACAATAAAAGTTTCTTTTCTTGGATTATTTTTTGCTCCTGATATTTGGTCACTTTCCTTTTTCTTTCTATCTCATGCCGCCACTGAAACGTTGAGTAAGGTGCTGGCTCATGGGACTGTACAATAAAGTTTCATTTCTTAGATTTTTTTACCCACTGATTTTTGCTAACTTGCCTTTTTCTTTTCGATCATATGCCGCCTTTGAAATTGAGGTCGCCGCTGGCTCATGGGTCCCACAAGTCAGCCTCTATGAACAATAAACCTTTCCTTTGTTGTATTTATTTTTTACCCCTAATTTCTGGCTATTTGCCTTTTTCTTTTGATCCCCTGCGGCCTTTGAAACGACGCTGCTGGCAGGTCGGTCCCACATGTCATCCTCTATGAAGAATAAAAGTTTCCTTTTTGGATTTATTTTTGACCCCTAATTTCTGGCTATTTGCCTTTTTCTTCTGATCCCTGCCGACTTCGAAATGATGAGGATGCAGCTGGCAGATCGGTCCCACATGTCAGCCTCTATGAACTATAAATGTTTCCTTTGTAGGATTTATTTTTTACCCCTATTTTCGGGCTACTTGCCTTTTTCTTTGAAACGTTGAGGACGGTACTGTCTCATGGGTCCCACATGGCATCCTCTCTGAACGATAAACCTTCATTTCTTGTTAACGACAGGTTTATCAGTATTATTTTCGCAGACTAATACAAGCTCTTTGGCTCCAAGATCTTGCAAGTTGATAGATTAAATCAAGGAATTATTAGGATATGTTTTAAATTTCAAATCCACTTTATGAATTTTTAAAAATACCGTTATCCATGTGGGTATGGAGCGATCAAGGATTTTCATATTGGGCATGAGCAGTTTCAAAAATTGGAACCCTATAATTCAAAATAAATAAAAACAACTTTTATGTAGAATCTCCGTGTATTTTTTTTTGCCAATCATAGGATCTGTGTTTCATTAGAAAAGGGCCGAAATTGCATGAGCAGAAAGGCCCATTTGCAGTTATTGGGCTTCGACGGCCGGAGCAAGTAGACCGATAACAATTACCATGTAGATGTTCCTTGGCAACCCAAAAGTGAAATATTGGGCCCAACAGGGGAAGGTTGAACAGTACTTTTTCTATTGGGAAGGTGGTACATGGGGTTATCCTGACAAAAAAAATGGAACATGGGTTACTGAAGGTTGCCCATTTGTGCCTAATATGTTTGTCAGCAGGAGCTTTACCTTCCGCCGCCGCCGCTCCGCTTCCGCCGCCGCCGCCATGCCTCGTCGCGGGTCGAGCTACCGGTACGGCGGCGTCTCGAGCTCGGGGTACCGCAGCGTCCGCGCGCGCCCCAAATTAAGGTACTTCCTCCTCGGGACGGCACCTACGATAGGCTCGGCTGGCCTTGGGGCATTTACCCCTAGCCTCTTCCATGCTCAAGTTTTTGAAATGTTTCTGGCTCTGTTCAACACTGGATCAAATTTGTCAACATGACCATTCTTATGGAGTAGCAACGAGTTGAATCTCTCAAAACTCTTTAAGTTCTGCAATATAACGACTAATTGGTACTACCTTATACAAAATGATTACATATCCTTATTTTGGAAGCAAGCAATCACACACTTATAGTTTGCTAGTCAGCTGCACGTAACGTTAAAAATCGGCAATTATAATGAATAAACCTGTAATTTTCACTTAAAATGCATTAAGGAGCATCAAATTTGACAAATCAAACCATGTCGTACTGAAAATTGACATGTCTTTCTCATGCAGAAATGTAAAATTATCCATGCATGTGCGTTTATACAGGTTAAGTTTTGCACGTATTATTTTTTGTAACTTTTCTGACTACCTTCAAAGCTCCAATCCTTCTTCATCATCTTTGTTGTACCGCACTGATGCAAGTGAATGCGAGCTGCTCGCCAGACGCGACTTCGTGTCCGATATGTGTACTATGCCTTCTCCATCTAGTGCTAGTTACGCCTCTGTGCTAATTAATTCAGCACAAACCTCTGTCATTGCAGCTGTGACTCACCTCGACCATTGGAGCCCAATCACAATAGCGAGCTCAGTCTCAACCAGAGAGGCATGTGTCTCATGGTTAGCTATCTACAACTTGCTGTCTTACTAAAACCGTGCCTATCATATAGAGATCACCTCGCTGGTGTAGCAATGGCTGCAAGTAGCTGCTAGCATGAGCGAAGGGGATAAGGAAGAAAAGATTAAAAAAATGGGGTGGGGCCAACAAGCAGGAAAGCTATCTACTAGCTTTATGGATGTTTCTGGAATTGGGTAGAAAATAGTAGATGACACTGTAGCAGCGAATCCCAGAGACCAAGGCCGTTGGATGATGTCTAATGAACGGCAGAACAAAATCGGCGAAATTAGCTTGAATTTTGATAATAAATCTTGGGCATTTTCCCTCGAACATGATTTATCAACTTTGGGTAGTCTCTGGACTAGTCTCCCTCGTCCACCAATTATTATCATACTACTGCGGAAAGTTGAGGGCAGTCCCTAGTCCCGAGCACTTCGCCCACTTCCCCTGGCCTCATCCCAGAGATCTCACACCAACCACCTCACCGTCGACTAGCCGCCAGTCTACAGCCCTCCGAAGAATCCCCAATGGCGGCGACGCCCCTACTAGAGCGCTCCTCACGCGAGCGCATCATCGAGTCTGGCCCACATGTCTTCCGTGCCTGCCGTGTGTCGGCAAGCACGACCGACTTCTCCGTCGGCGAGCCGCCGGCCGTGGGCGAGGGCGAGGCGTCCCCGTACACTATGACAGTGCACATCTTCTTCTCGAGGACGTACGAGCTCAGGAGGATGGCCGGCCCCCTCCCTGCCCCACTGGATGAGGACGATATCACCACTACACCCTGCGAAGAGGTGGTGCTGGATCTTGGCTTGCCTCCGAGGAAGCTGCGTAGTGGGGGCAATGTCGTGCGAACTATGCGCGAGATTCTTGCCCGTGTATGGCTGCTCAAGAACCTGAACCTCACGGAGGAGGAGTGGGACATCATCATGCCTTACGATGTTATGCACCTGATGTGGCAGCAGGCGTGTCGTCGGCTCGGTGGCCTCCACTTCGACCTCACCCTTAGGGTGGACCACCGGCTCATCGTCAACTTGCCGGCGCTGCAGGACAGTTGGGTCCTAGTTGCGCCGGAGGACGGCCACTGCAGCATATGCATGCTGGGGCTGTCGCAGCGCACAACGGTGCGTCTCCGGGGATGCAAACACCCGTTCCATAGGAAGTGCATCTTCTCCTGGTTTGTAACGAACGCCAGCTGCCCTATCTGCCGCGATAAAGTGCTGACCCATCTTATTTTCGATTTGTAGCATAGTATGAATAAAAACCCTGTATGATAGGGATGCCATGCCAACTTGAATCCTATGTCAAGAGAAATTCTATTTGATTGTGGTTATAAGATATTCTGCATTAGTTTGATCTATTATCATTCTATTTTCCTATGGGATATGACCCTATGAATCAAACAGCATGGGATTACTTCCACACAATTAAGTTTGACCAACTTTTAGTAGGACAACAAACATAAATAATTAGTCATCATGGGATTACAATCCAACAGATAATTGTCTTCAGGACTCATACATTTTCCAAATAGAAAAATCAAAACAAATCATGGTTCTTCATCTCACAGCATGATACAGAGACAAGAGTCTCATCATCATCATCATCATCATCATCATCATCATCACCTCCGTCTTCATTCTGATATTCGTGCATGGTCTCATCCTGCTCGTCCTGTCCATTCTCCTCCTGAGATTCACCAGGTAGCTTCAGTTTATCCATCTCTTTGTCGACTATGCTAACCTCAACAGTGAAATCTACTTCTCCATCATGTGCAGGGATACCTGTATCCAACGAGGTTTCATCAATGTCAGCAACTTTAGTTTGCATACAACCAGCGAAATCATCTTGCTGGGCACCAATTATTGGATCCGCATTCTCATCCAAATCATATATGTTCCTTGCCACAAACTTTTGCACATACTGCCATCCTTTTCTAGATCTGTCTTCCAAGAAAAGTACCTTGGCCGCTTGAGGTACCAAAATATAAGGATCATCCTTGTACCACTGAGCAGTAGTATTGACTGATATGAAATACCCATCATTTCTGGCACCTTTGCCCTTGTTTGGATCTTGGTTGTACCAATAACACTTAAATAGAACCACAGATCGGACAGTAACCTTATCACTATAGAACAACTGAATAACCTCTTCTATGTGACCATAATGGTCAAATGACTCTGATCTCTTTTTTCTGGTTGTCAAGTGATCTCCACTGGTTGTGATGCCACTATTTCGTGTCTTCAAATGTTGTTCACGCTCATAGGAGCTGTAATGGACACCATTGGCATTGCAAGCTGCAGCTACCAACACCCTCTTATCTGGACCACGTGATAGGACAAGGAGATCAGCACTAACAGCGCCTGGATTCTCCGCATGGAGTTTCGAGATCTACGATTACAAAATAGACAAGAGGTCATCTCATGTGAAAACACATAGACAAGTCAGAGTGCAATTGAACATCTTACATATTTCTCAAACCAGTCCTGAAACCCACTCCCACGTGCCGATAGCTTTCCATTCGTTTCCATGTACAACCTGCAAAACATAGCCAAGTCAGCTGAATATATTTCATTTTGATACAAGTTCATAGTATATGCGAGGAACTGAGTAGTTCGTGTGCATAGTACTCACTTAACATATTCATCAGCCTCTGTAGCATTATTCAGCACATACCAAGACAGCTGTTCAAATTCAGACTGCTCTAATGTTTTTTCGGTCCTCTTTCCTATTAGCTCAACACCATGATTAAAAACAGATCCTCCAACTTCCAAAATTCTGCGACCCCGATTGAATCTGGTCTCAATATTGTTATCACCAGAATTTGACCAAGTCAGAGGTGGGCCGCGATTAAGACAAGCTTGAAGATATATGCGTGGAGACACATAGAGAATCGGCCTTGTGTATCAAGTTGGGCTAGTTAGCCCATGTATCTTTGTATAATAGGTTACGTAAAAGTTAGAATCTATCTCGTGCACGGTTTGGTGCACGTCCACATTAGAAAGTCCGCTGGACTATAAATATGTACCTAGGGTTTATGGAATAAACAACAACCAACGTTCAACACAAACCAATCTCGGCGCATCGCCAACTCCTTCGTCTCGAGGGTTCCTCCGGTAAGCATCATGCTGCCTAGATCGCATCTCGCGATCTAGGCAGCACAAGCCTGCCTAGTTGTTCATGCGTTGCTCGTACTGAAGCGTTTTTGATGGCGAGCAACGTAGTTATCGTAGACGCGTTAGGGTTAGCATCGTTCTTAGCATCATATGCTCGCGTAGTGCAACCCTTGCGCGTCTAGCCGTCCTTGTGCCTCATCATGGGTGCAGGGGCGGCACCCCGCTTGATCTTTGTTTAGTAGATCTGATCCGTTATGGTCGATCCTTGATTCATCAAGGATTAGTTTAATATCTGCAATAGTTAGGCCTTACAAAGGGTTGGAGGATCCAGCGGCATGCAGGGTGTAGTTTGCTGCCCCTAGACAGGACGTTCCGAGGATCAACCTAGTGTTGGTTTTTAGGCCTTGTCTAGGGCTGGCTTACGTTTACCGTGCGTGAGCGCGAGGCCCAATCGTGAGTAGGATGATCCGATTATGCGGTGAAAACCCTAGATCGTCGTGGATCTCATACGCTTTATATTGATCAAGCAGGACCACCATATATTCGGCCACCTTGGACGAATCATGGGTGAATCGGCTCCCTGAGCCGATTCACAGGACAACCTGAGAGCCGATCGAGGCTCGTATTTAACGTGTACGTGTGTGCCCTGCAGGAAACTAAGCGAGGCATCATCCACACCTTCCTGACCAGGTATAGGTCAGGTGGCACGCCCTTGCGACCAGCATCGGCGCGCGACCAGGAGGCTTTGCGGGCCGTCGCTCTGAGGGACTGGGGCCAGCCGCAGCCCTAGTCATTCCCGGCTCTACGGTGTTGGCCAGTCGCTGCCCGCCGGTGGGTTTCTGACGTCAACACATTCTGGCACGCCCGGTGGGACAATCTTCAACGACAATCTTCAACAACCACCTCGCCATCCACATCAGAGATGGCGGAAGAAACTCCGGTCACCTACGAGGAGCTCACTGGCGAGCTCAAGAAGAAGTACGACGAGGTCAAGTCTGCCCTCGAAACCGACCTAATCGGCTCTTCCCACTACACCCGCTCCCCTGGCATCGGCACCAACGTGGTGGAGCTGGGGTACCACCCCGGTGAGGGTAGTGATGACGGCGGCTGCTCCCACAGCAAGGGTGAGGAAGGAGCCGATCCCGGCGGTCGGACCATACCACGCGCACCACCAGCTCTCCCAGTATTCGGCGTCGACCTCTCAGGTGACGGGAAGCTAGGATTCGGGTTCACATCGGCTGACGAGCTAGAGGAAGTCGACATTGGCCCCGGGGATAAGCCGCGGCCAACTTTTATCAGCAGGAAGTTAGACCCGCAGCTCAGGGGTCAGATGATTGCTCTCTTGAAAGAGTACCCAGATTGCTTCGCATGGGACTACACGGAGATGCCTGGGCTGGACAGGAGCATCATCGAGCATCGACTCCCCCTGAAGAAAGGATTCCGGCCCTTCCAGCAACGAGCACGACAAATGAAGGCCGAAATCCTAGAAGAGGTCAAGAAAGAGATCGAGAAGATGTTGGCTGCCGGATTTATCAGACCATGCAGGTACGCGGAATGGATATCCAGTATCGTTCCAGTGGAAAAGAAGGACGGCCGGTGGCGGGTGGCTATCGATTTCCGCGACCTTAACAGAGCTACGCCAAAAGATGAATACCCGATGCCTGTGGCGGAGACGCTGATCAATGCAGCTGCTGGTCATAAGGTTTTAAGCTTCATGGATGGCAACGCCGGCTACAACCAGATCTTCATGGCCCCAGAAGACATTCACAAAACTGCATTCAGAGTACCAGGAGCAGTAGGCTTATTTGAATACGTGGTCATGACCTTTGGATTGAAGAATGCCGGCGCAACATACCAAAGAGCCATGAATTACATATTCCACGATCTGATCGGCAAGCTGGTGGAGATCTACATCGATGACGTGGTAGTCAAATCTGTGTCCATGGAGGGACACTTGGAAGATTTACGACACGTACTAGACCGAACTCGAAAGTTCGGACTGAGAATGAACCCAAAGAAGTGTGCCTTTGGGGTGACGGCCGGCCAGTTTTTAGGATTTTTGGTCCATGAGCGAGGAATTGAGATCGGCCTGAAGAGTCAGGAGGCGGTGCGTACCATGCAGCCGCCCACCACGAAGAAGGAACTACAACGTCTTATCGGCAAGATCAACTTCGTTCGCCGATTCATCTCTAACCTGTCAGGACGGATCGAGCCGTTCATGGGTTTAGTAAAAACTAAGTCCGATGACGAATTTCACTGGGGGGCAGAACAGCAGCAGGCGTTCGATGACATCAAACGGTATCTGACGACACCGCCCGTGCTGGTGCCGCCCCAACAAGACAGGCCGTTCTACATTTACCTGTCAGTAGCCGACACATCCATCGCCTCGGTGGTGGTGCAACTTTACGAGGGCGTCGAGAGGGTCGTCTTCTACCTCAGCAGAAGGATGTTGGATGCAGAGACAAGATACCCTGAGGTGGAGAAACTGTGCCTCTGTCTGGTCTTCACCTGTACCAAGCTGCACCATATCCTCTTGACCGCAGAGATCTTCGTCATATGCAAGTCCGACGTTGTCAAGCACATGCTGTCGGCCCCCGTGTTGAAGGGGCGATTGGGTAAATGGATGCTTGCATTGTCAGAGTTCGACCTTCGGTATCAGCCTGCGAAAGCAGTCAAAGGACAAGCGTTAGCCGATCTCATAGCCGAGCGAATCAATACCAATATAGCAGCACTATCCATACGTGCGTGGGCTATGTTCTTCGATGGATCGGCTTGCGACGGTGGTTGCGGCATCGGCATTCTGCTCGTATCGCCTAGGGGGGTGGAGTACTCCTTCTCCATCAGGCTGTCGACTCCCTGCACCAACAATGTGGCGGAGTATGAAGCGATACGAAAGGGGATGGAGTTGCTACTAGAAGCTGGAGCGGAAGCAGTAGAGCTTTTTGGAGACTCCAAGTTGGTGATTAACCAGCTCACGGATGAATATAAGTGCGAAAGTGAATCGCTTTTCCCACACTGGATGGAATGCCGTGAGCTAATGACACAGTTTAGATACATCAACTTCAATTGGGTCCCGAGATCCCAGAATACCGAGGCCAACAATCTCGCGCAAATGGCGTCAGGCTACATAGAGACCCCTGAAGGGTCAGAAGTCCAGGTCCAATTCCTGGAACAAGATGATTGGAGAGCCGAAATCTTCAAATATTTAAAAGATTCGGCTCGGGGGGCACCTAAGCGGATAAGATACAAAGCCATGAAGTATGTCCTCATAGGAGACGACATGTTCTACAGGACGTTGGAAGGGTTACTACTCAAGTGCCTAGGACCAACTGAGTCTAATCGGCTCTTACATGACGTGCATGAAGGCGCTTGCGGGACTCATCAGTCGGCTCACAAGATGAAGTGGCTGATCAGACGCTCAGGGTTCTATTGGCCCACCATGCTTGAGGATTGCTTCAATTACTATAAGGGGTGCCAGGCATGCCAGATGTTCGGGAAGATTCAGATGGTACCAGCATCGGCAATGAATCCGATCGTCAAACCTTGGCCATTCCGAGGATGGGGCATGGACATGATCGGGAAAATCCATCCGGCTTCGAGCAAGAAGCACGAATTTATCTTGGCCATCACAGATTACTTCACCAAGTGGGTGGAGGCCGTCCCTATGAAGAAGGTAAAATCAGAAGATGTGATCAAGTTCGTGAAAGAACACGTGATTCATAGGTTCGGGATTCCCCAAACTATCACGACCGATGGAGGCTCGGTCTTTGTGTCTAAAGAGTTCAGGGGATTTTGCGATGACATGGGGATTAAGCTGATCCGATCATCTCCGTATTATGCCCAGGCGAACGGGCAAGCTGAGGCGTCCAATCAGAGTTTGATCAAGCTGATCAAGAGAAAGATTGAAGAAAACCCGAGGGATTGGCATGAGAAGTTATCAGAGGCGTTATGGGCCTACCGCATGTCATGCCATGGAGCTATAAAAACTTCGCCGTACCAGCTTGTTTATGGGCAAGAGGCCGTATTACCTTGGGAGATTACGGCTGGGTCTAGACGTGTCACGTTTCAGGACGACCTGACGGCAGACGAATATGCGACTTTGATGAGTGACACCATTGAGGACGCAACAGAGCTGAGGCTTTGGTCGTTGGAAAAGATCAAGGAAAACAAGGCCCGGGTAGCTCGAGCCTACAATAAGAAGGTTAGGCCAAAGGAGTTTCAGGTTGGTGACCTGGTATGGGAAGCTGTGTTGCCGTTAGGAACCAGGGACAAGGCATATGGCAAGTGGTCTCCTAATTGGCACGGTCCGTATAAAGTCATCCAGGCCTTGAAAGGTAATGCATACATGTTGGAAGAATTGGACGGACAGAAGTTCCCAGTGGCCGTAAATGGTCAACACCTCAAGAAATATTTCCCAAGCATGTGGGATGATAGGTACTAAAATAGGGAGGCCGATTAGAGTCGGCCAGCAAAAGGGGACGATCCAAAGTGTGGGGCCGATACAATCCGTAAAAAAAAACACAAAAGCCGATGTCGCCGCCATCGACTCTAGAACAATTATGGTGTTCAGTTTGGCCTCACGAGTGCCCTGGAACACGTCCTTGTTGGTGTCCTCGCCTTGACTAAGGCTCGGGGGGCAGTTAATCTAGTGGATGCTCGGTATTTTCAAGAGCCGATTGGAGTTGCTCGGATTTAGCCGATGAACAATTATCGGCTATGGAATTGCAAAAGTCCATGGTCAGGGAAAGAATGATAATCCGGTTCGTTTGCTATCGGCCCTGGTGTGGCGAGCAGGAAGATGGAGATTGAATTAATGAAAGAAAAATTGAACGAACGATTCTTGTTAATTCAAAGATACGGCTTTACAAGAAGAGCCGAGGGCTCCCAAAAGAGGGATCTAGTGCCTAGTGCACTACTATTCCTACTCTACCAGTCGTCGCCGTCTTCATCGTCGCCGTCATCGTCGGCGCTGCTCCCCGGAAGCTCCTCGCCATCGCTATCCCAGCTGTCGGCTGGAGCTTCCTCTTCCTCCTCGTCATCATCATCATCCTCGCTGTCCGCCCAGGTGCGGAGGCGCTTCGTTGGAGGATATCCCGCGGAGGAGGAATCATCTTCCTCCTCCTCATCCTCCTCTTCCTCGTCGTCCTCGTCGTCCTCGCTGTCCGCCCACATGCGGGAGCGCTTCTTCAGAGGGAGCTTGGTGGAGGGAGGGACTTCAGTCCCTTCCGCTCTTTCTTCTTTCTTCTCCTTGTCGGATGGAATGGGATTTGCCCCGGGACGGGGATCGTCCCCTTTCTTGTTCTTCGGCGCCGATTGGATGGAGAGGCTGGAAGCGGAGGAGGAAGAGGAAGACATTGCCACGGAAGAAGAGGGTTTTTTGGTGTTAACCGCTAGAACGGAGGAAGGGGATGAAGAGGACTGGTCAGTTGGCGTGATTAAATAATGAGGAGCCTAGTGGAGTTTCAATGCCATTGCAGTTTCCGAGGAAGTGGTGCTGAAGCTGTCAAATCTCACAGAGGAGTGGGGAAGACAAGGCGTCATGATGACGGTTGCTGCAGCAGTTCTGCCACGACATGACCCGACGAAAGAAAGCATAATGATTTTGGAAATGTCATTTCCAAAACCAGGGGGCATGTGTTATCACCAGAATTTGACCAGAGGTGGGCCGCGATTAAGACAAGCTTGAAGATATATGCGTGGAGACACATAGAGAATCGGCCTTGTGTATCAAGTTGGGCTAGTTAGCCCATGTATCTTTGTATAATAGGTTACGTAAAAGTTAGAATCTATCTCGTGCACGGTTTGGTGCACGTCCACATTAGAAAGTCCGCTGGACTATAAATATGTACCTAGGGTTTATGGAATAAACAACAACCAACGTTCAACACAAACCAATCTCGGCGCATCGCCAACTCCTTCGTCTCGAGGGTTCCTCCGGTAAGCATCATGCTGCCTAGATCGCATCTCGCGATCTAGGCAGCACAAGCCTGCCTAGTTGTTCATGCGTTGCTCGTACTGAAGCGTTTTTGATGGCGAGCAACGTAGTTATCGTAGACGCGTTAGGGTTAGCATCGTTCTTAGCATCATATGCTCGCGTAGTGCAACCCTTGCGCGTCTAGCCGTCCTTGTGCCTCATCATGGGTGCAGGGGCGGCACCCCGCTTGATCTTTGTTTAGTAGATCTGATCCGTTATGGTCGATCCTTGATTCATCAAGGATTAGTTTAATATCTGCAATAGTTAGGCCTTACAAAGGGTTGGAGGATCCAGCGGCATGCAGGGTGTAGTTTGCTGCCCCTAGACAGGACGTTCCGAGGATCAACCTAGTGTTGGTTTTTAGGCCTTGTCTAGGGCTGGCTTACGTTTACCGTGCGTGAGCGCGAGGCCCAATCGTGAGTAGGATGATCCGATTATGCGGTGAAAACCCTAGATCGTCGTGGATCTCATACGCTTTATATTGATCAAGCAGGACCACCATATATTCGGCCACCTTGGACGAATCATGGGTGAATCGGCTCCCTGAGCCGATTCACAGGACAACCTGAGAGCCGATCGAGGCTCGTATTTAACGTGTACGTGTGTGCCCTGCAGGAAACTAAGCGAGGCATCATCCACACCTTCCTGACCAGGTATAGGTCAGGTGGCACGCCCTTGCGACCCAGCATCGGCGCGCGACCAGGAGGCTTTGCGGTCCGAGGGACTGGGGCCAGCCGCAGCCCTAGTCATTCCCAACTCCACCGTGTTCTGCGACCCCGGTTGAATCTGGTCTCAATATCAGGAATATATCTTGAGGCAAATGTATATGCTTCAGCAGCAATATACGCCACTGCAATGCAAGCCTCCGGTCTAGCTTTGTTCCTAACTGTATTCTTGAAAGTGCACAGTCGACGTTCTATAGGGTACATCCATCCATACTGTACCGGACCTCTTAAAAGTGCCTCATCAGGTAGATGAACAGCCAAATGCACCATCACATCAAAGAAGGCTGGAGGATATATCAGCTCCAGCTTGCACAGGATTACTGCTATGTCCACCTTAAGACGTTCTACAACAGCTCTGCTTAGAGTTTTACTACATATTTCCCTAAAGAACCTTCCCAACTCTGCAATCACGTTGTACATATTTGGCTTCACTAAATCTTTAATGCCAATAGCTAAAAGCCTTTGCAGCAGGATGTGACAATCGTGAGTTTTCAACCCTTGGAGCTTGTTTCCTTCAGCATTGAGACAATTTGCAATGTTGGAAGCAAATCCGAACGGGAACATCACACCTCGGAGGTACTCACAAAATAATCTCCTTTTAGGCATCGGCAATGTGAATTCCGCGCCTCGAAATTTATAATGTTTTTCCTTGCCTTTGTTCACTTTGTCATTACGATCCAGTTGCAAGTGCCTGTTAACATTCAATGTTGCACAATCAATCCTAGCATTTGAGCTATCTTTTGTCTTGGATGGAATGTTGAGTAATGTGCCGACAATGCTGTCACATATATTCTTCTCCATGTGCATGATATCAATATTATGCCGAAGCTTCTTACCAGCCCAATACGGCAAGTCCCAAAGAGTGGTCCTGCGCTTATAAAATATTCTCGGTCTATCATTTTCCATTTCCTTCCTCTTGGTACATGCTGCTATTTCACCTCCCATCTTCCTTTTGGTAGCTGCTAGACTCAGTTCATCTCCTCTCTTCTTCCTTTTTCTATCTGCTACTACTGCTGCTGCATCTTCTGTATTCTTCTCTGCTGTACCTGCTGTGGCGGCTGGTGGTTTTCCTGGTTTAACATTTCTGACCGCTTCTAGGTGCGCCTCCAACTCGTGACTCTTAAAGTGCTGCGGTTTAGTCTTTTTACAGGCCTGATCACCAATAAATTGCAATTTTTTTCTATTTTTTCGGAAACTGTGATCTAATGGAAGGAAACGGCGATGGCCCATATAGCATATCTTGTTTATTATCCTCACTGCCAGCTGATCAGTATCACAGTGAACACATGCATTATAACCTGATGTTACTCTGCCTGACATAGTGCCCAAAGCTGGATAATCATGGGTGCAATACAGTACAGCAGCACGTAATAGAAAATTTTGTTCTTTAGGTTGACACACATCCCGTGTAGGGACACCCTCCCATAATGTTTGCAAGTCTCTAATAAGAGGCTGCATGAACACATCAAAATCCTTCCCAGGAGATTTGGGACCTGGGATGAGTAAGGCCATCATACAGTTCGACTGATCGGTGCATGTCCAGGGAGCCTGGTTGTAAGGTGTAACTAGTACTGGCCACATGCTATACGAGTTGCTCATGTTGCCAAATGGGTTGAATCCATCTGTAGCAAGGCCAAGTCTCAGGTTCCTTGGATCTGCAGCAAAATCTGGATGATCCAGGTCGAATTGCTTCCATTCATCGCCATCAGCAGGATGCCTCAGTAAATCAGGGTCGGGCGTGAGAATCTCTTTGTGCCATCTTGTTTCCCGAGATGTTTGTTCTGAAGCAAACAACCTCTGCAATCTTTGTACAAGTGGAAAGTATCTCAGAACCTTCCAAGGAATCTTTTTCTTACCACCAGCTCCATCATGTTTCCATCTTGATTCCTTACATACTGGACATTCATCGAGGTCATTATACTCCATCCAAAACAGTGCACAGTTATTTTTGCAAAAATCAATCTTCTCATATCCAAGTCCCAGTACCTTGATGTACTGCTTCACCTCATAAAAGGATTTTGGCAGTCCAGCCCCAGGGAGTGCATCGCTGTATGTCTTCGCAACTGCATTGAACGCTTTATTGGTAATCCCCTGGTATGACTTGTCATGAAGTAATTTCACAATTAATTCGAATCTTGACACAACAGAACCAGGGGCCACTAAGCGCTTAGCATCTTCTATCAGGTCATGGAAAAGAGGCTTTTTGTGATAACCATGGGGCTGTTGGCTTGCATATGGATACAGATCCCGTAACAAATTAGCAGTAGCCTCATCCTGGACGAGATCTTCAGGCTGATAACCATCAGAATAAAGAGGATCAATAATGTCAGGCTGATCATAGTGTTCACCATGGTTAATCCACCTGATATATGTCTGGTCCATCCCATAAACGAATAAATGATCTGAGACTACATGTTGAGGCTTGGACCCAATATTCAAACATACACGGCATGGACAAATCACTTCCTTTGTCTTGTCGCCGTCAGTAAAATCACTAACGTGCTTCATGAAGTCTTCAATACCACTCAAATATGTTGGTGTGGTTAATGAGTGAAATAATATCCAAGTTCTGTCCATCTGTTGAGGAGATAGATGGTCAGAGAAGCGATAAGCTATTTCAACAAACAGGTCACCTACGAATGTAAGCAAGCATACCTGAGCAAACAGGTCGAATATAAAACTATAAATGCTACATTATTTGAGCCGATTTCAGCAAACAAACTGAGTGCAAAACTACGGCTACCTAGCGAACAGATTTTTTTAGGCTGACCACTGGGTTTCCCCACTTTGTATTTTTTTATTAATAAAAAGAGGGAAATATGTACAAAAGTTGCTGGAGAGCAGCAACTAAAAGGATCATAGATCCCAAGCAGCAAAATATATATAAAATGTTCTACCCATGATATGATTTCCTCTTTGCCTTATGAACAAGGAGAGCAATTTCATCCTTGAATCTCTTGTGCCATCTATAAATGCTTGGGGGGAGGGGCGAACAGATCTATCGAAAGCAATACAATACCAACACATTCTTTCTTCTTTTTTGCCGTAATTCCGCCGATCTATTAGCAGTGCAAAGAAGCCAAAAGTAATAAGATTACATACAGGTTCATAGACCACCAGGGCCGTACCTGAGAATACGGAGGGCCTGAGCAAAACAAGAAATAGAGGCCCTCAACATGATCATTGGCAACTAAAATGATTTATATATACTACTCACTCCATTTCAATAAACAATGCACCCTTGTTTTTCGTATTTTATCTTCGAAAAAATATTAATCTATATCTCTCTATTTAAAAATGATGTTTCAATTTTATGTAGATATACATGTATTTAGATGAGTTTAGTTTGCAGATACATGCAAGTTTTGATGAAGTTGAAACATATTTTTCAGGATGAAGTATATAAAAAAATTGATATAAAACTGGTATCATTAGAAAGTATTTTCCAACACGATTCTAACAATGCTGCTTATGTATTATATGATCGTGATATTGTTGTCCTATTTATTTGGTCAAGGTTCACATTGAAATGTGGTAAAATAAATTAAAAGAAGTGCATCGTGTGAAAAAGCAATCTAAGAATTCAAAGTGCTAATTGTTAGTCGAAACATGACATCATTGAGACAAAATATTAATATTCATTGGAAGACTAACTGAATTAGCTGCACTCGCGATGAAAGAGAAAGAGAAGATACGGGTAAGAGCAAGTACAATAAGGTACAGTCTTTTTTTTGTTTGTTTGGGTTGCTCATCAAGCTTATCGCTCGATACAATAAGGTACAGTCAGCGGGAGTGGTGTTTGGAACATGGGTGCATAGTGGGTGGTATCATAGAGTACTATCATAGATATGCTATATTTATTATAGTGGAGTATTGAGGGAAAATCGGCTAAATCAATTTGAAGAAAATCGACAAAGTCAAATTAGAGGAAATTCTTCATCGATGATCAGATTTCTTACATAGAAGAGCTGATTGCCCTCAAAAGGAAGAATCTATCCATCTTCATTGATTTAAAAGGGGATTTCTTACAAGGAGAAGCTGATTGCTCAACAAAAGGGGAACAGATTGCTACGGCTAGTCTTATGCTAGTAAATCCCTACTCTAAGGGCTGTTGCCGTCTTCGTCGTCGCTGGGGTAGCTGCCGTCATTGCTACTGTCGACGAATTCCTCGTCGCTGCTACTGTGACCTTCAGCGGAGGCCTCTTCCTCTTCATCATCATCCTCCTCATCGGACCAGGCCCAGCCACGGATGCGCTTTGGTGGCGGTTCATCGGAGGAGGTGTCGTCCTCTGGTTCCTTCTTCGTGTCGGAGGAGATGTCTTCGTCTTCGTCGTCCTCTTCTTCTTCTTCTTCTTCTTTGGTGGAGGAAGTGAATTTACCCCGGAAGAGAGGGTCGTCGTCGTCGCTCTCCGCCTCCAGTTCTCCGTCAATCAGGAATCGGAGGTCATCTTCCCCGTCAGTCAGGGGCATGTCGCCATCCGACCAGACGAGGTCCTCGGGTCGACCCTCTGGTACGAAGTCGAAGTCGAACTCTTGCTCGTCCCAATGCTTGGGAGCGCGCCTATTGTACGCTTCCATCTGGCTGACCTCTGGCTCCAGCTCACTCGAGGAAAAGGATTGGGAGGAGGAAGAGGAAGACATGGTTACAGAGGAGGAGGGTTTTTGGGCCGATGGCTGGTTTGAAGCAGGAGGATGAAGAAGTGAACTGTTCGATGCGGTTAAATAAAAAGAGAAAAGTGTGGCAAATCATAAAATATTCAAAACTGTCAAATCGTGCAGAGAAGTTGAGAAGGCAAGGCGTCATGATGAAGAATACTGCGACGGTTCTGCTCTGCCACGACATGACCCCTCGAAGGAAAAACAGATGGTTTTGATATTATCATTACCAAAACCAGGGGGGCATGTGTTATCACCGGATTTTGGCCAAATCAATCGGATGTCTAATCAATCGGTTACATGCACTAGCTCAGTGTTCGCATGGCTGCACGCCACATGTATTAGCACCGCATGTATACATATACATCACTCATCTTGATTAATTGCTCAGCTCATTAAACTATCAAAGATCTTGCACGGCTTGGACGCAGGGTATGCCGTGGCATATACGGCATACCCTGTAGATCCGCCACCGCAAACAAGGAGAGCCATTTCATCCTTGAATCTCTTGCGGCTTCTGTAAAAGCTTGGGGGCGAACAGATCAATCGAAAGCAATATAATACCAACAAATTCTTTCTTCTTTTTGGCCGTAAATCCACCGATGTATTAGCAGTGCAAAGAACCCAGAAGTAATAAGATTACAAACAGGTCCATAGAGGACTGGCACCAAGCGACGACTACAGACATTGGGCAATGGTGAGCAGTACAGTGTACAGTACGAACGAATTCGAGCAAATAGGTAAAGCGGAAAACAATGTCAAACAAACACATCGAGAGGAAAACAATATCAACCGATCGATTCGAACGAACTAACGAACTTATAAGGGCTGGGCGACGGCGACTGACTTCGATTGAGCTATAATGAATCGTACTTGCCCAGGCCTGAAGATAGCATGCATACCGTGAGGATCTACCAGCTGACCGCGCCTGCCGGTGCGGCTGGAGAAGAACGGCGCCACCAGCAGTCGCCGGCTGACGCGGCTGATAGACAGCGTGGGGAAGTTTTGGTGCGCGGCCTGGTTCACCGAGGGTGTGTCTAGAGAAGAACAGGGCGCCGAAGGAGGTGTCTAGAGAAGAACAAGGTGGGCTGGGTGCTGAGTTAAAGGCGAGCGTTCGAAATATTGGGCGCGCGTTCGAAAGTTTAGGTGCGCGAGGGAGGTGTCTGCTGTGCTGAGTTAAAGGCGAGCGTTCGAAATTTCCCCGTCCTCTTCTTTTTTGGGCTAATCTATCTATACCTCTATTCTATCTACATGTTTTTTATTTTTTTCTATTCTATACATGAGTTTTTGAAATTGAATTTTTTCACTCTGTCAGCCTTCCGGCCAATGCTCATTTGAAGTAATTGAAGCTGTTGATTTGCAGCTTAGAGGTGCTATCTACCGCTCATCATACAAGGACTCTTCAGATCTAAACGGCTGTGAATGCACGGATTCGTCACCCATCCTTCCCTTGGACTGGCGATGCTGAAAGCCTGAAACACTGGAACCCTCTAGATACTTCGGGATACCTCACTGCCCCACATTATTAGACAGGCCTTTTCCGACACGGGAAGTCAAAAGTTGGGGGCTCCATGCAGTACATATGAATACTCGCTAGCTGCATGGTCTAGAAGCAGACTAGAGTAAATCATCAATTCGTCAAATCAATTGGTGTATAATTTTTTTTAGGAGCTAAGACGCCTGCATGAACCATTTTATCAACTTGAATGCTTACTACATGACATAAGAAGACTATGTACTTTGGTTTTTCATTTTTCTGATTTTTTAAATTTTGTGCCCATTTGAATCTTGGTCAAATCCTAGGTTTGACCAAGATTAAACAAGTTTAAAACATGAAAATGAAAAGGTAATCATGGATCCTTCTTAGTCACTCTAAAATGAAGCTTTTGGGATGTTCTTGAAATTTCCATGTTTGAAACCCAAAACGACTTCTCTTCATGCTTGACTTCATAAGACAGAGTTTAGGGGTTAGGGGGTAGATACATGATTTGCCTAGTTTGCATATGTCTAGACCTTTTTTGTCAACTTTAATGCTTACTATATGACATAAGAAGATTATGTGCTTTGGTTTTTCATTTTTCTATTTTTTTTGAATTTTATGCCCATATATTTGAATCTTTGTCAAATCCTAGGTTTGACCAGGATTTAAACAAGTTTAAAACATGAAAATGAAAAGGTAAGCCTGGATCCTTCTTAGTCACTCTAAAATGAAGCTTTTGGGAGGTTCTTGAAATTTCCATGTTTGAAACCCAAAACTCAAGCTAGTTGATAAACAAAGTCTAGACATATTCAAACCAGAAAAATCATGTATCTACCCCTAACCCTAAACTTTGTCTTAATTATGAAGTCAAGCACGAAGAGAAGTCGTTTTGGGTTTCAAACATGGACATTTCAAAAACCCTCCCAAAAGCATTGTGGTGTGACGTACTAAGAAGGATACATGCTTACATTTTCAACAACCCCCCTAAAAGCTTCATTATAGAGTGACTAAGAAGGATCCAGTCTGGCGGGCTTACCTTTTATTTTCTTGTTTTAAACTTGTTCAAATCTCGGTCAAACCTAGGATTTGACCAAGATTCAAAATGTGCATCAAAATTTTAAAAAAATAAAAACCAAATTAAAGCACATAGTGTTCTTATGTCATATAGTAAGCATTAAAGTTGATAAACAAGGTCTAGACACATATTCAAACAAGACAAATCATGTATCTATACCCCTAACCCCTAAACTCTATCTTATGAAGTCAACAACATGAAGAGAAGTGGTTTTGGGTTTCAAACATGGAAATTTCAAAAACCTCCCAAAAGCTTCATTTTAGAGTGACTAATATATATAAGAAGGATCCATGCCTGCTTACCACCTTTTCATTTTCATATTTTAAACTTGTTTAAATCCGTGTCAAATTAAACCAAGGATTTGACCAAAAGATTCAAATGGGCATAAAATTTTAAAAAAATCAGAAAAATGAAAAACAAAAGCATATAGTCTTCTTATGTCATATAGTAAGCATTCAAGTTGATAAACAAGGTTTGGACATGCATATTCAAACCTAGGCAAATCATGTATCTATCCCCTAGCCCCTAAACTCTATCTTATGAAGTCAAGCATGAAGAGAAGTGGTTTTGGGTTTCAAACATGAAAATTTCAAGAACATCCCAAAAACTTCATTTTAGAGTGACTAAGAAAGGATACAGGCTTCCTTTTCTTTTCATGTTTTATACTTGTTTAAATCTTGGTCAAACCTAGGATTTGACAAAGATTCAAATGTGCATCAAAATAAAAAAATCAGAAAAATTAAAAACCAAAGCACATAGTTTTCTTATGTCATATAGTTAGCATTAAAGTTGATATAAACAAGGTCTAGATATATTCAAACAAGAAAAATCATGTATCTACCCCTAACCCTAAACTCTGTCTTATGTAGTCAAGCATGAAGAGAAGTGGTTTTGGGTTTCAAACTTGGAAATTTCAAGAACCCCCCAAAAGCTTCATTTTAGAGTGACTAAAGGATCCAGGTTGGGCTTACCTTTTATTTTCATGTTTTAAAATTGTTCAAATCTTGGTCAAACTGTACCTAGGATTTGATCAAGATTCAAATGGGCATAAAATTTCAAAAAAAATGAAAAACCAAAGCATATAGCCTTCTTATGTCATATAGTAAGCACTCAAGTTGGTAAACAAGGTCTAGACATATTCAAACCAGAAAAATCATGTTTCTACCCCTAGCCCTAAACTTTGTCTTATGAAGTCAAGCACGAAGAGAAGTCGTTTTGGATTTCAAACATGGAAATTTCAAAAACCTTCCCAAAAGCTTCATTTTGGAGTGACTAAGAAGGATACAGGCTTACCTTTTCATTTTCATGTTTTAAACTTGTTTAAATATTGGTTAAGCCTAGGATTTGACCAAGATCAAATGGGCATAAAAATTCAGAAAAAATCAAAAAAAATGAAAACCAAAGCACATAGTATTATTATGTCATATAGTAAGCATTATATTCAAGTTGATAAACAAGGTCTAAACAACAAACTAGACAAATCATGTATCTACCCCCTAACCCTAAACTCTGTCTTATGAAGTCAAGCATGAAGAGAAGTGGTTTTGGGTTTGAAACATGGAAATTTCAAAAAACTCCCAAAAGCTTCTCATTTTTGAGTGACTAAGAAGGATTCAGGCTTACCTTTTCATTTTCATGTTTTAAACTTGTTCAAATCTTGGTCAAACTTAGGATTTGACCAAGATTCAAATGGGCATAAAAATTGGGAGGAAGGGTATGAATTACAATTCAAAAAAACAAGGTAACTTAAATACTTGGATGCCCCAAAGATGTGTGGAAGCCCAGAACAATGGCAAAACATGTGCGCACGCTGCATCCAATTCAAGTAGAACACATAGTAGGCATCGATAGTTTGACCTAAATTTGAAATCAAAGAGAAGGTGGTTAGAAAAAATCGAAATTGGCAAAGCAAAGCATGAAATCATAAATTTGTGATGCACTATAGCTATGAAAAGTATCAAACAATGCATACCAAAATGATTTTTTAGAGGAATACTAGTTCAACTTATTTTAATTTTATATTAGTAGCCCAAAATCGAACTAGTAGTTGGATATTTTTGAACTTGATCTGTAGTAGTGGGCAAAACCCTAGTTTAACCTATTTAATCATAGATTCGTAGGTCGATTTTTCTACTTTTTTATTATTACTATGCAGCACATGTGTGTTTGCCCGTCGAGTGAAACTCGGAGGAAGAGGGATCACTCGGAAGGAGAGAAGAAGGGAGAGAATTATGGTGTCTCCCCTTTTTCGGGTGATGATGTTGACTTTTGTGCAGGGTTTGTCAGTGAGCAGGAGGTGCGAGCGAGCGAGCGAGTCGAGCGAGGCCGAGAATGAGAGAGATTTGTTTTTTTTGTGAGAGGGACAACCGAAGGATCCAGAAGGACCCACATACTTCCAATACGCATCCTGATGCGTCTTTTCTTGACAAAGAAAATGGCTGGGAGTTTGCGTACCTATTGCACGTGACTTGTGCTCACTGAAGTGTGGGACCTCACGCATGGGCACCACACGTAAGTGACAGACCTGTTGATGTAAAAACTCGGTTGATTATTATACTACTACATTTATACAAAGTTTCCTATGGATTCAAGGGTACGAAAGCCAAGTTAAATCATTTACATGACATTATTTTTTCCATGAAGCCAAGTTAACTCATTTATCAATTGGTACATTTTGGAGTGACTAAGAAGGATCCAGGCTTACCTTTTCATTTTCATGTTTTAAACATGTTTAAATCTTGGTCAAACCTATGACTTGACCAAGATTCAAATGGGCATAAAAATTCAAAAAAAAGAAAAACAAAAGCACACCGTCTTCCTATGTCATATATCAAGGTGATAAACAAGGTCTGACATATTCAAACCACAAAAATCATGTATCTACCCCCTAACCCTAAACAAGGATCCAGGCTTACCCTTTTCATTTTCATGTTTTTAAACTTGTTCAAATCTTGGTCAAACTTAGGATTTGACGAAGATTCAAATGGGCGTAAAAATACTTAGAAAAATCATGTACGTATCTACCCCAAACCCTAAACTCTATCTTACGAAGCCAAGCATGAAGAGAAGTGGTTTTGGGTTTCAAACATGGAAATTTCAAAAACCTCCCAAAAGCTTCATTTTAGAGTGACTAAGAAGGATCCATGCTTACCTTTTATTTTCATGTTTTAAACATGTTCAAATCTTGGTCAAACCGTACGTACCTAGGATTTGACCAAGATTCAAATGGGCATAAAAATTCAAAAAAAATGAAAAACCAAAGCACATAGCCTAGCTTCTTATATATGCCATATAGTAAGCACTCAAGCTAGTTGATAAACAAAGTCTAGACATATTCAAACCAGAAAAATCATGTATCTACCCCTAACCCTAAACTTTGTCTTAATTATGAAGTCAAGCACGAAGAGAAGTCGTTTTGGGTTTCAAACATGGACATTTCAAAAACCCTCCCAAAAGCATTGTGGTGTGACGTACTAAGAAGGATACATGCTTACATTTTCAACAACCCCCCTAAAAGCTTCATTATAGAGTGACTAAGAAGGATCCAGTCTGGCGGGCTTACCTTTTATTTTCTTGTTTTAAACTTGTTCAAATCTCGGTCAAACCTAGGATTTGACCAAGATTCAAAATGTGCATCAAAATTTAAAAAAAATAAAAACCAAATTAAAGCACATAGTGTTCTTATGTCATATAGTAAGCATTAAAGTTGATAAACAAGGTCTAGACACATATTCAAACAAGACAAATCATGTATCTATACCCCTAACCCCTAAACTCTATCTTATGAAGTCAACAACATGAAGAGAAGTGGTTTTGGGTTTCAAACATGGAAATTTCAAAAACCTCCCAAAAGCTTCATTTTAGAGTGACTAATATATATAAGAAGGATCCATGCCTGCTTACCACCTTTTCATTTTCATATTTTAAACTTGTTTAAATCCGTGTCAAATTAAACCAAGGATTTGACCAAAAGATTCAAATGGGCATAAAATTTTAAAAAAAATCAGAAAAATGAAAAACAAAAGCATATAGTCTTCTTATGTCATATAGTAAGCATTCAAGTTGATAAACAAGGTTTGGACATGCATATTCAAACCTAGGAAAATCATGTATCTATCCCCTAGCCCCTAAACTCTATCTTATGAAGTCAAGCATGAAGAGAAGTGGTTTTGGGTTTCAAACATGAAAATTTCAAGAACATCCCAAAAACTTCATTTTAGAGTGACTAAGGATACAGGCTTCCCCTTTTCATTTTCATGTTTTATACTTGTTTAAATCTTGGTCAAACCTAGGATTTGAAAAAGATTCAAATGTGCATCAAAATAAAAAAATCAGAAAAATTAAAAACCAAAGCACATAGTTTTCTTATGTCATATATAGTTAGCATTAAAGTTGATATAAACAAGGTCTAGATATATTCAAACAAGAAAAATCATGTATCTACCCCTAACCCTAAACTCTGTCTTATGTAGTCAAGCATGAAGAGAAGTGGTTTTGGGTTTCAAACTTGGAAATTTCAAGAACCCCCCAAAAGCTTCATTTTAGAGTGACTAAAGGATCCAGGTTGGGCTTACCTTTTATTTTCATGTTTTAAAATTGTTCAAATCTTGGTCAAACCGTACCTAGGATTTGATCAAGATTCAAATGGGCATAAAATTTCAAAAAAAATGAAAAACCAAAGCATATAGCCTTCTTATGTCATATAGTAAGCACTCAAGTTGGTAAACAAGGTCTAGACATATTCAAACCAGAAAAATCATGTTTCTACCCCTAGCCCTAAACTTTGTCTTATGAAGTCAAGCACGAAGAGAAGTCGTTTTGGATTTCAAACATGGAAATTTCAAAAACCTTCCCAAAAGCTTCATTTTGGAGTGACTAAGAAGGATACAGGCTTACCTTTTCATTTTCATGTTTTAAACTTGTTTAAATATTGGTTAAGCCTAGGATTTGACCAAGATCAAATGGGCATAAAAATTCAGAAAAAATCAAAAAAAATGAAAACCAAAGCACATAGTATTATTATGTCATATAGTAAGCATTCAAGTTGATAAACAAGGTCTAAACAACAAACTAGACAAATCATGTATCTACCCCCTAACCCTAAACTCTGTCTTATGAAGTCAAGCATGAAGAGAAGTGGTTTTGGGTTTGAAACATGGAAATTTCAAAAACTCCCAAAAGCTTCTCATTTTTGAGTGACTAAGAAGGATTCAGGCTTACCTTTTCATTTTCATGTTTTAAACTTGTTCAAATCTTGGTCAAACTTAGGATTTGACCAAGATTCAAATGGGCATAAAAATTGGGAGGAAGGGTATGAATTACAATTCAAAAAAACAAGGTAACTTAAATACTTGGATGCCCCAAAGATGTGTGGAAGCCCAGAACAATGGCAAAACATGTGCGCACGCTGCATCCAATTCAAGTAGAACACATAGTAGGCATCGATAGTTTGACCTAAATTTGAAATCAAAGAGAAGGTGGTTAGAAAAAATCGAAATTGGCAAAGCAAAGCATGAAATCATAAATTTGTGATGCACTATAGCTATGAAAAGTATCAAACAATGCATACCAAAATGATTTTTTAGAGGAATACTAGTTCAACTTATTTTAATTTTATATTAGTAGCCCAAAATCGAACTAGTAGTTGGATATTTTTGAACTTGATCTGTAGTAGTGGGCAAAACCCTAGTTTAACCTATTTAATCATAGATTCGTAGGTCGATTTTTCTACTTTTTTATTATTACTATGCAGCACATGTGTGTTTGCCCGTCGAGTGAAACTCGGAGGAAGAGGGATCACTCGGAAGGAGAGAAGAAGGGAGAGAATTATGGTGTCTCCCCTTTTTCGGGTGATGATGTTGACTTTTGTGCAGGGTTTGTCAGTGAGCAGGAGGGCGAGCGAGCGAGCGAGTCGAGCGAGGCCGAGAATGAGAGAGATTTGTTTTTTTTGTGAGAGGGACAACCGAAGGATCCAGAAGGACCCACATACTTCCAATACGCATCCTGATGCGTCTTTTCTTGACAAAGAAAATGGCTGGGAGTTTGCGTACCTATTGCACGTGACTTGTGCTCACTGAAGTGTGGGACCTCACGCATGGGCACCACACGTAAGTGACAGACCTGTTGATGTAAAAACTCGGTTGATTATTATACTACTACATTTATACAAAGTTTCCTATGGATTCAAGGGTACGAAAGCCAAGTTAAATCATTTACATGACATTATTTTTTCCATGAAGCCAAGTTAACTCATTTATCAATTGGTACATTTTGGAGTGACTAAGAAGGATCCAGGCTTACCTTTTCATTTTCATGTTTTAAACATGTTTAAATCTTGGTCAAACCTATGACTTGACCAAGATTCAAATGGGCATAAAAATTCAAAAAAAAGAAAAACAAAAGCACACCGTCTTCCTATGTCATATATCAAGGTGATAAACAAGGTCTGACATATTCAAACCACAAAAATCATGTATCTACCCCCTAACCCTAAACAAGGATCCAGGCTTACCCTTTTCATTTTCATGTTTTTAAACTTGTTCAAATCTTGGTCAAACTTAGGATTTGACGAAGATTCAAATGGGCGTAAAAATACTTAGAAAAATCATGTACGTATCTACCCCAAACCCTAAACTCTATCTTACGAAGCCAAGCATGAAGAGAAGTGGTTTTGGGTTTCAAACATGGAAATTTCAAAAACCTCCCAAAAGCTTCATTTTAGAGTGACTAAGAAGGATCCATGCTTACCTTTTATTTTCATGTTTTAAACATGTTCAAATCTTGGTCAAACCGTACGTACCTAGGATTTGACCAAGATTCAAATGGGCATAAAAATTCAAAAAAAATGAAAAACCAAAGCACATAGCCTAGCTTCTTATATATGCCATATAGTAAGCACTCAAGCTAGTTGATAAACAAAGTCTAGACATATTCAAACCAGAAAAATCATGTATCTACCCCTAACCCTAAACTTTGTCTTAATTATGAAGTCAAGCACGAAGAGAAGTCGTTTTGGGTTTCAAACATGGACATTTCAAAAACCCTCCCAAAAGCATTGTGGTGTGACGTACTAAGAAGGATACATGCTTACATTTTCAACAACCCCCCTAAAAGCTTCATTATAGAGTGACTAAGAAGGATCCAGTCTGGCGGGCTTACCTTTTATTTTCTTGTTTTAAACTTGTTCAAATCTCGGTCAAACCTAGGATTTGACCAAGATTCAAAATGTGCATCAAAATTTAAAAAAAATAAAAACCAAATTAAAGCACATAGTGTTCTTATGTCATATAGTAAGCATTAAAGTTGATAAACAAGGTCTAGACACATATTCAAACAAGACAAATCATGTATCTATACCCCTAACCCCTAAACTCTATCTTATGAAGTCAACAACATGAAGAGAAGTGGTTTTGGGTTTCAAACATGGAAATTTCAAAAACCTCCCAAAAGCTTCATTTTAGAGTGACTAATATATATAAGAAGGATCCATGCCTGCTTACCACCTTTTCATTTTCATATTTTAAACTTGTTTAAATCCGTGTCAAATTAAACCAAGGATTTGACCAAAAGATTCAAATGGGCATAAAATTTTAAAAAAATCAGAAAAATGAAAAACAAAAGCATATAGTCTTCTTATGTCATATAGTAAGCATTCAAGTTGATAAACAAGGTTTGGACATGCATATTCAAACCTAGGCAAATCATGTATCTATCCCCTAGCCCCTAAACTCTATCTTATGAAGTCAAGCATGAAGAGAAGTGGTTTTGGGTTTCAAACATGAAAATTTCAAGAACATCCCAAAAACTTCATTTTAGAGTGACTAAGAAAGGATACAGGCTTCCCTTTTCATTTTCATGTTTTATACTTGTTTAAATCTTGGTCAAACCTAGGATTTGACAAAGATTCAAATGTGCATCAAAATAAAAAAATCAGAAAAATTAAAAACCAAAGCACATAGTTTTCTTATGTCATATAGTTAGCATTAAAGTTGATATAAACAAGGTCTAGATATATTCAAACAAGAAAAATCATGTATCTACCCCTAACCCTAAACTCTGTCTTATGTAGTCAAGCATGAAGAGAAGTGGTTTTGGGTTTCAAACTTGGAAATTTCAAGAACCCCCCAAAAGCTTCATTTTAGAGTGACTAAAGGATCCAGGTTGGGCTTACCTTTTATTTTCATGTTTTAAAATTGTTCAAATCTTGGTCAAACCGTACCTAGGATTTGATCAAGATTCAAATGGGCATAAAATTTCAAAAAAATGAAAAACCAAAGCATATAGCCTTCTTATGTCATATAGTAAGCACTCAAGTTGGTAAACAAGGTTTTTGAAATTTCCATGTTTGAAACCCAAAACCACTTATCTTCATGCTTGACTTCGTCATAAGACAGAGTTTAGGGGTTAGGGGGTAGATACATGATTTGTCTAGCTAGTTTGAATATGTCCAGACCTTGTTTATCAACTTTAATGCTTACTATATGACATATAAGAAGACTATGTGCGCTTTGGTTTTTCATTTTTCTGTTTTTTTATTTTATGCCCATTTGAATCTTGGTCAAATCCTAGAGATTGACTTCACAAGACAGAGTTTAGGGTTAGGGGTAGATATACACATGATTTTTCTGGTTTGAATATGTCTAGACCTTGTTTATCAACTTGAGTGTTTACTATATGACATAATTAAGAAGGCTATGTGCTTTGGTTTTTCATTCTTTAGATTTTTTGTCTGAATTTTTATGCCCATTTGAATCTTGGTCAAATCCTAGGTTTGACCAAGATTTAAATAAGTTTAAAACATGGAAATGAAAAGGTAAGCATCGATCCTTCTTAGTCGCTCTAAAATGAAGCTGAATTTTGGGAGGTTTTTGAAATTTCCATGTTTGAAACCCAAAACCACTTCTCTTCATGCTTGACTTCATAAGACGAAGTTTAGGGTCGAGGGGGTAGATACATGATTTGTCTGGTTAATTTGGATATATCTAGACCTTGTTTATCAACTTGAATGCTTACGATATGACATAAGAACACTATGTGCTTTTTTTATTTTTTTGTGCCCATTTGAATCTTGGTCAAATCATAGGTTTGACCAAGATTTAAACAAGTATAGAACATGAAAATGAAAAGGGAAGCCTGTATCCTTCTTAGTCACCCTAAAATGAAGTTTTGGGAGGTTTTTGAAATTTCCATGTTTGAAACCCAAAACCACTTCTCTTCATTCTTGACTTCTTAAGACATAGTTTAGGGGTTAGCGGGTAGATACATGATTTGTATGGTTTGAATATGTCTAGACCTTGTTTATCAACTTTAATGCTTACTACATGACATAAGAAGACTATGTGCTTTGGTTTTTCATTTTTCTGTTTTTTTTTGAATTTTCTGCCCACCAAGATTTAGACAAGTTTTACACGTGAAAACGAATAAGTAAGCCTGGATCCTTCTTAGTCACTCCAAAATGTACCAATTGATAGGTGCGTTAACTTTGCTTCATGGAAAAAATAATGTCATGTAAATGAGTTAACTTGGATTTCCTACCCTTGAATCCATAGGAAACTTTGTTCTAATGCACTATAATAATCAACCGAGTTTTTACACCAACAGGTCTGTCACTTACGTGTGGTGCCCATGCGTGAGGTCCCACACTTCAGTGAGCACAAGTCACGTGCAATAGGTACGCAAACTCCCAGCCATTTTCTTTGTCAAGAGAAGACGCATCAGGATGCGTATTGGAAGTCCGTGGGTCCTTCTGGATCCTTCGGTCGTCCCTCTCACAAAAACAAATCTCTCTCATTCTCGGCCTCGCTCGACTCGCTCGCTCGCTCGCACCTCCTGCTCACTGACAAACCCTGCACAAAAGTCAACATCATCACCCGAAAAAGGGGAGACACCATAATTCTCTCCCTTCTTCTCTCCTTCCGAGTGATCCCTCTTCCTCCGAGTTTCACTCGACGGGCAAACACACATGTGCTGCATAGTAATAATAAAAAGGTAGAAAAATCGACCTACGAATCTATAATTAAATAGGTTAAACTAGGGTTTTGCCCAGTACTACAGATCAAGGTTCAAAAAATCCAACTACGGGGTTCGAACAACCCCATTTCTAATCCAAGATTTTTTTCGACCTCATCCAATGGCCTCAAACTATAGGCCGGGTTAGCATCTAGTGCAGTATGTGTGAGAATGTATGCACTATGTGTGCTATAACTTGTGTGTCTTTCAAATTTGAACCAAATTTGAATAAGTTTGAAATATTTGAAATGGGGCTTTTGGCTTAAACGTTTGAAACCCAAAACGACTTCTCCTCATGCTAGACTTCATAAGACCGAGTTTAGGGTTAGGGGGTAGATACATGATTTGTCTGGTTTGAATATGTCTAAACCTTGTTTATCAACTTGAATGCTTACTATATGACATAAGAAGACCATGTGCTTTTGTTTTTCATTTTTCTATTTTTTTAAGAATTTTATGCACATTTGATTCTGGTCAAATCCTAGGTTCAACCAAGATTTAAACAAGTTTCAAGCATGAAAATGAAAACGTAAGCCAAGATCCTTCTTAATTAGTCACTCTAAAATATATGAAGCTTTTGGGACGTACTTGAAATTTCCATGTTTGAAACCCAAAACCAATTCTCTTCATGATTGACTTCATAAGACAGAGTTTAGGGTTAGGGGTAGATATACACATGATTTTTCTGGTTTGAATATGTCTAGACCTTGTTTATCAACTTGAGTGTTTACTATATGACATAATTAAGAAGGCTATGTGCTTTGGTTTTTCATTCTTTAGATTTTTTGTCTGAATTTTTATGCCCATTTGAATCTTGGTCAAATCCTAGCTAGGTTTGACCAAGATTTAAATAAGTTTAAAACATGGAAATGAAAAGGTAAGCATCGATCCTTCTTAGTCGCTCTAAAATGAAGCTGAATTTTGGGAGGTTTTTGAAATTTCCATGTTTGAAACCCAAAACCACTTCTCTTCATGCTTGACTTCATAAGACGAAGTTTAGGGTCGATAGGGGGTAGATACATGATTTGTCTTGTTTGAATATGTCTAGACCTTGTTTATCAACTTGAATGCTTACTATATGACTTAAGAGGACTATGTGCATTGGTATTTCATTTTTTGATTTTTATGCCCATTTGAGAATCTTGGTAAAATCCTAGGTTTGTTGAGCAAGATTTAAACAAGTTTAACATGTGAAAATGATAAGGTAATTAAGTCTGGATCTTTCTCTTAGTAACTCTAAAATGAAGCTTTTGGGAGGTTCTTGAATTTACCATGTTTGAAACCCAAAACCACCGTACTTCTGTTCATGCTTGACTTCATAAGACAGAGTTTAGGGTTAGGGGTAGATACATGATTTTTCTGGTTTGAATATGTCTAGACCATGTTTATCAATTTGAATGCTTACTATATGACATAAGAAGGCTATGTGCTTTGGTTTTTCATTCTTTCGATTTTTTCTGAATTTTTATGCCCATTTGAATCTTGGTCAAATCCTAGGTTCGACCAAGATTTAAACAAGTTTAAAACATGACAATGAAAAGGTAATTAATCATGGATCCTTCTTAATTAACCAGCCAGTCTAATTAAAATGAAGCTTTTGGGAGGTTTTTGAAATTTCCATGTTTGAAACCCAAAACCACACTTCTCTGCTTCATGCTTGACTTCATATATAATTAAGACAAAGTTTAGGGTTAGGGGGTACATGATTTGTCTGGTTTGAATATGTCTAGACCTTGTTTATGAACTTGAATGCTTACTATATGACATAAGAAGACTATGTGCTTTGGTTTTTTATTTTATTTATTTTTTATTTTATGCCTGATGTCTACGGGTGCTTCTATTCTTGTAGACAGTGTTGGGCCTCCAAGAGCAGAGGTTTGTAGAACAGCAGCAAGTTTCCCTTAAGTGGATTACCCAAGGTTTATCGAACTCAGGGAGGAAGAGGTCAAAGATATCCCTCTCATGCAACCCTGCAACCACAAAGCAAGAAGTCTCTTGTGTCCCCAACACACCTAATAGGTGTACTAGTTCGGCGAAGAGATAGTGAAATACAAGTGGTATGAATGAATATGAGCAGTAGTATGGCGCCAGAAAAGTGCTTGCTGGCGTGCAGTTGATGGTAGTAATATTGCGAGAAGTAAACATGCAGTAGTAACGCAGTAAAACAGTAAACAAGCAGCGATAGCAGTATTTAGGAACAAGGCCTAGGGAATAGACTTTCACTAGTGGACACTCTCAACTTTGATCACATAACAGAATAGATAAATGCATACTCTACACTCTCTTGTTGGATGATGAACACATTGCGTAGGATTACACGAACCCTCAATGCCGGAGTTAACAAGCTCCACAATTCAATGTTCATATTTAAATAACCTTAGAGTGCATGAAAGATCGAAACGACTAAACCAAGTACTAACATAGCATGCACACTGTCACCTTCATGCTTATGTAGGAGGAATAATACACATCAATACTATCATAGCAATAGTTAACTTCGCAATCTACAAGAGATCATGATCATAGCATAAACCAAGTACTAACACGAGTGCACACACTGTCACCATTACACCGTGTAGGAGGAATAAAACTACTTTAATAACATTGCTAGAGTAGCACATGGATAAATTGTGATACAAAACATATTGCAATCATAAAGAGATATAAATAAGCACTTCACTATGCCATTCATAACAGTGAATAAGTATTCTGTGAAATATAGCCTAAGAGACCCACACGGTGCACACACTGTCACCTTTACACACGTGGGACAAGGAGTCTCCGGAGATCACATAAGTAAAACTCACTTGACTAGCACAATGACATCTAGATTACAAGCATCATCATATGAATCTCAATCATGTAAGGTAGCTCATGAGATTATTGTATTGAAGTACATAGGAGAGAGATGAACCACATAGCTACCGGTACAGCCCCGAGCCTCGATGGAGAACTACTCCCTCCTCATGGGAGCAGCAGCGTTGATGAAGATGGCGGTGGAGATGGCAGCGGTGTCGATGGAGAAGCCTTCCGGGGGCACTTCCCCGTCCCAGCGTGCCGGAAGAGACTCCTGGCCCCCAGATCTTGGCTTCGCGATGGCGGCGGCTCTGGAAGGTTTCGCGTACCGTGGCTTCCTCCGTAAGGGTTTTCAATGCAGGGGCTTTATATAGGCGAAGAGGCGGCGCAGGAGGGTCGAAGGGGTGCCCACACCATAGGGTGGCGCGGGCCCCCGGCGCCGGCCTGTGGTTTGGTGGGCCTGTGCCCCTCTCTGGCGGTTCTCGTGTGTTCTGGATGGGCAAAATAGGAACCTGGGCGTTGATTTTGTCCAATTCCGAGAATATTTCGTTACTAGGATTTCTGAAACCAAAAACAGCAGGAACTGGCACTTCGGCATCTTGTTAATAGGTTAGTTCCAAAATGCACGAATATGACATAAAGTGTGCATAAAACATGTAGATATCATCAATAAAGTAGCATGGAACATAAGAAATTATCGATACGTCGGAGACGTATCAGCATCCCCAAGCTTAGTTCTGCTCGTCCCGAGCAGGTAAAACGATAACAAAGATAATTTCTTAAGTGACATGCCATCATAACTTGATCATATTGTAAACATATGTAATGAATGCAGCGATCAAAACAATGGTAATGACATGAGTAAACAACTGAATCATAAAGCAATGACTTTTCATGAATAGCACTTTCAAGACAGGCATCAATAAGTCTTGCATAAGAGTTAACTCATAAAGCAATAAATCAAAGTAAAGGTATTGAAGCAACACAAAGGAAGATTAAGTTTCAGCGGTTGCTTTCAACTTGTAACATGTATATCTCATGGATAGTTGTCAATGCAAAGCAATATAACAAATGCAATATGCAAATATGTAAGAATCAATGCAAAGTTCACACAAGTGTTTGCTTCTTGAGATGGGAGGAAATAGGTAGACTGACTCAACATAAAAGTAAAAGAAAGGTCCTTCAAAGAGGAAAGCATCGATTGCTATATTTGTGCTAGAGCTTTTATTTTGAAAACATAAAGAGAGCATAAAAATAAAATTTTGAGAGGTGTTTGTTGTTGTCAACGAATGGTAGTGGGCACTCTAACTACCTCATCAACCAGACTTTCAAGAGCGGCTCCCATGAAGGACGTTATCTCTACCAGCAAGGTAGATCATCCCTCTTCTCTTTTGTTTACACATGTACTTTAGTTTAGTTTTTCTTTATTTATGGATGACACTCCTCCCAACCTTTTGCTTACACAAGCCATGGCTAACCGAATCCTCGGGTGCCTTCCAACATTCACATACCATGGAGGAGTGTCTATTTGCAAAATTAAGTTGCTTACTGATGAATCAGAGCAAAACATGTGAAGAGAATTATTAATGAAAGTTAATTAATTGGGGCTGGGAACCCCATTGCCAGCTCTTTTTGCAAAATTATTGGATAAGCGGATGTGCCACTAGTCCATTGTGAAAGTCTGTCAAAAGTAAATGACAAGATCGAAAGATAAAACACCACATACTTCCTCATGAGCTATAAAACATTGACACAAATAAGAGGTGATAAATTTTGAATTATTTAAAGGTAGCACTCAAGCAATTTACTTTGGAATGGCGGAGAAATACCATGTAGTAGGTAGGTATGGTGGACACAAATGGCATAGTGGTTGGCTCAAGGAATTTGGATGCATGAGAAGTATTCCCTCTCGATACAAGGTTTAGGCTAGCAAGGTTATTTGAAGCAAACTCAAGGATGAACCGGTCACCCACCCACCCCTCACGCCGGTGACACCTTAGCGCCGGCGATCTAGCCTCCTTCCACCTTGCTAGCCTCTTCCTCTCCGGCCATTCTGTTCCTCTCCCTCTCCTCTACATCCTCATCCCCGGATCATGGCAGTTCATGAGGCTATTGCCCTCGGCTTGGATTTTTCTCCCGGGAAGGCTCGCGGCGCATGTCCGGCGCACCCTTAGATCTCGTGTTCATCCGTCAAGGGAATCTGCAACTTCATCATGGTGGTTTCTTTGGAAGATCTACGTTCGATTGGATGAAGACTCGCTTCTTTGGCTCTTGAAGCGGCGACGGTGGTTATTGTGATGATCTCGTGGTTTCTCTCATCCGTGATGGTATTCTCTTTCTCTGTCTCTTCTAAAGCAATTGGTTTATTCTTGCTTGGTAGAAAGTTTTATAGTTGCCCTGGCTCAAATGTTATTATCATCTGTGGAGTTTTGGGGGCCAAATTGGTATGAGTTCTTGCTTTGGGAACGGGAATGTGCGAGTGAATGGATCCTTGCTTCTCGTGCTCGTCGGAGATCCCATGTCTTTCATAGGCGAGGCCTGGTCCTAGGTTTCATTCTCCTTCTACCCGTTCCTTGGCTATCGTTAATCCCGTGGCTCCGTTGATCTCTCGTTGCTCAGCCGTTGTCCTCCTCACCGCCGGCGGTGGATCCCGCTCACGGAGGTTCCGCCCGTCGTTGATCGCTTTGGTGTCTTCGATCCAGCCTGTTGATTGTGCCCGGTTCTCGGAACGGCCCTCGGATCGCGCCTTCCGCGCCCGATAGGGTTTCAAATTTTCGTCTCCATCTATCGGACCGTCTGGGCCGTCACGCGCGCTACAACTTCTCCCTCTTCGATGATGGGCTTGATGGGCTTTGGCTCGGTTGAGGCTTGGGCCTGGACTTATTGGGATTGTCGAAATGTCTTGATGGGGCATTCAGCAAAAGATTGCCAACGATGATTAGATGAGGTTGTTTTAATTACGGTCATAAACAGCGGAACGCCTTAACAAACCGTATCAATTAAAGAAATGGGTTCCAAAAGAAGTGCCAAAATCCCTGATATCCGCGACGCTTCTCCTCCTTTGTCGTCGTTTTGTCGACTCGCTTCCTCTCGCTTCGCGCACCACCAACGCCACCTCGCCTCGGCTCCGCTCCGCCGCCACCGCTTAGCCTTGCCACCCTCCTCCGCCTCCTTCGACCGCAATGGCCAACTTCGAGCTCGACCCTCATCGCTTTCCCCGAGGGCATGGGATTATTGATGGAGGAGTTCTTCGTCCGCCTCGCACCTTCGCCACGACGCACTTCACCTGCATCGTTCGAGTCTTTGTGTTGCGCATTGAGCCCGAGCCGCCCGGCCAGATCTCGCATGATCTGTTGCATCTTGCGAGGGACTTCATCGTCAACTGGGCTTTGAGGTGATAAACTTTCGCCTTGGTTTTATGGAGTTGGTTTATACCGTTGCGTAGTCCCGTTGCTCGTGCGCTTTAGTTGATCACCCACCAAGAGATTTTGGACCTCATCATTTTATTCGGTTTGAGAATCACAATGAGGGGCCTGGTCGTGTGCATCAAGGAGCACGTAATGGATGGATCATGTTCATCTGAGTGCCGATGGATTTTCGCAATGATAGTTGTATTAGAGAGGTTGTTAACACCTTTGGAGATTATCATTCGGTTCTCTCGTGACCCTATGAGGTGCAGGATTCTAGTTTATGTTACCTATTCGTCTCTGCTGCTGCCAAGAGATGTGGTTTTCAGGCAACCTTTGGTTGGTCGTTTCACCGGTATAAGGCGCTCATGGACTGCTGCGTTTATGTTCTTTCTTCTGAATTTGCTGATGTGATTCCCAAATGAAGACCCAATGCCTTTAGATGGAAACCCTCACCCTCTCGCTCGGTGGCTTAGTCCCCGATAACAACATGTTTGTCCCGCCGCAGTATCCGCCAATGGATGGAATGATGCCCCTCAAGACCACATGCTCTAATGCTCATCCGCTTGCACCCGCTCGATGTTCATGCCGATCCGGTGGTGATGATGCTTCAAGAATGTGGCCCTCATCCAACTCCCGTAGTCCCAACATGGTGAATGAGCTGCCCGTGGAACAACCTCTGCAGAGTTCCGCAAAGCCGACATGCTAGTAAACCGTTGCATGGGGGTGATGTGCCTCTTGAGGTTGTTGCAGATGATGGTGTGGTGAAGCAATTTAAACATTGCTGCACCACATGATGTTGCACCCGATCTAGATGCGCAGCAATTCCAGCTTTTGTTCCACCCGGCTTGTTGCTGCTTCCCCGTAGCTGCTGCTCAGTGGATCTCCGCTGCTGTTGATGTTATCATGGAGTTTCAGTGAAGACAATATGCTTATTGATCATGGCATTGAGCAAGAAAATATCGAAAGGGCACTCACTTTGTTTGTGCCTCCCATTTCTCAAAGAGTTTCAAGAAATCTATTCTGCTCTAGATGTTATTCAAGCTGCTGCTCCCGCCTCGATTATCTCGTGAATCATGGTGATATTCCCATTCTTGGATTTAGAGGGTGAGAAGATATCTATTGCCGATGTGTGTTGTTGATAGCTTGCCACCTCCACTGAACATCTTCCTCAACCCGATGATGCCGCTAAGGACCTGTTTTTCTTCTCGCCACCTCAAGAGGAGTTTGTTCAGACCAGAAGGGTTGCCGCAAAGAAGACAAAAGATAAGAAGACAAAGGCTATTCGGTGGATGAAGGACCTAGGAGATTCACTAGAGGATCTTCTAAGGAAGGGTACAGGTACCTCCTATTACCGACATTGCTCCAAAATCAAGGAAAAGGGCAAGGAAAGCTACTCCCTGGAGAGGTGATCTTGCCCAAGCCAACTTTGTCGCTGATGGTTCAAGCTGCGGTGATTATGGGACAGACAATCTACCACTCCGATTCCTATTCAAACTCTTCACACATTGGTCAAATTCTGAAATAGAGCCTCGAGCTCCTTGCCACGACAAGCTTACACTGTGTCGGAGATGATCTTCCTTCGCAAGTGGCTAATGGTGTGTGGATAGTGTTTTGGGAGGAAATGCCCCTATTCATTTCCTTTATCTTAGTAGTTTGTGTTGTCGTGTGTCAGTGTCTTGTAAGTGTGGATTGTATCTGCATTTGGGTGTTGAACTTGCTTTTGTTTCCCTATGAATTGTTTACATAAGTTTAAGACCTGAAAGTGCTTGATTGGAATATTCGTGGTATCAATTAAGCTAAACAATTGGCTGTTAGAGAAAAATGGAGGAAAGTGGTTGTGCTATCATGTGTATTCAGAAACAAAAAGGGATAATTTTGATCTCAAATTCATTAAAACTTTCTGCCCAAAACGCTTTGATACTTTTGCTTTCTCTCCATCCGTTGGAGCATCGGTGGCATCCTGGTGGTTTGGAACTCCTCTATTTTTAAGGGCACACTCATTGAAATTAAAAGATTTGCTATTGTCATTGAGTTTGTCTCAAAGACATTCTCGACCAAAAATGGACACTTGTCTCTGTATGGACCATGCAATGGGGAGCTTAGAGATGAGTTTGTACAGTGGCTCTTCAATCTGAATATACCGATGATGAGTTGTGGCTTATAATGGGTGACTTTAATTTTATTAGGTCACAGGATAATAGGAACCTACCGGGGTGATCTTAATGACATATTTTTATTCAATGAACTCATTAGTCATCTCGGACTTGAGCTACCCCTCAAGGGCAGATCTTTCACGTGGTCTAACATGCAGCAAAATCCACTATTAGTTCAGCTAGACGCTTTTTTTCAACTCCAAACGACAACTGTTTATCCTAATACGCTGGTTAATCCTTTGGCCAAACCAACTTCAGATCATGTACCTTGTGTTGTTAATATTGAGACAGTCATCCCTCATGCAAATATCTTTCGGTTTGAGAATTATTGGGTGGAACAACAAGGTTTTATGGATTGTGTCTCTGCCACTTGGAATCTTCTGTTGGGGGAATAATGTCATCCGTTAGCTAAGAAATTGAAGATGCTTCGAGGAGCTTTGAAACAATGGAAAACAAGCCTCTCTAAATTAAAGGACAAGATTGCTAAATGCAATATTGTGATTGCTTTTTTGGATAATTTGGAGGAAGAGAGCCCCTGTTCTTCAGAGAATAATTTCAGAAAATTGTGAAGGCACATTATGAAAAGTTATTGCATGCACAATTTCTTTATTGGAAGAAAAGATGTACCGCAGGTGGATCAAGTTGGGTGAGGAGAACACAAAATACTTTCATGCTATGGCAACTATCAGGTATAAGAAGAATTCTATTACCGCTTGAAGGCCGAGGATGACAGATAGTCAATGATCATGAAGAAATGGCTGCTATGGCTTTAAACCGTTATAAAATGAATGGTACACGAAAGGAATTTCAATGTGTCCGGATTTACCAAATCTGCTAGGGTGGATGGGTTGGAAGGTCTCACTGTTCCTTTTACACATGAGGAAATGGATAAGGTTATATCAAAAATGAAACCCGATAAAGCCCTGCCCGATGGCTTCAATGGGTTATTTCAAGAAATGTTGGTCTATTGTGAAGGAAAGTTTTTATAAGTTGGCAGAGGACTTTTATGATAATAAACTCAATCTTGAGAGTATAAATACTTCTTATATTACTCGATCCCAAAATGCCATAGTCCTGAGAAGATCAATGATTATAGACCTATTTCTTTAACAAATTGCTGCCTGAAATTTCTTACCAAAATGGTCCGATAGATTGCAAGATGTCATTATTCAATGCTTACATAAAAATCAGTATGGTTTCATCAAAAATAGGACCATTCATGACTGTGTGGCTTGGGCTTTTGAATATATCTATCAATGTAAATCTATGAGCTCCCCGCATATTCTGAAACTGGATTTTGAGAAAGCCTTTGATACTATTGAACATGAGGCATTACTTCAAATTCGAGACACAAGGGGTTCAATGAACAGTGGTTAAGATGGGTCAAGGATTTTCTTACCTCTGGTTCTTCATCTGTTTTATTGAATGGTGTGCCTGGAAGCGCTTAAATGTGGGAGGAGAGGGGAGATCCTCTCTCCTCTTCTTTATGTCTTGGGAGGAGATGTTTTGCGTCTGTGGTTAATGATCTTTTGCATAATAATTTGATACAGCTGCCTATAATTACAGGGGATCCCGATTTCCCCATACGCAATATGCGATGACACTTTGTTAATTATGCAAGCAGATGAAGCACGCTTATTGATTCTTAAAAAGGCTCGAATGAGTTCAACAATCAACAGCCCGTATGTTAATTTCCATAAATCATGCTTGCTGCCTATAAATATCTCAGATGATCATGCAAATAGTCCTGCTGTTTTTGGGTGCAATGTTCAGGAATGCCTTTCACATATCTTGGGCTCCCTTTGGGAACAACTAGGCCAAAGATTCAGGATTTGATGCCCTTGGTGGATAGATTGGAAAGGAGGCTGGTAGCCACTTCTACTTTTTAGCTTATGGAGGAAGACTGCACTGATAAGATCTTGTGAGCTCTATGCCCATTTTCTTTCTATGCTCTTGGATATACCACCCGGTATTATAAAACAGCTAAATAATAATTAGACATTGTTTGTGGAGTGATAGGAAATCGATTCAAAGGGGAAATCACTTGCCGCTTGGGATATGATCTCAAGCCAAAGGAGAAGGGTGGTCTGGGGATTATGGATTTTGAGAAAGAATGAGGCTCTTCTTATGAAGCACCTGCACAAGTTTTATAATAAAGAGGAAATCCCATGGGTGAAATTAGTTTGGAACTATTATCCAAATGGTGTCCCACAGCAACAAATCTATGTGGTTCTTTTGGTGGAGGGATATTATGAAGTTGGTGGATAAATATAGAGCAATTTGTACTGCTACTGTGGGGTGTGGTGACTCTATTCTTTTCTGGAATGATAATTGGAATGGGATTGTTCCTTCGAAACAATTCCCAAGACTACACTCATTTGCTCTCAACACATTGCTATCGAAAAGAAGTGAAATTATGTGAAGATAGGTCTTCCCTGTTTTATCTTCCTTTGTCACAAGCATATGGAGAATATAGAGCTATGCAAGACTTCTTAGATACAATACAGATCTCGATGATGGGAAGGATGTCTGAAATCAATTTGGAAAGAGGGAGCTTTTACCTCACACCTATATTATCAACATTACTCACATATACCAAACAGCAAATTGCATGGTTGGATATGGAAAAGCAGAGTGATGCTAAGGATAAAGGTTTTTGCTTGGCTTCGATAAGTGATAGATTGAATACAAGGGATATGTTGAGGAGAAGGAACTGCATGTCACTAATGATTATACATGTGTTCGTGCCATGCAAATCAAATCAAGACTGGATTCATTTGTTTTTTTTAAGCAGACGTATATGGACATATCTACAAGTGGAATGGACTCAAGTACACCGTTGAAGGCATGTTTTATCAAGCCAGAAAGAATTTGCAAAGCCTTTCATCAAGTGGTTATTCGCTTCTGGCATATTTGGAAGCAAAGGAACAACAAAATCTTTGAGCATATTCGTCCTTCTTTTGGTTCATGGAAGACACAATTCATTCATGAAGCCTCTTTGCATGTGCATCGAGTCAAGGATAAACACTCTGATTCTTTCGTAAAATGGATTGACTCTGATGTAATTTTTCTTTTTTCTTCTTCTTTTGTTGTATATATCTCTTCTGTACAGTTCATAAGTTTTAATAAAATGCTGTAGGGGTTTTGCCCTACAGTTCTTGGTCAAAAAAAAAAACTCGCATAAAAGACATATTGTAAACATTATAAGACTCTACACCGTCTTCCTTGTTGTTCAAACTCAATACTAGAAATTATCTAGACCTTAGAGAGACCAATTATGCAAACCAAATTTTAGCATGCTCTATGTATTTCTTCACTAATAGGTGCAAAGTATATGATGCAAGAGCTTAAACATGAGCACAACAATTGCCAAGTATCACATTATCCAAGACATTTTACCAATTACTACATGTAGCATTTTTCAATTCCAACCATATAACAATTTAACGAAGAAGAAACTTCGCCATGAATATTATGAGCTAAGAACACATGTGTTCATACGAACCAGCGGAGCGTGTCTCTCTCCCACACAAGGATGAACTTATTCAGAGAATGAAAATAACAAAACAAAAACAAAAATAAAAGCACACAGACGCTCCAAGTAAAGTACATAAGATGTGACTGAATAAAAATATAGTTTCACTAGAAGAAACCTGATAAGTTGTCGATGAAGAAGGGGATGCCTTGGGCATCCCCAAGCTTAGATGCTTGAGTCTTCTTAAAATATGCAGGGATGAACCACCGGGGCATCCCCAAGCTTAGACCTTTCACTCTTCTCGATCACATTATATCACCCTCTTCTATTGACCCTTGAAAACTTCCTTCACACCAAACTTCAAGCAAACTCATTAGAGGGTTAGTGCATAATCAAAAATTCACATGTTCAGAGGTGACACAATCATTCTTAACACTTCTGGACATTGCACAAAACTTCTGAAAGTTAATGGAACAAAGAAACTCATTCAACTTAACAAAAGCGGCAATGCGAAATAAAAGGCAGAATCTGTCAAAAACAGAACAGTCCGTAAAGACGAATTTAAAGATGGCACCAGACTTGCTCAAATGGAAAAACTCAAAACTAATGAAAGTTGCGTACATATCTGAGGATCACGCTCGTAAATTGGCAGATTTTTTCGAATTTTATACAGAGGCCTGTGCCCAGATTCGTGACAGACAGCAATGCTGTTTCTGCGCAGCGATCCCAAATATAACATCAACTTTGACATAGAAACTTTACTTGGCACAAAAACATGATAAGGAGAGGTTGCTACAGTAGTAAACAACTTCCAAGACTCAACAAAACAAAAATTGCTGTAGTAAAATAAACACATGGGTTATCTCCCAAGAAGTTCTTTCTTTATAGCCATTAAGATGGGCTCAGCAGTTTTAATGATGCACTCGCAAGAAATAGAAGTTGAAGCAAAAGAGAGCATCAAGAGGCAAATTCAAAACACATTTAAGTCTAACATGCTTCCTATGCATAGGAATCTTGTAAATAAACAAGTTCATGAAGAGCAAAGTAACAAGCATAGGAAGATAAAACAAGTGTAGCTTCAAAAATTTCAGCACATAGAGAGGTGTTTTAGTAACATGAAAATTTTTACAACCATATTTTCCTCTCTCATAATAACTTTCAGTAGCAACATGAGCAAACTCAACAATATAACTATCACATAAAGCATTCTTATCATGAGTCTCATGCATAAAATAATTACTACTCCCAACATAAGCATAGTCATTCTTATTAATTGTAGTGGGAGCAAATTCAACAAAGTAGCTATCAAATATAGGAGGTATATTGTAATCATAATCAAATTTATCCTCCATAACAGGTGGTAACAAAAGACTACTATCATTATAATCATCATAAATGGGAGGCAAAGTATCATCAAAGTAAATTTTCTCCTCAATGCTTGGGGGACTAAAAATATCATGCTCATCAAAACCAGCTTCCCCAAGCTTAGAATTTTCCATATCATTAACAACAATGGTGTTCAAAGCATTCATATTAATATGTTCCATGGGTTTTTTAATTTTCGCATCAAACCATCCATGTCTTAAATCAGGAAATAGAATAAAAAGGTCATTGTTGTCCATTATGCCTAACTAGTGTAAACAAGAAACCAAATGTCGCAATTGCAGAGTCTAAAGGAAATAGCTTCGAGCACACACACAATGGCGCCAGAAAAGTACTGTTACCTGGAACCGAAGTATGAGTGCCTTTTACCTTTCCTCCCCGGCAACGGCGCCAGAAAAGTGCTTGGCGCGTAGTTGACGAGGGAGGAAAAGTGCTTAGTTGCCGGGCTTGCCAATGTGTGAGTGCCGTTTACCTTCCTCCCCGGCAACGGCGCCAGAAAAGTGCTTGGCGCGTAGTTGACGAGGGAGGAAAAGTGCTTAGTTGCCGGGCTTGCCAATGTGTGAGTGCCGTTTACCTTCCCTCCCCGGCAACGGCGCCAGAAAAGTGCTTGATGTCTACGGGTGCTTCTATTCTTGTAGACAGTGTTGGGCCTCCAAGAGCAGAGGTTTGTAGAACAGCAGCAAGTTTCCCTTAAGTGGATTACCCAAGGTTTATCGAACTCAGGGAGGAAGAGGTCAAAGATATCCCTCTCATGCAACCCTGCAACCACAAAGCAAGAAGTCTCTTGTGTCCCCAACACACCTAATAGGTGTACTAGTTCGGCGAAGAGATAGTGAAATACAAGTGGTATGAATGAATATGAGCAGTAGTATGGCGCCAGAAAAGTGCTTGCTGGCGTGCAGTTGATGGTAGTAATATTGCGAGAAGTAAACATGCAGTAGTAACGCAGCAGTAGTAACGCAGTAACACAGTAAACAAGCAGCGATAGCAGTATTTAGGAACAAGGCCTAGGGAATAGACTTTCACTAGTGGACACTCTCAACTTTGATCACATAACAGAATAGATAAATGCATACTCTACACTCTCTTGTTGGATGATGAACACATTGCGTAGGATTACACGAACCCTCAATGCCGGAGTTAACAAGCTCCACAATTCAATGTTCATATTTAAATAACCTTAGAGTGCATGAAAGATCGAAACGACTAAACCAAGTACTAACATAGCATGCACACTGTCACCTTCATGCTTATGTAGGAGGAATAATACACATCAATACTATCATAGCAATAGTTAACTTCGCAATCTACAAGAGATCATGATCATAGCATAAACCAAGTACTAACACGAGTGCACACACTGTCACCATTACACCGTGTAGGAGGAATAAAACTACTTTAATAACATTGCTAGAGTAGCACATGGATAAATTGTGATACAAAACATATTGCAATCATAAAGAGATATAAATAAGCACTTCACTATGCCATTCATAACAGTGAATAAGTATTCTGTGAAATATAGCCTAAGAGACCCACACGGTGCACACACTGTCACCTTTACACACGTGGGACAAGGAGTCTCCGGAGATCACATAAGTAAAACTCACTTGACTAGCACAATGACATCTAGATTACAAGCATCATCATATGAATCTCAATCATGTAAGGCAGCTCATGAGATTATTGTATTGAAGTACATAGGAGAGAGATGAACCACATAGCTACCGGTACAGCCCCGAGCCTCGATGGAGAACTACTCCCTCCTCATGGGAGCAGCAGCGTTGATGAAGATGGCGGTGGAGATGGCAGCGGTGTCGATGGAGAAGCCTTCCGGGGCACTTCCCCGTCCCGGCGTGCCGAAGAGACTCCTGTCCCCCAGATCTTGGCTTCGCGATGGCGGCGGCTCTGGAAGGTTTCGCGTACCGTGGCTTCCTCCGTAAGGGTTTTCAATGCAGGGGCTTTAAATAGGCGAACAGGCGGCGCAGGAGGGTCGAAGGGGTGCCCACACCATAGGGTGGCGCGGCCGGCCGCGCCGGCCCGTGGTTTGGTGGGCTGTGCCCCCTCTCCGCGGTTTCGTGTGTTCTGGATGCTTCCGGGCAAAATAGGAACCTGGGCGTTGATTTTGTCCAATTCCGAGAATATTTCGTTACTAGGATTTCTGAAACCAAAAACAGCAGAAAACAGGAACGGCACTTCGGCATCTTGTTAATAGGTTAGTTCCAGAAAATGCACGAATATGACATAAAGTGTGCATAAAACATGTAGATATCATCAATAAAGTAGCATGGAACATAAGAAATTATCGATACGTCGGAGACGTATCAATGCCCATTTGAATATTGGTCAAATCCTAGGTTTGAACAAGATTTAAACAAGTTTAAAACATGAAAATGAAAAGGTAAGCCTGGATCCTTCTTAACTAGTCACTCTAAAATGAAGCTTTAATTTTGGGAGGTTTTTGAAATTTCCATGTTTGAAACCCAAAACCACTTCTCTTCATGCTTGACTTCATAAGACGAAGTTTAGGGTCGATAGGGGGTAGATACATGATTTGTCTGGTTTGAATATGTCTAGACCATGTTTATCAAATCCTAGGTTTGACCAAGATTTAAACAAGTTTAAAACATGAAAATGAAAAGGGAAGCATGTATCCTTCTTAGTCACTCTAAAATGAAGTTTTTGGGCGGTTTTTGAAATTTCCATGTTTGAAACCCAAAACCACTTCTCTTCATGCTTGACTTCATAAGACATAGTTTAGGGGTTAGGGGTAGATACATGATTTGTATGGTTTGAATATGTCTAGACCATGTTTATCAACTTTAATGCTTACTATATGACATAAGAAGACTATGTGCTTTGGTTTTTCATTTTTCTGATTTTTTTAGAATTTTGATGCACATTTGAATCTTGGTCAAATCCTAGGTTTGACCAAGATTTAAACAAGTATATATAGAACATGAAAATGAAAAGGGAAGCCTGTATCCTTCTTAGTCACCCTAAAATGAAGTTTTTGGGAGGTTTATTTGAAATTTCCATGTTTGAAACCCAAAACCACTTATCTTCATGCTTGAGCAAGATTTGACCAAGATTTAAACAAGTTTAAATCATGAAAATGGAAAGGTAAGCCTGGATCCTTCTTAGTCGCTCTAAAATGAAGCTTTTGGGATGTTCTTGAAATTTCCATGTTTGAAACCCGGCCAAAACGACTTTTCTTCATGCTAGACTTCATAAGATCGACACGGGGTACATACATGATTTGTCTGGTTTGGATATATCTAGACCTTGTTTATCAACTTCAATGCTTACGATATGACATAAGAACACTATGTGCTTTTTGTTTTTCATTTTTTGTGCCCATTTGTATCTTGGTCAAATCCAAGGTTTGACCAAGATTTAAACAAGTTTAAAACATGAAAATGAAAAGGGAAACATGTATCCTTCTTAGTCACTCTAAAATGAAGTTTTTGGGAGGTTTTTGAAATTTCCATGTTTGAAACCTAAAACCACTTCTCTTCATGCTTGACTTCATAAGACAGAGTTTAGGGTTAGAGGGGTAGATACATGATTTGTCTTATTTGAATATGTCTAGCAAGACCTTGTTTATCAACTTTTGAATGCTTACTATATATATATGTGTGACATAAGAAGACTATGTGCTTTTGTTTTTCATTTTTCCGATTTTTTAATTTTATGCCCATTTAAATCTTGGTCAAATCCTAGGTTTGACAATGATTTAAACAAGTTTCAAATATGAAAATGAAAAGGTAAGCATGGATCCTTCTTAGTCACTCTAAAATGAAGCTTTTGATAGGTTTTTGAAATTTCCATATTTGAAACCCAAAACCACTTCTCTTCATGCTTGACTACATAAGACAAAGTTTAGGGTTAGGGGGTAGATACATGATTTTTCTTGTTTGAATATGTCTAGACCCTTGTTTATCAACTTTAATGCTTACTATATGACATAAGAAAACTATGTGCTTTGGTTTTTCATTTTTCTGATTTTTTGGAATTTTGATGCACATTTGAATCTTGGTCAAATCCTAGGTTTGACCAAGATTTAAACAAGTATAGAACATGAAAATGAAAAGGGAAGCCTGTATCCTTCTTAGTCACCCTAAAATGAAGTTTTTGGGAGGTTTTTGAAATTTCCATGTTTGAAACCCAAAACCACTTAATCTTCATGCTTGACTTCGTCATAAGACAGAGTTTAGGGGTTAGGGGGTAGATACATGATTTGTCTAGTTTGAATATGTCTAGACCTTGTTTACCAACTTTAATGCTTACTATATGACATATAAGAAGACTATGTGCGCTTTGGTTTTTCATTTTTTCATTTTTTTATTTTATGCCCATTTGAATCTTGGTCAAATCCTAGATTTGACCAAGATTTAAACAAGTTTAAAACATGAAAATGGAAAGGTAAGCCTGGATCCTTCTTAGTCGCTCTAAAATGAAGCTTTTGGGATGATTTTGAAATTTCCATGTTTGAAACCCAAAACCAATTCTCTTCATGCATGCTTGACTTCATAAGACAGAGTTTAGGGTTAGGGGGTTAGATACATTATTTGTCTAGTTTGAATATGTCTAGACTTTGTATATCAACTTGAATATATTATTGTACCATGTCTCCACACAGCCCAAAATGCACATATTTTCAAAAGTTTTCATGCATTTTTTCTTGTAACTAGTAAAAATAGAAAGTAAAAATAGGAACCCCATGTATGAAGGATACTAAAAAGAACTCTTTCACATTTTTTTGGTATAGATTATGAGTTTGCTTGGCTTCATACACAAGTGAGTACATGTCATGCAAAAATTAACACGAAATTTAGTTATCATGACCCATTTTTGGCAGGCATTGTGCATATCGCCTTGAGAAACATCTTTGCGAGCTAGTGTATTAAACGTTTATTCACATATAATGGATTTTTTTACTTTATTAGTGCACACAATGACAGAATCGGCCAAATGTGTATGATTTTTGTGAAGGTGCTAGAAAAACAAGATGCACTACGATGAAGCATGAAAGGAGGCAAGGGGAGGGATAGTGAAGAGGTGGGAGAGACCGAGAGATGAACCGCAAGGTAATTAAAAAATTGGGGCCAAAACGATTCCAACTTCCTAGGCATTGACCAACTTTGCCCCTCTTAACCCAACGTGGCAGTGAACCCGTATAAGCAACAACTTCCTCTTACTCCGCTTCTCCGAAATGGTAAGAGAACCTCTCCAGCTTAAGTGACCAATCGACATATCTATGGCCTTCCGACTTGGCTCTGGTCGCCGCGCGCGTAGTCCTACCACCGACGAGGAAGCGGAGCATCAGCGCCGCCTTCGCTTCGTCCATCGCGCACCAAGGCATAACCCGCCCGCTCTGCACTGGCCGGTTGTTCAGCCCGCGGCGGCGGCGCTGGCCGTGGAGCCCCTCGCCAGCCGCTTCCCGTGCGGGCCGATGGATGCAGAGGCAGGGATCTCCCACGCAACCCCGCATGCGACGCCCGCTCGGCCCTGGCCGGCTTTTCCGCCCGCGCATGCCGCATGGTTTTCTTTGCCAGCAGGTGAGATCCCCTTCCCGGCCGGCGCGAACGATGCGGAGGCAGGGAGCTCCCGTGGCCAGCCGCCTAATCCGACCGCACTTCAGGCGGTGCCGGCCGTGGAGCCAGGCCGTTCTTTCGAAGCGCATCACGGCGACGCCCTTTGCAGGAGCAACACCGCCAAGGAGCTCGTATATAACGTGATGTTCCCGGCACTCTATAGATGCCGGGATGCTCTGCAAGCTTTCGTGCAGGCTAAGAATGCGGCGGCTGCAAATCCCAGGGACGCAGCATTGCAGCGGCGCGCCGATGAGGCTAAGGTGGCGCACGCTTTCCACCAGGCGTGCCTCGACAGGCTTAACATCCAGCACGGCTTCGTGCAACCGCCAAACGCCGCTCCAGCTAAGATCCAAAAATACTCCGGTGAGCATATCACTCCGGAGTAGAACAATCCAATTTCTAGTAGTACTGTAGGAGTACTTTATTAGTGCACAAACCTGGCGAAATTAAAGGTGTGTTCTTTGTGTGTGATGTAAATCTAAAAATTTGAAGGTTCTAGCAAAAACATTTCTTCACAAATATTCGATGTGTTTGCTTGGCCTTATCTATATATCCGGTGAGCATATATGGATGCCAAATCCTTTACAAACTTTATATTTTTTAAGTGATCGATGTGCATGCATCTATCTCGCCATGGTAAATTAATGAAACAAGTTGCATATTTGCCAGAATTCCAAACTTCGTGAGCAGTATAGAGATCGAGACCTTAATTAATTATTATGAGTAGGATGCATGCATGCATGGCCATTTTCTAGGGTTTTAAAGGATACTAGAGCTTTTCTAGGTTAATTTGCAACTATATGTATATTTGTTTTCTAGTTCTGGGCTGATCATTAAACTCAACATTGAGTTGTAGATTATGTGAAATTAGTACATGCCATAAAATATAGTAATTTTTTATGTACCCTACGAGGCAGTACGTGTGGTGTACCCTTAATTATTAATTGGTAGACATGTACCGTTGGCATGTTTGAAGAAAATTTGAATTTGGAAGAAGTTTTTAAAGTAAAATTAACGCAAGCACAAAATCATGTGTGATGGTGAAATTTCTAGAACACATTAATACAAACCTAGTAATATGAGTTTGTTTGGCTTTCTGCCCACAAGTGAGTATTGTGCGCATGTACTTTGATGCAAAATCCCGCCATACAAAACTTTTTAGTTATCATATGACCTCAAGTTTGGAAGAGATCGTATTTTAAGCAACTTCACAAACAAGAGATTCTAACAATTATATGCATGCATGAAAGAATGATTTCCCTTTTTTATTACTGTACAAAAATGGCTAGATGTGTGTTAATTGTGAAGGAGGGCTACCAAATTTTAACAGTTGCACATTATTGTCATAATTCCACCATTTGGAAGCAGTAGGGTAGACATGCTTTCCGCTTGGTAGGATGTGTTAGTGCCATCAATTTTGTAGATATAGGTTCAAGGATTTGTTCATCTTAATCTGCAACTATATATGGATTTTTAAGCTTTTGCCTAGTAATTAAACTCATAATTAAAATAATGTAGGTTATTTAACTACATACATGCCATAAATTCTGACAGGAAATACTTGGACGTGCCTTGCGAGGGTGGTAACAAACAAGAACACAATGACCAAACTTCAAATGCCAATCCACCCACCAAGCTATACGATTGGCATGTACAATCGATCGACTCCTTCTAATCAAATTTGAATACAATAGAAGAAGTTTTAAAAAAATTCAAAATGAGATCAACTTGTGCATTGAGTCATCCTTTGTTATTTATTTGCTTGTAAAAATAGAAACATAGGCATATGAATGTATTCGAAACACTTCACTTTTCAACGGGGAAGGGACCCGAAGGTCCCAGAAAAACAAAAAAAGATTACAATAGTAGTACTCCTTTGAGAAGGCAGTAGAAGAAGGATCCTCGAAGAGCCAAATGCTTTTATTATCCACAGCTGTTCGGCTCTTTTCCTTCTCGTGTAAGCTATCGCGCAATGATTATACTAGGCTGCTCGATTATACTAATGGTCGGATGGTAGTACAACCATTTTCGCAAACTTCTGCGCCCTTCGTCATGTCAGCATCGTATCCCAGTGTGCAAGCAGTCTGCTCGAATGAAATACTCCTAAGTACGTACGGTATTCCCTCCAAAGACACACCACACGGTATTCCCTCCAAAGACGCACCGTCGCCCCGATCTGCTCGAATGAAATACTCCAAAATACTTCTGCGCCCTTCGTCATGTCAGCATCGTATCCCAGTGTGCAAGCAGTCTCCTATGAAATGGAGACGACATTTTGTTGAAAAGTGTCGGTGCATGCTATATACCACACTAGTATGAGAGTTTTTACAGCATTATTCCGATTTCCACAGAATGCATTAAATTTGGACGCGATGCCACACTGACAAGAGTGGTTTAAACAAGGCCATTATTTTTATTATGTTATAGTATTACTACAATACTCCAAGGTAGCACTAGTAGCCTTCGGTTGTACTCTGCCGGTCGCGCTGCCTCATTCGACCAGACTTTATTCTTCTTCTCATATATATATACAAAATACTGTCTGCCGAGGTTCGATGACCGCACCGTCGCCCCTCTCCGCGCCGCCGTCTTGGGCCGCGCCACCATTCTCCCCGCCGAGTTCTCCCCCGTCCCCGACGCACCACCGTCAAGCACCACCGGACCGATCTTCGCAGGTATGTACATCTCCAACCTCCGGCGAGTACAGAGGTTCATCGGTCATTGTGTTCGATATAACCTTAATTTGGGGATTGCAATGTGAGTAACTTACTGGGTTTTCTAGGAAATGAAAACGGCGTCGCTCGATGCCTACACTGCGTCGGCGGATACATGGAAAGCGGAGACGGATGCTCTGCATGCATCGGCGGAGACATGTAAAGCGGATGCGGAGGCAAAGGCGAAGGCGGTGGCTAGGACGGGCCCGGGCGCTGTGGCGCTGGCAAATGCTCGTATCGAAGCTGCATTTTGTTGGAAAGTCTTGGCGCGTGCTTCGAGAGTTTTGGCGGCGCAGCCGGGAGAACCGTCGGAGGCTTCGAAGCTGGCTGCTTTGAACGCGTCGAGAGCTTGGATGGTGACTTCATCTAAGGCGGCGCTTGTTGCATATGATCGTGACTCGTCAACCCCTTTGTAAGTTCTACCTTCCCCAACTGCAATGAGGTTAGATCTGGTGGATTGGGTTTTTTGCCCAAACCAGACGTGATGATGCATTGAGATGTTTTTGTATTTTTGATGATGCATTCTGCTTCTTTTGTAATTTGGGTGATTCATTATGCTTTTTAGGTAGTAATTTTTCTGATGCACTCACCTCTTCAGGAATTTTTCATGGTTTTTTTTGTTTTTGTTTTTCTGTCAACCTAGCTAATGCTCTCTGCTGTTTAGCCAAAAGTTGGATGATGCATTGTACTGTTTACATATATTTTACTCTGATGATGCATTTTGCTCTTTTAGCCTTTTAGGTAATTTTTCTGATTCCTTGAACAGTGTGGGAAATTTCGATGAAGAATTTTGCTGTCAACTTAGATGATGTATTGTGCTGTTTACATTTTATTACCTATATCAAAGCTAACCCCATCTGATGTTACCACAGCGTTTTGGGTCCTGTAGAGGTCTCTTTTTCCTCCAATCGTGTTGACACGTTAGCAATTATTACTGTATATGCGAGATTGCCTTCCGTTGGTGCGTCCTATTTTTGTGGTGTTTTTTTTTTGCAAATTAAGGGCTTCATTGATTATGCAACAGGATTACAATTGCATTGTCCTGTTTACAATATTTTGATTTTGCTGATGCATTGTGCTGTTCACATTATTTTGATTTTGCTGATGCATTGTCCTGTTTACATTATTTTGATTTTGCTGATGCATTGTGCTGTTTACACTATTTTGATTTTGCTGATGCACCGTGCAGTTTAGGAAACTTTGATGATGAATTAGATGATGCATTTTGCTGCTTAGTCAAATTAGATGTTGCATTTTGTTTTAAAAAATAGATGATGCAGTGTGCTGTTTACATAATTTTGACGATGCATCGTGCGATTTGCATAATCCTACCAGCTTCAGTCGAAGGACACCCACAACAATCAACGATCTGCCTGGAGATGTAGTCTCTCAGATTCTTGTCAGGCTTCCTCCCCATCCAACCTGCTTACTAGCTGCATCAGGCACCAAGAAAGCATGGAGGCAATGTATGGGAAGCAATTATTTCAGAAAGCTAACTGTGTCACACAACGGAGGAAACCCGTTGCTAGGGTTTTTCACCAACAACTCCGAGGACAATCGATTCATCACAGAGCATGATCTTCACCCGGCCATCTTGAAGATGCTGGCAATCCCGTCTCAAGTGAACGGTCCCAAAATCTATGTCCTGGGATGCCGCGATGGTATGGTGCTACTCCATTCTAATGTATCCAGAGGGTATATATCAGTCTGGGATCCAATTAGGCAAGTTCTCACAGCGATACCAGAACCACCATTGTGGCGCAATCACACAATTGAAAGCAGCGGCTCAATTCTCTGTTCGAGAAACAACTCTGAACCGTTTACACATTGTGGCAAGTTCTCGGTTGTTTGGATAACAACTAAACGTTACGATGCACAGGCTCATATCTACTCACCAGATTCAAAAGAATGGGAGTTTCTAGCTCGATCAACTCCGATGCTGTCAGAGATTGACCGTAGACCGGCAACTCTCATAGGGGGTATTTTGTACTGGCCAACGAAGTCTAGATATATCATTGAGCTTGACCATGCAAAGAAGGCTCTGAAATATATTCAGTGCCCTCATGAGACGCATGATATATTCATGCTTAACATTCACATCTTCAAGGGACATAATGGAGATGTTGCCCTTGCTGTTATAAGAGACTTCACCCTACAAACATGGACCAGTACAAGATCATCAACAGGCGATCACGAGTCATGGACATGTCATATAAATTTTGAATTGGATACTTTTTTTGGCCTTGACACATCATTTCCATACAATTGGAAACATGCAGTAAGGTTACTCTGCGTATTTGAGGACAAAAATGAGCTGGTTGTACGGGCAAAGGAGGGAGTATTCCAATTAGATATGAGCAACTGGCAGTGGAGAAAGTACAATTCTGCTAGACGTTGGTGCACTTTACATCCCTACTCAGTTAGACCGGGTTAGTCATTCATATGTAACCTTTGCATTCATTTACATATGACTTTTGCTGATCAATTTGTTCATTTCCTGACAGTAACCGACCTGATCCAGAGTGCAACATCAAGGACACGAAAAAGAACGCGCTGTCAGGAACCCATCTAATTCAAAGTTCAACATCCATAAGAGAAAAGGAAGTCGCATATGAAGGAGCAAGGCTTGTTTGGGCAAGAAGTGATAGCCCAGCTTTTGTTTGGTCTGATGTCTTTTAGTTTTCGTTCTGGTGGAAATGTCGCTGCACCATTTGTTTGTACTGCAGCTCCATAGTGCTAGCTGCTAGTACGTTGGCGCTGTCCTACGTCTGCTTGTTTTGGGGGCATAAATATGCCACGAAACCTTTGTTTTATGTGATCAAACGGTCATCTCTGCATGTATATGTTCGGGTTCTGATGAAACCTTTTTTGTGATCTGTACATATATTTGAGTCAGTCTGTGTTTTGTTTTATGATGGGCAGGAGTATTTGTTTTACTACACCATTGTTTATCCGAATTGTATTACTCACTCTATTCAAAAAGTTAGCGGCTCACCTTTTTCCTTCAAGATACGGATGTATCTACACACTAAAAACATATATAGATGAAACATCTTCAGACAAAGTTTAGTCACTTATGTATGGACGGGGGTAGTATTATTTATGTTGTGCTCCCAAACAAGCAGACATCGGACAGCGCCTGTTTAAAGTTCATATGTGTAATCTTATTCCCTTTGGAAGTTAAGCATTAAACTCTACTAGTACAACCGTGGTGGTCTTGTGATGTAGTACTCTTTTGATGCATTTGTGATGTAGTAGTACAGTACTTTTTTTTGAACTGGTATAGTACTATCTAAGAAGAGTACTCCCTCCGATTCACATTCATTTTACACCAATAAATATGGATCGGAGCGAGGGAGTAAATTAAACATGGCATCTCGTGCATGAAGCTTGACAGATCGATCAGGTTGGCTAGAATGGCAATACAATGCTCCTCATTAGGCAAATGCATGCCATGTACGATAGTATACATCCAGTAAAGAAGTCTATACTGACATAAAAAAGACTACATTGGGGATGAGAGTCAATTGGGGAATCTACAATACATAAAATCTTGCTCGTAGCTGATTTTGGCTAAGAGGGTTTTACTCACATTACACGTGCCACTTTCCTTGTCTGCAAAACAAGTTCCAATAAAGGAAGAGGAAAGAAGAGGACATTGTGGGCGAGATTGAACACCTTTTTATGTGTTAAGCTGAGGCCTTGTTTAGCTGAGGATTTCGACTTAGGCCTAACAGCTCAGCACACCCAGAAATAAATTTCCTTGCGCGCACCACTGTCAGCAAAAATAACAAAATTAGCACGCAAGATTAAGAACGAAGTGAATTTAAGTAACTTGGTTAGCTTTTCAAGCAATATATTCAGAGAAAGAGCACACATGTCCGGCAAATAATCGTAAGAGAAGAACAATAAATCTAAGGCATTCCACTTCATATGCAGAAGGGACGCGACAGCGCATGGATTCATACCTTGAGTCGACTCTGGCTCGTAGAAGGGCGGTCGCGCCTCGAGGATGCCGGCGACGTCTCCACCTCGATCTCACATGTGACTGCTTCTCGGTGGGCGGTGCGCCACGCCATGTAGAAGATCTATCAAAAGAGGAGAGCCCGATGACGCTACCGACGCCTCAACCTTGATAGCACCGGCTTGTTGCTCCGCACCGAGATGCGCCACGTGCAAGATTTAGCGGATGCGCCAATTTTAGAGATATGTCATGATCGTTGTAACAAATTTCAACATGATGATGATTTGATCCTGCACTCGGCCTTGAACATAAGTACTAGTACAGTCTCACAATTTTTTTTATCATTATACTTTGCGAGATTTAGCGGATGCGCCAAATTCAGAGATAGATCATGATCATGGTAACACAATTTTCAATGTAATGATGATTTGATGTTGCACTAGACCTTGAACATAAGTACTAGTACGGTCTCACAATTTTGTATCATTATACTTTGCAAGTTTTAGCGGATGCGCCTATTTTCAGAGGATCATGGTAACAAATTTTCAACGTGATGATGATTTGATGTTGCACTCGACCTTGAACAGAAGTACTACTACTGTCTTACAATTTCTTTATCATTATACTTTGCAAGATTTAGCAGATGCGCCAAATTCAGAGATAGATCATGATCATGGTAACAAATTTTCAACGTGATGATGATTTGATGTTGCACTCGAACTTGAATAGAAGTACTAGTACAATCTCACAATTTTTTTATCATTATACTTTGCGAGATTTAGCGGATGCGCCAAATTCAGAGATAGATCGTGATCATGGTAACACACTTTTCAATGTAATGATGATTTGATGTTGCACTCGACCTTGAACATAAGTACTAGTACGGTCTCACAATTTTGTATCATTATACTTTGCAAGTTTTAGCGGATGCGCCCATTTTCAGAGGTAGATCATGATCATGGTAACAAATTTTCAACGTGATGATGATTTGATGTTGCACTCGAACTTGAACAGAAGTACTAGTATGGTCTCACAATTTTTATTATAATTATACTTTGAAAGATATAGCGGATGCGCCAATTTCAGAGATAGATCATGATCATGGTAACAAATTTTCAACGTGATGATGATTTGATGTTGCACTCGGCCTAGAATAGAAGTACTAGTACGGTCTCACAATTTTTTTATCATTATACTTTGATATAGCGGATACGCTAATTTCAGAGATAGATCATGACCATGGTAGTGACCAATATTCAAGATGATGATGATTTGATTTTGCACTCGGCCTTGAACAGAGGTACTAGTACGGTCTCACAATTTTTTATCATTATACTTGGACCTTAGCGAAATTCAAAATCTCATAGCGGCAAAACTTCCCGCCTACAAAATACAAAAATTTCGTACGCTTCCAAATTCCCATTCTACCCCTGTGGAGATGACAGCAAAGTCGGTTGGTGGGGGGGTCTGCCCGTCATTTTTTGGATCACCACCTCCCTAGCCCGGAAACCCTCCCAAAAAAATTCATTTCCCTCAGACCACCCACCGGAACTTCCCAAGTCCCTCTCTCCCACCTCCACGACCACCGCACCGGAACATCCCCGCCGGACTTCCCTGGCCTACCCGAGGCCTCGCGATCCTCGTCATCCGGCTGCCTGCCGGAGCCGCTTCATCGACGCCGTCATCAACCGGACCGGATCATCCCCGCCGAACCTCGAAACCATATGCTCATCCAGCAGTCTACCGCAGTCGCTTCAGCTGCGGTATCGTCCACCCCGCCGGAGCCGCTTCGCCGGATCCGTCGTCCACCGCATCGGATCTTGCTCACCGACACCGCTGTGCATGAACCGGATCTGCTTCACCGGCGCCGTGCATGATCTAAACTCTTCTACTGTCGCTTTTCTATTGCTTGCCTGCAAGTTCTTGTTTAATCTTGGGGGAACCTGTTTGTGCTAACGACGCGCCGTTACGTTTTTGCAGATGAGATGAGTAACCATGAAGTGTAATGGCCGTCTCTCCAACCCCAAGTAGCACATGTAGCGTACTTCATCACCGGATCTATCAACCCCAGGAAGATCTGCTGTGACTCCCACAGAGTGCTTCTCCTAATGTAAGTCCCTTGTTTTAGCGCCATGTTCTGGGTTCAGATTCTTGTTTGTCTGAAGCTCTTTTAGTTCATTCCTAGCTATGACCGTAACACGTTGCTATTTTCTACTTCATTGCTAACTTTAAGCGATTGAACATTTTGGTTTGCATTCCCTGCTCTGTAGATGTAGCCATCATAACTTCTATCTTGCTCAGTCGTTGTTACAAAAATTATAGGTATTATAGTAACATCCTGCTATTATTTAGTTCATGGCCAATTTTAAGTAATTGCACATGTTGGTTCGCATTCCCTGCTCTATAGCTTTTGGCATCGTAACTTCTATATTTGGTTTACATTCCCTGCTCTGTAGATCTAGCCATCATAACTTTATCTTGCTCAGTCGTTGTTACAAAAATTATGGCCTGCTACTATGTTGTTTGTGCCAATTTTTTACTCCATGAACATGTTGGCTTGCATTCCCTGTACTACAGGTGATGCCATTGTTTTGTATCTAGTTCATTGTAAGCTAACAAAGTAAGGACTTAGTTTGGCATGCTATCACTCTGCTATCTAGCCTGTAGTACAAATAAACTTGTCATACTACTAGATAATAATTTTGCGTGCCATCTTGTTCTTCAAAAGCTGCATTATTGACTTGTTTCTCTGACTTGGCATGACGCTCACATATGGAAAGCTGAACATATTGGTTTGCATTCCCTCTTATACAAGTTCACAGGTGATCCCACTATATTCTGTATCTGGTCCATCCTAAGCTCCAGCATCAACTATCCTCTATGTGTTGCTCATTACAAGTTTATATCCCGAAACATCTTGATTTGCATCCCCTTCACTATAAGTTCAGGAGTATTATTTAGTTCACGGCCAAAATGAAGTAATTGCACTTGGCACATGTTGGTTCACATTCCCTCCTCTTTAGCTTTTGCCATCGTAACTTCTATTTTTGGTTTACATTCCCTGCTCTGTAGATGTAGCCATCATAACTTCATCTTGCTCAGTCGTTGTTACAAAATTTATAGCCTGCTACTCTGTTGTTCATGCCAATTTTGTACTCCCTGAACATGTTGGTTTGCATGGGACTCGACAGTAGTAAGTCTGCTGTTTCATTCTAACATGCTCTGTTATATTGGCTGTTGGTATGCGGCATGCACTCTTTGTTTGCTTATTGTGCGCATTACAATGATCTTGTTATAACGACGAAATGATGAGTTCCAAATTCTTTGGCAAACAATATTGTAGTGTCTTTGCCTTTCCATTGTTGCTGTCTTAACTTGTAATGTCTTTGTTTCAGATATAGGTGCTGCATGGACAACTTAAAAGATTGCCGGATCGCTTCATTGTATTGCTAGGTTTAATTACCATTCAATTTCTCTGGGTTCTGTAATATTTTTTCAATGCCTTGCAGCTGATGTAATATTTAGTTAGTTTTTATAGTTCTTTCGCGCATTTTTTCTTTGGTGCTTGTGGTAAGTGAGGCTATCCGACAGAAATCAATGCTGCGTAAATATTCTCAGTATCTAAATCACGAATTCCCATCCCTTAAACGGCCCATTTAAGCGAAATCACATATGTGCCTGCCCGCAAATTCCTAAAGCCCATATTATGCCAGCATATAAACAGCAACTAAACGGGCTGGCCCACTTACTTATTGGGCCAGCCCATTTGATTGACGGTGGACCCCACACTCTAGTTGGGCTGGCCCACTTGCTTTAAGGTGGACCCCACCCACTACTTAGTTGGGCCAGCCCAATTGCTTTTGTGGTGGACCCCACATACTAAATGGGCCCTTTAAGAGGAAAGTGGGACCCGCCTGTGTTTTTGGCCAGGCCCACTATCTTGTTGGGCCGGCCCACTTGCTATATGGTGGACCCCACATACTAATTGGGCCGCCCTTTAACAGAAAGTGGGACCCACCTGTGCTTTTGGCCCGGCCCACTATCTTGTTGGGCCACCCACTTGCTATATGGTGGTCCCACATGGTAAATGGGCCGGCCCTTTAATAGGAAGGTGGGACCCACTGTGTTTTTGGCCCGGCCCACTATCTTGTTGGGCCGCACTTTCTATATGGTGGACCCCACATACCAATGGGCCGGCCCATTAACAGGATGTGGGACCCACTGTGTTTTTGGCCCACTATCTTGGTGGGCCCCACTTGCTATATGGTGGACCCCACATACTAAATGGGCCGGCCCTTTAACAGAAGGTGGGACCCACTGTGTTTTTGGCCCGGCCCACTATCTTGTTGGCCGGCCCACTTGCTATATGGTGGACCCCACATACTAAATGGGCCGACCGTAATGGAAAGTGGGACCCACAGTGTTTTTGGCCCGGCCCACTAGCTTGTTGGGCCGCCCACTTGCTATACGGTGGACCCTACACACTAAATGGGCCGGCCTTTTAACAGGAAAGTGGGACACTGTGTTTGGCCCGGCCCACTTGCTTCTTGGGGCGCCCGAGCTTTGTAAGGTGGACCCATGTTAAATGGGCCGGCCCATTTAAGTTTTGACCAGTCAACATTAGAGGTTAGGCCCGGCCCACGTAACTAATGGACCAGCCCAGCTATATAGTTGACCGGTCAAACTATGTCATCTGGCCCGGCCTAAGACGTGGCAGGCCTCGTGTGGGCCTACCATCTACCACGGGGTTTCAGCGGTTAACGCCGTTAATGGCAGTTAACGGCGTCTGCCACGTGTCAGTTTGCATGACGTCAGCAGTCAACGGGCTCCCGAAAACACTTCCGCAACGGTCCGATTTTCCGTGGCGGAAGGGCGCCCAAGCGCGACGGACCGAAAAAATCGTCGTTGGACTTTGCCGACGCAGCGACAAAACCCATATCGTCGGGTTAGGCCCATAGGCGACGAAAAATGCCCCTTAGTTGACGATTTTGGGACGTTGTCTATCGAACTTTCTTGTAGTGATAGACACGAAAGATAATGGAAAACTAACCCTAAAAGAGGCCTAAAAACCAACATTAAGTCAATTCCCGGAACATCCCTCTTAGGACTAACAAACCATACCTAACGCACTACCGGATCGTTCAACCCGTTTGCAAGGCCTAACCATACGGATATTAAACTAATCCTTGAAGAACAAGGAGCAACTATAACAGATCGGATCTACTAAGTAACGAACAAGCAAGATGCTGCCCTTACACCTGGATAGGTGTAAGGGCAGCTAGATATTGAGGGACGGCACAGCTAAGCAGATATGCGCAAGAAAAGCATCTATGCAAGCCCCAAAACATCTACGATAAATAGTGCTACTCGCCATCAACAACGCTTCAGCACGAGCAACACAAGGTAAACGAATAAACGTTGTGCTGCCTAGATCGCAAGATGCGATCTAGGCAGCATGATGCTTACCGGAGAAACCCTCGAAAGAAGGGGTGGCGATGCGCCTGATTTGTGTTTGTTGTGAACGTGATTGTCCTCCTTTTCCGATAACCCTAGATACATATTTATAGTCCAGGGGACTTTCTAATTTGGACGTGCACCTAACCGTGCACGAGTTAAACTCTATCTTTTAATCTAAACTACGATGCGATCTACTATATTACAGATACACGGGCAATCTAGCCCAACTCTTCGCGCAAGGCCGCTTCAAAGATGCTCCACGTGTATATTCTTCAAGCCCATCTTCACTTACGGCCCATCTCCTGATTTGGCCAAAATCCGGTGATAACACATGCCCCCTGGTTTTGGTAATGATAATTTCAAAACCACTCTGTTTTTTTTTGTCGTGGCAGAGCAGAACCGTCGCAGTATTCTTCATCATGACGCCTTGCCTTCTCAACTTCTCTGCACGATTTGACAACTTTGGCACCACATCCTTGGAAACTGTTTTGAATCTCCAATATATCTCCTTTTATTTAACCGCATCGAACAGTTCACCTCTTCATCCCCTGCTTCAAACCAGCCATCGGCCCAAAAACCCTCTTCCTCTGTAACCATGTCTTCCTCTTCCTCCTCCCAATCCTCTTCCTCGAGTGAAGCTGGAGCCGGAGGTCAATCAGACGGAAGCATACAACCGGCGCGCTCCCGAGCATTGGGATGAGCAAGAATTTGACTTCGACTTCGTGCCCGAGGGCGACCCGAGGACCTCGTCTGGTCGGATGGCGACATGCCCCTGACTGACGGGGAAGATGACCTCCGTTCCTGATCGACGGAGAACTAGAGGCGGAGAGCGACACGCGACCCTCCCTTCCGGGGCAAATTCACCTCCTCTACCAAAGAAGAAGACGAGGAGGATGAAGACGAAGACGTCTCCTCCGACACGAAGCGAACAGAGGACGACACCTCCTCCGACGAACCGCCGCCAAGCGCATCCGTGGCTGGGCTTGGTCCGATGAGGACGACGATGATGAAGAGGAAGAAGCCTCCGCTGAAGGTCACAGTAGCAGCGACGAGGAAATCGTCGACAGCAGCGATGACGGCGCTACCCCAGCGATGGCGAAGACGACAACAGTCCTTAGAGTAGGGAGTTACTAGCATAAGATTAGCAGTAGTAATCTGTTCCCTTTTTGTTGAGCAATCGGCTTCTCTTTGTAAGAAATCACCTTTTTAATCAATGAAGATGAAGATGTTCTTCCAATTCAATCTCTAATTATCCGATTTCACCCCTCGCCATTTTCTGACTGTCCAAGATGGTCAACGCCTTCATGAGACGATGGCAACGCATCAGTCCTTCCGGATAAAATACAAGACAGGTTAATTCAGTTATCCCCCAAATAATAACCTGCAACTCTTTTCCCAACTCCGATCCTCAAACGGTAGTCCCCAACCACTCCAAATCACCAGGGCAACCATGCACAATTCCAGGCATCAAACCGAACCCGAGGAAGTATCAAGATGATTCAGAAACCAGGAGCCTGAAAATTTTAAAAATATGGTCTCCTTCTGGGTTAGACCACCTTGCCGATGATGAAAACACTTTTACTCATGATCCTTCCCTCGCTTCCTCCCGCTGGTATTACGCTCACTGATCATGAAACTTGGTCGCGGATCTTAAGGCTTGCCCCGAGCCTCGCCAAGGCGAGAACAAAGGAAACACTCAAGAAAACTTTGGGGCTGGATTGTGGTGGCTTACCGAGGAAACACTGAAATCATGATACCAAGATGATAAGGGGTGGCCCGATCTTCTCAGTAAGCAACGGTGGTGATGATGATCACGGGGTGATGGCAGCGGAGAAACACGACGATGTAGTGGATGATAACTTGTATGACGCAACGAGATCTCTCGATTGGTCCCTGTCGCCAATGCAACAGCTCTCAACCCTGCAAGATATTCGCAACTCCACACACTTGCGCACGTAGCCGCCGACCACGAAGCGGTAAGTTGCAACCGTCTAATTCCCAATGGAACAGCAGATCACACAAGACTTAAACAGGATCTACACAATATCCAAGCAATATGGTGTAGGGAATTCAATAGTTTTGCAGAGCAAACAACTAAGAACTAGGGTTTATCTTAAACGTGGTCTAAAGCAGCTAGGGGGTCGTCCAAGGCACTTATATAGGCGTCCGGGACGAGTTCTGGTCGAAAAATACAAGTAAAACCGACCCAGAATAGATCTGGTCGAGACTCGGACGGGCCGGACCTGGCGGTCCGGTCAACGGTCGACTGGTGCTGCAACCGGGCCCGGGTCGTCCGGTTGGCGCCCGTACGGCAGCGCAAACCGGACCAGGGACCGGGGTCTGGCCGGTCCGGTCGGTGGCCGGTTGGCGGCCGGTCGACCGGGCCAGGGACCCTGGCCGGTCTGGGGGCCGGTCTGACCGGGTTCTGGACCGGCCTGGACTTCTTCTTCTCCTCTCGCGCATGCCTCCCGCTCCTCCCTCGCGCGTCCATGAGATATCTTCATGTCCAGCTCCATGTCCAGCTTCACGTCCATCTTCACGTCCAGCTGCTCCTCTCCTCGTGCGATGCTTGTCTCCTCTTCATACCTGATGATACATAAGTAATAGGACTTAGGTAGTATAAAGTTCTCATCAATCAAGGTATCGTTTAAGAACAAGTTCACCTGTTGTTTAAGTAGCTTCGCACGAGCTCGTGTCATTGGTCCAATCCTGACTTCATTGGACTTGAGCTTCACAGCAGGTTCATCTTCAGTTGGTAATGACGGAGGTAGTAGTGAGGTAGGGATGTCCTCATCATCTCCCCCCCTTCAAAAGGCGTCGACCCCGACGCTCCAAGGTCTTCTCCGTCATATGGTGTCAAATCAGCAACATTGAAAGAATTACTGACACCAAACTCATCCTCTGGAAGATCTATTGAGTATGCATTATCATTGATCTTGGCAAGCACTTTGTAAGGACCATCACCACGAGGCTTCAACTTAGACTTTCTCAGCTTCGGGAACCTATCCTTGCGAAAATGTACCCAGACCAAATCACCAGGCTTGAACAACATCTCTTTGCGCTTCTTATTCATCCTTGCAGCATTGCTCTTGCCTTTCTTCTCAATCAACTCTTTAGTCTTCTCATGAATCTTCTTCACATAATCTGCCCTCTTTGATGCCTCCATATTAACTCTCTCATGTATGGGCAAAGGCAACAAGTCAAGTGGAGTAATGGGTTTGAAACCATACACCACCTCAAAAGGACACAGCTCCGTGGTAGAATGTACCGCCCTGTTGTAAGCAAACTCCACATGCGGCAAACACTCTTCCCACTCCTTCAGGTTCTTCTTGATCATGGATCTCAACAGTTGTGACAATGTTCTATTCACCACTTCAGTTTGACCATCAGTTTGGGGATGACAAGTAGTGCTGAACAGCAGCTTCGTCCCCAGCTTTCTCCAAAGCGTCTTCCAGAAGTAGCTCATAAACTTCACGTCACGATCAGAAACAATAGTCTTCGGGACTCCATGTAGACGTACAATCTCCCTGAAAAACAGGTTAGCAATATGCGACGCATCGTCGCTCTTGTGGCAGGCAATAAAGTGTGACATCTTAGAAAATCTATCCACTACCACAAATATAGAATCATGGCCTCGTTTAGTACGCGGCAAACCCAACACAAAATCCATACTAATATCCTCCCATGGTGTAGTAGGTGCCGGTAAAGGAGTATACAAACCGTGAGGCTTCAGCTTGGACTTGGACTTGTTGCAAGTAATGCATCTTCGCACATATCTATCCACGTCCCGCCTCATCTTTGGCCAATAAAAGTGGTCAGCTAGCATGAGTAGCGTCTTCTCACGCCCAAAGTGACCCATCAAACCTCCAGCATGTGATTCCTGCAATAAGAGCAAACGCACAGACGATTCTGGAACACATAGTTTGTTAGCCCTAAACAAGAACCCATCATGTATGTGATATTTTTCCCATGCTTTACCAAGAGCACATAAGCGATATGGTTCAGCAAAATCATGATCAGTAGCATATAAATCACATAGTATCTCTAAACCAGGAATTTTAACATCAAGTTGAGTTAATAGCATATTCTTCCTAGATAGAGCATCAGCAACAATATTATCTTTTCCCTTCTTATGCTTAATAATGTATGGAAAAGACTCAATAAACTCAACCCACTTAGCTAGACGCTTATGCAAAGTAGATTGGGCTTTCAGGTATTTCAAAGCTTCATGATCAGAATGTATGATAAACTCTTTTGGCCACAAGTAATGTTGCCAAACCTCAAGAACTCTAATTAAAGCATACAATTCTTTATCATAGATAGGATAGTTCAACTTAGCACCAGAAAGTTTCTCAGAAAAATATGCAATTGGGCGACCCTCTTGCATCAACACACCACCAATTCCAATACCACTAGCATCACATTCAATCTCAAATTGCTTATTGAAATCAGGAAGTGCAAGCAACGGTGCAGAAGTTAACAATCTCTTAAGTTCATCAAAAGCATGATCTTGGGCTGCGCCCCACTCAAAAACAACACCCTTTTTAGTCAAATCATTCAAAGGTGCAGCAATAGTACTAAAGTTGGGCACAAATCTGCGATAAAACCCAGCTAGACCATGAAAACTTCTTACTTGACTCACATTCATGGGAGTAGGCCAATTTTGAATAGCTTCAATTTTAGACACATCTACTTCTACTCCATGCTTAGAGACAACATAACCCAGAAATATGACCTTATCTTTGCAAAATGTGCACTTCTCAAGATTACCATAGAGTTGATTATCACGCAACACTTGCAAAACATGTCGAATATGTATAGTATGATCAGATTCATTGCGGCTGTAGATTAATATGTCATCAAAATACACAACCACAAATTTGCCAATAAATTCACGCAAAACATGGTTCATCAGTCTCATGAAAGTGCTAGGTGCATTAGTCAAACCAAAAGGCATTACTAACCACTCATATAAACCAAATTTTGTTTTAAAGGCTGTTTTCCACTCATCCCCTTCTTTCATCCTAATTTGATGATAGCCACTACGCAAATCAATTTTAGAGAACACAGCAGCACCACTCAATTCATCTAGCATATCCTCTAAACGGGGAATAGGATGACGATATCGAATAGTAATGTTGTTTATAGCTCTACAATCTACGCACATACGCCAAGTACCATCTTTCTTAGGAACTAGAATAACAGGAACAACACAAGGACTAAGGCTTATGCGGATATAACCTTTGTCGAGTAGCGCTTGTACTTGCTTCTGTATCTCCTTCGTCTCTTCGGGATTAGTGCGATATGGCGCCCTATTGGGCAGCGATGCTCCGGGAATCAAGTCAATTTGATGCTCAATACCTCGCAATGGTGGTAGTCCTGCGGGTACCTCCTCCGGAAACACGTCGCCGAATTCCTGCAAAACATTAGAAACACCAAGAGGAAGAGGGGTCATGTCGTTAGAAACCAAAACCGTACCCCTGTACAAAAGCACAAGAGGCATGGCCGTAGGATCCTCACTAAATTCTCTCATGTCTTCTTTGGTGGCTAATGAGACTAAGGAATTCACTCTCTCACTTTTCGTTATATCACTCACGACATTACAATTCTCTCGCCTATCTAGAGGTGCATCCTCCAAATTCACTTCAATCTTCTGACGAGACTCATTGACAATTTGTTGTGGTGACATAGGCTGTAAGTTAATTTTCTTGCCCTTGTACTCCAAGTGATATGTATTGGCACGGCCATTGTGTTGCACAGAACGGTCATAGAGCCAAGGCCGACCCAATAAGAGGTGACAAACCGTCATAGGAACCACATCAAAATCAATGCAATCCTTATACGGTCCAATCGCAAACTCAACACGCACCATGTGGTTTACCTTCATCTCACCATTGTCGCTCAACCACTGAATATAATATGGATGCGGGTGCGGTAGATACTTCAACTTCAGCTTGGTACATAACTCCTTGCTTGCTAAATTGCGGCAACTCCCGCCATCAATAATGACCTTGCAAGCCTTGTCAGGACCAACTAAAGCTTTGGTTTGGAACAAATTGCAGCGCTGAGTAGATGCACTAGGCAACACATTAAGAGCACGCTGCGACACAACAATGGTGCGAGCATCAGAAGGATATGCATCTTCACCATCAGTGTCATAGTCATCATCGTCTGGAGCATTTGGATCAACATCATCTCCAGTCTCATACTCATTGTCCTCATTGATAAACATGACTTTGCGGTTAGGACAATCTCTCTTGAAGTGACCCTTGCCACCACATGTATGGCAAAGCATATCGCGGTTGCGCGTTGTAGACACACCAGAACCACTCGTACTTGCAGCAGATTCGGACTTCTTTGCATTAGATACATTGGAGACCGGTTTGCTAGGCGGAGTAGAGTAAGGAGCGGAGCGCGTCGAAGGCGCCGGCGCTGTAGAGGGCGCGCGGGGTGTAAAACGCCCAGCTCCCGTAGCACGTCCCTTAACCTTTGCTTCTTCAGCCAACTGTGATTCAGCTTCTCTTGCATGATGTAACAATTGATTCATATTGGTGTAGGTGTAATGACGAACAATGCCTTTAACATCATACTTCAGTCCATTCAGAAAACGCTGCATTGTCATCTCTAGAGACTCACGGACACGACCACGCTGCATAAGCATCTCCATCTCCATGTAGTACTCATCAACAGTCTTCACACCTTGCCTCAATAGTGTTAGCTTATCAAATATATTCCGCATGTAATTTGTAGGCACAAAACGAGAAGTCATTGCCTCTTTCATAGCACGCCATGTACGGATAGGTTGTGCACCATCTTCATCGAGGTTACGAACCAAAGAATCCCACCAACGCAATGCATAACCATCAAATTCAGAAGACGCAAGCTTGATCTTCCTATCTTCAGAGTAGTGTGGATGTAGGCTCCATAATTTCTCAATCTTGAGCTCCCAAGTGAGGTATTCTTCAACATCAGCTCCTCCTTCAAACTTGGGTATGGAAAACTTAGGCTTACCCAATCCATCTTCTTCATCTTGTCCACGACCATTGCGGCCAAGTGGAACCCAGCCACGAGGACGATGACCACGAGGCGCACCACGAGCATTGTGTGCGTCATCTTCAAGCTCAGGATCTTCATCATCTTCTTGTTGTTGTTGTTGTTGTACAGTCAAGTTCTCAATAGCGAGACGCATATCCGCAATATTGCGCTGTATATCCGTCATTTGATCAGACAATCCCGTGACGGTGACATTAGTAGCATCCAGCGTTTGTTTGATCTCGTCAACTGTACTCTTAAGCTCATCATCCTTAGTGCGGAATTCACGTCGCATCTCATTACGAAGAGCCTCAAACTCCCTCCAGTTAATAATATCTGCAGAATCCTTGTTCTCCTGGTTAACAATCTTATGATCACTAGCAGACATGATTAGTAGGTTAGTGCACTAAATCAAAAATATATGGTGGTACTCTCACAACTCACTCAAAACTGATAAGAAAAGGAAATCTTACCGTTCCAAAGTAAATTAGTGTTGCTTACCACTTGTAGTAACAACTAGTGCACGGATGTAGCGAAGCGAATATCAAGGGTATAAGAACAATCACACGACAAAGCAGAGTATATGTGGGGCTGTAGGTAGGCTACCTATTTGCACCAATAACAAGCTCTAGCGCTGACCGTAGACAACCAAAGATACTCACACAAGGCGATATAATGGGGCAATGCAACTATATGGAGGAAAGGTTGCAATGCACAAGAGAGACGCTAGCAAAGCTCAACGAGACAGGCACAAGATTGCTCAACTACGGATGCAGTAAAGAAAACTTAGGCCTTTCACTTGATTTCAACTAGCACACACTTTTCTTTTTGTATTTTCTTTTTGTAACACACGCAGCTATGTAGCTCTTTTTGCTTCTTTTCTTTCTTTTTTTTTGATTTTATGACTCAACTCCTTGATAACACGGCCAACAAGATATGCAAAGCACCAAAACCCTAATGAGCAGCCTGTCGAGCGGTAAAACTAGTCTCTTCTGGGGAAGTTCCTAGTCACGTATATCGAAAGGCTGTGTCTATGGTTGGGAACAAGCACACTGTACGCTATGTGGACTCGGAGTAACAAAACTGACACTAGAAGATAAACTAGATGATAGAGAAAACACAAACCCTAACAATTCTACTAGAAGAAAGATAAAGGTACGCAAAAACAACTACGAAAAGCAACTAAAACTCGAAATTAGTGCAAGCTATGGCTATGGCAAACCCTAACCCTAATTTTTTTTGGCTTTTTCTGGATAGGAAAACACTCACAACTCAACTATGGGGTGGATTGTGGATGGCTTACCGAGGAAAACTGGAAATCTGATACCAAGATGATAAGGGGTGGCCCGATCTTCTCAGTAAGCAACGGTGGTGATGATGATCACGGGGTGATGGCAGCGGAGAAACACGACGATGTAGTGGATGATAACTTGTATGACGCAACGAGATCTCTCGATTGGTCCCTGTCGCCAATGCAACAGCTCTCAACCCTGCAAGATATTCGCAACTCCACACACTTGCGCACGTAGCCGCCGACCACGAAGCGGTAAGTTGCAACCGTCTAATTCCCAATGGAACAGCAGATCACACAAGACTTAAACAGGATCTACACAATATCCAAGCAATATGGTGTAGGGAATTCAATAGTTTTGCAGAGCAAACAACTAAGAACTAGGGTTTATCTTAAACGTGGTCTAAAGCAGCTAGGGGGTCGTCCAAGGCACTTATATAGGCGTCCGGGACGAGTTCTGGTCGAAAATACAAGTAAAACCGACCCAGAATAGATCTGGTCGAGACAGACTCGGACATGTCCGGTCTGGGATCCGGTCAACCGGGCTGGTGACCGGGCGGTCCGGTCTGTGGTCCGGTCGACCGGGTGCTGTAACCGGGCGGCCGCAGAAATCCGTCCGGTTGGCGCCCGGTACGAGGCAGTCGGAAACCGGACCAGGGACCGGTGGCCGTCCGGTCGGCCAACCGGGTGCTGTAACCGGGCGCGCCGGCGTGGGGCCGGTCTGACCGGGTTCTGGACCGGCCTGGACTTCTTCTTCTCCTCTCGCGCATGCCTCCCGCTCCTCCCTCGCGCGTCCATGAGATATCTTCATGTCCAGCTCCATGTCCAGCTTCACGTCCATCTTCACGTCCAGCTGCTCCTCTCCTCGTGCGATGCTTGTCTCCTCTTCATACCTGATGATACATAAGTAATAGGACTTAGGTAGTATAAAGTTCTCATCAATCAAGGTATCGTTTAAGAACAAGTTCACCTGTTGTTTAAGTAGCTTCGCACGAGCTCGTGTCATTGGTCCAATCCTGACTTCATTGGACTTGAGCTTCACAGCAGGTTCATCTTCAGTTGGTAATGACGGAGGTAGTAGTGAGGTAGGGATGTCCTCATCACAACCCAGCCGATGTACTCCAGCTTAGGCACCTCCGGGGACACCACCACATAAAACTAGCCAGATGTGTCACCATCGGCTTTCAAGAACAGGGTCAGCCCTTCACTCCCATCAAAACAAGATAGGAAAGCTTATGCACCAGGAGCCGATGTACCACGAGGGCTCAGCAGGACCAGCAAATCCCTTCTTTGAACCAAGAAGCTTCTCATGCCATGGCTCTCTAACTCCTCCTGGCTCAATTCTTGTGCTCTGCTGCTTAGATCGGCCCACCATCCTAGCGACGATGCATCTTTAGTGGGGGTGTTGATGAAGTTCGACGCTCTCCACAGCCGATTGTTTCGTCATCGGCTATTCTCATGGTCCTAGCAGATAAGCTTCCTTTGTTAGGCTCACCCTCAATCTGTTCGCATGATTATGCTACCACCGCTTGAACCTTAAGACTTGCAAGAGGAGTTGGAGGTCCTTGAAGAGAGGATTTGAGTCACCATACAACTCCATCGAGGTGTTCTTCCGTAGAACCTCTCCATCAGCAACTGTTCCATTGATGCTTGCTCCTCTCGAGTCGATAGCCGTGCATCGGCTGTGTTTAAAAAATTTGTATTTTCGATTTTTTATTGGCCGATCGATTCATGAATCGGCTTCCCCTGGGTACATACTTCATGGTGTCTTGTACCTTCTCCGTGTGTATGCCCCCCGAGCCGAATCCTTCAAGTGATTGAAGATATCGGCTTTTCAGCCAATTCAAGCTTTTCTCGCCACTCACCATGCGAAATAGCACATCAGTAAACACGGGTGGTGCGAATAGTTTTAGCCGATTGCTGGAATCGGCTCCCCTTGCAGTTGGTGATCCAACTTATTTGCTGATAAATGTTGGCCATGGCTTATCCCCAGGACCAATGTCGATCTCTTCTAGTCCATCAGCTGCTGTAAACCCATATCTCAGCTTTCCATTGCCTGCCAAATCAATGATGAACACAGGCAGAAGGTAGGTTGAGGCTAATTGTGGCCGATTGCTAGAATCGGCCTCCTTTTCCATTGCAATGTTTAACGAGGGTTTACAACTTCTTGGTTCCCTGCTACGACAACGTGGCATGTTTGAAGTGAGATCCTTGTTTCTTATTTTTTGGGGCCGATCGCAGGGATCGGCCTTGCCACGTACGTCCATAGACTTGGATCTTGCTACTCTGTCAGGCCAGTGGATAAGACTAGCCTCACCCCGTTTTTTGTAGCTTCGATGCGCTCACAGTCGTCCAGATTGATTCCAGAGAGCGGCTCTTGGTCATTTGCTTCCCAGATGTTCATGGCAGCCAAAGAGATATCGACTGAATCATCTGCATGAACAACCTCCACTTCATCTCCATCCCATTGTATGATGCACTGATGCATTGTGGATGGAATGCAGCAGTTAGCATGGATCCAATCCCTTCCTAGCAGAACAGCATAAGTGCTCTTGCTGTCGACGATGAAGAAGGACGTGGGGATGGTCTTTCGGCCGACAGTTAAGTCCACGTTCAGAACACCCTTGGCTTCTGACGGTTGGCCGTTGAAATCGCTTAGCGTGACGTTGGTCTTGATCAGATCTTCAGTAGAACGTCCCAAACGTCGTAACATGGAGTACGGCATTATGTTGACTGCTGCTCCCGTGTCAACCAGCATCTTGCTGATAGGCTGCCCGTTGATATAACCCTTCAGGTATAGGGCCTTCAGATGCCTATAGCTCCTTTCTCGTGGCTTCTCAAAGATAACTGGCCGTGGCCCGCAATCAAACTGTGCCACTGATACTTCCTCGTCTTTTGGAGCACAAAACTCTGACGGGAGAACGAACACCATGTTTGTATCAGCCGATGTCCCTGCATCGGCTTTCGTCTGCTTGGGTCGCCACACTTTCTTTGGTGGGCGAGCTTCTGTCTCCAGTGTTTGCTGAATTTTCACGGCCAGATCGGGCCGTGCTTTCCTCAACGTGTACAGGTACTGCGCCTCGGCTTCTTCCAAGTTTCGAGCCGTTGCACTCTGCGCTTTTGGGAGTGGCTGAGTCCATCAGGACACCACCTTGGTCGGTGATATCTATCTTCTTCTTCTGACTCCTCAAAGTCTTCATCTTGGGATGACTCAGCTCGTTTGTTCTGAGGTGGGAGAGGTCCTAGACGCTTGAACACTGAAACTTCATTTGTTCCCTTCCTCTTCTGTCTACATTCTGGGCAGTTCTCGATTGTAGGCAATCGGCTCATTCCTGAGTCCCAGCAGTGTTTGAAGAAAGGACAATTCCAATGTCTGTCCACGTCCTCTTGCTCCCTTGACCTCCCTCTGGCGTGACGCTCATACCCTTCGTATCGACGGTATTTCCTGTTGTCTGCATCAGACCGACGATATCTATCATCGTCTACGTCGTAGCATCGACGTCGGTCGTACTGCTGTTCATATTTGTTAAGGAGGTGCGCGGAAAGTGGTCGTTGATACCGCACGCTTATCACCTCTTCTTCAGTCAAATACCGTCTGTCATCATGCTGGGGCCGGTCGCGTGGATCGGCCTCCTTCTTATCCTTGCCACGAGAGCGACTACTCTCTGGCTTATCATCGCCATGGCGATCTGCAAGCCCTGCCATATTGATATCAAACGAGAAACCTGGCTCGCGTCCTATGCACTGACTGAGATCGACCATGTTGACTTCCGGAAACGGCTGCGTGTCAACTCTCATGGCAAACTGACCGAAGAGTAATCGGCCTTGCTCTATCGCCATCTGAATCTGTCCGCGCAGGACTTTGCAGTCGTTGGTGGTATGGGTGAACGTGTGATGCCATTTGCAGTATGGCTTGCCGTTCATCTCTTGTGGCGTGGGGATTTTGTGGCCTTCGGGTAACTTCAGCTGTTTCTCCTTCAGCAGCAAATCAAAAATTTGCTCCGTTTTGCTCAAATCGAAGTCGAACCCCTTCACAGGCCCTGGTTGCTTCACCCACTTGCAGGACACGGGTTTTGCCCCCCGAGTCCACTCAGCTACAGCGACCTCCTGATCTCCTGCAAATCTTCATCTTCGTCTGTCTCGATCAGGGCGACGCGCTTGTACTTGTCCTGGTACAATTCTGGATGGCGCTGTTCATATGCTGTCAACTTCTGAACCATGTGCGCCAGTGAATTGTACTCTGCTTGGAAGGTCACATCTTTGAGCGGCGCTGATAATCCTGCTACCGCCAGCTCGACTGCTTCCTTCTCAGATAGGCGAACCGAATAACATCGGTTCCTGACGGTCCTGAACCTCTGGATGTACTCAGATACCGTCTCTCCTCGTCTCTGCCGAACTTGGGTCAGATCGGCAAGGCTAGCTTCCGTAGTTTCTGAATGGTATTGTACATGGAATTGCTCTTCCAGCTGCTTCCACGTCCGAACCGAGTCTGGTAGCAACGAGGTGTACCACCCAAAGGCTGGACCCGTGAGAGACTGCGAGAAGAACCTCACACGTAGCTCGTCTGAAGCTGAGACCATGCCCAACTGTGCCAAGTATCGGCTCACGTGCTCGATCGAGCTGGTTCCTTCTGATCCACTAAATTTTGTGAAGTCAGGGAGCCGATACTTAGGTGGCAGCGGGATCAGGTCGTAGTCGTTGGGATACGGCTTGGAATAGCCGATCATCCTCTTCTTCGGCAGTATGCCGAACTTGTCTCTCATGATGGCGGTGATCTCATCCACCGTAGGAGCTGCAGAAGCCGATCGTTCATGACTTGTACTGGTGGCATATTTAGTTAGCCACGCCTGTTTCTCAGCATCTGCTCCAGAACTGCTTCCTGCTCCAGCGACTCCTCCTGCCGTGGCAGTCCTTCCTGCTGTAACCTGGGTCATCCAGTTGTTGCAGTCCGGCACGTATGTGCACACGTATCCATGTGGAATTTCCTTGGGCGGCTCATACAGGAATTGGTAGTCGCCTGGATCACCTCCAACCTTGTAGACGACGTACGCCGGTGAACCTTGTTGCTGTGGAGCTGCAAACGTGTGTTGCAGTGGTGGCCTTGTGTAGAGCGGTACCTCCCCTTGGTGAGTTCCTAGAGCAGGACCTGACGGAGAGTACTTGTGCTTCGTGACTTCTTGCACCACATTGAGCGCGACACGCTCCAGAGTATTCACCAAGCTCTCAGCATGCCGATGAAGAGAGTGAGCAACGGCATAGTTGACTTCCTGTCGCAGGGCTCTGGTACGTTCGTCCGAAGGGAGAGATAGATCTAGTCCATCTAGCGCGCCTTCGGGTTGGAACCCTTTGAACTTGATCCCGTGCGAACGGGTTTTCTCAAAAGCGCCGATGAGATCGGCTTCCAAGATGGCCTTGAGCTCATCATATCTCTTCTTATGCTCAGGAGGCAGATCTTCATACTTGACTGGTTCCGCCGCCTGAGATGCAGATGACGACATGGTTGCTGCGGAAGATTGTCCCGATGTCCCACCGGGCGTGCCAGAATGTGTTGCCTGCCAAAACCCACCGGCGAGCAGTGGTTAAGCAACACGAAGAGCCGGGAGGCTTCCAAGGCGGCAGCGGGCCCTGGTCCCTCGACGTCGTCCCGCAAATTGATACGTCCAAAACGTATCTACTTTCCCGAACACTTTTGCTATTGTTTTGCCTCTAATTTGTGTATTTTGGATACAACTAACACGGACTAACGCTGTTTTCAGCAGAATTGCTCTGGTGTCTCGTTTTTGTGCAGAAATCCAACTTTCGGGAAAATCCTCGGAATTTCTTCAGATGGCCCTATTTTACCAAAATATTGACGGAGCCAGAAGGGCAAAGGAGGTGGAGGCCCGAGGGCCCCACACCATATGGCGGCGCGGCCCAGGGGGGGCCCGCGCGGCCCTATGGTGTGGCCCCCTCGGCCGGCCTCCGACGCCCCCCTTCGGACTACTTATTGGTTTCGACCTGAAAACGCAGGGAAAAAAGTCGAAGTCGCCAGAAACCCTCCAGAGAGCCGCCACATCGCGAAACTCCGCCGCAGGAGCCAGAAGTCTCCGTTCTGGCACTCCGCCGGACGGGGAATTGGAGGAGATCTTCACCGCCATCACCGCCAACGCCTCTCCATCAACCAGCAATGTTTCCCCCATCCATGTGTGAGTAATTCCCCCGCTGTAGGCTGAAGGGGATGGTAGGGATTGGATGAGATTGGTCATGTAATAGTCATAAGATTGTTAGGGCATAGTGCCTAGTATCCGTAGATGTCACTTTTATGATATTGTTGCAACTTGTTATGCTTAATGCTTGTCACTAGGGCCCGAGTGCCATGATCTCAGATCTGAACATGTTATTGATTCATGAAGATATTCGTTGTTTATGATCTTACCTGCAAGTTGTATACACATGTCGCTGTCCGGAACCAATGGCCCCGAAGTGACAGAAATCGGGACAACCGGAGGGGATGGTAGTGATGTGAGGATCACATGTGTTCACGGAGTGTTAATGCTTTGCTCCGGTACTCTATTAAAAGGAGTACCTTAATATCCAGTAGTTTGCCTAGAGGCCTGATGTCTACGTTCCCCCTCCTTTCCTGTAGACAGTGTTGGGCCTCCAAGTGCAGAGGTTTGTAGAACAGCAGCAAGTTTTCCCTTAAGTGGATCACCCAAGGTTTATCGAACAGGGAGGAAGAGGTCAAAGATATCCCTCTCATGCAACCCTGCAACCACAAAGCAAGAAGTCTCTTGTGTCCCCAACACACCTAATAGGTACACTAGTTCGGCGAAGAGATAGTGAAATACAGGTGGTATGAATATATATGAGCAGTAGCAACGGTGCCAGAAAATAGCTTGCTGGCATGTAGTTGATGGTGGTAGTATTGCAGCAGTAGTAACGCAGTAACAGTAAACAAGAGGTAACTCAGCAGTATTTAGGGACAAGGCCTAGGGATTACACTTTCACTAGTGGACACTCTCAACATTGATCACATAACAGAATAGATAAATACATACTCTACACTTTTGTTGGATGATGAACACATTGCGTAGGATTACACGAACCCTCAATGCCGGAGTTAACAAGCTCCACAATAATGCTCATGTTTAAGTAACCTTAAGTGTAAGATAGATCAAAACGACTAAACCAAGTACTAGCATAGCATGCACACTGTCACCTTCATGCATATGTAGGAGGAATAGATCACATCAATATTATCATAGTAATAGTTAACTTCGCAATCTACAAGAGATCATGATCATAGCATAAACCAAGTACTAACACGGTGCACGCACTGTCACCTTTGCACACATGCAGGAGGAATAAAACTACTTTAATAACACATCACTAGAGTAGCACATAGATAAATTGTGATACAAAACTCATATGAATCTCAATCATGTAAAGCAGCTCATGAGATCATTGTATTGAGGTACATAGGAGAGAGATTAACCACATAGCTACCGGTACAGCCCCGAGCCTCGATGGAGAACTACTCCCTCCTCATGGGAGCAGCAGCGGTGATGAAGATGGCGGTGGAGATGGCAGCGGTGTCGATGGAGGAGCCTTCCGGGGCACTTCCCCGCTCCGGCAGGGTGCCGGAACAGAGACTCCTGTCCCCGATCTTGGCTTCGCGATGACGGCGGCTCTGGAACTTTTCTCGTATCGTGGCCTCCGTAAGGGTTTTCGAGGGGCTTTATATAGGCGAAGAGGCGGCGCAGAGGGTCAAAGGGGCGACCACACCATAGGGTGGCGCGGGCCCAGCCCTGGCCGCGCCACCCTATCATCTGGGCCCACCAGGCCCCCCGGCGGCTCTCGGGTGTTCTGGATGCTTCCGGGCAAAATAGGAACCCGGGCGTTGATTTCGTCCAATTCCGAGAATATTTCGTTACTAGGATTTCTGAAACCAAAAACAGCAGAAAACAGAACTGGCACTTCGGCATCTTGTTAATAGGTTAGTTCCGAAAATGCATAAATATGACATATAATGTGTATAAAACATGTAGATATCATCAATAAAGTGGCATGGAACATAAGAAATTATCGATACGTTGGAGACGTATCAGCATCCCCAAGCTTAGCTCTGTCCCGAGCAGGTAAAACGATAACAAAGATAATTTTTAAGTGACATGCCATCATAAACTTGATCATATTGTAAACATATGTAATGAATGCAGTGATCAAAACAATGGTAATGACATGAGTAAACAAGTGAATCATAAAGCAAAGACTTTTCATGAATAGTACTTCAAGACAAGCATCAATAAGTCTTGCATAAGAGTTAACTCATAAAGCAATAAATCAAAGTAAAGGTGTTGAAGCAACACAAAGGAAGATTAAGTTTCAGCGGTTGCTTTCAACTTATAACATGTATATCTCATGGATATTGTCAACATAAAGTAATATAACAAGTGCAATATGCAAATATGTAGGAATCAATGCACAGTTCACACAAGTGTTTGCTTCTTAAGGTGGAAGGAGATAGGTAAACTGACTCAACAATAAAAGTAAAAGAATGGTCCTTCAAAGAGGAAAGCATCGATTGCTATATTTGTGCTAGAGCTTTGATTTTGAAAACATCAAGAGAGTATAAAAGTAAAGTTTTGAGAGGTGTTTGTTGTTGTCAACGAATGGTAGCGGGTACTCTAACCCCCTTGCCAGGCAAACCTTCAAAGAGCGGCTCCCATTTTATTTTATTTTTGGGTGGCACTCCTTCCAACCTTTCTTTCACAAACCATGGCTAACCGAATCCTCGGGTGCCTGCCAACAATCTCATACCATGAAGGAGTGCCTTTTATTTTAGTTTTATTATGATGACACTCCTCCCCACCTTTGCTTTCTCAAGCCATGGCTAACCGAATCCTTCGGGTGCCGTCCAACAATCACATACCATGGAGGAGTGTCTATTTTTGTTAATTAATTTGGGACTGGGAATCCCATTGCCAGCTCTTTTTGCAAAGTTATTGGATAAGCGGATGAAGCCACTAGTCCATTGGTGAAAGTTGCCCAACAAGATTGAAAGATAAACACCACATACTTCCTCATGAGCTATAAAACATTGACACAAATAAGAGGTGATAAATTTTGAATTGTTTAAAGGTAGCACTCAAGCAATTTACTTTGGAATGGCGGAGAAATACCATGTAGTAGGTAGGTATGGTGGACACAAATGGCATAGTGGTTGGCTCAAGGATTTGGATGCATGAGAAGTATTCCCTCTCGATACAAGGTTTAGGCTAGCAAGGTTATTTGAAACAAACTCAAGGATGAACCGGTGCAGCAAAACTCACATAAAAGACATATTGTAAACATTATAAGACTCTACACCGTCTTCCTTGTTGTTCAAAACTCAATACTAGAAATTATCTAGACCTTAGAGAGACCAATTATGCAAACCAAATTTTAGCAAGCTCTATGTATTTCTTCATTAACTAGCATGGTGGCCCTCGCAAATGTGAGGGGGTCATCTATAGTAAAATTGTTAAAAAATAATGTTAAATTATTTAAACCTTTTTTCCTTCTATTTATTTCTTCATCGTGAAATTATTTTACAAAATACATACATTGGTAATGTTTAACTTCATCTATATTTTGTAAATTAATATATTAGTACGTTGCAAATACGTAACAAAAGAAAATTAAATATCTCTTAGAGAAATAATATATTTTTAAATAATATGAGATATCCCAAATTTTCGAATTTAGGACTTGGTTGGTGCAGACGCCGATCGGCAGTCTGGTACGCCAGCCGTAAGGCCTGGCATGCATTAATAGCAATGTGAAAAATACCGTATGCATCAAACCAACACCCTGGTCGCCTCGTCGGTCGGCAGCTGGCCGGCCGACCGGTCCTAGTTTTGATTTTTTTAAATCACTTATTATTTGTAGAAATGATAAAAAGTTGTATTATTTGAAAAGAACGTTAGATAAATTGAATGGTAGTGGTTTATTTTTTCTCAATAATATTTGTATAACACAAAAAGTTGGAACTGGGACACCGACAAACTAAGCTGCAATCTGCGAGGCTTTTACATCAACTGGGGACCTGGGGTATGCTCTTTGGTGTAGGTGGTCGGCAGCTCTATGCATATTTATCATTTTATGCATAGATATATGTTGTAATCTAATATCCTTGTTGGTATCGCTATTGCAAAAAAACAGTTAGTATATATAAGCTGAGTTGTTTGCACGCATGTACAATTGGATATATATGTTATCTATAAATAAAAAATATTAAATGTAGAAACCGATTCATGATCACCACACACTCCTACCTGCTACATGCATGTTTCTTTCACATAACACCTCAAAGTGAGTCGAATTGATGTTTTCTTTCACTTCGTGCATTTTGTGTCCATCCTTCAAAAGTTGCCCCGAACACTTGTCCTTGTAAAAAACATGATTATATGTGCATATTAATCGGTAAATTCTATATAAAGCTTGGTTCCATTACTTGATATCGAGTTCTTATAAAAATGAAGTAATGTTCTCTCATTTCCTCAAATTTCACAAAGAAAATGACGAAAAATAAATTGTAAATGTTATATAGCTATGTATAGGATTGTACCATTCATTCTCCTAACGAAAGTTTATATATCGAATATTTTTTAGCCTATATGTACAATCTTACAAAAGAAAAATACAAAGGTCTTAGTAATAATAATATTAAAATAGATATGTGTTAATATGATATATTGAGAAATTTTTATTTTGGCTCCCGGGTTTGTGTGATTGGTCTACAAAATAATTAAAAAATTATTTTCTTGCCCGAAAAAATTCTGAAAAGCAGTAGACATTATTTCATTACTTCCTTATCGCGAAAAAATACTTAGCAAGTGTGTTTCATGGTATGTAAATCAGTAGACGTTATTTCATTATTTATATGCATTATCTGATTTCTGGTGATCGCCGGTACGTGATGTAGTCCTTTAAAGTTGCCCCAACACTTGTCCGTGCAAAAACATGATTATATGTGCATATTAATCGGTAAATTCTATAGAAAGCTAGGTTCCATTACTTGATATGGAGTTCTTATAAAAATGAAATCATGTTTTTCTCTCATTTTCTCGAATTTCACAAAGAAAATGACTAAAAATAAATTGTAAATGTTATATAGCTATGGATTTATATGATAGGATTGTACCATTCATTCTCCTAACGAAATTTTATATATCAAATATTACAAAAGAAAAATACAATAGTCTTAGTAATAATATGATAATATTTGAATATAGATGTGTTAATATGATATATTCGGAAATTTTATTTTGGCTCCCGAGCTTCAGTGTGATTGGTATACAATATAATTAAAAATTCTTGTCGCGAAAAATTCTGAAAAGCAGTAGACACTATTTCATTAATTGTCGCGAAAAATTACTTAGCAAGCTTGTTTCATGGTATGTAAAGCAGTAGGCATTATTTCATTATTTACATGCATGTATCTGATTTCTGGTGATCGACCGGTACCTGACAAAGTCTTTTTGTTTCTAGATGTTCTAGATAGTGTCTTAGCGATGCACGTATTAGCTATTTTGTCTCTTTTTGTTGTTTTCTTTTCATAGTTAGAACCTATTTGTTTGGTTGCTTCGCATATGGAAGCTTGGATATGTTTTGTTGGTTCGTGGCCAGCTAGATCTCCGGCAGATCATATTTTTCGTGCCCAGATCCTTTGTTGTACATGATAGTTACCTAAAAAAAGAACTCCCATACGTGACATCCTTGACCGCTGTTCATACCAACCACGATTTTACGTAACCTTTGTTGTCTTTAAATCTTCACCATAAATTATAGATCTAACACTCACAATAATTAAGATGATGTGGATTAACGTGGTGTCTCTATTTAAACGTCTGTATTTTGCTTTTAGTATATAATAGATGGGTGCAAAGTATATGATGCAAGAGCTTAAACATGAGCACAACAATTACCAAGTATCACATTATCCAAGACATTTTACCAATTACTACATGTAGCATTTTTTTCAATTCCAACCATATAACAATTTAACGAAGAGGAAACTTCGCCATGAATATTATGAGCTAAGAACACATGTGTTCATACGAACCAGCGGAGCGTGTCTCTCTCCCACACAAGGATGAACTTATTCAGAGAACTAAGATAACAAAACAAAAACAAAAATAAAAGCACACAGACGCTCCAAGTAAAGTACATAAGATGTGACTGAATAAAAATATAGTTTCACTAGAAGAAACCTGATAAGTTGTCGATGAAGAAGGGGATGCCTTGGGCATCCCCAAGCTTAGATGCTTGAGTCTTCTTAAAATATGCAGGGATGAACCACCGGGCATCCCCAAGCTTAGACCTTTCACTCTTCTCGATCACATTATATCACCCTCTTCTATTGACCCTTGAAAACTTCCTTCACACCAAACTTCAAGCAAACTCATTAGAGGGTTAGTGCATAATCAAAAATTCACATGTTCAGAGGTGACACACTCATTCTTAACACTTCTGGACATTGCACAAAACTTCTGAAAGTTAATGGAACAAAGAAACTCATTCAACTTAACAAAAGCGGCAATGCGAAATAAAAGGCAGAATCTGTCAAAAACAGAACAGTCCGTAAAGACGAATTTAAATCTGGCACCAGACTTGCTCAAATGGAAAAACTCAAAACTAATGAAAGTTGCGTACATATCTGAGGATCACGCTCGTAAATTGGCAGATTTTTTCGAATTTTCTACAGAGAACTGTGCCCAGATTCGTGACAGACAGCAATGCTGTTTCTGCGCAGCGATCCCAAATATAACATCAACTTTGACATAGAAACTTTACTTGGCACAAAAACATGATAAGGAGAGGTTGCTACAGTAGTAAACAACTTCCAAGACTCAACAAAACAAAAATTGCTGTAGTAAAATAAACACATGGGTTATCTCCCAAGAAGTTCTTTCTTTATAGCCATTAAGATGGGCTCAGCAGTTTTAATGATGCACTCGCAAGAAATAGTATTTGAGGCAAAAGAGAGCATCAAGAGGCAAATTCAAAACACATTTAAGTCTAACATGCTTCCTATGCATAAGAATCTTGTAAATAAACAAGTTCATGAAGAGCAAAGTAACAAGCATAGGAAGATAAAACAAGTGTAGCTTCAAAAATTTCAGCACATAGAGAGGTGTTTTAGTAACATGAAAACTTCTACAACCATATTTTCCTCTCTCATAATAACTTTCAGTAGCAACATGAGCAAACTCAACAATATAACTATCACATAAAGCATTCTTATCATGAGTCTCATGCATAAAATAATTACTACTCCCAACATAAGCATAATCAATTTTATTAGTTGTAGTGGGAGCAAATTCAACAAAGTAGCTATCAAATATAGGAGGTATATTGTAATCATAATCAAATTTATCCTCCATAACAGGTGGTAACAAAAGACTACTATCATTATAATCATCATAAATAGGAGGCAAAGTATCATCAAAGTAAATTTTCTCCTCAATGCTTGGGGGACTAAAAATATCATGCTCATCAAAGCCAGCTTCCCCAAGCTTAGAATTTTCCATAGCATTAGCAACAATGGTGTTCAAAGCATTCATACTAATAACATTCCCATTATCATGCATATAAAGTTCCATGGGTTTTTTAATTCTCTCTTCAAACACATCATGTCCTAATTCAAGATAAAGTTCATAAAGATCTCTCATATTTTTGTTGTTTTCCATTATGCCTAACTAGTGTAAACAAGAAACCAAATGTCGCAATTGCAGAGTCTAAAGGAAATAGCTTCGAGTACTTACAACGGCGCCGGAAAATAGCTTAGTAGCCGAGATCCGGAGTGTGAGTACCTTTTACCTTTCCCCCCCGGCAACGGCGCCAGAAAAGTGCTTGATGTCTACGTTCCCCCTCCTTTCCTGTAGACAGTGTTGGGCCTCCAAGTGCAGAGGTTTGTAGAACAGCAGCAAGTTTTCCTTAAGTGGATCACCCAAGGTTTATCGAACTCAGGGAGGAAGAGGTCAAAGATATCCCTCTCATGCAACCCCGCAACCACAAAGCAAGAAGTCTCTTGTGTCCCCAACACACCTAATAGGTACACTAGTTCGGCGAAGAGATAGTGAAATACAGGTGGTATGAATATATATGAGCAAGAGCAACGGTGCGTAAAATAGCTTGTGGCATGTAGTTGATGGTGGTAGTATTGCAGCAGTAGTAACGCAAAGAAAACAGAAACAAGCAGTAGTAACTCAGCAGTATTTAGGGACAAGGCCTAGGGATTACACTTTCACTAGTGGACACTCTCAACATTGATCACATAATGAATAGATAAATACATACTCTACACTTTTGTTGGATGATGAACACATTGCGTAGGATTACACGAACCCTCAATGCCGGAGTTAACAAGCTCCACAATAATGCTCATGTTTAAGTAACCTTAAGTGTAAGATAGATCAAAACGACTAAACCAAGTACTAGCATAGCATGCACACTGTCACCTTCATGCATATGTAGGAGGAATAGATCACATCAATATTATCATAGCAATAGTTAACTTCGCAATCTACAAGAGATCATGATCATAGCATAAACCAAGTACTAACACGGTGCACGCACTGTCACCTTTGCACACATGCAGGAGGAATTAAACTACTTTAATAACACATCACTAGAGTAGCACATAGATAAATTGTGATACAAAACTCATATGAATCTCAATCATGTAAAGCAGCTCATGAGATCATTGTATTGAGGTACATAGGAGAGAGATTAACCACATAGCTACCGGTACAGCCCCGAGCCTCGATGGAGAACTACTCCCTCCTCATGGGAGCAGCAGCGGTGATGAAGATGGCGGTGGAGATGGCAGCGGTGTCAATGGAGGAGCCTTCCGGGGCACTTTCCGGCAGGTGCCGGAACAGACTCCCGTCCCCCAGATCTTGGCTTCGCGATGACGGCGGCTCTGGAACTTTTCTCGTATCGTGGCTTCCTCCGTAAGGGTTTTCGATGCAGGGGCTTTATATAGGCGAAGAGGCGGCGCAGGAGGGTCAAAGGGGCGACCACACCATAGGGTGGCGCGGGCCCAGCTCTGGCCGCGCCACCCTATCATCCTGGCCCACCAGGGCCCTCCTGGCGGCTCTCGGTGTTCTGGATGCTCGGGCAAAATAGGAACCTGGGCGTTGATTTCGTCCAATTCCGAGAATATTTCGTTACTAGGATTTCTGAAACCAAAAAAGCAGAAAACAGAACTGGCACTTCGGCATCTTGTTAATAGGTTAGTTCCAAAATGCATAAATATGACATATAATGTGTATAAAACATGTAGATATCATCAATAAAGTGGCATGGAACATAAGAAATTATCGATACGTTGGAGACGTATCAGCTTGCCAACCGGCTGGTAGGACAAAAGATGTTGTGCAAGTTTCTCATTGCGAGCACGTACGACTAAATATGGAACACATGCCTATTGATTGATTAGTACTTGGATACCGTTTTATTATTATCTGCAAATGCCCATGCTTTGATTGTTACATGAGTTTCTCTCATCCATGCAACGCCCGTTAAATCCGTCCCTGTGCCTACAGTATTTTAATCCTGCTGTTTACTATAATCACTACTGCTGTCTTTATTTCACCGCTGCTGTTATTTCACTATTTCCACTGCCATAAAACTGTTACTACTGATAAACTCTTGCGAGCAAGTCTGTTTCCAGGTGCAGCTGAATTGACAACTCCGCTGTTAAGGCTTACAAGTATTCTTTGTCTCCCTTGTGTCGAATCAATAAATTGGGTAATACTTCCCTCGAAGACTGTTGCGATCCCCTATACTTGTGGGTCATCACAAATGCTCTGGCACACGACCTGGCGGTTGCGAGGGCGTGCCACCTGACATATACCTGGCCAGGAAGGTGTTGAATTGCTTCAATTAGTTCCTGCATGGCAGACACGTAAACATTAAATACGAGCCCTATCGGCTCTCAGGTTGCCCTGTGGATCGGCTCAAAGAGCCGATCGCCCCATGGTTCATGTTGGATTTTCAATGACATGGGGATCCTGCTTGATCATAACAAAGCTAAACCAATCTACGACAGTTTAGGGTTTTCACCGTATGATCGGAACATCCTACGCGTAGTTGAGCCTAATAGACACGAAAGATAATGGAAAACTAACCCTAAAAGAGGCCTAAAAACCAACATTAAGTCAATTCCCGGAACATCCCTCTTAGGACTAACAAACCATACCTAACGCACTACCGGATCGTTCAACCCGTTTGCAAGGCCTAACCATACGGATATTAAACTAATCCTTGAAGAACAAGGAGCAACTATAACAGATCGGATCTACTAAGTAACGAACAAGCAAGATGCTGCCCTTACACCTGGATAGGTGTAAGGGCAGCTAGATATTGAGGGACGGCACAGCTAAGCAGATATGCGCAAGAAAAGCATCTATGCAAGCCCCAAAACATCTACGATAAATAGTGCTACTCGCCATCAACAACGCTTCAGCACGAGCAACACAAGGTAAACGAATAAACGTTGTGCTGCCTAGATCGCAAGATGCAATCTAGGCAGCATGATGCTTACCCGGAGAAACCCTCGAAGGGGTGGCGATGCGCCTGATTTATGTTTGTTGTGAACGTGATTGTCCTCCTTTCCGATAACCCTAGATACATATTTATAGTCCAGGGACTTTCTAATTTGGACGTGCACCTAACCGTGCACGAGTTAAACTCTATCTTTTAATCTAAACTACGATGCGATCTACTATATTACAGATACACGGGCAATCTAGCCCAACTCTTCGCGCAAGGCCGCTTTGCTCCATGTGTATATTCTTCAAGCCCATCTTCACTTACGGCCCATCTCCTGATTTGGCCAAAATCCGGTGATAACAAAGACTCTACACTATCTTCCTTATTGTTCAAACACTTTTACCAGAAAATATCTAGACCTTAGAGAGACCAATCATGCAAACCAAATTTCAACAAGCTCTACGGTAGTTCTCCACTAATAGATTTAAACTACATGATGCAAGAGCTTAAACATGATCTACTTGAGAGCTCAAAACAATTGCCAAGTATCAAATTATTCAAGACAATATACCATTTACCACATGAAGCATTTTCTGTTTCCAACCAAATAGCAATCAACGAAGCGGCTTTCAACTTCGCCATGAACATTAAAGCAAAACAAAGAACACAAGTGTTCAAATGAAAAAGCGGGGCGTGTCTCTCTCCAATACAAGGATTACTGGGATCCGAATTTATTCAAACATAAACAAAAAAAACAGACGCTCCAAGTAAAGCACATAAGATGTGACGGAATAAAAATATAGTTTCACTAGAAGTGACCTGATAAGTTGTTGATGAAGAAGGGGATGCCTTGGGCATCCCCAAGCTTAGACGCTTGAGTCTTCTTGAAATATGCAGGGATGAACCACGGGGGCATCCCCAAGCTTAGACTTTTCACTCTTCTTGATCACATCATATCATCCTCCTCTCTTGATCCTTGAAAACTTCCTCCACACCAAACTTAAAGCAATCTCATTAGAGGGTTAGTGCATAATCAAAAATTCACATGTTCAGCAAGGACACAATCATTCTAAACACTTCTGGACATTACCCAAGGCTACTGAAATTTAATGGAGCAAAGAAATCCAATCAAACACAGTAAAAGAGGCAATGCGAAATAAAAGGCAGAATCTGTCAAAACAGAATAGTCCGTAAAGACGAATTTTTCTGAGGCACTTAACTTGCTCAGATGGAAAAACTCAAAACTAATGAAAGTTGCGTACATATCTGAGGATCACGCATGAATTTTCGATGATATTTTTGATTCTTCTACAGAGAGAAAAACGCGAATTCGTGACAGATAACAAATCTTTTTCTGCGCAGAAAGCCAAATCTAGTATCAACCTTCTATTAGAGACTTTACTTGGCACAAAAACGAAATAAACATGATAAGGAGAGGTTGCTACAGTAGTAACAACTTCCAAGACACAACAAAACAATAGCAAAATAAAAACATGGGTTATCTCCCAAGAAGTGCTTTCTTTATAGCCATTAAGATGGCTTCAGTAATTTTAATGATGCTCTCACAAGAAATAAGAGTTGAAGCAAAAGAGAGCATCTAGAAGCAAATTCAAAACACATTTAAGCCTAACCCACTTCCTATGAAAAGGAATCTTGTAAGGGAACAAGTACTGAAAGCACAAAGCAACAAGCATAGAAAGGCAACACAAGTGCAACTTCAAGATTCTCAACATAAAGAGGGGAAACTTAATATTATTAAGATGCATATAACCATGTTTCCCTCTCTCATAATAACTTTTCAGTAGCATCATGAACAAACTCAACAATATAACTATCACATGAAACATTCTTATCATGAGCTACATGCATAAAATTATTACTCTCCACATAAGCATAGTCATTACTATTAATTGTAGTGGGAGCAAATTCAATAAGATAGCTATCATTATTATTCTCATCACCATAATCATCATATATAGGAGGCATATTGTAATCATAATTAATTTTCTCCTCAATAGTAGGTGGACTGAAAATATCATATTCATCATTGTAATCATCATATATAGGAGGTAAAGTATCATCAAAGAAAATTTTCTCCTCAAAACTTGGGGGACTAAAAATATCATCCTCCTCAAAACCAGCTTCCCCAAGCTTAGAATTTTCCATAGCATTAGCAACAATGGTGTTCAAAGCATTCATAGTAATAACATTGCCATTAGCATGCATATAAAGTTCCATGGGTTTTTTAATTCTCTCTTCAAACACATCATGTCCTAATTCAATATAAAGTTCATAAAGATCTCTAATTTTTTTGTTGTTTTCCATTAAGCCTAACTAGTGAAAATAAAAACAAGAGACAAAAAGATAAAATTGCAGAATCTAAAGGAGATAGCTTCGAGCACTCACACACCGGCAACAGTGCTAGGAAATAGCTTAGTAGTCGGAGGATGTGAATACCTTTACCTTACCTCCCCGGCAACGGCGCCAGAAAATAGCTTGATGTCTACGCACGCTTCTATTCCCGTAGACAGTGTTGGGCCTCCAAGAGCAGATGTTTGTAGAACAGAAAGCAAGTTTCCCTTAAGTGAATCACCCAAGGTTTATCGAACTCAGGGAGAAGAGGTCAAAGATATTCCTCTCAAGCAACCCTGCAATTAAGATACAAGAAGTCTCTTGTGTCCCCAACACACCTAATACACTTGTCAGATGTATAGGTGCACTAGTTCAGCGAAGAGATATTAAAACGCAGATGGTATAGATGGTGGTAAACGGTAATTGCGATCTGAAGTAAATATTGCAGGAAGTAAAGATGCAGTAAAACAGTAAATAAGCGATGTTTGCAGTATTTGGAAACAAGGCCTAGGGATCCTACTTTCACTAGTGGACACTCTCAACATTGCAATCATAATTGAATATAAATATAAGCACTTCATCATACTACTCTCCTGTTGGATAAAGAACTCAAATTCATTGGGCAAGTGTGCAAAAGCACACCTCAAAGGCGTATTCCCAAGTACTAATGAACACCCCACACTGTCACCGTGAGCACTTTCAAGAGGAAGGTGTGATGCGTACAGCAACAAGTTTTCCTCAGAAGAAACCAAGGTTATCGAACCAGTAGGAGTCAAGGACCACGTGAAGGTTGTTGGTGGAGGAGTGTAGTGCGGCGCACCAGTGATTCCGGCGCCAACGTGGAACCTGCACAACACAATCACGATACTTTGCCCCAACTTAACAGTGAGGTTGTCAATCTCACCGGCTTGCTGAAAACAAAGGATTAAACGTATGGTGTGGAGAATGATGTTTGTTTGCGAAGAACAACAGAGAACAGAGATTGCAGTAGATTGTATTTCAGATGTAAAAGAATGGACCGGGGTCCACAACTAGTGGTGTCTCTCCAATAAGATAAATAGCATGCTGGGTGAACAAATTACAAGTGGGCAATTGACAAATAAAGATTCAATACATATCATGATGATCACTATGAGATTTAATCAGGGCATTACGACAAAGAACATAGACCGCCATCCAGCATGCATCTATGCCTAAAAAGTCCACCTTCAGGTTAGCATCCGCACCCTTCCAGTATTGAGTTGCAAACAAGAAAATTGCATTAAGTATGGTGCGTAATGTAATCAACACAAATATCCTTAGACAAAGCATCGATGTTTTATCCCTAGTGGCAACAACACATCCACAACCTTAGAACTTTCTGTCACTGTCCCAGATTCAATGGAGGCATGAACCCACTATCGAGCATAAATACTCCCTCTTGGAGTTACAAGTATCAACTTGGCCAGAGCCTCTACTAGCAACGGAGAGCATGCAAGAACATAAACAACACATATATGATAGATTGATAATCAACTTGACATAGTATTCTATATTCATCGGATCCCACCAAACACAACATGTAGCATTACAAATAGATGATCTTGATCATGATAGGCAGCTCACAAGATCTAAACATGATAGCACAAGAGGAGAAGACAACCATCTAGCTACTGCTATGGACCCATAGTCCAAGGATGAACTACTCACGCATCAATCCGGAGGCGGGCATGGTGATGTAGAGCCCTCCGGTGATGATTCCCCTCTCCGGCAGGGTGCCGGAGGCGATCTCCCGAATCCCCGAGATGGGATTGGCAGCGGCGGCGTCTCTGGAAGTATTTCCGTATCGTGGCTCTCGGTAATAGGGTTTTCGCGACGGAGAGTATAAGTAGGCGGAAGGGCAGCGTTGGAGGGGGCACAGGGCCCCCACACCATAGGCCGGCGCGGGCCCCATGCAGGCCGCGCTGCCCTATGGTGACGGCCCCTCGTGGCCCCACTTCGTATGCTCTTCGGTCATCTGGAAGCTCCGTGGAAAAATAAGACCTGGGCGTTGATTTCGTCCAATTTCGAGAATATTTCCTTTGTTGATTTCTGAAACAAAAACAGCAGAAAACATCAACTGGCTCTTCGGCATCTTGTTAATAGGTTAGTGCCGGAAAATGCATAATAATGATGTAAAGTATGTATAAAACATATGAGTATTGTCATAAAAGTAGCATGGAACATAAGAAATTATAGATACGTTTGAGACGTATCAAGCATCCCCAAGCTTAGTTCCTACTCGCCCTCGAGTAGGTAAACGATAACAACAATAATTTCTGAAGTGACATGCTACCAACATAAACTTGATCAACATTATTGTAAAGCATATGAGATGAGTGGAGTGATTCAAAGCAATAGATTGCTAACAAAGAGATAATTACTAAACAACTGAATCATATAGCAAAACTTTTCATGAATAGTACTTTCAAGACAAGTATCAAAAAGACTTGCATAAGAGCTAACTCATAAAGCAATAGATTCAAAGTAGAATGCATTGAAGCAACTGATTAGGATCGCAATAGTCTTCGAGGGAAGTAAAACCCAAATTTATTAATTCGACACAAGGGGAGGTAAAGAATACTTATAAGCCTTAACAATGAGTTGTCAATTCAGCTGCACTGAAAAGCACTAGTAACAGGGGTGATGTGAAAGCAGCAGTAATATGAGAGCAATAGTAATAGTAACACAGCAGCAGTAATAGTAACACAGAGGCAATGGCACCAGAAAATAGTTAATACTACTTCCAATGACATAAAGAACGAGTATATGATGATGAGAGATGGACCGGGGTTCCCAGCTATCTACACTAGTGGTAACTCTCCAATAACAAGTGTTGGGTGAACAAATTACAGTTGGGCAATTGATAGGATTGAAATAGCATTAAGACAGAACATCAAGTCTATTAATCATGTAGGCATGTTTTCCATATATAGTCATACGTGCTCGCAATGAGAAACTTGCATAACATCTTTTGTCCTACCAGCCGGTGGCAGCCGGGCCTCAAGGGAAATCTGGTAATTAAGGTACTCCTTTTAATAGAGCACCGGAGCAAAGCATTAACACTTGGTGAAAACATGTGATCCTCATATCTAAGCCTTCCCCTCCAGTTATCCCAGTTGCTGTCACTCTGGGGCCTCGGGTTCCGGACATAGACATGTGCAAACAACTTGTAGATACAATCTAAGCAATAATTATAGAGCTTAAATCTAAGATCATGCCACTCGGGCCCTAGTGACAAGCATTAAACACAACAAGATTGCAGCAACAATAACTTCACAAACTTTATAGATAGACTGATCATAATGTAACAATTCATCGGATCCCAACAAACACAACACCGATTACATCAGATGATCTCAATCATGTAAGGCAGCTCATGAGATCATTGTATTGAAGTACATGGGGAGAGAATACCAACTAGCTACAGCTAGAACCCGTAGTCCATGGGGGAACTACTCACGAAGCATGATGGAGGCGGTGGCGTCGATGGAGATGGCTTCCAGTGGCACTTCCCCATCCCGGGGCGTGCCGGAACAGATTCTGCCCCGAAAAAGTTTCGCTGGATGGCGGCGCCCCTGGAGTCTTTCTGGAGTTTCGTCAATTGGTATCGCGTTTTTAGGTCGAATGGGGTCTTATAGGCGAAGAGGCGGCGCAGGAGGGCCCGCGCCGCCTTATGGTGTGGTGGCCCTCTGGCCCGCCTCCGACTCCTTCTGTTCGGGGTCTTCCCGGAAAATAAGATACGGTCTTTGTTTCGTAATTCGAGAATATGCCCGAACAGCCTTTCTGGAACCAAAAAGAGCAAGAAAACAGGAACTGACACTTTGGCATCTTGTTAATAGGTTAGTTCCGGAAAACGCATAAAAACATTATAAAGTGTGAGCAAAACATGTAGGTATTGTCATAAAACTAGCATGGAACATCAGAAATTATAGATACGTTGGAGACGTATCAAGCATCCCCAAGCTTAGTTCCTACTCGCCCTCGAGTAGGTAAACGATAAAAAGAATAATTTCTGAAGTGACATGCTACCAACACAATCTTAATCATACTATTGCAAAGCATATGAGATGAACGAAGTGACTCAAGGCAACGATCTATAGTTTGCTAACAAATAGATAACATATAGCAAAACTTTTCATGAATAGTACTTTCAAGACAAGTGATACGCCTCAAACGTATCTATAATTTCTGATGTTCCATGCTTGTTTTATGACAATACCTACATGTTTTGCTCACACTTTATAATGTTTTTATGCGTTTTCCGGAACTAACCTAATAACGAGATGCCGAAGGGCCTGTTGCTGTTTTCTGCTGTTTTTGGTTCCAGAAAGGCTGTTCGGGCAATATTCTTGGAATTCGACGAAACGAAGACCCAGCATCCTATTTTTCCCGGAACCTTCCAGAAAGTCAAAGGGGGACCAGAGGGTGGGGGCCACACATGGTGGGCCGCGCGGGCCCACCCTGGCCGCGCCGGCCTAGTGTGAGGATGCCCCGTGGCCCCTCCGACTCCGACTCTTCGCCTATTTAAGCCGTCCGACCTAAAACATCGATACCGATTGACGAAACTCCAGAAAGACTCCAGGGCGCCGCCGCCATCGCGAAACTCCGATTTCTGTCCCGGCACGCCGCCGGGACGGGGAAGTGCCCCCGGAAGCCATCTCCATCAACGCCACCGCCTCCATCATGCTCCGTGAGTAGTTCCCCCATGGACTACGGGTTCTAGCTGTAGCTAGTTGGTATTCTCTCCCCATGTACTTCAATACAATGATCTCATGAGCTGCCTTACATGATTGAGATTCATCTGATGTAATCGGTGTTGTGTTTGTTGGGATCCGATGGATTGTTACATTATGATTAGTCTATCTATAAAGTTTTTGAAGTTATTGTTGCTGCAATCTTGTTATGATTAATGCTTGTCACTAGGGCCCGAGTGGCATGATCTTAGATTTAAGCTCTATAATTATTGCTTAGATTGTATCTACAAGTTGTTTGCACATGTCTATGTCCGGAACCCGAGGCCCCAAAGTGACAAATTGGGACAACTGGAGGGGAAGGCTTAGATATGAGGATCACATGTTTTCACCAAGTGTTAATACTTTGCTCCGGTGCTCTATTAAAAGGAGTACCTTAATTTCCAGTAGATTCCCTAGAGGCCCGGCTGCCACCGGCTGGTTGGACAAAAGATGTTGTACAAGTTTCTCATTGCGAGCACGTATGACTATATATGGAAAACATGCCTACATGATTAATAGACTTGATGTTCTGTCTTAATGCTATTTCAATCCTATCAATTGCCCAACTGTAATTTGTTCACCCAACACTTGTTATTGGAGAGTTACCACTAGTGTAGATAGCTAAACCCCGGTCCATCTCTCATCATCATATACTTGTCTACATGTCATTGGAAGTAGTGTCAACTATTTTCTGGTGCCATTGCTCTCATATTACTGCTACTGCTGCTGTGTTACTGTTACTACTGCTCTCATATTACTGCTGCTTTCACATCACCCCTGTTACTAGTGTTTTTCCAGGTGCAGCTGAATTGACAACTCAGTTGTTAAGGCTTATAAGTATTCTTTACCTCCCCTTGTGTCGAATCAATAAATTTGGGTTTTACTTCCTCGAAGACGCGATCCCCTATACTTGTGGGTTATCAAGACTATTTTCTGGCGCCGTCCGGGAAGGCATAGCTCTACTCATAAGTTCACCTGGGGAGTACACTCTACCTCTCTCTCTCTGCTTTTATTTTATTTTGTCTTGCTAGTTTATTTCTGTCTAGTTTATTTGTGCTTAGTTTATTTCTGTCTAGTATTATTTTGCTTAGTTTACTTTTGTCTAGTTTATTTTTGTCTTGTTTTATTTTTCCTATATACCCAAAAATCCATAAAAATTTGAAAAACCTAAAAATTAAAAACTGTTGTTATGGGAGAACCCACAACCTATTTGGAGCTTATAGAATTATATAATAATTATAGAGAATCAAGAAAGGGTAAAGTTATGAGTGTTGTGATAGAAAAATTGAATACAATTGCTAAAATCTTGCTTAAACGCCATGATATAAACTGTTGCTCTAAACAGGATACTAAACATCTTAAATTTCAATGTGGCTTTAGTGAGGAAATTTTAATTAAGAACTATAATTGGAATAGCTATATTCATTTTGGGTTCGAAGAGGTAGAACAATTTGTCTTATTTATGGGAGCCTCTGAGATAGAATCATTCATGTCTAAAAATTATGAAACTTGTGTTGTTTGTAAGGACCTTAAAGATTATGTCTCTTCTATCCTTAATTTTTGCATAGAAAGCTACAGTGATAATCCTTATATCATTGATTATAAAGAGAGACTCATTAATGCACAAGAATGCACTCACAATTTGCAGGAACCCGTGGAAGAAGAAATTGATGAACCTGAAAGCTCATTGGATGAAAAAGAGGAGGAAATTGATGAACCTGAAAGCTCATTGGATGAAAAAGAAGAGGAGAGTGATGAACAAAAGGAGGAAGAATGGATTAGCTACCCATGCCAACCTTCTAATGAGAGTAACTCTTTATCTCTTACACTATTTGATTGTCCTCCATGCTTACCGAAAGAGGATGAATGTTATGTTCCTGTGGATTCTCTTGAAATATTCCCTATGAGTAAAACTTGTGAGAATAATTATGCTACTGTTATTTATGATAATCCATGCTACTTTGATAAATCTTATGATAATGCTTTGTTTGTGCCTGATGTCGAAATGCATGGTACTAAAGAGTTTTGCTTGGCAAATGTTTATGATAAATCTCTAGATGATGGTCCTATGTTACTTGATAATATTAATTGTACTACTAATGAAAATGGGATTGGAGAGTTCTTGACTTTATCTATGAGTCCCATATCTTTTGAGATTGATCAATCATCTTGTTATATTATTGATAAAAGTGGGTTTGAAAGTTTTAATCCTATTATTTCTGAGCTTGATAAAAATTATGTGTTTGTGAATCATGAAAAGCATGCTTTATGTGATAGTTATATTGTTGAGTTTATCCATGAAGCTACTGAAAATTATTATGAGAGAGGAAAATATGGTTGTAGAAATTTGCATGGTACTAAAACACCTCTCTATATGCTGAAAATTTTGAAGTTACTCTTGTTTTATCTTCTTATGCTTGTCACTTTGTTCTTCATGAATTTATTTGTGTACCTTCCTATGCATAGGAAGTGGGTTAGACTTAAATGTGTTTTGAACTTGCTTTTTGATTCTCTCTTTTGCTTCAACTTCTCACCCTTATGTGAGCATCATTAAAATTGCTGAGCCCATCTTAATGGCTATAAAGAAAGCACTTCTTGGGAGATAACCCATGTGTTTATTTTGCTACTGTTTTGTTGTGTCTTGGAAGTTGTTACTACTGTAGCAACCTCTCCTTATCTTTATTTTATTGCATTGTTGTGCCAAGTGAAGTCTCTAATAGAAGGTTGATACTAGATTTGGATTTCTGCGCAGAAACAGATTTCTATCTGTCACGAATTTTAGTATATTTCTCTGTAGGAAACTCATAAAAATATGCCAATTTACGAGCGTGATCCCCAGATATGTACGCAACTTTCATTAGGTTTAAGTTTTCTGATTTGAGCAACGGAAGTACCTCGTAAAAATTCGTGTTTACTGGCTGTTCTGTTTTGGCAGATTATGTCTCTGTTTTTTGCATTGTCTCTTGTGGACTTTAAGTGAGATTTTCTAGACGTGGAGAGCTGTAGCTAATGTTTTATTGAGTTCTTGCAATGTGTCACTACAGGACTAAAGTGGATTAAAGTTTTTTGAGTACTAACCCCTCTAATGAAGTTTATGAGAAGTTTGGTGTGAAGGAAGTTTTCAAGGGTCAAGAGAGGAGGATGATATATGATTAAGAAGAGTGAAAAGTCTAAGCTTGGGGATGCCCCGTGGTTCATCCCTGCATATTTCAAGAAGACTCAAGCGTCTAAGCTTGGGGATGCCCAAGGCATCCCCTTCTTCATCAACTTATCAGGTTTCTTCTATTGAAACTATATTTTTATTCGGTCACATCATATGTGCTTTACTTGGAGCGTCTGTGTGTTTATTTTTGTTTGTGTTTGAATAAGATTCGGATCCTAGCAATCCTTGTGTGGGAGAGAGACACGCTCCGCTTTTTCATATGAACAATGGTGTTCTTAGCTTTATTTTAATGTTCATGGCGGAGTTGAAAACCGCTGCACTTATTGTTATTTGGTTGGAAACAGAAAATGCTTCATATTGTCTTGGATAATTTGATACTTGGCAATTGTTTTGAGCTCTCAAGTAGATCATGCTCTTGCATCATGTAGTTTAAACCTATTAGTGGAGAACTACCGTAGAACTTGTTGAAATTGGTTTGCATGATTGGTCTCTCTAAGGTCTAGATATTTTCTGGTAAAAGTGTTTGAGCAACAAGGAAGACAGTGTAGAGCTTTATAATGCTTGCAATTTGTTCTTATGTAAGTTTTGATGTACCAGTTTATACTTGTGTTTGCTTCAAACAACCTTGCTAGCCCAAAGCTTTGTACTGAGAGGAAATGCTTCTCGTGCATCCAAAACACCTTGAGCCAAAACCCATGCCATTAATTTGTGTCCACCATAACTACCTACTATGTGGTATTTCCTGCCATTCCAAGTAAATACTTCATGTGCTACCTTTAAACAATTCAAAATTTACTATCTCTTATTTGTGTCAATGTTTTATAGCTCATGAGGAAGTATGTGGTGTTTTATCTTTCGATCTTGTCATTTACTTTTGACAGACTTTCACAATGGACTAGTGGCTTCATCGCTTATCCAATAATTTTGCAAAAAGAGCTGGCAATGGGGTTTCCAGCCCCAATTAATTAACTTTCATTAATAATTCTCTTCACGTGTTTTGCCCTGATCTATCAGTAAGCAACTTAATTTTGCAAATAGACACTCTCCATGGTATGTGAAATGTTGGAAGGCACCCGAGATTCGGTTAGCCATGGCTTGTGTAAGCAAAAGGTTGGGGGGAGTGTCATCTAATAAATAAAACTAAAGTACATGTGTAAACAAAAGAGAAGAGGGATGATCTACCTTGCTGGTAGAGATAACGTCCTTCATGGGAGCCGCTCTTGAAAGTCTGGTTGATAAGGTAGTTAGAGTACCCGCTACCATTCGTTGACAACAACAAACACCTCTCAAAACTTTACTTTTATGCTCTCTATATGATTTCAAAACTTGAAAAGCTCTAGCACATGATTTTATCCCTGCTTCCCTCTGCGAAGGGCCTTTCTTCTACTTTATGTTGAGTCAGTTTACCTACTTCCTTCCATCTTAGAAGCAAACACTTGTGTCAACTGTGCATTGATTCTTACATACTTGCTTATTTGCATTCATCATATTACTTTGTGTTGACAATTATCCATGAGATATGCATGTTGAAAGTTGAAAGCAACTGCTGAACACTACAAGAAAAGTTGCCATGGCCGACGAAGTTGAAGTCGCGCCGTGGTTGCTGTGCACCATGGCCGACGATTTTTGGTCCCTCCGTGGTTCATGTCAAAACTTTTTTTTCTCGTTTTTGAGGCCACCTAGCCCGACGAAAGCGGCCAAAACGTCGCGTATGGTGGCCCGGGACGTGGTGCATCGCGAATTCTCGGGTTCGCCGGCCGAGTCAACGCAAATCCGCACCGCCCAGGGATGTAGGGCCCACATGGCAGCCTCTCTAGCATTGTTTTTTTCTCGATCGCGCCATCTCGTTCAACGCTCTCCGATCGAGCCGTTTACGATGCAGGATCATGGGTCCCGCTTGTCATCCTCTATGAACCAAATTTCTTTCTTTTCTTTTTTTTGACCCCCTGATTTCTGGCTACTTCCTTTTTCTTTTGATCCCTTGCCGCCTTGGAAACGTTGAGACCGCTGCAGCTAAATGGGACCCGCATGTCATCCTCTATGAGCTATCAACTTTCTTTTCTTGGAGTTTTTTTTGGCACCTCATATTTGGTCACTTACCTTTTCTTTCGATCCCCGCCGCTCTCAAACGGTGATACCGTCGCTAAATGGGACCCGCATGTCATCCTCTATGTACTATAAAACTTTCTTTCTTGGATTTTTTTTGGCTCATATTTGGTCACTTGCCTTTTTCTTTCGATCCCCTGCCGCCTCTCAAACGGTGAGACCGCTGCAGCTAAATGGGACCCGCATGTCATCCTCTATGAACTATAAAACTTTCTTTTCTTGAATTATTTTTGGCTCCTGATATTTGGTCACTTGCCTTTTTCTTTCGATCCCCTGCCGCCTCTCAAACGGTGAGACCGCTGCAGCTAAATGGGACCCGCATGTCATCCTCTATGAGCAATCAACTTTCTTTTCTTGGAGTTTTTTTGGCACCTCATATTTGGTCACTTGCCTTTTTCTTTCGATCTCATGCCACGTTTGAAACGTTGAAACCTGCTGGCTCATGGGACCCGCATGTCATCCTCTATGTGCTATAAAAGTTTCCTTTGTTTGATTTTTTTTCACCCTCTGATTTTTGGCTTGCCTTTTTATTTTGATCCCCTGCCCCCTTTGAAACGTTGAGTAAGCTGTTGGTTCAAGGGACCCGCATGTCATCCTCTATGTCCATCAACTTCTTTTCTTGGATTTTTTTTCACCCCCTAATTACTAGCTACTTTCTTTTTCTTTTGATCTCAAGCCGCATTACAAACATTGAGACCGCTGCTGCAAAATGGGACCCACATGTCATCCTCTATGTACAATAAATCTTGGATTATTTTTGGCTCCTGATATTTGGTCACTTGCCTTTTTCTTCGATCTCATGCCGCCTTTGAAACGTTGAGTAAGCTGCTGGCTCATGGGACCCGCATGTCATCCTCTATGTGCTATAAAAGTTTCCTTTGTTGGATTTTTTTCACCCTCTGATTTTTGGCTTGCCTTTTTCTTTTGATCCCCTGCCCCTTTGAAACGTTGAGTAAGCTGTTGGCTCAAGGGACCCGTATGTCATCCTCTATGTCCATCAACTTTCTTTTCTTGGATTTTTTTCACCCCCTAATTACTAGCTACTTTCTTTTTCTTTTGATCTCAAGCCGCATTACAAACATTGAGACCGCTGCTGCAAAATGGGACCCACATGTCATCCTCTATGTACAATAAATCTTGGATTATTTTTGGCTCCTGATATTTGGTCACTTGCCTTTTTCTTTCGATCTCATGCCGCCTTTGAAACGTTGAGTAAGCTGCTGGCTCATGGGTCCCGCATGTCATCCTCTACGAACAATAAAAGTTTCCTTTCTTGGAGTTATTTTTGACCCCTAATTTCTGGCTATTTGCCTTTTTCTTTTGATCCCCTGCCCCCTTTGAAACGATGAGGACGCTGTTGGCAGGTCGGTCCCACATGTCATCCTCTATGAACAATAAAAGTTTCCTTTGGTGGATTTATTTTTGACCCCTAATTAATTTCTGGCTATTTCCTTTTTTTCTTTTGATCTCCCTGCCGCCTTGGAATTGTTGAGAATGCTGCTCTCATTTTTCTTTTGGTCCTGTGCCGCCTTGGAAACATTGAGCTGCTACAAAATGGGACCCGCATGTCATCCTCTATGTACAATAAAGTTTCTTTTCTTGGATTATTTTTGGCTCCTGATATTATGTCACTTGCCTTTTCTTTCGATCTCATGCCGACTTTGAAACGTTGAGGATGCTGCTGCCTCATGGGTCCCGCATGTCATCCTCTCAGAACGATAAATGTTTTCTTTTCTTGTATTTTTTTACCAACTGATTTTTGGCTTTTTTTATTTTCGATCCCCTGCCGCCTTTGAAACGTTGACGACGCTGCTGGCTCATGGGTCCCCGATGTCAGCCTCCCCGTACAAGAAACATGTGATATTTTATTTTGCAGACAATAAACGTTGTATTTCGCTCTGAGCTATTGCAAACGGATAAATTAAATCTTTATATCTACATAAACAAACTTATATGTTGAATCTCCTTGTTTTTTGTTTTTGCGAAGCATAGGACTTTCCTGTTTTTTTTGAGAAAAATCCGACCTTTCCTGTTTTGGAGTGGGCTGAAATTGTACGAGTCAAAAGGCCCAGCAGGATAGTTCGAAGGCCCAGATGTCCAGATACAGCCCAATTGAAATCTTTCTTTTCTTGGATTTTTTTCACACCCTGATTTCTGGCTACTTCATTTTTCTTTCGGTCCTGTGCCGCCTTGGAAGCGTTGAGACCGCTGCTACAAAATGGGACCCGCATGTCATCCTCTATGTACAATAAAGTTTCTTTTCTTGGATTATTTTTGGCTCCTGATATTATGTCACTTGCCTTTTTCTTTCAATCTCATGCCGACTTTGAAACGTTGAGGAAGCTGCTGGCTCATGGGCCCCGCATGTCATCCTCTATGAACAATAAAAGTTTCCTTTGTTGGATTTATTTTTTCCCCTAATTTCTGGCTATTTGCCTTTTTCTTTTGATCCCCTGCCCCCTTTGAAACGATGACGACGCAGCTGGCAAGTCGGTCCCACATGTCATCCTCTATGAACAATAAAAGTTTCCTTTGATGGATTTATTTTTGACCCTAATTAATTTCTGGCTATTTCCTTTTTTATTTTGATCCCCTGCCGCCTTGAAATAGTTGAGGATGCTGCTGCCTCATGGGTCCCGCATGTCATCCTCTCAGAAAGGTAAATGTTTCTTTTCTTGAATTTGTTTACCAACTGATTTTTGGCTTATTTTTTCTTTCGATCTCCTGCCACCTTTAAAACGTTGACGACGCTGCTGGCTCATGGGTCCCCAATGTCAGCCTCCCCATACTGCAAATCCTCTTTCTGCAAAGGTTGTATTTCTAGATAGATAAGGTGGATTCGAATCTGCCATGGTTCAGGCAGCTCAGGTAAGCCTTCTTGCACTGATTAATGGAAGTAGTGTATAGCAAGGTCAAGACATGTGGCTCGGTGTAATGAATCTATATGAATCATGTTGTGGGTTCAATCTGATAGTTCTCTAACAGGTCAGCCAAAATAGAAATTAAGTTTTTTTCTAAAACGGAAATGCAAATTAAGATGAACACAAACATTAGTTATCATAATAGCTGATCATACATACATACTTGCTAAGAGCAAAAGCTTGCCAGAGTTTTACCACCCATACAATTAATTAGCAGTTCAGATAAGATAACCTTATATAAGTATAACTACAAATGCATTTGCTAAGGGCTCATGGGACAACAGAACTAGACAACCGCGAACTTTATGACCAGCATGTCACAGCGGCATCGAAAGATCTTGACCTTCAACTTTGATCCAATGCGAAGTTTGGCACCGTCAATGAACTTTTTCCACCTGGAAGTAACAGCCAAGCGGCCATCTGTGGGACTGACAGAGTACCGTCCCTCCACGGTGAGACCTTCACTCTCCATGACGAGGGATATCTTGCCCCTTCGGCCAGCATTGAGATCCTTGGAGATACTTTTAGGCAATTTCTGATTCAAAGCAAGAGATACCACCAAAAATTAGTCAATGGCACCAATGCACTGAACCATGTGAGACTTTGAGCAGAGAAGACATCAAGATAAGAGCAGTTATGCTGTCATATACTCACGAACATAGCCTTCAGATGCGTCCTGGTCACCACACGGGTGGCCACAGCAATGAGCTGAGACCTCGGTGATCTGGCTGGGGCAGGTGCATGAGCCTGGGCTGGTACACGAGCTGGTGCTGATGCAGGAGACTGCTGGGCAGGTGCAGTAAACGGTGCCTCTAGAGGAACCGGTGCTGATGCAGGAGACTGTTGGGCAGGTGCAGTAAACGGTGCAGCTAGAGGAACCAGTGCTGATGCAGGAGCCTGCTGGGCATGTGTAGTATATGGGGCCTCTACAGGAACCAATGCTGATGTAGGGGACTGCTGGGTAGATGCAGTAAACGGAGCTGGTACAGGAACCGGTGCTGATGCAGGAGAGTGGGAAGCCGGTGCCGGTGCTGGTGTGGTTGCCCTTTGTGACATCCGCTCCTGTTCCATCAGGGGATCTGCAGCTTTGATCATGTTAAACCCAGCAAGCTAGAACAGAGGGAATGGTTTAGAACAACTGCTCAGAATGCAGTTATCAAAAGATATGAGTAGAAAAAAGTTACATATTATATATTTGGAAGTGTCTCCAACTCTGTAAGCAGTTACGTATATCTGCCCGTTTGAGTTTCTGATCCTCAGCTCGTCGCCCTTCTTCAGACCGTAGTCAAAAGCAAACTTTCTCCAATCATGTCCATACAAATATGTGATGGCCTGCGTCTTGTAGACATACACCTCATAGACCGTGTAGGTGTTCATCAATTTGCCATTGCCATGCATAGTGAAAGACCCTTCATGCGGACACATCTGGTTAATCATTGGACGAAGTTCACAAGGTACAGTCTGCATGTGAAAATTGATACAAATGTAAGAAGCAGGAAGACTAAAAACAAGACTTTACTATATGCCAATTCATGCTAAACCACTGAGAATACATACATGTAACTCTGTGAAGGAGCTACTAGAAAGGTAGATAGAGCCATAGGAGGTGTTATATGCGGGGTATGTACATGGGCCCGCCATATTCCCGCAAGCTCGGCATCGGGATGGTGAAGGAAACATGGGAGGTACTACTGGTGCGTAGCGCTGAATGTAAGTGGAAGAATTAGGTTGTGTAAAGTGCATAGTTCAGAGCAATGCAAATGTTGACAAGCGAGTGCATAACACTATGTTACAAACTGAACAGTGAAAAATTAGTGTATGATGAATATAAGCATGCTAATTTGGTGTTTCCGAATTCCAAAAAGCATTAGACAGAGCCGGTGATAATATCAGACATAAATCATGGCATGTATATGTGGCTTAAGAAAATATACCCGAACCCTTGGATGGTTACGGCCCGGCTGGTCCTTGGACTTGAGCTTATATAAGCATCCAGAAGGTGGGGCTGACAGTAACTTGGTGGCAGCCTCTGCAGATGCCTCATCAGCAGCAGTTGCAATCCTTTTGACCAATGAAGGCTTAGCAGTTTCAGTCTGCATATGAAAATTGAAGAGCAACAGACATCAGCAGTGATATATAAAATGAATCTATGAGACACTGATGCATATAGTGCTGGATGTAAGTGGAAGAATAGGTGTGTGTGTTTCTGAACTATTGGTAAGCATTAGACAAAGCCGGCAATAAACAGACAAAAATCAAATCATGTATGAGGATTAAGAAAATATACCTGCTTACTGAAAAGGGTACCACCCAGCTGGCCCGTGGCCTTGTGCTTGAGGAGGTTTTCAGAAGATGGTGGCGGCACCATCGTCTTCACAGCAGCCTCATCAGGATCATTTTTTATCCATTTGAGTAGAGGCACAGAAGTTTCATCCTGCATATGAATAGCAACAGAACTCATCATTGATATTTAATAAATCTATGAGATAGACTGATGCAAATAGTGCGGGGTGTAAGTGGAAGAATAGGGTTGTGCATAGAGAACAGTTGACAACAATGCAAATGATTACAAAAGAAGCCAATGGAAATCAACAGTTTATATACTGGATGAGACAGACTGAAAAGTGAAAAATTAGTGTATGATGATTGTAAGCAAACGCAGTGTTTCTGAACTTTTGGTAAGCATTAGACAAAGCCAACAGTAATTAAACAGATAATAATGAAATCATGTATGTGGATTAAGAAAATATACCAGATTCATTAAAAGGTCACCACCCAGCTGGCCCATGGCCTCGTGCTTGTAGAGGTTTTCGGAAGATGGTGCCGGCACCATCGTCCTCACAGCAGCCTCATTAGCCTCATTTTGCATCCACTTGAGTAAAGGCGCAGCAGTTTCAGCCTGCATAAGAATGGGAACAGATCTCAGCAGTGATATTGAATGACTCTGAGACAGACTGATGCATATAGTGCTGGATGTAAGTGGAAGGGTATGGCCGTGTATGGACAACAGTTCACAACAATGCAAGGGTGTGTTCGGTTCTGAAACAGCGTGGAATGGAATGGTTCCATTTCAGAGGAATGGAATGGTTACATTTTTGTTCGGTTGGGAAAAATGGAGAGCAGAAGAGATCGAGGTTAAACTAACCATTTGTCTCAAAATTGTAATTAACAATTGCAAATGACATTTTAATCTCAAAGTCGTAATTAACAGCGCCTAATGGTGCTCTTTTAATCTAAAAATCGTAATTAACATCATTTTTTGTTGGGTTAGAGTAGATGAACATTACTGTATGATGATTGTAAGCAAACGAATTTGGTGTTTCTAAACTTTTGGCTTCGAGATCTTATGGGTTTCAACTCTAGCCTACCCCAACTTGTTTGGGACTGAAAGGCTTGGTTGTTGTTGTTGTTGTAAACTTTTGGCAAGCATAGAAAAAACCGACAATAAACAGAGAAAAATCAAGGCATGTTTTGTGGATTAAGAAAATATACCATATTCATTAAAAGATCACCACCCAGCTGGCGCGTGGCCTTGTGCTTGTAGAGGCATTTAGAAGATGGGGGCGGCATCAACATACTGGCAGCCTGATCAGCCGCAGTTTTGATCTTCCTTTTGAGTAAAGGCCCTAAAGTTTCAGTCTGCATATGAATAGCAAAACAAAAGGCAGACCTCAGCAGTGATATTGAATTACTGTATGAGATAGACTGATGCATATAGTGGATGCTCTTAGCCTTTTGCAGCGTGAACACTAGCTATGGACAGACAAAAAACTAGTTAACTCAGCTTTGTCTAGATATGAATGTACTACCACCATCCAAAAGCTTAAGCCTTATTTATTTTTGAGAAATCAAAACAAGCAAAGTTTGACCAAAATTTTAGAACATTCTATCAACAAATATAATACTGTGTAGATACCGTAGGAAAATATATTTTATTATCTATTTAATGATATTAATTTTGTATTTTGCATGTTACTGATTTTTGGTAAAAGCTTAGTCAAACATGGTATAGTTTGACTTTCTAAAAATAATATAAGCCCAAAGCTTTGGGATGGAGGCAGTAGTATCTAGAGCTAAAACACATCTAGATACATCCGTATCTACAGATAGTTGAGTCAATTAATTTGGATCTGAGGGAGTATCAGATTCAGACTACATCATGGTAAGTTGGTTAAAAAAATTACCCCTGGGCGGTCCCTGCCCAGCTCGGCAGTGGCATTTCGCTTCTTGTGCTGCAGATCGGGCCATGCTCCTGCAGCAGGTGGGGCGCTATTCTCGTTCCCCATAGCCTCAGCACGGAACCTGGAGGTACCAACCTGATACAGAGAATATAGAGCATGGTGTCACAGAGGCTTTACGCACAAACAACTGAAGACATGTGCTACTTTAAGCATATTCCAGAACAGGAACAGATTGAGGATGCAGAGAGACACTTAAAAGGTAAAGAGTGGATAAGCAAACGGAGTACCTGCTTCGCGGGGCTGGGGACGCAGCTCAGGCTCAGCCAACTGCCCACATGCGTGGTGGCCTTACGCTCCATTGCCCCCACCGCCGAGGTCTTACCTTTCCTGTACAAGCTGACAAAAGATACAGTGAGGATCAGCAGAAACTACAAAGGTTGCAAATGTCGACAAATAAAGGAAGAACACCCCAATCCAAGCAAAGGTAGCCCCCGCCCCCACCCCCATCAATCACTCCCAGCTCGAGGGTGACCAGAAAGACACCCCTTCGCCCAGAATAGGAAAGAGATGCGCAAGATATCGAGGAGAGGAAAAAAGAACCGATCTCGAGAAAGGAAAGAACATTACTAGTCCTACCTAATCCGCTTGGTCTAGATGCAGCTTGCCCCTCCAAGCTGGATGCCTGGACGGTGGAGGCGAAAGGAGGGGATCGAGCTAGCGGCTTGCATCCGTCGGCAATCGGCACTCGATCGGGAGAGAAGGGGTGCTACATAAAGGGGAGGGGTAACATATTTTATTACACAGTGAACTTACTGATGTGACTAGTCATTACATGTCTCACTGAAACTAGGGCCCATAGTGTGGCACCCCAAATTCACTTGAAGCTGCCCGGCGGGACGCATTGGCGCGTCAAGAAACCCCCGAATTGTAGCGGGGAAATGAAACATTTCACAAAAATTCGAAATTCAAGCACACCGCCACGCGCCAAGCACGCGGCTGTTCCTTCCTCTTCCTCGGTTCCTCCTCCCCTATCCGAAAAAACCCCAAATCCCAAGCTCAAACCAAAAAAAAAAACAAATCCCCTGGCCGCCATGCATGTCCTCGTTAACCCGCTGGAGATCGTTCCCGGACGATGCGGACCACCCGCCCTGAGATCCAGAATTCCGTCCACCTCGAGGCACTGCGTGCTGTCTCGCAGCAGCGGCTTGAGGGCGCTGAAGAGGAAGTTCCGCCGGAAAGTGCTCATGGCAACCGTGCAAGCTCACCGGCGTGCTGTATCCCGAGAGGAACTGGTCAAAGCTTTGCTATTCGCCACACACAAAAAATTGCGGGCCAAGATCTGGTCAAAGCTTCGTCGATGGCTTGCCGCGAGAGGCTTGGAGTCCAGAGTCAATAAACTAGCTGCTCGAGGACTTGGGCGGTTTACACGGATTCATATTAACTGACTCAAGTTTGTTAGTCTAGTTAACAAATGCATCTAGATACATCCATATCTAGACAGAATTGAGTCAATTAATATGAATCAGAGGGGAGTACCTGAAAGTGTTTCATGCTACCAACTAATGCGCTGGCAGGAATCGCTGTAGAAGTAATTGTGCTACTACTCATACGATGAACTGATTGTGTGGGTGTCGAATTTTGCAACGCGATCATCCACTGAATGCTTAATCTAGCGCCAAAGGCGTACAAATCATAACATACTACAGCACCAGAACATAAGAGTACGAATCATAAAGTAGCTCAACATTTTGCATCAGGGCTGGGTGGTCCTGAGACTACCGGGACGCCCCTGATGATCTCCGGGTGTGCATCCTCTTCAACGCAAAGCTGTGTACTCGGTCCACGGCCTCCTTCTGTAGGCTGGATAATCTCAGGTGCAGGACCTTCGTCTATGAGAGGCTCGTCATCAGTACCATCCACAGGTGCATCAGGGCTGGGTGGTCTTGAGACTACCCGGACGCCCGTGATGATCTCCGGGCGTGCATCCACTTCAACGCAAAGCTGTGTACTCGGTCCACGGCCTCCTTCTGTAGGCTGGATAATCTCAGGTGCAGGACCTTCGTCTATGAAAGGCTCGTCATCAGTACCATCCACAGGTGCATCAAACTGAGATTCATCTTCAAATCTCCCATCAAACTGAGAGACCTCTTCAACTCTATGCTTCTGCAATTAGTACATCAACCGATTAGACAAACATCTAAGGGATGCAACCTGAACAAATGTCGTTTTACATATTTACCTTCTCATCTGGCACAGCACATGTCCCAGAGCTGAAACCCGTTTCCTGAAGCAAGCGCTTTTTCTCTCCTTCCCGTCCATCCATCTGCAACAAGTTAAATTTGAGTACAGAACCTTGCACAGCAATGCAAACTATTGATTGAAACAGCGGCAGCATCAATATAAATAATTAACTACATATGCCAGCACACATACAGTGTGAGCAAGATCTGCTTCTCCTGCTAAAGGATCATTATATGGTTCACCATGCTAAACCCGCCTAACATATGTGCGGTCCATCCCAAAAATGTGTAAATGATCTGCCACTACAGGGTGAGGCCTCTTCTCACCATTCATACATGTGCAGCGCGGGCAATACACGTCCAGGTTGTGACCATCATGAGCTCTAATAAACCCCATAAAGGGTTGAACACCATTTATATATGAAGGGGAACATAAGTGTCCATGCAGTATCCAAGTTCTGTCCATCTGTTTAATTATGAGATACAGTGGTTGGTGATTAATTTAAGGCGAAGTAGGAAATGTATATCCATCGAGTACAAAACTATACTACATGATTATGCATTTCAGCAATCATGTCGAGTACAAAACAAAAAATGCCCATCGACATTTTAGCAAACAGATCGTGTACAAAACTCTGCCATGGCATTTCAGCAAATTAACGGATCGAGTGCAGAACTGACTCTATATGCCCACGCAAATGAACAAATTGATCGATGACAAATCGAGCGGAAAACTATAAAGTGCCAATTAGTTCGAGCATACTGACGAATTTTTTTAGCAGCATCAAGAAAATATAAATCGTTAGGCTGTCTTGCCCGATACATGATTGAGCTAGAGATAGCAGCCCTACCGTGGATCAACTTGACCGCCGGTGCGTCTCGAGAAGAACGACGGGGAGGGGAAGCTTCTTCTTCGCACGGACGGGACGGGGAGGGGAAGCTCTTCGCACGGACGGGGATAAGTTGTGTAGGGGTGGGTGGGGGGTCATGCGGCCGGGCCGCCGGGGTGATAATTAAGGTCGGTAGGTGGCGTTTAATGGAGTTGCGTGTGTAATTTGCCGTGCACAAGGTTGAGGAATAGGCGGTTCCCTTTGCCGCGCGCACAATTCAAACTATCCCGCCCATGTAGTTTAAATTCGCCATATTTTCGTTAAATCGACATAAAGTCATGTGAGTGGGGGAAAATTAGCAAAGTTGCTTGAAAAATAGTAAAACTCTGGAATTATCCTTTAAATATGCTCTACTTCGTGTGAAAATCGGGGTGTGGAAGCATGTTGAGCTGTTTTATTTGTACTTTCTTCATTAAAACTCCCATTTTATGCACTTTGGATGGAAAGAAATCATTTGTACATAAATTTTGACAACGCCATTTGCAAACACTAATTGTTTTACATGCCAAGATGCACCCATCCACCAAATATATATGGGGCAAAAGTTTATCACAATCTAGCAGATATGCATAATTAGTGAGGGACCCCTTTTGATTTTGTGCAATTTCCACTAATTAGGTAGAGATCGAGAAGGGGTTAATTAATTAGGCCATGTTAGGGGTTATGTGTTTTAGATTAGGTTGTGTGGATTCAAATACAACTTCTTTATTTGTGTGCTATGATTAATCAAAACTAGATCGATCGACTGCGCACACATTATTAGAGGCGCATGCCTTTGCGCACAAAGTGCATGTGTGTGTTGTTGGCCACCAACGAGAGAGAGAGAGAGAGAGAGAGAGGTAGAGAGAGCTACATACGAGAGAGCGATTGAAATCCCCAAATTAAACACATATATATGCATGGCACATTTAATTTAATTAGAGGACCGCGAGGCACCCCTGGCCTGCTTGATGCACAATTAAGTGTCATTGGCCTATATATAGGGTTTAATTAGGGTTTAGGGTTTAGGGTTAGGAGGTTAGGGTTTAGGGTCTAGGGTTTAGGGTTTAATGTTTATGGTGTTTAGGGTTTAGGGATTAGGGATTAGGGTTTATTTAGGGTTTAAGGTTTAGGGATCATCGATCGAGTGCGCACACACACATTATTAGAGGCACACGCGCCTTTGCGCATAAAGTGCATGCGTATATGTGTGTGTTTTTTGGCCACCAACGACATATAGATGATCGAGAGAGAGAGATTGAAATCCCCAAGAATATGTTCAAATATATATTAAAATATATGCACGAATGCATGCATGGTAGGCCATGCATGCACACTAATTATATATATATTATGAGGAAACTTAATCAAATGTGTTTTCATTCGAGAGAACTTGTCAAAATTCAAGTTAATTAATTTATCATCGATAATTATATAATTAATTAATGAATCTCAGGGAGATGTTATACAACATATGATCGATATAGGCCATGTATATATTAATTGGTGTTAATCTACCGTTTAATTTGCTAGCTAGCTGCTATATATAGAGCATGTTTTTATTAGATCGGGTTATAGCTAGTATAGTTTAGGGTTATGTGTTTTAATTAACTAGGGTTTGATTAGCTAGGGGTTAGTTATATATATGGTTTAGGGTTAATGCATGGCACATTTAATTTAACTAGAGGACCGCGAGGCACCCCTGGCCTGCTTGATGCACAATTAAGTGTCATTGGCCTATATATAGGGTTTAATTAGGGTTTAGGGTTAGCTAGGGTTTAGGGTTTAGTGTTTAGGGTGTTTAGCTAGGGTCTAGGGTTTAGGGTTTAGTGTTTACGGTGTTTAGGGTCTAGGGTTTAGTGTTTAGGGTGTTTAGGGTCTAGGGTTTAGGGTCTAGTGTTTAGGGTTTAGGGTTTAGGGTTTAATTAGTGTTTAGGGTGTTTAGGGTTTAGGGTTTAGTGTTTACGGTGTTTAGGGTCTAGGGTTTAGGGTTTAGTGTTTAGGGTGTTTAGGGTCTAGGGTTTTAATGTTTAGGGTGTTTAGGGTTTAGGGGATTAGGGATTAGGGTTTTAGGGTTGTTTAAGGTTTAGGGATCATCGATCGAGTGCGCACACACATTATTAGAGGCACCCGCGCCTTTGCGCATAAAGTGCATGCGTATATATGTGTGTTTTTTTGCCACCAACAACGATATATAGATGATCGAGAGAGAGAGATTGAAATCCCCAAGAATATGTTCAAATATATATTAAAATATATGCACGAATGCATGGTAGGCCATGCATGCACACTATTATATATATATATTATGAGGCAACTTGATCAAATGTGTTTTCATACGAGAGAACTTGTCAAAATTCAAGTTAATTAATTTATCATCGATAATTATATATATAATTAATTAATGAATCACAGGGAGATCGATAATTAATTTAGGGTTTTAGGGTTGTTTAAGGTTTAGGGATCATCGATCGAGTGCGCACACACATTATTAGAGGCACCCGCGCCTTTACGCATAAAGTGCATGCGTATATATGTGTGTTTTTTGGCCACCAACGATATATAGATGATCGAGAGAGAGAGAGAGATTGAAATCCCCAAGAATATGTTCAAATATACATTAAAATATATGCACGAATGCATGGTAGGCCATGCATGCACACTAAAATTATATATATATTATGAGGCAACTTAATCAAATGTGTTTTCATTCGAGAGAACTTGTCAAAATTAAAGTTAATTAATTTATCAAGATAATTATATAATTAATTAATGAATCTGAGGGATATGTTATACAACATGATCGATATAGGCCATGTATATTTTAATTGGTGTTAATCTACGGTTTGCTAGCTAGCTGTTATATATAGAGCATGCTTTTATTAGATCGGGTTATATCTAGTATAGTTTAGGGTTATGTGTTTTAATTAAGTAGGGTTGATTAGCTAGGGTTAGTTACATATATATGGTTTAGGGTTAATGCATGGCACATTTAATTTAATTAGAGGACCGCGAGGCACCCCTGGCCTGCTCGATGCACAATTAAGTGTCGTTGGCCTATACATAGGGTTTAATTAGGGTTTAGGGTTAGCTAGGGTTTAGGGTTAGGGTTAGGGTTAGGGTTAGGGTTTAGGGTCTAGGGTTTAGGGTTTAGTGTTTAGGGTGTTTAGGGTTTAGGGATTAGGGATTAGGGATTTAAGGTTTTAGGGGTTGTTTAAGGTTTAGGGATCATCGATCGAGTGCGCACACACATTATTAGAGGCACCCGCGCCTTTACGCATAAATTGCATGCGTATATATATATGTGTGTGTTTTTTGGCCACCAACGATATATAGATGATCGAGAGAGAGAGATTGAAATCCCCAAGAATATGTTCAAATATACATTAAAATATATGCACGAATGCATGGTAGGCCATGCATGCACACTAATTAATTATATATATATTATGAGGCAACTTAATCAAATGTGTTTTCATTCGAGAGAACTTGTCAAAATTCAAGTTAATTAATTTATCACGATAATTATATAATTAATTAATGAATCTCAGGGATATGTTATACAACATGATCGATATAGGCCATGTATATTTTAATTGGTGTTAATCTACGGTTTGCTAGCTAGCTGCTATATATAGAGCATGTTTTTATTAGATCGGGTTATATCTAGTATAGTTTAGGGTTATGTGTTTTAATTAAGTAGGGTTGATTAGCTAGGGTTAGTTACATATATATGGTTTAGGGTTAATGCATGGCACAATTAATTTAATTAGAGGACCGCGAGGCACCCCTGGCCTGCGCACAATTAAGTGTCGTTGGCCTATACATAGGGTTTAATTAGGGTTTAGGGTTAGCTAGGGTAGAGGGTTAGGGTTAGGGTTTAGGGTTTAGGGTTTAGTGTTTAGGGTGTTTAGGGTTTAGGGATTAGGGATTAGGGATTTAGGGGTTTTAGGGTTGTTTAAGGTTTAGGGATCATCGATCGAGTGCGCACACACATTATTAGAGGCACCCGCGCCTTTACGCATAAAGTGCATGCGTATATATGTGTGTTTTTTGGGCCACCAACGATATATAGATGATCGAGAGAGAGAGATTGAAATCCCCAAGAATATGTTCAAATATACATTAAAATATATGCACGAATGCATGGTAGGCCATGCATGCACACTAATTAATTATATATATATTATGAGGCAACTTAATCAAATGTGTTTTCATTCGAGAGAACTTGTCAAAATTAAAGTTAATTAATTTATCAAGATAATTATATAATTAATTAATGAATCTGAGGGATATGTTATACAACATGATCGATATAGGCCATGTATATTTTAATTGGTGTTAATCTACGGTTTGCTAGCTAGCTGTTATATATAGAGCATGCTTTTATTAGATCGGGTTATATCTAGTATAGTTTAGGGTTATGTGTTTTAATTAAGTAGGGTTGATTAGCTAGGGTTAGTTACATATATATGGTTTAGGGTTAATGCATGGCACATTTAATTTAATTAGAGGACCGCGAGGCACCCCTGGCCTGCTCGATGCACAATTAAGTGTCGTTGGCCTATACATAGGGTTTAATTAGGGTTTAGGGTTAGCTAGGGTTTAGGGTTAGGGTTAGGGTTAGGGTTAGGGTTTAGGGTCTAGGGTTTAGGGTTTAGTGTTTAGGGTGTTTAGGGTTTAGGGATTAGGGATTAGGGATTTAGGGGTTTTAGGGTTGTTTAAGGTTTAGGGATCATCGATCGAGTGCGCACACACATTATTAGAGGCACCCGCGCCTTTACGCATAAAGTGCATGCGTATATATGTGTGTTTTTTGGGCCACCAACGATATATAGATGATCGAGAGAGAGATTGAAATCCCCAAGAATATGTTCAAATATACATTAAAATATATGCACGAATGCATTGTAGGCCATGCATGCACACTAATTATATATATATTATGAGGCAACTTAATCAAATGTGTTTTCATTCGAGAGAACTTGTCAAAATTCAAGTTAATTAATTTATCACGATAATTATATAATTAATTAATGAATCTCAGGGATATGTTATACAACATGATCGATATAGGCCATGTATATTTTAATTGGTGTTAATCTACGGTTTGCTAGCTAGCTGCTATATATAGAGCATGTTTTTATTAGATCGGGTTATAGCTAGCTAGTATAGTTTAGGGTTATGTGTTTTAATTAAGTAGGGTTGATTAGCTAGGGTTAGTTACATATATATGGTTTAGGGTTAATGCATGGCACATTTAATTTAATTAGAGGACCGCGAGGCACCCCGACCCGCTCGATCGATGCACAATTAAGTGTCGTTGGCCTATACATAGGGTTTAATTGGGGTTTAGGGTTAGCTAGGGTTTAGGGTTAGGGTTAGGGTTAGGGTACGTTTAGGGTCTAGGGTTTAGGGTTTAGTGTTTAGGGTGTTTAGGGTTTAGGGATTAGGGATTTAAGGTTTTAGGGTTGTTTAAGGTTTAGGGATCATCGATCGAGTGCGCACACACATTATTAGAGGCACCCGCGCCTTTACGCATAAATTGCATGCATATATATGTGTGTTTTTTGGCCACCAACGATATATAGATGATCGAGAGAGAGATTGAAATCCCCAAGAATATGTTCAAATATACATTAAAATATATGCACGAATGCATGGTAGGCCATGCATGCACACTAATTATATATATATTATGAGGCAACTTAATCAAATGTGTTTTCATTCGAGAGAACTTGTCAAAATTAAAGTTAATTAATTTATCACGATAATTATATAATTAATTAATGAATCTCAGGGATATGTTATACAACATGATCGATATAGGCCATGTATATATTAATTGGTGTTAATCTACGGTTTGCTAGCTAGCTGCTATATATAGAGCATGTTTTTATTAGATCGGGTTATAGCTAGTATAGTTTAGGGTTATGTGTTTTCATTAAGTAGGGTTGATTAGCTATGGTTAGTTACATATATATGGTTTAGGGTTAATGCATGGCACATTTAATTTAATTAGAGGACCGCGAGGCACCCCTGGCCTGCTTGATGTGTCGTTGGCCTATATAGGGTTTAATTAGGGTTTAGGGTTAGGGTTAGGGTTTAGGGTCTAGGGTTTAGTGTTTAGGGTGTTTAGGGTTTAGGGATTAGGGATTAGGGTTTCAGGGTTGTATAAGGTTTAGGGATCATCGATCGAGTGCGCACACACATTATTAGAGGCACCCGCGCCTTTGCGCATAAAGTGCATGCGTATAGTTTAGGGTTATTTGTTTTAATTAAGTAGGGTTTGATCAGCTAGGGTTAGTTACATATATATGGTTTAGGGTTAATGCATGGCACATTACATATAGTTTAAATCTCAAGAATGTTTATACATGATAGGCCATATGTGCAAAGGAATTTTTTTCCCCGTGAACTTGTCAAAATTCAAGTTTATCAGTGCCAATGGAAACTAGTCCAAAAAATTACATAGAGGACCAAAAGTACTAGACAATAACTAATAGAACCTGCAACTTTACAAAAAGGACCCCAAAACATATAGAAGAAAATCAATCGAGTCCTTCTCGACCGCACATCAGATCTCTGCTCCGCATCCTTTCCAGCAACTCCGTCGCCGGGGACGCACCACTTGGGACGGTGTCGCCGGTAGTCGCCAGGACGAAGGAGAAGAAGGGCCTCAGCAACGGCATATTGGCTCTGAGAAGGGCCGCTGAAAGGCCAAGATGTGCACGGGCAAGACGGATGACGCCGTCGTATGCCCCGAGCTTGTGAACTTTAGCAGCTTGACTTCCCCATTGGCCAGATCTGAAGCACTGACCAAAGCAAGCCTCACCGTTAGCGCCATCACATTGATGGCACCAGATCGGGGTTTGGCCGGCAAGATCCGCCAGATTCACCATAGGCCAGATCTGAAGCCGATGACGAGATCCCCGACTCCATTGCGCCATTCTGCTCATGGGAAACACTGGATCTAAGCTTACAACAACACTAACTCCCTCGGATCCAAATTAGCTGACTCAACTTTGCTTATCTAAATATGGATGTATCCACACATGTTTTTACTCTAGATACATACACGTCTAAGGAAAGTTGAATCAATTAATTTAGTTCGGAGGGTGTACAATATACAGAGAGAAGTCGGCCTCGTCTCCGGCCGGCGAGGCCGCCGGAGAGAAGGGGGAGAGGAGCCGGGGGAGTGGGAGAGACTCGAGAGAGAAAGAGAAGAGGAAGAAATGAGAGCTCCCTGGGGAAGAACATTATTTTTGTCGTTCTGCTCGTAGCTTGAAACTGAAAATTTCGGCCGCGCGCCAAATCATCCCGCCGCATCCATTCGAAAATCCCGTGACCAGTTTTACCCTTTTAACCCTGGTCCGGAAGCTACAACCCACCGACCATGGAGGGCTCATTCGGTAACAATGAAATATCTTGCCTAGATCCCGAACCCTCCCCACAGGCCCACACCCACCCACCAACCATTCGCCCCATTAGCTCAAAAATACTCTCACACGCCAAAGCTCTGACTCTCTACAGTACTAGATCTGCTTCGCCGCCGGCATACTCCTCCACAGCGTAGCCTTGATCGTGTTGGCTGTCCACCCACCTGATCCGCTCCCCCGCCGCCCTCGTCACCGACGGATCTGCTTCACCGCCGACCTCGCCACCGACGGATCTGCTTCACCGCCGACCTCGCCACCGACTACCTCGCCGCAGCGGCTGTATCAACTTCACCGAATACCTTGCCAGCCAACCAGATCTGCTTCACTAACGCCCGCTTCTACTGAAACAGGGTCGATTCATCGTCTCCCGCGTTCGCCGCCGCTGGAATGCAAGTTGCCGCCCCCGTCCACCCCGCCGCAGCTTGGTTAGTACGCTGGCCCGTTAGATCGCGGTGTTTCTTTAGCCATGTTTTGTGTAGTTATTTGCAGATCTCATATGCCGTTAACTTTCTTGATGTGTTGCTTCGCATGAAGTTTGTTTAAATATTGTACAGTACAAAAGCATTATCCGGTCGCTACCATCCTGTTCATTCTACTGACACCTGTGTGCATCCACATATTTATAGCCTTGTACCCATTCATTTGCTGCCAACTGTTTTTGTACTGCATGCTATTGTCGCACTGCTTTTATAGTCATGCTATGGGCATTTCCAATCTGCTTGTTCTTATACCACGTCATTAGCTCACCGCTAGCTGTTTTCTCGTGTCTGCTATTCTCACACTGCTTTTATAATCATGCTATGTGCATTTCCAATCTGCTTGCTCTTATACCTCGTCTTTAGCTTATATAGTTATTGCTGCGTGCATGTCTGGTCTTTGTATTATCGTAGACTGACTTGTCAATGTTATTTTTCCTAGGGATTGATCATGCGAACCACTTATTAGAACATCCAACATTAACAGCGGGGACGCTAGGGAAGGTTGGAATCTGAGTTCTTGGTTGGTAATTTTGGCAGTTTACTTCGTTATTATCTATAACCTATATGCATTGTTCCTTATGCAAGAGATTAACACTTGGAACCCTGCCATAGCAATGCCATTCATGCTTTACTATGTTTCTGCCTATTTGATATGCTTGTCTTGGAGAAACTGCGAAGGTGATTTGAACCTGACATTTGGTCATTCTTAATGCCAGTTTACTTTATGTGGAAAACCTTGGCATTACCCTACTCTAAATCTGAATGTCTGAAATTCGTATCTCATGCAAAGCAACATCTAGTTGGTTTTAATCTGATATCTTGTAAATATTGGCTTATTCATTTGGCAGCTCAAGTTTTTTGTTATTTGAAACCAGCTGACTTGGTCTTAAATGTGATATCTAAACACAGATTAAGGACAATGGAGCAGGAGGATTAGCATTTCACTTGATGGCTGAACCTAAAATGATAGGCATGTTGACCACGACTAGTGCACGCAAGAGAAGGACCTGCAGTGAGCCAGTATGTGCTTAGTACATGCATCTTATCTTATCTTGTGCTTATTTCTGCTACATGCTGTTATCTGATCTCTACATTGCGTAATACATGTTTGAATAGTTAATTGTTGTAACTATGTTTACAATGTTACCAGAATGCAGTTTTAATGAAGCAGTCATCATTAGAAGATAGTCGCCAAAAAAGGATCTGTAGCGACCCTGTGCAACATTATGATGTAAGTTTGTGCTTAGTACAAGTTCCATACATGTTTTATTTATGCAACTTGTTATTATCTTATATCTACATTGCATAATAAATGTTTGCATAGTTCATCGTTTAACTCTTTTTGCATTATTATCAGAATGCAGTTGTGATGAAGCAATCTTCATTAGAAGTGAGGCCCACAAAAAGTTCTGATCTTTCTTCTGATGCATCTTCTCATAGCCGTCAACCTAGACCATTTCTTTCATCAAACAGTAAATATCTCAAGGCTGTACTTTATACTACCTCCGATTCATGGAATAAGGCGCCCTCGTTTTACGTGTTTTTTGTTTGACCAAAAATTACTTTAAATATATAAAGATTGTTTGTATGAAATTAGCATCATTAGAAAGTGCTTTTCAATACGAATCCAACGATACTAATTACATATAATATAATCAAGATTGTGTTGCTCAATTTTTATGGTCAAAGTTCGTCTTGGAATACGCGTGCGCCTTATTCTTTGGGACGGAAGTACTGGTATAGCTGTAGCTGATATGTTGACAAAGAGTACACAAGATTCAATCAAGGCGATTGCCAAATGTCAACGTGTTATTGATGATGCTAATAGAAGTCCTCAATGATTCTATGTAATTTTTTTATTTGGGCACATTAATTGCCTTGTAATTTTCCTATTTGTTTTATTTGTGTATGTAATTGTGTGTATCATTGATATCAGATTTTAGGCTCATGAAATTTAATGCAAGTTGACTAGTCAAACAAGTAGGGCCCTACAACAGATTGGGCCGGCCCACTTACAGTCATTTTGGGACCCACTTTTCATTGTGGGCCGGCCCACTTCTTTAGTAGGCCGGCCCGGTTACACGATAGTGGGCTCCACATGCTTATTGGGCGGCCCACTATCTTGTTGGGCCAGCCCACTTGCTATATGGTGGTCCCACATGGTAAATGGGCCGGCCCTTTAACGGGAAGGTGGGACCCACCTGTGTTTTTGGCCCGGCCCACTATCTTGTTGGGCCGGCCCACTTGCTATATGGTGGACCCCACATACTAAATGGGCCGGCCCATTAACAGGAATGTGGGACCCACCTGTGTTTTTGGCCCGCCCACTATCTTGTTGGGGCCCACTTGCTATATGGTGGACCCCACATACTAAATGGGCCGGCCCTTTAACGGAAAGTGGGACCCACTGTGTTTTTGGCCCGGCCCACTATCTTGTTGGGCCGGCCCACTTGCTATATGGTGGACCCCACATACTAAATGGGCCGACCCTTTAACTGGAAAGTGGGACCCACCTGTGTTTTTGGCCCGGCCCACTAGCTTGTTGGGCCGGCCCACTTGCTATATGGTGGACCCCACACACTAAATGGGCCGGCCCTTTAACAGGAAAGTGGGACCCACCTATTTTTTTGCCCCGGCCCACTTGCTTCTTGGGCCGGCCCAGTTGCTGTAAGGTGGACCCCACATGTTAAATGGGCGGCCCATTTAAGTTTTGACCAGTCAACCTTAGAGGTTAGGCCCGGCCCACGTAACTAATGGACCAGCCCAGCTATATAGTTTACCGGTCAAACTATGTCATCGCCCGGCCCGCTTAAGACGTGGCAGCCTCGTGTGGGCCTACCATCTACCACGGGGTTTCAGCGGTTAACGCCGTTAACTGGCAGTTAACGGCGTCTGCCACGTGTCAGTTTGCATGACGTCAGCAGTCAACGGGCTCCCGAAAACACTTGCGCAACGGTCCGATTTTCCGTGGCGGAAGGGCGCCCAAACGCGACGGACCGAAAAAAACGTCGTAGGACTTTGCTGACGCAGTTTCGACAACAGAACCCATATCGTCGGGTTAGGCCCATAGGCGACGAAAAATACCCCTTAGTGGACGATTTTGGGACGTTGTCTATCAGAACTTTTCTTGTAGTGGAAACTTATATCTTCCTTTGTGTTGCTTCGATGCCTTTACTTTGAATTTATTGCTTTATGAGTTAACTCTTATGCAAGACTTTTGATGCTTGTCTTGAAAGTACTATTCATGAAAAGTTTTGCTATATGTTATCTATTTGTTAGCAAATATAGATCATTGCCTTGAGTCACTTCATTCATCTCATGTGCTTTGCAATAGTATGATTAAGATTATGTTGGTAGCATGTCACTTCAGAAATTATTCTTTTTATCGTTTACCTACTCGAGGGCGAGTAGGAACTAAGCTTGGGGATGCTTGATACGTCTCAAACGTATCTATAATTTCTGATGTTCCATGCTTGTTTTATGACAATACCTACATGTTTTGCTCACACTTTATAGTGTTTTTATGCGTTTTCCGGAACTAACCTATTAACGAGATGCCGAAGGGCAGTTGCTGTTTTTGTTTTTGGTTCCAGAAAGGCTGTTCGGGCAATATTCTCGGAATTCGACGAAACGAAGACCCAACATCTTATTTTCCCCCGAACCTTCCAAAAAGTCGAGGGGGACCGGTGCCCCTGGGGCCCCACACATGGTGGCCGCGCGGGCTCCACCCGGCCACGCCGGCCTAGTGTGAGGGGGCCCCGTGCCCCTCCGACTCCGCCTCTTCGCCTATTTAAGCCGTCCTGACCTAAAACATCGATACCGATTGACGAAACTCCAGAAAGACTCCAGGGGCGCCGCCGCCATCGCGAAACTCCAATTCGGGGGACAGAACTCCCGCACGCCGCCGGGACGGGGAAGTGCCCCCGGAAGCCATCTCCATCAACGCCACCGCCTCCATCATGCTCCGTGAGTAGTTCCCCCATGGACTACGGGTTCTAGCTGTAGCTAGTTGGTATTCTCTCCCCCATGTACTTCAATACAATGATCTCATGAGCTGCCTTACATGATTGAGATTCATCTGATGTAATCGGTGTTGTGTTTGTTGGGATCCGATGGATTGTTACATTATGATTAGTCTATCTATAAAGTTTGTGAAGTTATTGTTGCTGCAATCTTGTTATGCTTAATGCTTGTCACTAGGGCCCGAGTGGCATGATCTTAGATTTAAGCTCTATAATTATTGCTTAGATTGTATCTACAAGTTGTTTGCACATGTCTATGTCCGGAACCCGAGGCCCCAAAGTGACAGAAATTGGGATAACTGGAGGGGAAGGCTTAGATTTGAGGATCACATGTTTTCACCAAGTGTTAATGCTTTGCTCCGGTGCTCTATTAAAAGGAGTACCTTAATTTCCAGTAGATTCCCTAGAGGCCCGGCTGCCACCGGCTGGTTGGACAAAAGATGTTGTACAAGTTTCATTGCGAGCACGTATGACTATATATGGAAAACATGCCTACATGATTAATAGACTTGATGTTCTGTCTTAATGCTATTTCAATCCTATCAATTGCCCAACTGTAATTTGTTCACCCAACACTTGTTATTGGAGAGTTACCACTAGTGTAGATAGCTGGGAACCCCGGTCCATCTCTCATCATCATATACTCGTTCTACATGTCATTGGAAGTAGTATCAATATTTTCTGGTGCCATTGCTCTCATTATGCTACTGCTGCTGTGTTATGTTATTACTGCTCATATTACTGCTGCTTTCACATCACCCCTGTTACTAGTGTTTTTCCAGGTGCAGCTGAATTGACAACTCAGTTGTTAAGGCTTATAAGTATTCTTTACCTCCCCTTGTGTCGAATCAATAAATTTGGGTTTTACTTCCCTCGAAGACTGTTGCGATCCCCTATACTTGTGGGTTATCAACAAGCATAAAAAAGTCTTGCATAAGAGTTAACTCATAAAGCAATAAATTCAAAGTAAAAGGCATTGAAGCAACACAAAGGAAGATTTAAGTTTCAGCAGTTGCTTTCAACTTTAAACATGCATATCTCATGGATAATTGTCAACACAAAGTAATATGATGAATTCAAATAAGCAAGTATGTAAGAATCAATGCACAGTTGACACAAGTGTTTGCTTCTAAGATGGAAGGAAGTAGGTAAACTGACTCAACATAAAGTAAAAGAAAGGCCCTTCGCAGAGGGAAGCAGGGATTAAATCATGTGCTAGAGCTTTTCAAGTTTTGAAATCATATAGAGAGCATAAAAGTAAAGTTTTGAGAGGTGTTTGTTGTTGTCAACGAATGGTAGCGGGTACTCTAACTACCTTATCAACCAGACTTTCAAGAGCGGCTCCCATGAAGGACGTTATCTCTACCAGCAAGGTAGATCATCCCTCTTCTCTTTTGTTTACACATGTACTTTAGTTTTATTTATTAGATGACACTCCTCCCAACCTTTTGCTTACACAAGCCATGGCTAACCGAATCCTCGGGTGCCTTCCAACATTCACATACCATGAAGGAGTGTCTATTTGCAAAATTAAGTTGCTTACTGATAGATCAGGGCAAAACATGTGAAGAGAATTATTAATGCAAGTTAATTAATTGGGGCTGGGAACCCCATTGCCAGCTCTTTTTGCAAAATTATTGGATAAGCGGATGAGCCACTAGTCCATTGTGAAAGTCTGTCAGAAGTAAATGACAAGATCGAAAGATAAAACACCACATACTTCCTCATGAGCTATAAAACATTGACACAAATAAGAGATAATAGCTTTTGAATTGTTTAAAGGTAGCACATGAAGTATTTACTTGGAATGGCAGGAAATACCACATAGTAGGTAGATATGGTGGACACAAATGGCATAGGTTTTGGCTCAAGGTTTTGGATGCACGAGAAGCATTCCCTCTCAGTACAAGGCTTTGGCTAGCAAGGTTGTTTGAAGCAAACACAAGTATGTACCGGTACAACAAAACTTACATAAAAACATATTGCAAGCATTATAAGACTCTACACTGTCTTCCTTGTTGCTCAAACACTTTTACCAGAAAATATCTAGACCTTAGAGAGACCAATCATGCAAACCAAATTTCAACAAGCTCTACGGTAGTTCTCCACTAATAGGTTTAAACTACATGGTGCATGAGCTTAAACATGATCTATGAGAGCTCAAAACAATTGCCAAGTATCAAATTATTCAAAACAATATGAAGCATTTGTGTTTCCAACCAAATATCAATAAGTGCAGCGGTTTTCAACTCCGCCATGAACATTAAAATAAAGCTAAGAACACCAGTGTTCATATGAAAAAGTGGAGCGTGTTTCTCTCCCACACAAGGATTGCTAGGATCCGAATTTATTCAAACACAAACAAAAATAAAAGCACACAGACGCTCCAAGTAAAGCGCATATGATGTGACTGAATAAAAATATAGTTTCACTAGAAGTGACCTGATAAGTTGTTGATGAAGAAGGGGATGCCTTGGGCATCCCCAAGCTTAGACGCTTGAGTCTTCTTGAAATATGCAGGATGAACCACGGGGGCATCCCCAAGCTTAGACTTTTCACTCTTGTTGATCATATATCATCCTCCTCTCTTGACCCTTGAAAACTTCTGCCACACCAAACTTCTCATAAACTTCATTAGAGGGGTTAGTACTCAAAAAACTTTAATCCACTTTGGTCCTGTAGTGACACATTGCAAGAACTCAATAAAACATTAGCTACAGCTCTCCATGTCTAGAAAGCCTTACTTAAAGTCCACAAGAGACAATGCAAAAAACAGAGACAGAATCTGCCAAAACAGAACAGCCAGTAAAGACGAATTTTTAAGAGGTACTTCCGTTGCTCAAATCAGAAAACTCAAAACTAATGAAAGTTGCGTAAATATCGGAGGAACACACATGAAAATTGGAAGATTTTTCTGAGTTTACTACAGAGAGACCTACTCAAATTCGTGACAGATAGAAATCTGTTTCTGCGCAGAAATCCAAATCTAGCATCAACCTTCTATATATTAGAGACTTTACTTGGCACAAAAACATGATAAGGAGAGGTTTCTACAGTAGTAACAACTTCCAAGACACAACAAAACAGTAGCAAAATAAAGACATGGGTTATCTCTCAAGAAGTGCTTTCTTTATAGCCATTAAGATGGGCTCAGCAATTTTAATGATGCCCACATAAGGATGAGAGTTGAAGCAAAAGAGAGCATCAAAAAGCAAGTTCAAAACACATTTAAGTCTAACCCGCTTCCTATGCATAGGAATCTTGTACACAAATAAATTCATGAAGAACAAAGTAACAAGCATAAGAAGATAAAACAAGAGTAACTTCAAAATTTTCAGCATGTAGAGAGGTGTTTTAGTACCATGAACATTTCTACAACCATATTTTCCTCTCTCATAATAATTTTCAGTAGCATCATGAACAAACTCAACAATATAACTATCACATGCAGCATACTTTCCATGATCTACAAACACTTAATTTTTATCAAGCCCAAAAATAGTGGAATCAAAACTTTCAAACCCACTTTTATCAATAATATAACAAGATGATTGATCAATCTCAAAAGATATGGGACTCCTATATAAAGTCAAGACCTCTCCAATCCCATTTTCATTAGTAGTACAATTAATATTATCAAGCAACATAGGACCATCATCTAGAGATTTATCATAAAAAAATTCTAAGCAAAACTCTTTAGTACCATGCATTTCGGTATCAAGCACAAACAAAGCATTATCATAACATTTTTCGAAATAGCATGGATTATCATAGATAACAGTAGCATAATTATTCTCACAAGTTTTACTCATAGGAAATATTTCAAGAGAATCCACAGGAACATAACATTCATCCTCCTTTGGTAAGCATGGAGGACAATCAAATAGTGTAAGAGATAAAGAGTTACTCTCATTAGAAGGTTGGCATGGGTAGCTAATCCATTCTTCCTCCTTTTGTTCATCACTCTCCTCCTCTTTTTCATCCAATGAGCTTTCAGGTTCATCAATTTCCTCCTCTTTTTCATCCAATGAGCTTTCAGGTTCATCAATTTCTTCTTCCACAGGTTCCTGCAAATTGTGAGTGCATTCTTGTGCATTAATGAGTCTCTCTTTATAATCAATGATATAAGGATTATTGCTGTAACTTTCTATGCAAAAATTAAGGATGGAAGAGACATAATCTTTAAGGTCCTTACAAGCAACACAAGTTTCATAATTTTTAGACATGAAGGATTCTATTTCAGAAGCTCCCATAAATAAGACAAATTGTTCTACCTCTTCGAACCCAAAATGAATATAGTTATTCCAATTATAGTTCATAATTAAAACTTCCTCACTAAAGCCACATTGAAATTTAAGATGTTTAGTATTCTGTTTAGAGCAACAGTTTATATCATGGCATTTAAGCAAGATTTTAGCAATTGTATTCAATTTTTCTATCAAAGCACTTATGACTTTACCCGTTCTTGATTCTCTATAATTATTATATAATTCTATAAGCTCCAAATAGGTTGTGGGTTCTCCCATAACAACAGTTTTTAATTTTTAGGTTTTTCAAATTTTTATGGATTTTTGGGTATATGAGAAAAATAAAACAAGACAAAAAGAAACTAAGCAAAAGTAAACTAGGCAAAATAAAACTAGACAGAAATAAACTAGCAAGACAAAATAAAATAAAAGCAGAGAGAGAGGTAGAGTGTACTCCCCAGGTGAACTTATGAGTAGAGCTATGCCTCCCCGGCAGCGCCAGAAAATAGTCTTGATGACCCACAAGTATAGGGGATCGCAACAGTCTTCGAGGGAAGTAAAACCAAAATTTATTGATTCGACACAAGGGGAGGTAAAGAATACTTATAAGCCTTAACAACTGAGTTGTCAATTCAGCTGCACCTGGAAAAGCACTAGTAACAGGGGTGATGTGAAAGCAGCAGTAATATGAGAGCAATAATAACAGTAACACAGCAGCTAATACGAGGCAATGGCACCAGAAAATAGTTAATACTACTTCCAATGACATAAAGAACGAGTATATGATGATGAGAGATGGACCGGGGTTCCCAGCTATCTACACTAGTGGTAACTCTCCAATAACAAGTGTTGGGTGAACAAATTACAGTTGGGCAATCGATAGGATTGAAATAGCATTAAGACAGAACATCAAGTCTATTAATCATGTAGGCATGTTTTCCATATATAGTCATACGTGCTCGCAATGAGAAACTTGCATAACATCTTTTGTCCTACCAGCCGGTGGCAGCCGGGCCTCAAGGGAAACTACTGGTAATTAACTCCTTTTAATAGAGCACCGAGCAAAGCATTAACACTTGGTGAAAACATGTGATCCTCATATCTAAGCCTTCCCCTCCAGTTATCCCAGTTGCTGTCACTCTGGGGCCTCGGGTTCCGGACATAGACATGTGCAAACAACTTGTAGATACAATCTAAGCAACTCGGGCCCTAGTGACAAGCACTAAACACAACAAGATTGCAGCAACATAACCTTGATCAACATTATTGTAAAGTATATGAGATGGATGGAGTGATTCGAAGCAAAAGATTGCTAACAAAAGATAATGACTAAACAATTGAATCATATAGCAAAACTTTTCATGAATAGTACTTTCAAGACAAGTATCAACAAGACTTGCATAAGAGCTAACTCATAAAGCAATAAATTCAAAGTAGAATCATTGAAGCAACACAAAGGATGATTAAGTTTCAGCGGTTTCTTTCAACTTGTAACATGTATATCTCATGGATATTTGTCAACATAGAGTAATATAACAAGTGCAATAGGTAAACATGTAAGAATCAATGCACACAGTTAACACAAGTGTTTGCTTCTAAGATAGAAAGAAGTAGGTAGACTGACTCAACATAAAGTAAAAGAATGGCCCTTCGCAGAGGGAAGCATGGATTACTATTTTTGTGATAGAGCTTTTATTTTGAAAATATAGAAACAATTTTGTCAACGGTATTAATAATTCATATGTGCTATGCATAATACTTCCTACAAGTTGCAAGCCTCATGCATAGAATACCAATAGTGCCCGCACCTTGTCCTAATCAGCTTGGATTACATGGATTATTGATGGCGTGTAACTCACACGTTCGTTGGGAACCCCAAGAGGAAGGTATGATGCGCACAGTAGCAAGTTTTCCCTCAGAAAGAAACCAAGGTTTAATCGAACCAGGAGGAGCCAAGAAGCACGTTGAAGGTTGATGGTGGCGAAATGTGATGCGGCGCAACAACAGGATTCCGGCGCCAACGTGGAATCTGCACAACAAAACCAAAGTACTTTGCCAACGAAAAAGTGAGGTTGTCAATCTCACCGGCTTGCTGTAACAAAGGATTAAACGTATCGAGTGGAAGATGATTGTTTGCAAGAAAATAGTAAAACACAATTGCAGTAGATTGTATGCTATGTAAAGAATAGGACCGGGGTCCACGTTCACTAGAGGTGTCTCTCCCATAAATAAAAGCATGTTGGGTGAACAAATTACAGTCGGGCAATTGACAAATAGAGAAGGGCATAACAATGCATATACATGATATGATAAATATAGTGAGATTTAATCCGGGCATTACGACAAAGTACATAGACCGCCATCCAACTGCATCTATGCCTAAAAAGTCCACCTTCAGGTTATCATCCGAACCCCATTCAGTATTAAGTTGCTAAGCAACACAATTGCATTAAGTATGGTGCGTAATGTAATCGACAACTACATCCTTAGACATAGAATCAATGTTTTATCCCTAGTGGCAACAGCACATCACAACCTTAGAACTTTCTGTCACTGTCCCAGGTGTCAATGAAGGCATGAACCCACTATCGAGCATAAATACTCCCTCTTGGAGTTAAGAGTACAAACTTGGCCAGAGCCTCTACTAATAATGGAGAGCATGCAAGATCATAAACAACACATAAACAATAGATTGATAATCACCATAACATAGTATTCTCTATCCATCGGATCCCGACAAACACAACATATAGTATTATAGATAGATGATCTTGATCATGTTAGGCAGCTCACAAGATCCAACAATGAAGCACAACAAGGAGAAGACGACCATCTAGCTACTGCTATGGACCCATGGTCCAGGGGTGAACTACTCACTCATCACTCCGGAGGCGATCATGGCGATGAAGAGTCCTCCGGGAGATGAATCCCCTCTCCGGCAGGGTGCCGGAGGCGATCTCCTGAATCCCCCGAGATGGGATTCGCGGCGGCGGCGTCTCTGGAAGGTTTTCCGTATCGTGGCTCTCGTACCGGGGTTTCGCGACGGAGGCTTTAAGTAGGCGGAAGGGTAGGTCAGGGGGCTGACGAGGGGCCCACACCATAGGGCGGCGCGGGCCCCCTCTGGCCGCGCGGCCCTATGGTGGCGGCGCCTCGTCGCCCCACTTCGTTATCTCTTCGGTCTTCTGGAAGCTCCGTGCAAAAATAGGACCCTGGGCGAAGATTTCGTCCAATTCCGAGAATATTTCCTTACTAGGATTTCTGAAACCAAAAACAGCAGAAAACAGCAACTGGCTCTTCGGCATCTTGTTAATAGGTTAGTTCCAGAAAATGCATAAATATGACATATAATGTGCATAAAACATGTAGGTATCATCAATAAAGTAGCATGGAACATAAGAAATTATCGATACGTTGAGACGTATCAGCATCCCCAAGCTTAGTTCTGCTCGTCCCGAGCAGGTAAAACGATAACAAAGATAATTTCTGAAGTGACATGCCATCATAATCTTGATCATACTATTTGTAAACATATGTAATGAATGCAGCGATCAAAACAAAAGTAATGACATGAGTAAACAATGAATCATATAGCAAAGACTTTTCATGAATAGTACTTCAAGACAAGCATCAATAAGTCTTGCATAAGAGTTAACTCATAAAGCAATAAATCAAAGTAAAGGTATTGAAGCAACACAAAGAAGATTAAGTTTCAGCGGTTGCTTTCAACTTATAACATGTATATCTCATGGATATTGTCAACATAAAGTAGTATAACAAGTGCAATATGCAAGTATGTAGGAATCAATGCACAGTTCACACAAGTGTTTGCTTCTTAAGGTGGAGGAAGATAGGTAAACTGACTCAACAATAAAAGTAAAAGAAAGGTCCTTCAAAGAGGAAAGCATCGATTGCTGTATTTGTGCTAGAGCTTTTATTTTGAAAACATGAAACAATTTTGTCAACGGTAGTAATAAAGCATATGAGTTATGTAAATTATATCTTACAAGTTGCAAGCCTCATGCATAGTATACTAATAGTGTCCGCACCTCGTCCTACTTAGCTTGGACTACCGGATCTTTGCATGCCATGTTTCAACCAAGTGTCACAAAGGGGTACCTCCATGCCGCCTGTACAAAGGTCTAAGGAGAAAGCTCGCATTTTGGATTTCTCGCTTTTGATTATTCTCAACTTAGACATCCATACCGGGACAACATGGACAACAGATAATGGACTCCTCTTAAATGCATAAGCATGTAGCAACAATTATTATTCTCATATGAGATTGAGGATATATGTCCAAAACTGAAACTTCAACCATGATTCATGGCTTTAGTTAGCGGCCCAATGTTCTTCTCTAACAATTTTGCATGCTCCAACCACTAAAATGATAGATCCTTCAGACAAGACGGACATGCATAGCAACTCACATGATATTCAACAATAGTTGATGGCGTTCCCCAGAAGCATGGTTATCGCACAACAAGCAACTTAATAAAAGATAAAGTGCATAAGTACATATTCAATACTACGATAGTTTTTAAGGCTATTTTGTCCCATGAGCTATATATTGCAAAGGTGAATGATGGAATTTTAAAGGTAGCACTCAAGCAATTTACTTTGGAATGGCGGAGAAATACCATGTAGTAGGTAGGTATGGTGGACACAAATGGCATAGTAGTTGGCTCAAGGATTTTGGATGCATGAGAAGTATTCCCTCTCGATACAAGGTTTAGGCTAGCAAGGTTATTTGAAGCAAACTCAAGGATGAACCGGTGCAGCAAAACTCACATAAAAGACATATTGTAAACATTATAAGACTCTACACCGTCTTCTTTGTTGTTCAAAACTCAATACTAGATATTATCTAGACCTTAGAGAGACCAAATATGCAAATCAAATTTTAGCAAGCTCTATGTATTTCTTCATTAATGGGTGCAAAATATGATGCAAGAGCTTAAACATGAGCACAACAATTGCCAAGTATCACATTATCCAAGACATTTTAGAATTACTACATGTAGCATTTTCCAATTCCAACCATATAACAATTTAACGAAGAAGAAACTTCGCCTTGAACATTATGAGTAAAGCCTAAGGACATATTTGTCCATATGCAACAGCGGAGCGTGTATCTCTCCCACAAAGTGAATGCTAGGATTCATTTTATTCAAACAAAACCAAAACAAAAACAAACCTACGCTCCAAGTAAAGAACACAAGATGTGATTGAATAAAAATATAGTTTCAGGGGAGGAACCTGATGATGTTGTCGATGAAGAAGGGGATGCCTTGGGCATCCCCAAGCTTAAACGCTTGAGTCTTCTTAAAATATGCAGGGGTGAACCACGGGGCATCCCCAAGCTTAGAGCTTTCACTCCTCTTGATCATAGTATATCATACTCCTCTCTTGACCCTTGAAAACTTCCTTCACACCAAACTTCAAGCAAACTCATTAGAGGGTTAGTGCACAATTAATAATTCACATGTTCAGAGGTGGCACAATCATTCTTTACACTTCTGGACATTGCATAAAGCTACTGGACATTAATGGATCAAAGAAATAAATCCAACATAGCAAAAGAGGCAATGCGAAATAAAAGGCAGAATCTGTCAAAAACAGAACAGTCCGTAAAGACGAATTTAAAGCTGGCACAGACTTGCTCAAATGGAAAAACTCAAAACTAATGAAAGTTGCGTACATATCTGAGGATCACGCTCGTAAATTGGCAGATTTTTTCGAATTTTCTACAGAGCCTGTGCCCAGATTCGTGACAGACAGCAATGCTGTTTCTGCACAGCGATCCCAAATATAACATCAACTTTGACATAGAAACTTTACTTGGCACAAAAACATGATAAGGAGAGGTTGCTACAGTAGTAAACAACTTCCAAGACTCAACAAAACAAAAATTGCTGTAGTAAAAACATGGGTTGTCTCCCATAAGCGCTTTTCTTTAACGCCTTTCAGCTAGGCGCAGAAAGTGCAAATCAAGTATTATCGAGAGTAGAAGCATCAACATCGTAACCAGGGGTGTTGGGAGTTTTCTCAAAAATGCATTGTATCTGGTCTATATAAGTAACTCCTCTCTCATTGCTCCTAGGCTTACTATTCTCATCAAACAAATTTTCAGGAACAAGCCAAGCATAGTTATTCTCCAAAGCTTCATGCATCCCTAGTAGTTTACTGGTATTGTTGTCTTAACCTCCCCACCATCATTAATATTATTAGTGTACTTTACTCTCTCCATGTCCATCTTTTCAAGGAGACTAACAAAATTGGTGTAAGAACCAAGCATTTTATATTTAGCAAAGACTTTTCTAGCCTCTCTTGCTACACCACCAAATTCTTTAAGAAGGGTTTCTAAAACAAAGTCTTTCTTCTCTCCTTCCTCCATATCACCAAGTGTGAGAAACATGTGTTGGATTATAGGATTTAGATTAACAAATTTAATTTCCAAGCATGTGTACTAAAGAAGCAACAGCAATTTCATAAGTAGGAGCAAGTTCTACCAAGTGTCTATCCTCAAAATCTTCAGCTGTGCTAACATGAGTGAAAAATTCTCTATATTATCTCTTCCAATTATAGACCCTCGGCCTACCGGTATGTCTTTTAGAGTGTACTTAGGAGGAAACATGATGCAATAAGCAAAAAGTAAACTAGGCAAACAAAGTAAAGACGAGTAACTAATTTTTTTTGTGTTTTTGATATAGAGAGCAAGACAGTAAATAAAGTAAAACTAGCAACTAATTTTTTTTGTGTTTTGTTTAGGTGCAGCAAACAAAGTAGTAAATAAAATAAAGCAAGACAAAAACAAAGTAAAGAGATTGAGAAGTGGAGACTCCCCTTGCAGCGTGTCTTGATCTCCCCGGCAACGGCGCCAGAAAAAGAGCTTGATGGCGTGTAACTCACACGTTCGTTGGGAACCCCAAGAGGAAGGTATGATGCGCACGGTAGCAAGTTTTCCCTCAGAAAGAAACCAAGGTTTAATCGAACCAGGAGGAGCCAAGAAGCACGTTGAAGGTTGATGGTGGCGAAATGTGATGCGGCGCAACAACAGGGATTCCGGCGCCAACGTGGAATCTGCACAACAAAACCAAAGTACTTTGCCCCAACGAAACAGTGAGGTTGTCAATCTCACCGGCTTGCTGTAACAAAGGATTAAACGTATCGAGTGGAAGATGATTGTTTGCAAGAAAATAGTAAAACACAATTGCAGTAGATTGTATGCTATGTAAAGAATAGGACCGGGGTCCACAGTTCACTAGAGGTGTCTCTCCCATAAGTAAAAGCATGTTGGGTGAACAAATTACAGTCGGGCAATTGACAAATAGAGAAGGGCATAACAATGCATATACATGATATGATAAATATAGTGAGATTTAATCCGGGCATTACGACAAAGTACATAGACCGCCATCCAACTGCATCTATGCCTAAAAATTCCACCTTCAGGTTATCATCCGAACCCCATTCAGTATTAAGTTGCTAAGCAACAGACAATTGCATTAAGTATGGTGCGTAATGTAATCGACAACTACATCCTTAGACATAGAATCAATGTTTTATCCCTAGTGGCAACAGCACATCACAACCTTAGAACTTTCTGTCACTGTCCCAGGTGTCAATGAAGGCATGAACCCACTATCGAGCATAAATACTCCCTCTTGGAGTTAAGAGTACAAACTTGGCCAGAGCCTCTACTAATAACGGAGAGCATGCAAGATCATAAACAACACATAAACAATAGATTGATAATCACCATAACATAGTATTCTCTATCCATCGGATCCCGACAAACACAACATATAGTATTACAGATAGATGATCTTGATCATGGTAGGCAGCTCACAAGATCCAACAATGAAGCACATCAAGGAGAAGACGACCATCTAGCTACTGCTATGGACCCATGGTCCAGGGGTGAACTACTCACTCATCACTCCGGAGGCGATCATGGCGATGAAGAGTCCTCCGGGAGATGAATCCCCTCTCAGGGTGCGGGAGGCGATCTCCTGAATCCCCGAGATGGGATTCGCGGCGGCGTCTCTGGAAGGTTTTCCGTATCGTGGCTCTCGGGATGGGGGTTTCGCGACGGAGGCTTTAAGTAGGCTAGGGTAGGTCGGGGGCGACGAGGGGCCCACACCATAGGCGGCGCGGCCCCCTCTGGCCGCGCGGCCCTATGGTGGCGGCGCCTCGTCGCCCCACTTCGTTATCTCTTCGGTCTTCTGGAAGCTCCGTGCAAAAATAGGACCCCGGGCGAAGATTTCGTCCAATTCCGAGAATATTTCTTACTAGGATTTCTGAAACCAAAAACAGCGAAAACAGCAATCGGCTCTTCGGCATCTTGTTAATAGGTTAGTTCCAGAAAATGCATAAATATGACATATAATGTGCATAAAACATGTAGGTATCATCAATAAAGTAGCATGGAACATAAGAAATTATCGATACGTTGGAGACGTATCAATTATCATTGCATAACATATGTTTCAACCAAGTGTCACAAAGGGGTACCTCTATGCCGCCTGTACAAAGGTCCAAGGAGATCAATTGCATTTGATTTCTCGTTTTTAATAGATCTCAACTTAGGACATCCATACCGGGACAACATAGACAACAGATAATGGACTCCTCTTTAATGCTTAAGCATTCAACAACAGATAATATTCTCATAAGAGATTGAGGATGTATGTCCAAACTGAAAACTTCCACCATGATACATGGCTTTGGTTAGCGGCCCAATGCTCTTCTCTAACATATGCATACTCAAACCATTTGATCATGACATCACCCTTACTTCAGACAAGACGAACATGCATAGCATCTCACATGATATCCAACAATAGTAAAAAGTTGATGGTGTCCCCAGAAACATGGTTACCGCTCAACAAGCAACTTATAAGAAATAAGACACATAACTACATATTCATCACCACAATAGTTTTTAAGCTATTTTCCCATGAGCTATATATTGCAAAGACAAAGGAATGAAATTTTAAAGGTAGCAGTCTGATACGTCCAATTTGCATCACTATTTTGTATCATAATTTGCTGTTATTCATTGATATATTTCATATTGGGACACAATACTTATGTTATTTCATCTATTTTGCATGTTTCATCATCATTGGAGGATCAAGCACCGGAGCCAGGATTCTTGGAAAAAGCACCGTCGAACGCAATATTTCGGAAGATCAACTGGAAGGGGATTTCACGTAAATTCCTATTTTTCCAGATGACGGAGGGAGCCAGAAGGGGAGAAAGAGGAGCCATGTGGGCCCAGACCATAGGGCGGCGCGGCCCATGGCCTGGCCGCGCCACCCATGCCTGGGGGCCCGGCCTCTTTCGCCTCCTTTCTTCGCGTACTCCTTCGTCCCGAAAACCTAAGCCAGAGAGGACCTCACGAAGGGTTACAGCCGCCTCTGCGGGGCGGAGAACACCAGAGAGAAAAGAGCTCTCCGGCGGGCAGGAATCCGCCGGGGAAATTCCCTCCCGGAGGGGGAAATCGACGCCATCGCCATCGTCATCGAGCGGGACATCATCTCCATCATCATCATCATCATCTCCACCATCTACACCGCCATCACCACCGCTGCACCTCGTCATCGCTGTAGCAATTCGGGTTAAATCTTGATTGTTTGATAGGGGAAACTCTCCCGGTGTTATTCTATACTTGTTGTAGATGCTATTGAGTGAAACCATTGAACCAAGGTTTATGTTCAGATTGTTATTCATCATCATATCACCTCTGATTGTATTCCATATGATGTCTCGTGAGTAGTTCGTTTAGTTCTTGAGGACATGGGTGAAGTCTAAATGCTAGTAGTGAATTATGGTTGAGTAATATTCAATGTTATGATATTTAAGTTGTGGTGTCATTCTTCTAGTGGTGTCGTGTGAACGTCGACTACACGACACTTCACCATTTATGGGCCTAGGGGAGTGCATCTTGTATTCGGTTGCTAATTGCGGGGTTGCCGGAGTGACAGAAACCTGAGCCCCCGTTAGTATATCGATGCAAGAGGGATCGCAGGATCTCAGAGTTTAAGGCTGTGGTTAGATTTATCTTAATTACTTTCTTGTAGTTGCGGATGCTTGCAAGGGGTATAATCACAAGTATGTATTAGTCCTAGGAAGGGCGGTGCATTAGCATAGGTTCACCCACACAACACTTATCAAAACAATGAAGATTATTAAGCCACATGAAGCGAAAGTACTAGACTAAAATCCCCGTGTGTCCTCAAGAACGCTTGGTCATTATAAGTAAACAAACCGGCTTGTCCTTTGTGCTAAAAAGGATTGGGCCACTCGCTGCAATTATTTCTCTCGCATTTTATTTACTCGTACTTTATTTATCTGCAATATCAAAACCCCTTGAATACTTGTTTGTGAGCATTTACAGTGAATCCTTCATCGAAACTGCTGCCAACACCTTCTGCTCCTCGTTGGGATCGACATTCTTACTTATCGAAGATACTACGATACACCCCCTATACTTGTGGGTTATCACACTCATGTAATTTACTTTGGAATGGCAGAAAAATACCACATAGTAGGTAGATATGGTGGACACAAATGGCATGGGTTTTGGCTCAAGGTGTTTGGATGCACGAGAAGCATTTTCCTCTCACAAGGCTTTGGCTAGCAAGGTTGTTTGAAGCAAACACAAGTATAAACGGTACAGCAAAACTTACACAAGAACATATTGCAAGCATTATAAGACTCTACACTGTCTTCCTTGTTGTTCAAACACTTTACCAGAAAATATCTAGACTTAGAGAGACCAATCATGCAAACCAAATTTTAACAAGCTCTACGGTAGTTCTCCACTAATAGATTAAACTACATGATGCAAGAGCTTAAACATGATCTAATGAGAGCTCAAAACAATTGCCAAATTTCAAGTTATTCCAAACCATATGAAGCATTTTCTGATTCCAACCAAATAGCAATCAACGAAGCAATTTTCAGCCTTCGCCATGAACATTAAAGCACAACTAAGAACACAAGTGTTCCATATGAAAAAGCGGAGCGTAATATATCCAATACAAGGATGGTGGAATCCAACTTTATTCAAACCAAAACAAAAATAAAAGCAAACAGACGCTCCAAGTAAGAACATAAGATGTGATGGAATAAAAATATAGTTTCACTAGAAGTGACCTGATAAGTTGTCGATGAAGAAGGGGATGCCTTGGGCATCCCCAAGCTTAGTTGCTTGAGTCTTCTTGAAATATGCAGGGATGAACCACGGGGGCATCCCCAAGCTTAGACTTTTCACTCTTCTTGATCATATTGTATCATCCTCTTCTCTTGACCCTTGAAAACTTCCTCCACACCAAACTTAAAGCAAACTCATTAGAGGGTTAGTGCATAATCAAAAATTCACATATTCAGAGGTGACATAATCATTCTTAACACTTCTGGACATTGCACAAAGCTACTGAAAGTTAATGGAACAAAGAAATCCATTCAACATATCAAAAGAGGCAATGAAATAAAATGCAGAATCTGTCAAAACAGAACAGTCCGTAAAGACGAATTTTACAGAGGCACTTAACTTGCTCAGATGGAAAAACTCAAAACTAATGAGAGTTGCGTACATATCTGAGGATCACGCACGTAAATTGATGATACGTCTCCAACGTATCGATAATTTCTTATGTTCCATGCTACTTTATTGATGATACCTACATGTTTTATGCACATTATATGTCATATTTATGCATTTTCTGGAACTAACCTATTAACAAGATGCCGAAGAGCCAGTTGCTGTTTTTCTGTTTTTGGTTTCAGACATCCTAGTAAAGAAATATTCTCGGAATTGGACGAAACTTTCGCCCAGGGTCCTATTTTGCACGAAGCTTCCAGAAGACCGAAGACCTAACGAAGTGGGGCCACGAGGCAGCCAGGGGGTGGCCGGCGCGGCCTAGGTCTTGGCCGCGCGGCCCTGCCCCCTGGGCCCCTCGTGTGGCCCCCGCGTTGACCTTCCGCCTACTTAAAGCTCCCGTCGCGAAACCCCCGTACCGAGAGCCACGATACGGAAAACCACGAGACGCGCCGCAATCCCATCTCGGGGGATTCGGAGATCGCCTCCGGCACCCTGCCGGAGAGGGGATTCATCTCCCGGAGGACTCTTCATCGCCATGATCGCCTCCGGAGTGATGAGTGAGTAGTTCACCCCTGGACCATGGGTCCATAGCAGTAGCTAGATGGTCGTCTTCTCCTTGTTGTGCTTCATTGTTGGATCTTGTGAGCTGCCTAACATGATCAAGATCATCTATCTGTAATACTATATGTTGTGTTTGTCGGGATCCGATGGATAGAGAGTACTATGATTATGGTGATTATCAATCTATTGTTTATGTGTTGTTTATGATCTTGCATGCTCTCCGTTATTAGTAGAGGCTCTGGCCAAGTTTTTGCTCTTAACTCCAAGAGGGGTATTTATGCTCGATAGTGGGTTCATGCCTTCATTGAATCTGGGATCGTGACAGAAGGTTCTAAGGTTGTGATGTGCTGTTGCCACTAGGGATAAAACATTGATGCTATGTCTAAGGATGTAGTTGTTGATTACATTACGCACCATACTTAATGCAATTGTCTGTTGCTTTGCAACTTAATACTGGAGGGGGTTCGGACGATAACCTGAAGGTGGACTTTTTAGGCATAGATGCAGTTGGATGGCGGTCTATGTTCTTTGTCGTAATGCCCGGATTAAATCTCACTATATTTACCATGTCATGTATATGCATTGTTATGCCTTTCTCTATTTGTCAATTGCCCGACTGTAATTTGTTCACCCAACATGCTTTTATCTTATGGGAGAGACACCTCTGTGGACCCCGGTCCTATTCTTTCCATAGCATACAATCTACTTGTTTTACTGTTTTCTTCGCAAACATCTTCCACTCGATACGTTTAATCCTTTGTTACAGCAAGCCGGTGAGATTGACAACCTCACTGTTTCGTTGGGGCAAAGTACTTTGGTTGTGTTGTGCAGGTTCCTAGTTGGCGCCGGAATCCCTGGTGTTGCGCCGCATCACATTTCGCGACCATCAACCTTCAACGTGCTTCTTGGCTCCTCCTGGTTCGATTAAACCTTGGTTTCTTTCTGAGGGAAAACTTGCTACTGTGCGCATCATACCTTCCTCTTGGGGTTCCCAACGAACGTGTGAGTTACACGCCATCAAGCTCTTTTTCTGGCGCCGTTGCCGGGGAGATCAAGACACGCTGCAAGGGGAGTCTCCACTTCTCAATCTCTTTACTTTGTTTTTGTCTTGCTTTATTTTATTTACTACTTTGTTTGCTGCACTAAATCAAAACACAAAAAAATTAGTTGCTAGTTTTACTTTATTTACTGTCTTGCTCTCTATATCGAAAACACAAAAAAATTAGTTACTCGCATTTACTTTATCTAGTTTGCTTTATTTACCGTTGCTAAAATGGCCAACCCTGAAAATACTAAGTTGTGTGACTTCACAAATGCAAATAATAATGATTTCCTATGCACACCTATTGCTCCACCTGCTACTACAGCAGAATTCTTTGAAATTAAACCTGCTTTACTAAATCTAGTCATGAGAGAACAATTTTCTGGTGCTAGTTCTGATGATGCTGCTGCCCATCTCAATAATTTTGTTGAACTTTGTGAAATGCAAAAGTATAAAGATGTAGATGGTGATATTATTAAATTGAAAGTGTTTCCTTTCTCATTAAGAGGAAGAGCTAAAGATTGGTTGCTATCTTTGCCTAAGAATAGTATTGATTCATGGACTAAATGCAAGGATGCTTTTATTGGTAGATATTATCCTCCCGCTAAAATTATTTCTTTGAGAAGTAGCATAATGAATTTTAAACAATTTGATATGAACATGTTGCTCAAGCATGGGAGAGAATGAAAACTTTGGTAAAGAATTGCCCAACCCATGGACTGACTACTTGGATGATCATCCAAACCTTCTATGCAGGACTAAATTTTTCTTCGCGGAATTTATTGGATTCAGCTGCTGGAGGTACCTTTATGTCCATCACATTGGGGGCGGCTACAAAACTTCTTGATGATATGATGATAAATTACTCTGAATGGCACACGGAAAGAGCTCCACAAGGTAAGAAGGTAAATTCTGTTGAGGAAACCTCTTCCTTGAGTGATAAGATTGATGTGATTATGTCTATGCTTGTGAATGGTAGATCTAATGTTGATCCAAATAATGTTCCTTTAGCTTCATTGGTTGCTCAAGAAGAAAATGTTGATGTGAATTTCATTAAAAATAATAATTTCAACAACAATGCTTATAGGAACAACTCTGGTAATAACTATAGGCCATATCCTTCTGCTAATGGTAATGGTTATGGTAATTCTTATGGGAATTCTTACAATAATAATAGGAGTGTACCCTCTGGTCTTGAAGCCATGCTTAAAGAATTTATTAGTACACAAACTGCTTTTAACAAATCTGTTGAGGAAAAGCTTGATAAAATTGATACTATTGCTTCTAGAGTTGATAGGCTTGCCTCTGATGTTAATCTTTTAAAGTTGAAAGTTATGCCTAATAATGATCTTGATAATAAGATTACTACTACAGCAAATGCCATCCAAGTTAGAATTAATGAGAATATAAGATTAATGGCTGAGTTGCGTGCTAGGTGGGATAGAGAAGAAAATGAAAAACTAGCTAAAGAGAATAATGTAGCTAAAGTTTGGACTATTACCACCACTAGTAATGCTAATTCTTCACATGTTGCTGCACCTCCTACTATCAATGGTAAAATAATTGGTGTTGGCAATGTTTCTACTCCTAGTGCAAAGCGTACAAAACTGCCTGAAATTGCTAAAACTGCTGAAACTGCTTGTGATAAAACTGCTGAAATTTTTTCCAACCTTGGGAATAATGATCCCATTGCTGTAGCTCATAATGATTTAGATTTTGATGATTGCCACATCTCTGAAGTTATAAAGTTCTTGCAAAAACTTGCTAAAAGTCCTAATGCTAGTGCTATAAATTTAGCCTTTACAAAACATATTACAAATGCTCTCATAAAAGCTAGAGAAGAGAAACTAAAACTTGAAACTTCTATTCCTAGAAAGTTAGAAGATGGTTGGGAGCCCATCATTAAAATGAAATTCAATGACTTTGAATGTAATGCCTTATGTGATCTTGGTGCAAGTATTTCTGTTATGCCTAAAAAGATTTATGATATGCTTGACTTGCCACCATTGAAGAATTGTTATTTGGATGTTAATCTCGCCGATAATGTTAAAAAGAAACCTTTGGGGAGGATTGATAATGTGCATATTACGGTTAACAATAACCTTGTCCCCGTTGATTTTGTTGTCTTGGATATCGAATGCAATGCATCTTGTCCAATTGTGTTGGGAAGACCTTTTCTTCGAACTGTTGGTGCTGTTATTGATATGAGGGAAGGTAATATTAAATATCAATTTCCTCTCAAGAAAGGTATGGAACACTTCCCTAGAAAGAGAATGAAGTTGCCTTTTGATTCTATTATTAGAACAAGCTATGATGTTGATGCTTCTACTCTCGATGTTACTTGATTTGCACTTTCTGCGCCTAGCTGAAAGGCGTTAAAGAAAAGCGCTTATGGGAGACAACCCATGTTTTTTTACCTACAGCAATTTTTTGTTTTATTGAGTCTTGGAAGTTGTTTACTACTGTAGCAACCTCTCCTTATCATGTTTTTGTGCCAAGTAAAGTTTCTATGTCAAAGTTGATGTTATATTTGGGATCGCTGCACAGAAACAGCATTGCTGTCTGTCACGAATCTGGGCATAATTCTCTGTAGAAAATTCGAAAAAATCTGCCAATTTACGAGCGTGATCCTCAGATATATACGCAACTTTCATTAGTTTTGAGTTTTTCCATTTGAGCAAGTCTGGTGCCATTTATAAATTCGTCTTTACGGACTGTTCTGTTTTTGACAGATTCTGCCTTTTATTTCGCATTGCCTCTTTTGCTATGTTGGATTTATTTCTTTGATCCATTAATGTCCAGTAGCATTATGCAATGTCCAGAAGTGAAAATAATGATTGTGTCACCTCTGAATGAGTGAATTATTAATGATGCACTAACCCTCTAATGAGTTTGCTTGAAGTTTGGTGTGAAGGAAGTTTTCAAGGGTCAAGAGAGGAGAATGATATACTATGATCAAGAGGAGTGAAAGCTCTAAGCTTGGGGATGCCCCCGTGGTTCATCCCTGCATATTTTAAGAAGACTCAAGCGTCTAAGCTTGGGGATGCCCAAGGCATCCCCTTCTTCATCGACAACATCATCAGGTTCCTCCCCTGAAACTATATTTTTATTCAGTCACATCTGGTGTTCTTTACTTGGAGCGTCGGTTTGTTTTCGTTTTTGTTTTTGTTTGAATAAGATGGATCCTAGCATTCACTTTGTGGGAGAGAGACACGCTCCGCTGTTGCATATGGACACATGTGTCCTTAGGCTTTACTCATAATGTTCAAGGCGAAGTTTCTTCTTCGTTAATTTGTTAATGGTTGGAATTGGAAAATGCTACATGTAGTAATTCTAAAATGTCTTGGATAATGTGATACTTGGCAATTGTTGTGCTCATGTTTAAGCTCTTGCATCATATGCTTTGCACCCATTAATGAAGAAATACATAGAGCTTGCTAAAATTTGATTTGCATATTTGGTTTCTCTAAGGTCTAGATAATATCTAGTATTGAGTTTTGAACAACAAGGAAGACAGTGTAGAGTCTTATAATGTTTACAATATGTCTTTTATGTGAGTCTTGCTGCACTTGTTCATCCTTGAGTTTGCTTCAAATAACCTTGCTAGCCTAAACCTTGTATCGAGAGGGAATACTTCTCATGCATCCAAAATCCTTGAGCCAACTACTATGCCATTTGTGTCCACCATACCTACCTACTACATGGTATTTACCTGCCATTCCAAAGTAAATTGCTTGAGTGCTACCTTTAAAATTCCATCATTCGCCTTTGCAATATATAGCTCATGGGACAAAATAGCCTTAAAAACTATCGTAGTATTGAATATGTACTTATGCACTTTATATTTTATTAAGTTGCTTGTTGTGCGATAACCATGTTTCTGGGGAACGCCATCAACTATTGTTGAATATCATGTGAGTTGCTATGCATGTCCGTCTTGTCTGAAGGTCTATCATTTTAGTGGTTGGAGCATGCAAAATTGTTAGAGAAGAACATTGGGCCGCTAACTAAAGCCATGAATCATGGTGGAAGTTTCAGTTTGGACATATATCCTCAATCTCATATGAGAATAATAACTTTGCTACATGCTTATGCATTTAAGAGGAGTCCATTATCTGTTGTCCATGTTGTCCCGGTATGGATGTCTAAGTTGAGAATAATCAAAAGCGAGAAATCCGAAATGCGAGCATTCTCCTTGGACCTTTGTACAGGCGGCATGGAGGTACCCCTTTGTGACACTTGGTTGAAACATGGCATGCGAAGATCCGGTAGTCCAAGTTAAGTAGGACGAGGTGCGGGCACTATTAGTATACTATGCGTGAGGCTTGCAACTTGTAAGATATAATTTACATAACTCATATGCTTTATTACTACCGTTGACAAAATTGTTTCATGTTTTCAAAATAAAAGCTCTAGCACAAATACAGCAATCGATGCTTTGAAGGACCATTCTTTTACTTTTATTGTTGAGTCAGTTTACCTATCTCCTTCCACCTAAGAAGCAAACACTTGTGTGAACTGTGCATTGATTCCTACATACTTGCATATTGCACTTGTTATATTACTTTATGTTGACAATATCCATGAGATATACATGTTATAAGTTGAAAGCAACCGCTGAAACTTAATCTTCTTATGTGTTGCTTCAACACCTTTACTTTGATTTATTGCTTTATGAGTTAACTCTTATGCAAGACTTATTGATGCTTGTCTTGAAGTACTATTCATGAAAAGTCTTTGCTATATGATTCACTTGTTTACTCATGTCATTACCTTTGCTTTGATCGCTGCATTCATTACATATGTTTACAAATAGTATGATCAAGATTATGATGGCATGTCACTTCAGAAATTATCTTTGTTATCGTTTTACCTGCTCGGGACGAGCAGAACTTGGGGATGCTGATACGTCTCCAACGTATCGATAATTTCTTATGTTCCATGCTACTTTATTGATGATACCTACATGTTTTATGCACATTATATGTCATATTTATGCATTTTCTGGAACTAACCTATTAACAAGATGCCGAAGAGCCAGTTGCTGTTTTCTGTTGTTTTTGGTTTCAGAAATCCTAGTAAAGAAATATTCTCGGAATTGACGAAACTTTCGCCTGGGTCCTATTTTTGCACGAAGCTTCCAGAAGACCGAAGACCTAACGAAGTGGGGCCACGAGGCAGCCAGGGGGTGGCGGCGCGGCCTAGGTCTTGGCCGCGCGGCCCCCCCCTGGGCCCCTCGTGTGGCCCCCGCGTTGACCTTCCGCCTACTTAAAGCTCCCGTCGCGAAACCCCCGCACCGAGAGCCACGATACGGAAAACCTTACAGAGACGCCGCCGCGAATCCCATCTCGGGGGATTCGGAGATCGCCTCCGGCACCCTGCCGGAGAGGGATTCATCTCCCGGAGGACTCTTCATCGCCATGATCGCCTCCGGAGTGATGAGTGAGTAGTTCACCCCTGGACCATGGGTCCATAGCAGTAGCTAGATGGTCGTCTTCTCCTTGTTGTGCTTCATTGTTGGATCTTGTGAGCTGCCTAACATGATCAAGATCATCTATCTGTAATACTATATGTTGTGTTTGTCGGGATCCGATGGATAGAGAGTACTATGACTATGGTGATTATCAATCTATTGTTTATGTGTTGTTTATGATCTTGCATGCTCTCCGTTATTAGTAGAGGCTCTGGCCAAGTTTTTGCTCTTAACTCCAAGAGGGGGTATTTATGCTCGATAGTGGGTTCATGCCTTCATTGAATCTGGGATCGTGACAGAAGGTTCTAAGGTTGTGATGTGTGTTGCCACTAGGGATAAAACATTGATGCTATGTCTAAGGATGTAGTTGTTGATTACATTACGCACCATACTTAATGCAATTGTCTGTTGCTTTGCAACTTAATACGGAGGGGGTTCGGATGATAACTGAAGGTGGACTTTTTAGGCATAGATGCAGTTGGATGGCGGTCTATGTTCTTTGTCGTAATGCCGGATTAAATCTCACTATATTTACCATGTCATGTATATGCATTGTTATGCCTTTCTCTATTTGTCAATTGCCCGACTGTAATTTGTTCACCCAACATGCTTTTATCTTATGGGAGAGACACCTCTAGTGAACTGTGGACCCCGGTCCTATTCTTTCCATAGCATACAATCTACTTGTTTTACTGTTTTCTTCGCAAACATCTTCCACTCGATACGTTTAATCCTTTGTTACAGCAAGCCGGTGAGATTGACAACCTCACTGTTTCGTTGGGGCAAGTACTTTGGTTGTGTTGTTCCTAGTTGGCGCCGGAATCCGGTGTTGCGCCGCATCACATTTCGCGACCATCAACCTTCAACGTGCTTCTTGGCTCCTCCTGGTTCGATTAAACCTTGGTTTCTTTCTGAGGGAAAACTTGCTACTGTGCGCATCATACCTTCCTCTTGGGGTTCCCAACGAACGTGTGAGTTACACGCCATCAATTGACAATTTTTTTTGATTTTTTTACAGAGAGTTCTGCGCAAATTCGTGACAGACAGCAATTCTGTTTCTGCGCAGCAATCCAAATCTAGCATCAACTTTACCATAGAGACTTTACTTGGCACAAAAACATGATAAGGAGAGGTTAATACAGTAGTAACAACTTCCAAGACTCAACAACACAGTAATAAAACTAAAACATGGGTTATCTCCCAAGAAGTGCTTTTCTTTAACGCCTTTCAGCTAGGCGCAGAAAGTGCAAATCAAGTAACATCAAGAGAAGAAGCATCAACATCATAATTTGTTCTAATAATAGAATCAAAAGGCAACTTCATTCTCTTTCTAGGAAAGTGTTCCACACCTTTCTTGAGAGGAAATTGATACTTAATATTTCCTTCTTTCATATCAATAACAGCACCAACAGTTCGAAGAAAGGGTCTTCCCAAGACAATAGGACAAGATGCATTGCATTCAATATTCAAAACAACAAAATCAACGGGGACAAGGTTATTGTTAACCGTAATGCGAACATTATCAATCCTCCCCAAAGGTTTCTTTTTAGAATTATCAGCAAGATTAACATCGAAATAACAATTTTTCAATGGTGGCAAGTCAAGCATATCATAAATTTTCTTAGGCATAACAGAAATACTTGCACCAAGATCACATAAATCATTACATTCAAAATCATTGAATTTCATCTTAATGATGGGCTCCCAACCATCTTCTAACTTCCTAGGAATAGAAGCTTCAAGTTTTAATTTCTCTTCCCTAGCTTTAATGAGAGCATTTGTAATATGATTTGTAAAGGCTAAATTTATAGCACTAGCATTAGGACTTCTAGCAAGTTTTTGTAAGAACTTTATAACTTCAGTAATATGACAATCATCAAAATATAAACCATTATGATCTACAGCAATGAGATCATTGTCCCCAATATTTGTAAAAATTTCAGCAGTTTTATCACAAGCAGTTTCAGCAGTTTCAGGCAATTTTGCACGCGTTGCACTAGGAGTAAAAACATTGCCAACACCAATTATTTTACCATTGATAGTAGGAGGTGTAGCAACATGTGAAGAATCAACATTACTAGTGGTGGTAATAGTCCAAACTTTAGCTACATTATTCTCTTTAGCAAGTTTTTCTTTCTTCTCTATCCCACCTAGCATGCAATTCAGCCAACATTCTAATATTATCATTAATTCGAACTTGGATGAAATTTGTTTTAGCAAACCTAGCATCTTTAACTTCCTCAGGCATAACTTTAAGTTTTAAAAGATCAACATCAAGAGCAAGACTATCAACCTTGGAAGCAAGAACATCAATTTTACCAAGCTTTTCTTCAACAGTTTTATTAAAAGCAGTTTGTGTACTAATAAATTCTTTAAGCATGAATTCAAAACCAGGGGGTACACTCTTATTATTGTTGTAATAATTACCATAAGAATTACCATAGCCACTAATATTATTAGAAGGATATGGCCTATAGTTGTTGTTACCATAATTATTCCTATAAGCATTGTTGTTGAAATTATTATTTTTAATGAAATTCACATCAACATGCTCTTCTTGAGCAACCAATGAAGCTAAAGGAACATTATTAGGATCGATATGAGATCTACCATTTGCAAGCATAGACATAATAGCATCAATCTTATCACCCAAAGAAGAGGTTTCTTCAACAGAATTTACCTTCTTACCTTGAGGAGTTCTTTCAGTATGCCATTCAGAGTAATTGATCATCATATCATCAAGAAGCTTTGGCGCCCAAGGTGATGGACATAAAAGTACCTCCAGCAGCTGAATCCAATAGGTTCCTTGAGGAAAAATTCAATCATGCATAAAAGGTTTGGATGATCATCCAAGTAGTTAGTCCATGGGTAGGGCAATTCTTTACCAAAGATTTCATTCTCTCCCATGCTTGAGCAACATGTCCATTATCAAATTGCTTAAAATTCATAATGCTACTTCTCAAAGATATAATCTTAGCAGGGGATAATATTTACCAATAAAAGCATCTTTACATTTAGTCCATGAATCAATACTATTCTTAGGCAAAGAAAGCAACCAATCTTTAGCTCTTCCTCTTAATGAGAAAGGAAACAATTTTAGTTTTATAATATCACCATCTATATCCTTATACTTTTGCATTTCACAAACTTCAACAAAATTATTAAGATGGGCAGCAGCATCATCAGTACTAACACCAGAAAATTGCTCTCTCATAACAAGATTCAGTAAAAGGTTTAATTTCATAGAATTCTGCTGTAGTAGCAGGTGGAGCAATAGGAGTACTTATAAAATCATTATTATTTGTGCTAGTGAAATCACACAACTTAGTATTTTCAGGGGTACCCATTATAGCAGTAATAAAAGTAAACTAAGCAAATAGAATGAAGTAAAGTAAAGACAAGTAACTAATTTTTTTGTGTTTTAATATAGAGCTAGTAAACAAGATAGTAAATAAAGTAACTAATTTTTTGTGTGTTTTTGATATAAAGCAAACAACACAGTAAATAAAATAAAGTAAAGCAAGACAAAAACAAAGTAAAGAGATTGGATGTGGAGACTCCCCTTGCAGCGTGTCTTGATCTCCCCGCAACGGCGCAAAAGAGCTTGATACGCGTGAAGCACACGTCCGTTGGGAACCCCAAGAGGAAGGTGTGATGCGTACAGCAGCAAGTTTTCCATCAGTAAGAAACCAAGGTTATCGAACCAGTAGGAGTCAAGGAGCACGTGAAGGTTGTTGGTGGAGGAGTGTAGTGCGGAGCAACACCAGTGAAACCGGCGTCAACGTGGAACCTGCACAACACAATCAAGATACTTTGCCCCAACGTAACAGTGAGGTTGTCAATCTCACCGGCTTGCTGTAACAAAGGATTAACCGTATTGTGTGGAAGATGATTGTTTGCAAGAAAACAGTAAAACAAGTATTGCAGTAGATTGTATGCGATGTAAAGAATAGGACCGGGGTCCACAGTTCACTAGAGGCGTTCGCGACGAAGGCTATAAGTAGGCGGAAGGGTAGGCCAAGAGGCGGCGTGAGGGGCCCACACTATAGGGCGGCGCAGGCCCCCCTCTGGCCGCGCCGGCCTATGGTGCCGGCCCTCGTGGCCCCTCTTCGTATCCTCCGGTCTTCTGGAAGCTCCGCGGAAAAATAAGACCCGGGCGTTGATTTCGTCCAATTCCGAGAATATTTCCTTTGTAGGATTTTCAAACCAAAAACAGAGAAAACAACAACGGCACTTCGGCATCTTGTTAATAGGTTAGTGCTGGAAAATGTATAATAATGATGTAAAGTATGCATAAAACATATGAGTATTGTCATAAAAGTAGCATGGAACATAAGAAATTATAGATACGTTTGAGACGTATCAGCCGCCATGTGGGGTCGCCATCTCGTGGCCCCTCTCCGTCTCTCCTTCGGTGTTCTGGAACAATCCGTGGAAAATAAGATCTTGGGCTTTTGTTTCGTCCAATTCCGAGAATATTTCCTGTGTAGGATTTCTGAAACAAAAAACAGCAGGAAATATGAACTGACACTTCGGCATCTTGTGAATAGGTTAGTTCCAGAAAATACATAAAAATGATATAAAGTGTGAACAAAACATGTAGGTATTGTCATAAAACTAGCATGGAACACAGAAATTATAGATACGTTGGAGACGTATCAAAGTTCGAACGAAATTTGTACAAATTTAACGCGATTTCAAACTAAAAAACTAAAAAATACTACTAACGGTGCTGGGAGTTGAAGGCATTGAAGTCGAGGTCGTCGCCGCTAGATGACCCGAAGGACCAGCTGTCGACGTCGTCGGCCTCCTCCTCGTCGGCCTTCTCCTCCTTCTGCGCCGGCAGCTCGGATGGTCCGGCGAGGTCGACATAGTTGGCGCCGTGGTCCCTGGTGGACCACACCGCCGCCTGCCGCGGGTCGATCGCGTTGTGATGGTAGTCCTCATTGACGGAGCGGCCGATGATGAAGTTGAGGGCGGGGAACTCCTCCTCGTCGCCGTCGCCACGGAGGGCCGCCTGCGCCTCCTTCTCCCACCATTGCTTCTTCACCGGCGGAAGTGGTGGCGAGGCGTCCTCCATCTTGACGCGGGAGCAGAGGAGGCGCGCCTCGCGTTGTCGCGGATGACGACACTTCCGGAAGGAGGCGCGGGCGCGGCCGAGCGCGTGCGCGCGATGGCAGACTATCCGGTACGTGAGGTTCCGGACGCCGCGGTCCGTTCCGGCACCCTCTGCGTGGTAGGCGGCGGCGACATGTTCGCCGCCTGCGGGAAGTATACCGGCTCCCGTTGCCCGCGGACGCGTGGACGGAAGCCGTACTCGCGGAGCGTGTCGTCGACGGAGCGGCCGTACCACCAGTCACGGTGGCCGACATTGTTGAAGCGGCCTTCCGAGGGGCTGGCCGTCCGCGCGAGCTCGACGGCGCGCTCGCGATCGAAGCGCCCTGCCCAGGACGGGCTGTCGACGGCGTTCTTCGGGGGGCTCCTCTCCTCCGATGTCATCTCGGCACGCCGTTGCCTAGCGAGGGCCCGCGTCTTTGGTCCTGGCGGTGGCGGCGGCGGCACGGCGAAGCCGCCGTTGGAGACGTGCCAGCCGTGCGGCAACGTGTATTGTACTGGCACGGGGATGCGGTGCCAGTACAACACGTCGGCCTCGTCGAACGTCAGCTGCGTCGTGCGGAGCATGCCGCTGCCGCCGGTCTGGTCGTTGTGCGCCATCGCGTTTGCGTGTGGGTGGTGGTTCGCGCGGAGGTTGAGGACGGCGGTGGCTAGGGTTGGGCGAACGGGAAAAGAGAGAAGTGCGCGCCGGTGGGGTTTTAAGGGATGCGGCGGACGCGCATTGAAGGCGCGTGTGTAAGGTAGGTGGACGCCGCGTGGCCAGTCGCCGCCCTCGCCGTTTTGGTTTTCGCGCGGGAGGCCATTAACGTCGATGACCAACCTCCCCGTGTCGTTTCCGATGCGAACCGCCGCGTCCCCTTGCTGACAAGACGCCCCCACCCACGAAAACCGTTGTTCCGCGAGGCGCCGGCGCGCCCAATTCACGCCCTTGGAGAAGGGCCGGCACGAGGTTGCCGGTGGTTCTATTGGGCTCCAAATTTGGCCGGCGCCGTTTGGGGCGCGCCGATGGGAGCCCATTTTCGCCCTGGTCCCCAAATTGCTATCAGGGCCGCTATCGGGCCGCCAGTGGAGATGCTCTAACCAGGTCCTAAAAAGAACCACAAAAAAGAAAGAAAGAGAGTCATGTAGTACTATTCCTATTGCACAAAAATGAAGAGGCTCGTGTTAAAATGTGAGAAATTAAAGAAGCGGAAAATCAGGGCTAGACATTGAAGGAAAGCAGTTGTCGCTGAGCAGTAATCTCGCTCCTATTTTCCCCACATGACAGAAAACCGGGCAAGCACTGACGGACCAGCGCGGCGGAAACACTACTACTGCACCCTGCGGCATCACCACTCCATCCTCCTCTTGCCTTTCCCCTCCTCCGCCGCCTCCTCCTCCTCGGCGCAGCTTCCCCCTCGGATCCCCACCGGTTCGCCGCCTCCCGCCGCGATTCCGCGCAGTTGGGCGACCGATCCGGCCGGGCAACTGTTGGGTGGGTGCGGGCAGCACGTATTCTGCTCCGATTTGTGGGGGAATCGGCGGTTAGGTTACACGATACAGAGGTTGGTGTCTTTGCTTCACTGATCGCTAACGGTGCCCGTGTTGTGATATTAGTCGTGTGCTTGCCCTCCGGCCTGTGAGGCGCTTCCGCTTGTTCTTGGAATGTCTGGTCCGATTGTAGAAGATGCGATTTTAGGTCATTCTTGCGACGTTGGCGAGGGATTGGTGATTGTAGATGTGTTGTAGGTGACTGTACGAACAAAGCTATCCCAGAAGAATTGTAGAGAGGTCGTGATACGATTGAAGCTTTGAATGTTGGAAATCCGTTTCTTTGAGAAGGGCTAGAGGGATTATATTTATATATACAATGCATGATGTGTTCATGGACCGGGCACTTAGTTCGATTGCTGGATGATGCAGTGCTGCTTACAGCATAATGCTACCACACCACCATTGATGTCGTGTCAGTTGTGATGTTCCCAGTGGCTTTGCTCCTGGAATGCATCATTTTTTTAGAATGGCAATTCATCAAGTGTTCTCTCCAAGTTGAAGCATTGGTGAATTTTGGGTGCTGACACACGCTTGTTTGCTCACTTTTACTTTGCAGGGATCTTCCGCCGAGATAATGCGGCGTTGTGCTGGTGTACCTGTTGACTCTCCTCTTCTGTGATCACCCATCGGTGTAGTAGGGCTCTTCTCTTTCACCGATGGGCATTGTGAAGGCAGCAAGTGGTGTGGCGACAGCAAACAGCTGCGGAGACGAGGGCCTTATGAGAGAGGAGAGGTTGCTGCTTCAGAGCTTTCCTAGTCAAGAATCTGATGACTGCGAACAGGCCGAGGTCGATTGCGAGCTTGCAATGTCCGGAGGTCAGGTGTGCAATGTACCTTATGGGCTTTATGATCTGCCTGAGTTGAAGGACATACTTTCTTTGGAGGGGTGGAACCTATGTCTAAGAGAAGACGATAGGTTTCGTCTGGCAGCCTACCTCCCTGACATGGACCAAGAAGACTTGTTTACAACACTGACGGAGCTGTTCAGCGGCAGTGCTATGTTCTTCGGTAGTCCACTTGGAGGTTTTTTCGAGAGATTGAGTGGTGGATTTTATTCTCCAGAAGTTTCCCAGGCAAGAGAATTACTGGTGGACTTCCAAAGACGAAAGTATTATCATTTTCTGAGACTGTATCACAATGGTATGGTTTGGAAGTTTACATGCATGGACAAGCTGTTGAGAACTGGTATGAGTACTAGTCTCGAGGAGAAGATTCACATCTGGCACAACTGGATACACGAGAAGCCTCTCACATTTGCGGATCCAAACAGTTCTCCGATGAATGCAAGTCTGCCAATTATTACCAGTTCCTCACTATTGAAGCGAGCTAAACTTATGGAAGGGACATCAACTACTAATTTTACAGCCAAACACAAGGAGATTGTCCACAGAGTGAAATCAATGGAAATGGGCTCATCGACAAGTCATGTTTTCCGCAGTCAAGATGAGCCTGATGAAAAATGTGGTAAACTACCAAAAGGTGTGCTTAAAACAAAAAGTGATTATGATGCCCTTGCTGATATCAAGGAAGGAATACTTCATACACCAGGACTGATACCACTCACTCATCACGGTGTGCAGGTCTCCGCCTTCTCTCCTTATGCTTTTCCACAGCATATGCATAATTATGCTGTGAATCCATCTTATCCCTATTACATGAACACAAGCAGAACTTCTTTGGGCAGTTCCAGCTCAAGTCCCTGGCAACGGGAGGGTGCACTGGAAACGTACCCTCTCTTGGTCAAAGGTCCATCTGGAGTCCAGCATACTTTTTTAGAGGAGCTCAAAAGAGGCAACCATTCTGCAATGTTGAGAGGGTATGAGTCAACATATAAACCGGGCTTAGCATATTCAAATGAAGCAAATGGCACAAGAGAATCCACCCACGAGAAGAACCTTTTGAATAGCTTTGGTCAACGGAGTGCCATGAATCCTGCTGATCCCTACGCAAGAACTGTCCTTGGCCATCAAAGAAATGTATGCACGAAAATGCCCAGCCCGAGAAATGCTGACAGAATTTCTGGGATGCTGACCCTTAGTACAAGCACAAACCCTTCTTGTAACAACTTGCTGGGGCAGTCTGAAACCATGCACAAACATCATGATGGACTGGAGACAAAGGCACCTTCTGTTCCAAAATTTGAGGAAGAACATAGGTTCCCAAACCCATACACAAACCCTCCTTGTAACAACTTGCTGGGGCAGTCTGAAACCATGCACAAACATCATGATGGACTGGAGACAATGTCACCTTCTGTTACAAAAGTTGAAGAAGAACATAGGTTTCCAAACACATACACAAGGAGAAAACTGCAGAGGGGGGTTGACCTTGTGGATCATGTCAAGACACCAACCATGGTGGGTTCAGAGTCAGCGAGTGTGCTGTCTAGCATGACAAATGTGAAGGCAAAGGCCATCAAACTTTGAAATGGGGAGTTGGGAAAACGGTTTAGTATCTAAGCTGATATAGTAATTAAGTTTAATTCTTTAATTTCTGCCACGACATCAGTCTGAAGGCTGGCATAAGTAGGTAACAGTTCTTTAGATGAAGATGCATAGTGGTGGGATCTTGCTCCTAACTCCTAAATATAGTTTCGTGAACACTTTGCTGCTATGATACACATCCTGGAAGGAAGACATTTTATTCTTGTGGGCTTTCAGTTTTCTTCCGCGAAATATAACATTGTCCTGCTGCCTTCCTTTTAGCACTATAGTTTCAAAATGTCGCGTTAATTCTAGGATCATTGTCCTTTTGTACATCGACGTGATCTTTTTTTTTGGCAATGACTACCATGATATATTATAGTAGTGAATAATACACGGTAGAGATACAGCCAATGATTTCTACGGCGCATGGCGCAACCAATATTGGTAAGAATACCATCACCGGTATTACAAAATAGGAAAATAACTGAACAGTCTGGTTAACATTGTTGGAGAGTCAACCAATATTGGTAAGAATACCATCACCGGTATTACAAAATAGGAAAATAACTGAACAGTCTGGTTAACATTGTTGGAGAGTCGATGGTATAAATCATCATTGTTGAGGACATAGCACCCGGCAAAAATATTGCAAGGACAATCCTCCTCACAACAATCGAGAAGAAGTCCAAAACCTATTACAAAATTGATCTGAAGAACAATACTTAGAGATTTAAGAACCATACTTAGATATTTAATCTTTAACGCCGCAATTAAGATCAAGAAGGAGACCTTGTCAAAAGAAACACCGAACATCACTTGTTTATTATTATAATTTTATAAATGATATCATTACTTTCATGCGGAGGTAAAAAAGAAGACCATTATCAAAATCTATTGAAAACACTATTTTCATTAGAAATTCAGTTATACACCAGGTTCACCATCTATCCAAAGGTTGGCAAGGCCGATCACAAGGAGGAAGAGCCGATGTATGGTGAAGACGGAGGTGAAAGCGGTTCGGCTGGTTGAATATCATCATATCTTAATGTACGTTTCGATCGCCACATTCTCTTAATAGAAGTTCAACATTTTTCTAAACAATGTTAGTTTTTTTTTCTTAAAATGTGGTAGTGTTGAGTTTCTTTTGATCACAAACAAAAACAACCGTTGTGGTTTTTCTATGTGATGATAAATCAACCTGCTCACCAGTAAAACAAGTTAAATTTTAACAAATGGAGTACTCGTACTTGAGAGAACCAATCTGCCGTTAGAGGGTTAAGAGGGCACTGATACCTCCAGTGCACTAGAGTTTAAATCTTATGTTTGACAAATTGGTGTCTTATAAAAGGTGGAATTTTTTTTTGTGGGACGATGTTTTCATCGACAGCGAGGCGACTCTGATGACTTCATCAATCTCAATATCCGCTGACTCACTCTCAGAAGTGATCATATGGGTAGGATGTGCGTGCATAGAGGTGCATGTATTTACGTATTCGTGATCGTTTATATTTGTGTTGTATTTAGGAAAAATATATCTATGTTGTGTTTAGGAAAAACAAATTTACTCGTAATTCACTGCGATCTCTTTACTTCTGAAATCACTCTAACAAAGAAACTTCTGAAATTTCTGAATTAGATTTTCAAATGACATTTGGTCTCTACTGTCAACTAGAGACGACTGTAATCGGCAATTTTTCTCTTCCATCTCAGCCGTCTAATAACAATCGAACGGGTAATGTGGTGAGAAGCCTCAAGTTTTCAAGGTTATAGACCAGGTTCACCATCTCTCCCAAGGTTGGTGAGGCCGATCACAAGGAGGAAGAGCCGATGTATGGTGAAGACGGAGGTGGAAGCGGTGCGGCTGGTTGAATATCATCATATCTTAATGTACGTTTCGATCGCCACATTCTATAGAAGTTCATCATTTTTCTAAACGATGTTAGTTATTTTTTTTTCTTAAAATGTGGTAGTGTTGAGTTTCTTTTGATCACAAACAAAAACAACCGTTGTGCTTGTCGATCTTTCAGGTCGGCAGCTTGGTCCCGTTCTTCAGATCTGGCGAGATCTGTTTCTCGACGTGTCACTGGCGTTTGTCGTTGTCCACGGCGGCGCTGGGGGCCGGGGCGAGGTTCTTCTGGAGCGAAGATGTTGGTCCGGAGGTGGTGGTTATGCCGTTCTTCTCCGACTTCGTCGATGGGAGGCGGCGTATCTTGGTCCAAGACAGCACGGGGACGTCCCCCGGTCGACGTGCCACTGATACATGTGTCTCGCTGCTTGCAGCAGCCTGTTCATCGACTCACAAAGCCTCGTTGGCGATGATGCTTTTTTGGATCTTGCAATGGTGGAGGCTCGTCGTTTCTTCTTGCGTTCGTCTCGGCGGCGTTGGAATTGGACGGCGGCCGCTTGCTACGGTGATTGCAGGAAATCCTAGGGATCATTTTGTATTTCTCGATCTTTTATGATTTTATCTGCAAATTCAGGATAATCATTTTATCCCGGTTTGTCTTTTAGTTTCCACGTGTGTTGCTTCATGTAACTTGGTGTTCGATTAATGAAATATGTGGTTACTCTCAAAAAAGAAAAACAACCGTTGTGGTTTCTATTTGATGAGAAATCAACCTGCTGACCAGGAAAACACAAGTTAAATTTTAACAAAAGGAGTACTCGTACTAGAACCAATCTGTGGTTATAGGGTTAAGAGGGCACTGATACCTCCTCCAGTCCATTAAAGTTTAAATCTTAGGTTTGACACGTTGGTGTCTTATAAAAGGTGGAATATTTTTTCTGTGGGAGAAGATGTTTTCGTTGACAGCGAGGCGGCTCTGGTAACTTCATCAATCTTAATATCCGCCGACTCACTCTCAAAGGTGATCATATGGGTAGGATGTGCGTGCATAGATGTGCGTGTATTTACGTATTCGTGAGCATTTATATTTGTGTTGTGTTTTGGAAAAATATATGTAGTTGTGTTTAGGAAAAACAAATTTACTCGTAAATCACTGCGAGTCTGCGACCTCTTTACTTCTGAAATCACTCTAATAAAGAAACTTCTGAAATTTCTGAATTAGATTTTCAAATGACATTTGGTCTCTACTGTCAACTAGAGACGACTGTAATCGGCAATTTTTCTCTTCCATCTGAGCCGTCTAATAACAATCGAACGGGTAATGTGGTGAGAAGCCTCAAGTTTTCAAACAGACAAACTATTCCCCTCCGCGGCCAAAATCGAAACGGAATGGCACCACCGCCCCGCCTCCTCCCGCTCCTCCTCGGCCGTCTCGTCATCTCCGGCGACCTCCTCCGCAGCACCGCTCACCTCCGACGCATCGTGCCCATCCTCCCTTCGCACCCCCACCTCGCCGCCGCCCTCTCCACCCTCTACTTCCCGCTCTTCCCCTCCTCATGCACCTTCCTCCACAACCTGCTCATCCAAGCCTCCGCCACCTCCCCTTCTCCCCGCCTCGCCTTCGCCGCCTTCTCCTCCATCCTCCGATGCGGCGAGGCACCGGATAGATTCACCTTCCCTGCGCTCCTCAAGTCGGCGTCCAAGCTCGCCTCGTTCCCGCGGACGGGCGCGCAGGTGCACGCCCAGACAGTCCGGCGCGGGTTCTTGGTCGACGTCTTTGTGTTCAATTCGCTCCTCGCGATGTACGCCGCGTTCCGCGACACCTCTTCGATGCGGGAGGTGTTCCACTCGTGCGCAGGGGTCGCCGACGTGGTATCTTGGAACACGATGCTCGGTGGCTATGTCAAGTGCGGGGACATCGACAATGCCCGGAGGCTGTTCGAAGAAATGCCTCAGAGGAATGGGGTCTCCTGGAGCGCGATGGTGGGGGCTTACGCGGGTTCCGGCGAACTGGATGTGGCCAGGGAAATATTCGACGAGATGCCGGCCATTGGGAGGAACGTTGTGACGTGGAACTCGATGATAACTGGATTTGCGCGGCATGGGCTGCTGCCGCTGGCTAGGAAGATGTTCGATGAGATGCCGGTGCGGAATCTGGTGTCATGGAACACAATGATCCGGGGGTATGCAGTGAATGGTGATATGGATGGCGCGCGGGAGCTGTTTGACGTGATGCCTGAGAAGGATGTGGTTTCCTGGACGTGCATGATTTCTGGGTATGCACAGGCTGGACGCTACGCTGAAACTCTTGATCTGTTCAGGTCAATGCAGAGCGAGAGCAGTGTCCGTCCTAATGAGGTGACCATGGTGAGTGTGCTCTCGGCATGCGCACATGTAACAGCTCTGGAAGAAGGGAGGTGGGCTCACGCCTTCATTGACAAGCACAAGATGGTGCTCGACAATGAGTTCAATCTTGGCGCTGCTCTCATCGACATGTATGCCAAGTGTGCAAGAACCGATATGGCCGTCAAAATCTTCCACTCCTTGCACCAGAAGAATGTATCCGCCTGGAATGCGCTCATCACTGGGCTGGCAATAAATGGTGATGTTCAGGATTGCATCAGTGTGTTTGAGCAGATGAAGAGGTCAGGAGAAAAACCGAATGACATAACGTTTGTTGGTGTGTTGACTGCTTGTTCCCACGGCGGGCTGATGGATGAGGGTCGACGGTGCTTCCAGAGCATGGCAACTTATGGAGTGCAGCCAGAGGCGAAGCACTATGGCTGCATGGTTGACATGTTAGGCCGGGCAGGGCTTCTTGAAGAGGCAGAGGAGCTGATTAGGAACATGCCGGTGGCCCCAGATGTCATGATTTTGGGCGCACTACTGGGTGCATGTCGAATGCACAAGAGATTTGATGTGGCTGAAAGAGTCCAGAGTAAAATCATTGGCCTCAACACACAGCAGGCTGGCTGCTATGTGTTGATATCGGACGTTTATGCTGCTGCTGGCAAATGGGTAGAGGCTTCAGATGTGAGGCACATTTTGCAGAAGCACGTCATCAGGAAATCACCGGGATCATCCAGCTCAATGCAATAGGTTTGAGTTTCTTGTAAAAGCCTATATTTGATCACATTCTTCAGAATTAAAGGGTGTGCTTTTTTGGTTTATGCATATAAGCCATTAAGAATCAGGAAGTTTCTGCTAAAGTGCTCAACTTCCTACTGTGCTTCATGGCTGACTTGAGATCAAACAGAGCATATGTATGTTTCCTCTTGCAGATAATTGTTTCCTGTTCTGTGATATTAGCCATCAGTATCATTCTTATAAAAATAGTATTAAATTTGTTAAAACTTACTGATAGAATTAGCTATTGTCAGTTTGTTTGTATTTTTCCTGGACAATCTGTACAACAACAAACAAATGTTTTGTAAGTGAGTTCATAAATATGCTGTTTTCAGTTTTAAATTATGTTGGCCTTATATTTACAACTACATACTAAGATATTGGTTGTCCATTTGTATTCAGACACCATCTTAAGATATGAGTTAGTGCTGCAGCAACAGTGTTTTTCCTCGACAGTAGAGAAAGACAACATCACTAAGTACAAAAGACTCCTTCACGTGGAGGCTTTAGTTGATGCAGCAAGAAGCGAATAGCAGGGAATCAATATGTATCCTTTTAAATTAATAGGATCATCTCTAGAGTTAGTTTTTCCAAATTGTTTAGTCCTTCCCAAGTTGTTTGTTAGGATTTTGGCCTTAGGCCTCAAGTAATATATGTGGGCATAGTCTGCCTCAAGTAATATATGTCTGCCTCAAGCACCCTTACGACCAATAAAGATTCAAATATATTGTCTCCTCCTAGTTAATTCTCCCCCGACAAGACCCTCGCGTCGCCCGCAGCGGGCGACTCGGGGGAGACTCAGCCGCGCCGCCGCCGGCCCCCAGGGCACCCTCCTCCCTCCCGCCGCTGCCGCTGGCCTGGCCGCGGTGGCGGCGCCCCCCGCCGCCGAAGGTGGTTGGGGGAGTCCCGCGGTGAACGCATGGCCGACCGGCGACCCGCTTCCGTTCGCTCCGCCTCCTGCGGCGGCCGGACGACGGCGGTTAGCGACGGCGGCGGTTGGGGGCTTCTACGGGCGCACGCGCTGGGCTGCGCGGCTGGCGCTGGCGCCGGCCCCTCGGCGTGGCGGCTGCTCGATGGCGCGGCCGGGGCTGGATCTGGGCCTGGGAGGGCCCGATCTGGGCCTACTCGGGGCTGGTGCTCGCCGGCGCTGGCAAGCCGGGGCGGCGGCCCCGGGGACGCGGTGGTAGAGGGTTTGGGGCGGCCGGCTTTGCCTCGGCACGGAGGTTGCGCGGAGGACGGCGGGTCTCGGGGTGTCTCGGCGCGGCGGTCGCGTGGAGCCTGCTCCCAGCTTCGTCGGTGTCCCGGTGGTCGTGGTGGGCCATTGCGTGTGGCAGGCTGCCATTGCTGGCACCTGCAAGCCCATGGCAGAGGTGAGCCATGGCGCATGGACGGCGGCGCGGCGCTTGGTGGACCGGGCGTTTGTTTTGCAACGTCTCGGGGACGGCGGCAGGTTGGCATGAGGAGCTGGCCTAGCGTGCGTGGAGGCCGGAGCGGCGGCTCCGGGAACAAGGCGTGTTGATGATATGCCTTGGCTGTGTGGGCGGCAGGGTATGTCTCCGTGGCGTGGGCGGCGCCCCTGTTGCGGTGGTTTGTGCTCGTCCGGGGTTTGGGCTGTCTTTGACAGTGGCGGTGTTGTAGGTCTCCGGACGAAAGTCTTGCCCGACTCGGTCGGTGCCGGCAACGACGACGCTCGAGGGCGCCGTTTTCCTCCTTGGAGGCGTTGCCGTGGAGTCCTCACACACCTCCGCCTATCATTCCGGGGTGAAAACCCAAATCCTGCTGCGCTGGATTGAATGACGGCGGCGTCTTTGGACGTCGTGACCTCCTTGGAGGCGTCATTTTTTGGAATGTTTGGGAGCCACCTCCGGCAATGCCTGGCTACTGCTTGGGTCGACGTTTTCGTGTTCCGTCGGTGCGCGAGTGCCGCTGGCTTGCATTGCGGCCTGCCTCACCCCTCGAAGCTTGAAAGGCCTAGCCGTCTCTCTCGGCTCCGACTTCCTTTCCAGGGACGTGGACCGGGCAGTCGCGGCGCTCGCTGTTGCCGTCGTGCTGGTGCCATTCGGCGGCGCTCCAGACCTGGATTATCCAGGTCGTGTGGCCAGGTGTGCGGGTTTTCGCCGGTTTTCCCTGAAAAACTGTGCGGTGTGAGGTTTTCTCTTGTCTGGTCTTCCTTATAAACCGAACACGGTGTTGTGTTTGTATCGGTTTTCGGCAAGTTTCCCTTATAAACTGACCAAATTTCCCTCTTCTTAATGAAAAGGCAGAGTTCCTGCCGGTTGCTCTAAAAAAAAGTTAATTCTCCCCTGCCTCTGTTGTGTGACAACTCCATGGCTGGAGTCGCGCTACAGAGGTTCGGCATATCATCCACTAAGTGACACCTCCCCGAGTGCTTCTGCATTTTAGTTAGATCATGAAACTTATAAGGGAAGACAATAATCTTAATCAATGTTCACGTCCTTTGCAAGATTGCAACATTGAGCATCAACAGAAGCATGTTATAAGAGCATCTCCAGTCACGTCCCCCAAAGCGTCCCCCAAAGGGATTTGGGGCGCGCCGGACAAAAAAAGCGTTCCAGCCGCGTCTCCCAAAGCCCTTTTTGTCCGCGCGCCCCTATACGGTGTCCGGCGCCCGAGCCCGTCCCCGTCCCACGGGACGCACCGGGCACGCCGGACACAACGAAATGAGAGCGAGGAGGCGCGGGCCGACGCGTCGGCGGCACATTAATTTTAACCTAACCGTCGCCTACCTCGCGACGGAAGTTATTCGCGCAGCGGCATCTTTGCCTTAATGGCGACGGAGGGCAGGCGAGACGTCTCGTCGGTGCTGCGCAGCCTCCACGCGTCGCCGGCGTTCGCACGCCACCGCCCGTTCCCGCGCGATCTTCCCGCCTCTTCTCGTCTGTTCCCGCGCTTTCTTCCCGACGCCGGCGTCTATAAAAGGTCTCCCGGCTCATCAACGGTAGCCACCACACCCCGCCGGCAACAAACACAGCCCTCGTCGCTCCACAGTCGTCTCCTCCATCACCAGTGGCAATGGCAAACCGCCCCGGCGATGGCCACTTCCCTCCACCGCCGTCTCCTCCACTTCCAGCCGGCGGCGTGCGGCAGAGGAGGCACTCGAGAGGAGGCCCTCCAGCGCGTCGGATCTAGCGGCGTTCTCCGCCCTGCCTCCGCAGCCGAGGAGGCCGCGGCGGCAGCAGCGTGGCAGAGCAGTGCGACACCGTTGCGGCGTTCGACGCCTCGAGGCAAGAGGCGCGACGGCGCCGGTACCGGGAGGAGATGGAGCAGCGATGGGCTGACGAGCGCCGGCGCCGCGATGAGCGGCGCTGTTCCGTGAACGGCGTGACTCGATCGAGCGCCGGCGGCGTGAGTCGATCGAGCTCCAGCAGCAGGTGACGGCGAGGAGCGCGGCGGGAGGCGGCGCGACGGCGCTATGGGGAGGCGGGCGGAGCGTTGGCGCGGAGGCGACGCGTTTGCGGCGGCGATGATGGAGGCGCCAACAGATGAGGAGGAGGAGGCGCCAATGGAGGAGGAGGAGGCCGAGGCGGAGGAGAGGTGGAGGACGACGATGACGACGAGTTCGATGGTCCGACGACGACGGGCCGCACCCGGACGAGACGGCCGATCAGCAACGCGCCCTCGTCGAGTCCTTCGAGTCGGAGAAGAAGCTCCGGGACGACGCCCGTGCTCGCGAGGCGCATATTCGTCGCGCCATCGAGCTCTCCCTCGGCGGCGCAGGGGACGGCGGAGGACGCGCGGCGGGAGCGGCACCGTCTGGCCACCGCCGCCGCAAGGAGAGGCGCGCGCAGAGGAGCTGCGGCGTAGGGGAGGCGACGACGGGCGGGCCGTCGAACGCCGCCGGGCGGTCAGTAGTCTAGGTTTAGATGAAATCTAGCCGTTTTCATTCAAACTTTGTAATATATAATCAAAATTGAATGAAAATCTTTATTTTCGTGCACAAATATTCATTTGGGGGCGGCGTTTGGGGGTCGCGGCTGGGGAGCGACGTCCCTCAAACGCGGCACGAACAAAACACGTCCCCCAAACGCTCGATCCGGCGCGGTTTGGAAGACGGTTTGGGGACGCGACTGGAGATGCTCTAACTCCGGAAGTTGACATGGTAGCATGTTGTGTCTCTGTGGCACATGGAGCATTCCGCAAGTCACACTTGTACGGAGGTCATTCCGCAGATGACGCCGATATAGATGTATGTAGTTTGATTTTATTATTTGAAAAGTTGTATGCAATATTTGAACCTTGTTGTTTCATCTATGCTGTTTGCAACACTAGAGAGATAGAGATGGGCACATAAACAAATTAGGGAGTTTTAAGGAATCTGGTGAAGATGAACACATTTGGCTACCAAAAATATTTTTCGTGGGACTGGTGAGCAGGACATGGATTCGTTGTATGGTTGAATGTGTCTGGACAGCATGGTCAGGGGCGCGGGAGGAAAAATGCCTGGGGCTGCAGCGCCAGGGAGAGGGATATTCATAGGCTTGCGGCTAGGCTCTGTGATCGTGTGGTGGCAAGCCGGCAATAGGCCGTTCTGAGCTCATATGGCGGGACTAACAAGCCGGCACTGTACATTCACCGGCAGCTCGATGGCTACATGTTATAAGCAACGCATGTTCAGAATCGGAAGCTTCGACCTTCCCAGTGAGGTGGGGAATCACAATAAAGCCTTCGTCGCGAAACCCTCTGTACCGAGAGTCACGATACGGAAAACCTTCCAGAGACGCCGCCGCCGCCAATCCCATCTCGGGGGATTCAGGAGATCGCCTCCGGCACCCTGCCGGAGAGGGGAATCATCACCGGAGGGGCTCTACATCATCATGCCCGCCTCCGGATTGATGTGTGAGGGTCCATAGCAGTACCTAGATGGTTGTCTTCTCCGCATGTGCTATCATTGTTTAGATCTTGTGAGCTGCCTAACATGATCAAGATCATCTATTTGTAATGCTACATGTTGTGTTTGGTGGGATCCGATGAATCTAGAATACTATGTCAAGTTGATTATGAATCTATCATATATGTGTTGTTTATGTTCTTGCATGCTCTCCGTTGCTAGTAGAGGCTCTGGCCAAGTTGATACTTGTAACTCCAAGAGGGAGTATTTATGCTCGATAGTGGGTTCATGCCTCCATTTAATCTGGGACAGTGACAGAAAGTTCTAAGGTTGTGGATGTGCTGTTGCTACTAGGGATAAAACATCGATGCTTTGTCTAAGGATATTTGTGTTGATTACATTACGCACCATACTTAATGCAATTATCTGTTGTTTACAACTTAATACTGGAGGGGTGCGGATGCTAATCCGAAGGTGGATTATTTAGGCATAGATGCATGCTGGATAGCGGTCTATGTACTTTGTCGTAATGGCCTGATTAAATCTCATATTAATCATCATTGATATGTATTGAATCTTTATTTGTCAATTGTCCACCTGTAATTTGTTCACCCAGCATGCTAGTTGGAGAGACACCACTAGTGAACTGTGGACCCCGGTCAATTCTTTTACATCTGAATACAATCTACTGCAATCATTATTCTTTACTGTTTTTTGCAAACAAACACCATCTTCCACTCGATACGCTTAATCCTTTGTTTTCAGCAAGCCGGTGAGATTGACAACCTCACTATTACGTTGGGGCAAAGTATCTTGATTGTGTTGTGCAGGTTTCACGTTGGCGTCGGTTTCACTGGTGTTGCGCCGCACTACACTCCTCCACCAACAACCTTCACGTGCTTCTTGGCTCCTACTGGTTCGATAACCTTGGTTTCTTTATGTGGGAAAACTTGCTGATGTGCGCATCATACCTTCCTCTTGGGGTTCCCAACGGACGTGTACATTACGCGCATCGTACAACACCATTGTGATCAAACCTAAAGTAGAAAACCTATGTAGTAATTCACTTCATATGCTTATTCTCAACTAAACCCTATAAGTGTTAGAGGATTATGAACCATCTTGTTTAGGAAACCAACTACTAGTTACTTAGTAATCAAATTAAAAAGCATAATAAATCTTAGAACTCAATAACCTTGTTTGCATTACTTCTTGTTCATTAGTAAACCTGTTCTCCAAAAGTTATTCTTTTGAAGTAAATAACAAGTAGTCATTAAGCATGTCTCATAGGACTTAAAACTAATAATTGTTCTTCACATGTTAAAAATACGCCAATTACTATTCATTGTATGCTAGTATGATTATTATGATGCCTTATACCACTCGTATATGCTACTAAGTTAACCAAACCCTAATAAAAACATGTTTGTGGAATCACTCTAAAAGTGCAACACACCCTAAAGAAATCGTTACAACTTACTAAACCTAAATCATTGAGGTTAGGTTACGTTTAGAGCGATTACGATCTTATACTTATGCATTATAACATATTTTCCAATACTTTAAACATTTTCCTTACCGGGCAATGATGCATTTTCAGAATTTGGGGTTATGAGTTATGACACATCGAAGATGTTGCCTGCATAATCTTGCAGTCAACCAGGCAAGTTCAACGCTTGCTCATGTCACCTTGATTATTTTATCAAATTATGTGCTAAGTATTATACTTATCACTCTTGCATTTAAAAGCAAAATATTACTTTTCCAATTATGAATATGACTATGCGGTGGGCAATGGAACCATGGTATGAGTTTGGTGGAGGTTCCATTGCAACTGGGTATGTATTCACATAGGATTAACAAAAAATGTTGTCCAATGATTCTTGCGCCGTAATACTCTTGTTAACCATAAGATCTGGAGTGGGACAGAGTAGTCAGTTGTTCTTTTCCGTCTCGCATATCAACGGGTACACCTCCCGGAGGCCGGCTGAGACTAGCAAGGTGGTAGTCATGTATTGTTCCCACGGTTTGGTGTATCTATGAGGGGTTGTACGGTGTGTCTGAGGGTCATGCGCCGAGAGCTAAGCGACCAAGGTGAAGTCAGAACCTAAACTCAGCATGGCTACAACATTTGGGTGGGTATGCGAGGTCGCGGGAAGGCCCAGTGATTGGCTAGGACCTTACACCTGGCCCCACACCAAGGAAGTGTGGATGGGAAAGATCGCCCGGTTGGTAACAAGGATAAGATCTCTTATGGGTACAATAACACACCTCTGCAGAGTGTATTGAATTGTGTCTTGTCACTCCCTGTTCCGGGTTTGGAACTGCGAACGCTGCTGGAAAGGAACTCCATGAAGTTCTAGACACCGGTGAAGGCTGACGGTCATAGTTCTTCACAATAAAGGCAACCATTTGAAGAAATATTTACAAAAACTTGCATTGCCTATGACTTTGTGGTCCATGGCTGTAGGTAGTGCATTAAACACCTCTTTCCTATAATGAACTTGTTGAGTACGCTCGTACTCACCCTTCTTTAAACCCCCTGCTTAGATATGGAGGCATCGATGGAGGATCTACAGGGAAACTCGAAGATAGAGGAAGTCAACTACTTCAAGAGACAGGACCCTGCCAGCAGAGTCAACGGAATCAACCACTATATCCACCAGGGAGAGAACCTAGATTAGAAGTAGAAGGGAACTAGCTCCATAATCCTATCACCTAAGTAGGTAGAATCCAATCTAGTCTCTCTAGCCAGTCAAGTACCTCTATAGGTAGAGCCAGCATAAGTTTAGTCCACAAGTTATTCTTCTGGAGTTTAATTGTAGTTTTACCTCATTGTAAAGTAGGAGGCTGTGATGATATTTTGTAAAGAGTTTGTGATGTAATTCTATAGACATGCCTTGGACCCGCAATTCTTTTTTGTTGTACCACTCTGAGGGATGTAATCCTAGTGGAACGGTGTTTCATTGGTGTTATGTCAACGACTTGCATACTACACCATGCAGTGGTATGCTAGGTCACCACAAAAAATCACTAGTAAAGGGTTTAATAATAAAATAAAACTTTAATACATATTAAACCTCAAGTTTGAAACCAGCACTCCGGGGAAGGGATTCAACCAAAAGCAATCCACCAAGCATGCATCATTTGAATCTTTATAACATTGTCCTTAACGGACAATGATGCTTCTTTTCAGAACTTGAGGTCTAGGTTCCGTCCAAACCCTCGAACTGCATTATCTCGCAGTCTACGGTCAAGTTCACCCCTTGCTCATGCCTTTGATTACTTTATATCATTTTACTTGCAAAGCAATATACTCATCACTCCTGCATTGAAAATGAAATGCTACTTTTCCAATTATGAATATGACTATGTGGTGGGCGATGGAACAATGGTAGGTGATGATGGTGGAGGTTCCATTGCAAGGGTTCTATACATCTAGGACTAATAACCAATGCCGTCTAGTGATTCTAGCGTTGTACATATCACGTTAATCATAAGATCTATAATGGCTCTAGGAGAGTCAGATGTACCTTCTTCCTTTCGCATATCAATGGATGCCTATTTGCCGTAGCCGTGTGGGTGCTGCTGGTCCCACGGTAAGGTAGAGAGGCCATCAAGCTCTCCGGTCCCAGGTGGACGTCTTGTGCAAATGGGTTATGAAGGATTGTATCATGACCGAGAATCAAGCGCTCTAGATTAGTATGCGATTGAGGACCCTCTGGATACAATAGGGTGGGTATGCGGGGTCGCGGAGAAGGGCGGCGATTGGCTTGGATCTTATGCTGGGCCTCACACCAAGGAAGTGTGGATGGGAAAGTATGTCCGGTTGGTAACAAAGATATGTTCTCTTATGGGAAAAGTAATGCACCTCTGCAGAGTGTATCAAATTGTGGCTTGTCACTCCTTTTTCCTGGAAAGAAACTACGAACGCGGCAGGAAAGGAACTCCGTGAAGTTCTGGTCAAACTGTGTAAGACTGGCAGGCATAGTTTTCAGAATAAAATAAACCTTTTGAAGAAATGTTTCAAAACATGCATTGACTTGAGATCTCCTGATCAATGGTCGCAACTAGTGCATCAGACACCTTTTATTTTGAACTTGTCGAGTACCCCTGTACTCACCTTTCCTTCTAAACCCTTGCTAGACTGTGAGACCGAAGAGTAGGCCTGCATCGGAGCACCTGAAGGCGAATATGAGGTGGTCTATGAGGAGCCAGACTTTTCCGGAGGTGTCGAAGAAGTGGACTATGGGATAGTCTACGACACCGAAGAAGTGGAGGCGGAGGAGTAGTGCTATTTAGTAGTTGTAGTTGAGCCGAGCAGCACAGTGACCTACCTAAATAAGCTGTTGAGCTCTTATGATGTTTACCTTAGTAGTTTCGCGATTGTAAGAGTACTTCGAGTTGAGTTGGGCTCTAAGTGGTGTTCTCATTGGACTGTGAGAATACCGAGGAGTTTGTGAACATATGGCTTGTAATAATAATGCGTGATACTTGAGAGCTGCAATTTTTCTGTTGTACCACTCTGTGGGATGTGAAATTTGTGAAGAAGCCCCTTCATAAGTATCATATCAATGACTTGTATGGGCCACCGCAACTCTTGTGCGACGGTTCCTTATTGTGGTCACGGCGCCTGGCGGCGAGTACCACCGTGTGGGTGCTAGTCCGCAATCTTGGATGTGTGGGCAACGGGATGGGCTGTGTGGGAGGCATTCATGGTGTTGGAGTCTTCGTGCTCCTGCCTAAATCTTGGCATTGCCTACCCAGATTTGCTCTGATTTCACCTCTCTTGTTGTGCGAGGTGTTGTGGCTGGGGATTCCATGGACAGTGGTCTCTATTCGGACGAAAGTCTTGCCCGACGAGGTCAGTGCCGGTGATTTCGACGCTCTCAAGCGCTGCTTCCCTCCTTGGAGGCGTCACTGTGAATCAAGCCCCTCCACCATTTGGCTTCGGGTGAAAACTCACATCAAGTCAGCAGCGGCACCTTAGCGTCGCTCCCTTCTTGAAGGCGTTGCCTTGGTAGCCTTTGGTCCTTTTCAGCTAGTCATCGTGGTTGTGGTGAGTGGGCGACGACAATGTGGCTTCCTGAGTGGCAGGCTTCCCCTCGGCAAGCGTGCTCAAATTCTTCTCTTCGTTGATGGTCTTGCTTTTGTTTGCATTTCGAGCTCTAGGGTGAGCGCTCCATCGTTTATCGGTACAACGCCCTCGATCATGGGCGAGAGGGTAGGGGCCCTCTGGATGATGGACGGGATGCACAGTGAAGCAATCTGTCTATGCTCGTTCGTGATGAAGGCCTTCCTCCGATGGTGTGGCGTCTTCCTCCTTTGCTTCCGCTCTACCTCGATCGGCGAATGTTTCAGTGGACGAAAATCCAAGCGTTTGCAAGTTGTGTGTCGTGTTGTTTTTCGTTGTATGCATGTTTTGTGGGTGATCTGCGTAGCTGTATTTCTCAGCATCCTATAATCTTGCCGTAACTTGGCTTTATTAATTTAAAGCTAGGCGTAATGTCCTATGTTTTTTTTAAAAAAAGCACGAACCTGAACATGGAGGAGCTCGTCCGAGGCCGGCCGTGGAGCATCACGAACTCCACAACAGGGAGGGGAAAGATGGAGCGGAAGGGAAGAGCGGGGTCTCCACCAGGAGGAAAGCAGTGTGAGGGCAGCGGGAGGCCGGAGGCGCGATACCGGCGGCGCGAGGGCGGAAGGCCGGCATGAGCTCGAGCAGCTAGCTACTACCTGCGATCGATCTGAAAATGCAAAAGGTGGTTTGTAGTACATCGTCACTGAATGTATCTATACACTAAATAGTGTCTATGTACATCTAAATTTTGATAAATCTAAGACGCATTTTTATAGACGAAGGGAGTAGAATATAGTACCGGAAAGGATACGGCATTTTGTTACTTGTTCAAAGATAGAGCCAATAGAGATTAGAGATACCTTTGTTAAAGATGGTTTTAGAAATTGAAAGAGACCTGAACCATTTTAGATTTTTTTTTGAACAAGACCATTTTAGATATATGTATTGAACTTAAATGTTCACAACCAATTTATCCTATATATTATTCATTTGGCAAACGTCTTTCACAAATGGGGGGCAAGGCCCCCCCCCCCTCCTCCAATTTTATCCTGCGTCCGCCCCTGGTTTGTACTAGTGGTGCGACAATTTTTTGGTTCGGAGGGAGCAACTCCGGATTAGCATTTGCGCATAATGCATCACCTGGAATTCGTTTCCTTTTTATTTTCTTATTACAGAAGGGGATAGCCCCGATCACCTGGATTCGTGTTACATCATGTAGGTCCTAGAATCAGTCAATATTTGAAGTGAACATTTGAGGGAACAATGCATAAATTTACCCGCTGCTAGTTCCTCTATGAAGAAGAATAATAAGAGGTACAGGTTAAAGTGCCTGCAATCAATTTGACAATCTCAGTAATCATTTCACAATCTCACTAATCAATTTGACAATCTCAGTAAATCTCACTAATCTTAATCAAGCATATTTCATGAATGCAATATATACATGCGACAGAAATATTATAATCCTGGGAAAACAAACATTATAATGTTCCTCAACTTGAGAAAGTATGGCGCAGCTGCATTTATGAAAATACTAGAAAGTATGGCGCGGGCGCCATGAAGTACAAATTTCAGTCATGTCACTGAGTTTAGTTATCTGAAAAGTGAATAAGTAGCTGACTAGTGTTAGTGCATTAGCTTTTGTTAGGTGTACAAAACCATGTAACAGTATTGTCATGGCAAAAACAGTGAAGCAACAAAAATCACTGCTGTAGAAAGATGTCAGTACTGTGAAAGGAAAGCCATCACAAGATTGTGAACAATTTGAAATTATACGAACACATGGAAGTGCCAATACGGGCAATACATACATGATGTCGTGATCTTCAGATATTTAGTAGGGGCATACATTGTACGAGTATGACACCAAAATAGATTGTTACTACACTCTGCACTTCGTATGTAACCGTCGGAACAAATTGCAAGCACAAAACAAGCGGAATAAAAGGGGCTGCAAATTGATGGGTCGAGGGGAACGGAGGCAGGGCTGCGGGTTTGGTCAGATAAAAACAGAGATGTTTTTGCAGGCCCCAGCAACACTCCCATACAAGATAAAACAAAATAGGGATAAAAAAAAGGGAAAGATTCCCAACTTTCTATCCACTAGAGCATAGTTGCCGGAGAGTTGCAGAACGACAAGGTGCTCACCACAAGTACAGATAAAAATAACCCAGCCAGAAAGAATCAAACAGGAAAATATACTGGAAGATGATGATGAAACAGCAGAAAACAAAAGGAACACTAATTGGAAGATACTAGGATAATAACATATAGGCAACGATTACCATACGCAGTTCCGAGATTCCACATACCACCATCCCCTAGCCCCATCTAGAGCAGGCTAGGCACAGTAAACCACAAAACAGACCATGCGACAGTAACCCAGAAGACAAACTAACTACGAAATGCAGACGCTTAGTCGACCTCCTCCATCTTGCTCTCGCCTGCGTCATCGTCCAGAGGCGGCATGTCGGTGTCGTCAGCCTCAGCAGGCTCGTCCTCGTCGATGCTCAGGCCCAGCTTGAGCATGCGGTGGATCCTGGTGCCGAAGGTGTTGGGGTCCTCCAGGCTGAAGCCCGAGGTGAGCAGAGAAGTCTCGAACAGCAGCATCACCAGGTCCTTGACCGACTTGTCGTTCTTGTCAGCATCAGCCCGCTTGCGCAGCTCCTCCATGATGGCATTCTCAGGGTTAATCTCCATTGTCTTTTTGCTCGACATGTAGCCGCCCATGCTGGAGTCCCTCAGAGCCTGAGCCTTCATGATCCTCTCCATGTTGGCAGTCCAGCCGTACTCGCCAGTGACGAGGCAGCACGGAGAGTCCACCACACGGTCAGAGACAATCACCTTCTCCACCCTGTCGCCAAGCACCTCCTTGATCACCTTGCAGAGCCCCTCGAACTTCTCCTTAAGCTCCTCCTTCCTCTTCTTTTCTTCCTCGCTGTCATCAATCTTCAGACCTTCCTTGGTGGCAGAGACAAGCTTCTTCCCCTCAAACTCCTTGAGCTGGCCAATGGCGTACTCATCAATGGCATCAACCATGAACAGCACCTCGAGGCCCTTCTTCTTCAGCCTCTCAAGGAAGGGAGAGTTCTCAACAGCCTTCTTGCTCTCGCCAGTGATGTAGTAGATGTCGCTCTGGCCCTCCTTCATCCTCGTCACATAGTCCTTGAGGCTGGTCAGCTCATCACCGCTCTTGGTGGAGTGGTACCTGAGCAGCTCAGCAATCTTGGACCTGTTGGCAGAGTCCTCATTGATGCCGAGCTTCAGGTTCTTGGAGAAAGCTTCATAGAACTTGTTGTAGTCCTCCTTGTTCTCAGCAATCTCGAAGAAGAGCTCAATGCACTTCTTCACAAGGTTCTTGCGGATCACCTTCAGGATCTTGTTCTGCTGGAGCGTCTCACGAGAGATGTTCAGGGGGAGATCCTCAGAGTCAACAATGCCCTTGACAAAGCTCAGCCACTCTGGGATCAGCTCCTCGCAGTTGTCCATGATGAAGACACGGCGCACATACAGCTTGATGTTGTTCAGCTTCTTCCTCGTGTCAAAGAGGTCAAAGGGGGCCCTCTTGGGAACAAAGAGAACAGCCTTGAACTCAAGCTGCCCCTCCACAGAGAAGTGCTTGACAGCAAGGTGCTCCTCCCAGTCGTTTGTCAAGCCCTTGTAGAAAGCAGCATACTCTTCCTTGGTGATCTCTTCAGGCTTCCTCATCCAGATGGGCTTCTGCTTGTTGATCAGGGACCACTCATGAGAAACCTCCTTGATCTTCTTCTTTTTCTTCTCCTTCTCCTCTTTCTCTTCATCAATCTCCTCAACCTTGCCTTCCTCAGTATCCTTCTTCTCATCTTCATCTTCATCGTCAGAAATTTCCTTCTCAGTGGTCTTCTCTGTCCAGAGAGAGATCGGGTAGCTGATGAACTCAGAGTGTTTCTTCACCAGATCCTTAAGGCGGCGCTCCTCAAGGTAGTCCAACTACAGAGAAGAATACCAACGTGTTAGACCAGCCACAATGCTGCAAATTATCAGTCATCATGAAAAGAAGTTGGCATATAGCAGAACTAATAAAATTTCTACAGACTTTGTACTGCTTATGGGTGCACAAAGTTCATAGCACTTGCAAACAACAGATTCCATGATACAGAGATGACCAATTAACCTCAGTTTATGGATGATGCCCTACCAATTCCTGAATGACCAGCTAGAATTATCAACTTCCATAACAATAATAAATATATTCAATACTGACTGAAAATTAAGTACTCTAAATTTCTATCTCAAAAGCCAAGCAAAAAAATTCGTGACCTCTGACCATAGAGGTACCAACAGGGAACTACTGATTCAACAATCGATGTAAATTAACCCTGACCACTAATCATCAGACAGAACTAGGAATCATTTCATACAAAGAGTTAAAAACTGAATTATTCATTCTACAGGCATATCTGCATGTGCCAGCTAAAAAAAAATGAACATATAAAGCTGCAAACAGAACATGAAATAGGCATCAAGTCCAAGCAAACAATATATGAACAGGCCATACCTGATCATCCTTGAGGTACAGGGTGATCTTCGTGCCCCGTCCAAGGGGCTCTCCAGCATCACGTGTAACAGTGAAGGACCCACCAGCCTGAGACTCCCACACATACTGCTCATCATCGTTGTGCTTGGTGGTCACAACAACTCTCTCAGCCACAAGGTAAGCTGAGTAGAAACCAACACCAAACTGACCGATCATGGACACATCAGCACCAGCAGCCAATGCCTCCATGAACTCCTTCGTCCCAGACCTTGCAATGGTACCAAGGTTGTTCACAAGATCTGACTTGGTCATACCAATACCACTGTCAATAAGGGTGAGCGTGTTGGTGGCCTTGTCAGGGATAATGTGGATGAACAGCTCTGGCTGAGCATCCAGCTTGCTCTTGTCCGTGAGGCTCTCGAACCTGATCTTGTCCAACGCCTGCAAATCAGATCGCCCATATAGCCAATTCAGTAAATTCTCCTAGATAAAACAAGTTAAGAGTGCAAAAGTAACTGAAATATATTAATGAGAGACTCGTGCATCTCAGCAAATAACAAACCACTCACAGATAAAAACCACTCAATAGTGCAAAAGTAACTGAAACATCTTAAGGAGAGTCTAATGCATCCCAGTAAATAACAAACCAATCATAATGTCTACAGAATTAAGCACACGTACTATCTTTTCAGTTTGGTTCAAATTCCATATGCACTATCATAAATGCTAAGTTTAATAAAACCTGTGAGAACAGTGCTTTTCAGGAGTTACTAAAACCTACTCGGGATAAGAAATTGAGTGATCAGAAATCAAATGAAACCTCTTGCAGATTTACAGCTTCTACTATTGTGAGTCCAAATGCTAACACGTACAGCACAATTGACATGTGGCAAATACTGCGCTTGGGTAGCTTTAACTACAGATCAGTACTCCAATATGAATATTAGGTAATCAGTGAACCTAATTCTAATTTGAAAACTGTGAGAACAATGCTTTTCAGGAATTTCCATCAAAATATATGACTCCGTATCTAGTAAAAAAATCATGAAAAGTAGCAGCATCTGAGACCAATGCATTTCAAAACTCCAGGGGATGATGCAACAGGGAGTAATAATGATTCCAAAGCCTGAATAGCAGTCCAATCATGCAACAGACCACGGACTGAGCAAATCTATTGATAAACTCTACTCGGGATGACAGAACAGTACGCAGAGGCCACAGATTCACCTGCAGATAGATTGCAATAAACAGGGCAGCATGAAAATCTAGCCATGCGGGCATTCTAGGTTTCAAGTAGGTACAAATCCTAACGCGATACATAGCAATCCAGCAAGCATGCAACAGAGAGGGGTAATTATATGACTCCTAAAGCATGAATAACAGTTAAATCGCGAGGCCTGACAGGGATTGAACAAATCTATGGCTACGATTTTACTCCACGGTAACAACAGAACAGCGCTCAAATAACAGATTCGTCTACTGGTGAATAGATTCAAACCCCTTCCACTAAGGAGCGCACTACCCGCGACATAACCGCGCGCCGATCTAGCGATGCGACAACGGGCCCCAGCGCGCACGGATCTAAAACAAAAACAGCGAGAAGCAGAGGGGCGCGGGGAGGGACGCTTACATCGGAGGAGTTGGAGATGAGCTCGCGGAGGAAGATCTCCTTGTTGGAGTAGAAGGTGTTGATGATGAGCGACAGCAGCTGGTTGATCTCCGCCTGGAAGGCGAAGGTCTCCGTCTCCGAGGCCATGGCGTCGCCGGAACTCCTGGAACACGCGCTCTCGGCGAGGTGGGGGGAGGAGAAGCTAGGGTTAGGGTTTTGGAGCGGCTTTGCGAGATGGGATGGGAGAGGGGACGGGTGCGGGGAGGGGGATATATAGTGGGGAGACGGGTTCTGGAACGTTCTACCGGGTGCGCGAAGAGGGAGACGACGGGAGGTTGGGGTCGTGCTGACTAGTCGCCGCTGGGCCCCGCGGTGGGTGCGTGGCCCGCATGTCAGCGGGCTGGGCTGGGGCGCGTAGGGTTTGGGTCTTGCATACTATGGAAGGTTCTGGAGCACGGGGTGAGCTCGTTTTTTTTAAAATTGATGTTCGTTTTAATGTAAGGACACCGTGAGAGCTTGATTGCAGTTGTAAAAAAAAGGACTCCGCAATTAGCACTTCGATCATATTACTATATGTTACTACTTTTTTGTGGAAAATATCACATGGTTGCTAGCACGTATCTGTTTGCCATGAACTGTGGACGCAAAATTGGCTAAGAGCATCTCCACTCGTCCCCCCGAACAGGCTTTTTTTACATCCGGACGCCGAATCGGCCCGCGCCCTTCTCGTTGTCGGAATTGGGGATCCCACGCCATCCCCGCCCCCCCGGGGAGCGCTGGACTCCGGACGAAACGAAATCGCGGGAAACGTTTGGTGGCCCCGACCTGTCGGCGACAATGGCATGGGTTTCTACTGCAAAACCCTCGTCTTTCCCGATCAACGGCACAACCCTTGTCTTCCCGATCTACGGCAAGACCATCGTCGAACGAAAGATTTGAATTCCCAGTCAAATTATATATAGTTCGAATAAACATAATTATATATAGTTCGAATAAACATAAAAATTACATATAAAAACTTAAAAACAAACTAAAACTACTACTTCCTAGATGGCCCCGCCTCATCGTCGTGGCGGCGGCGCTTCCGGCTCGTCACCTCTCGTCGGAGGAAGGCGCTCGCTCTGCGTCCTCCTCCTCCTCGCCCGCTCTCGGTTCTTCCTCGCCGCTCCTCGGCCGGCTCCTCGGCCCGCTCCTCGGGCTGCTCCTCGGGCTGCTCCACGGCCGGCTCCACGGCTGCTCCACGGCCTCCTCCTCGTCCTCCTCCTCGTCGTCGTCCCATTCTTCTTCGGGACGGCGGGGAATCGTCGCGCTGGACGATGCAACGCGATCCCACCAATGCCGCCATCCGCGGCTTTCCCTCGCTGTCGGTGTCCGATGGCCACGACCGTCGCTCATGGTTGACAGAAGATGGTGGACGAGAGAATAGATGAATGGCGCCGGCCGTTCGAAACCGTATATGTAGTTCTGACGAAGAGAGCGGCGGTTGCTCTTCCTCGGAGTTCATGCTCCATTACGGCGGTTGTAATTTCGAGGCGACTTCCGTTCCCGACGAGGCGTTTAGGCTCTCCAGCACTTCGCGGACCATTACGGCGGTTCAAAGCGACGAGGGCACTCCGACGGTTGCCCTTCCCGGCGACACCGTCGCTATGCACGCGGTGGGTGAAGTCGACCATGGGCTCGCCACTGGAAAATGGGCCTCCCAGGCCAAAAAAATACATCCATCCGGCGCTAAATAGCGCCGGATTTCGGCCTGGGGAGCCCCAACGGCTGGGGATGCTCTAAAAAAGACCGGTTGACCATTTGTGTTCACGGTGCTCCAGTAGCCCGACACATTTGTTTCCCTAAAAAACATTTCATTGACAAAATAATTTACATAGTGCGAAAAATAAAAACATAAAAATATAAAAGGCCATGGCCTGCTAAAACCCTATCCTAGCATGTGCCTCATCGTCGCTGGGCATTTGGGTCAGGTCGACGAGGTTCGAGGTCACCCATGGCCAGTCCGGAACCGGCGGAGCCCACGGGTACGAGGACGGAGGCGGTGGCACCGAGGCCTGCAACATCAGATTGAAGGTGTCTTCCTCCGATAGTCATGTAGGCATGTGCTCGACAGCATACCGGGACATCGGCTATGGCTGCGGCGGCAGCTCCGATATAAGGATGCCTAGCCTCGTCATCTCCTCCCCGGTCAGTTCTTTCGGCAACTCGATTTGTTTGCCCTCCTCCAGTGCCATCTGAATATCGTGGAACACGCTGGCGATGAAGTCATCGGACTTGTCCCGCACCAAACTGCCCGGAACGTCTTCACCACACATTTCTTGGGGCGGGGGACGTGGCGGCGTACGCGGCAGCGGCTGACGAGGAGGCGGGCCGAAGTTGTAGTCCCGGTCGCCGAGGAACCCCGCCTTCTGCCTCTTGTCGGTTTCATGCCGACGGTAGTCGTCCCACATAGGGGAGTCAATGGCGTGCGCGGGGTCGTCACGGGAGAACGGCTCACCTGCGCTGGATCTCGTCGAGCCACTCCGGCGGGATGGATACCCTCGCGGAGCTGAGGCGCCACCCACCTGGCAGGTGCATGTCGTTCCAGCTATCGCGGGGTGCCATTTGTCGTAGTGCACCCGTGCGACACTGACAAGGAGGGGGGCCTGATCTGAGGGTTCTGCTCCTTCTTCATCCGTGACTAGGACGCCTCATGGTCGTTCTTCTTCTTCCCCATGGTGAGGCGTCAGTGCATTGTGGCTGTCGGTGTGCTGGGAGCAAGTGTGGCAGGAAGTAAGGCAATGGGGGCCACGGAGGTGTGGACGATGTGTAGGCGATGGCAGGATGTTGTCGGTGCCCTTTTAAGGACGAGTGCGGGACTCGAAGCCGCTTGCCATTGATGACAACGTAGAAGACCAGCCGACGCCCGGCAGACATGGCGAGGCCGCTGAAGACAAAGCGTGCCATTGATGGCGGCCGCAGAAGGTTGCGGCATGCGCAGGCGCGGAAGCAAGGAGGATGAAGCGTTGCGGCCTCACGCCTGCCAGGCGGGCTTGTGGCGATAGGGCGCGGACGCAGACGTGACAACGCAAGCACATTCGCGGCGCAAATTTAGGCCAAGCTTGCGTTCCATGGACAGCCCGGTTAGTTGGGCGGTTAGTTTGCGTCGGGCTGCTGGAATAGGGTGCAAATCCATCTTTTGGCCGCGCGGTTTGCGTCCGTTTGCATCAAGTTTGCATCGAGCAGCTGGAGATGTCCTTACGAATTTACGAATAATAAAAATTGATGCATTTTGTTTGCCCTCTGAAATTTCATGCCATTTAAAACGTGCAGAGAAGTTTCTCAATGCAGACAGGATGGATGTGAACCATGGGTACTCTGAAGTCGATGGGAAAGAAAAACAAAAGCAACTACGGAGCATAGACAGCTACAGCCTGGGTGAGCTGCAAACGTATTCCTCGACAGAGTTCCAAGACATAGTAGCGGTAAACAGAAATCAGCTTTCGATTTCAAGCGGGTTTTTGGTCTTGTCTTAACAAGGAGCAAATGCAGACACAAAAAGAGCAAAAGGGCAAGGAATGACGCTTTGCGTGGAAGGGTGATGGAATCAGTCCCCTGGGAGGCTGGGACCAGGACTATTGTCTGTACAGAAAAGCCGGCACGATACAAGAGCTTCTTTGCAGAGAATTGTCCAAGGGAAGGAAGCGACCAATAAAACATCTGCTGTCATTGCTAACCCGCTAACAAAAACGTGCAGGCCTATTATTTACATGTGGAGTTATCTTTTTTTTCCTATGTGTGTGTTAGTTCCAGTGTCAGAAGCTGCTTAGTTTTTTCATCGCCACACACGCCACACTTTGCCTACTCCATTGAAATGAAGCTCTCCTCAGTTCAGTGACTTCAGTCCATCTCTCGAGTCGGTAACCGATGGCTCTCCACACCTTGCAACTCGTTAGATCGCTGCAGCGCTCCATCTGCACGGCATTCAGAGGCAGTCAGTCCAGAAGGCACATAGAAGGTATAGATAAGACGGAGATGCAAAGAGTTAAAACAGACTTACTAGGATCATGATCGTCATCATCGCTGTCTCCATTTCGAGATGTGAAAAATGGAGTGAGGTAGTGTCGGTCCAATGTGGCGAATGAGGGAGTGCTGCAAGAGCATTCGAAACAAGTGATTCCAATGCATAGAGGAATTCTTCCGCAGAATGATGTACCAAAACTTAATCAAAAACTAGTGCAATCTACTAAATATAGTGTGTAACAGCTACTCGGTACTCATTGAGCCACGAAAAAAAGCATGATGCGCTTTGATTAATGCACTTTAAATACTGAGATACCTTCTCTGGATTTCTCGGAGTTTCAGTCTAAATTTACTTGCGTTCGAAGTCCCCTCTATATTGTTTAGTTCTATGTTACCCACATTGTTCCCTTCAGAGTTCTCCTGGTCCTGAAAGACAATAGTCACAGTTGTAAAAGATTACAGATAATAAAGGATTCTCAAGGGCAAAAATATAAGCCTTTATGAGTACAAGAAAGAGTACACCCAATAATCCATAAAAATCTCATCTCTACCATGTGTATGCATATAAGGGCCAAAACATGGCCGCATTATCCCATGATGATAGAAGCATGACAAATTGACAATCACATCCAAAAACAACCACTATATAGGTGATCTTATGGTAATTTTCTAGGGGCACCTATATGTTATCAACATAGAACCTATTGGAGCAAAGTTATGCTGCAATGGTAAAAGCTATACTGGACAACAACGCCGTTATTCCCTATTTAATCTCTCGGGAAAACACGAAAGTTCCATGTCTCGATGCATTGACAGATAAGAAGTTCAATTACAGGCCTAGATTAGGCCTTGCAACCATGCCATCTGATAGGCAGAAAATGTAGGATATAGCCAAGTCTCTTCTCCAAAGTGCAGATTACTTGCCTCAAGTGAATTATGCTGGCCATTATTACCATCTCCCGCAACATGTAGAGATTCAAGCATTGTGCTTGTCGAACCTCCAATCAGAAGTACCTGGATCATCACCATCAGAGAAGTTATTTGGGATGGTCTACACTATTAGCAATAGTAATACCAGCATATCTTTCTGTAATTCTGTTGCTATATAGCAAATTGCATAAGTTCTGTCACCAATGACCCCTCCATTGTAGTTTGATTGTTTGACATCTTACCGTCAGAACAATGATAGATATGGTAGCGCTCAAAATTGCCTGACCATGGCCCTCCGGAAGATCATGAACAGATTGAAGAGCAAGGGCAAAAGCCATTGCCCCTCTAAGACCTGCACACATATATGCGCCAAAACTTAGTGGCAGAACTACTTAAGATACCAAAAAAAAAATATTGAGTAAGCATGCTTGCCAGACTACATACCACTATACCAAAGTGCCTGCTGATATTGCCTGGATATTTTCCGGTGGGGTGGTCGTACCAAATTTACCAAGAAAGCACACGAGAAAACATTTGCAGCCCTTCAAAATAAGAGGGCATGGAAAAACTAAGTAACTTGAGCAAACTCATATCGATTAATAATGTGCAATCGCCAGTTCAGTGCTTACGCAACAAGTTCTTTTGCTTCAGCATCAATCTAATGTATAACAAACATGGTACCATTTTTATAAAGCTTGTGTTGTATTCAGAGTTGATGTTGCTTATTAGCAGACATACTCAAACCTCTCCAAACTAACTTTAGGGAATGCAAAAATAGATCTAAAACAAGGCTCAATGAAACCATACCTTGCAACTAATATGAAGATCTTTATGAATCGACCGAAATAAATGCTAAGGAAAATCGAAAATAGCAACGAATCTCACAAAGAATTACGTGCAGTACAAAGTAGCTTCCAGTAAAAGTGAAGGATACAATCGAGAAAAATATGAACCCAATGTGTGACCAGCTTTGACGCTCCATTGCAATATCAAATCCCATATATATGAACCTGTAGGATTATTAGACAAGCATCTAAGTAAATTACCGAAACAGAAAGACTATAATGTTGCCTTACACAAAAGTTTCTGCTAATGATGAAAGCAGATGGAAAAGGGAAGCTGTGAAACGCTGGGAGTCCTCTGACAAGTTTGGGGATGTGTATCTCTTCATCACCTGAAAAGGAAGGTTCGAATATCATATGAATAACATCACACACAAATAATAATCCGTGAATGGATCATTGAAGTTGGTACCCACAATTCCCGTAAAGAGTATTGAGACTATGCCAGACAGACCAAAGCCTTCAGCTAGCATATACCTGCAAACAAATATGAAACTGAATCTAGAATCCTCAAATCGCGAGAATGTTATTCAAGCAAGGTGTTCTTACGAGAAGTATGGGAATAGTACAAACAGGCAGCTCTCGAGGTTATACAGGCTGACAAAAAAAAAGTCAAGAGTCTAGTTAATTGCCATATCCAGATAAACTCTTGTTTCTGGAAACAATAATTGAGTAGGGATGTTACTTACTTCTCAACACCAAGTGTTGAATACTTGAAGAGGTTTTACAGAATTAAGGAGTAACAAATGGTTGTCAGTATGACAAAATAATGCAGCATACAACTTACAAGGCTGACTATCTGTAGCAAGACTAAATTTTATTCAATCAAACACAAACATATCGGGGTTTAATTTTGCTACTGAACATATCTAAACAGTTTCCTCATATTCAAGCAGGGCAGAAAACCAATATATGCAATCGATGCTTCAGAAAGCATTTTCAAGATTAAAAAAGCAATGGAACAAGCAAATACGACTTGGTCCATCCGGGGTATTTTTTTACAGGAATGCAAGAAAAATATATCCTATTTGGTTTGTGCAAAATAGTAACATAACAAACAAGTTGCAGCTTTCAGTAGAGAAAAACATATATCTCTGCAAATCGTGCAAAAGGTAGGGTGAAGAAAGGATATGAGAGCAGAAATAAATCCAGCTCCAACACCTGCAAAGATCATAGTAAGAAAGACACTTCAAACGCCATGCAAATGTCTGTACCTAAATGCATAAGCATAAAATGATACCAGGGAAAATGGACATCAGAACTGTAGGCAGGAAATCTGTTCAGGTAATGTCCATATGCATACAAAATCTTTCACGTTACCTATTGACATTGATCCAAAGAAGTCCTCAAGAAACCTCAAGATAACTATGAAAATGTTTTGGCTAGAAGGATTTGTTCTCAGAGATGACATAGTCCTGACATGAATTAGAGTCAATAGAGATTCTGAAGAAACAAAAAATGAAGCAAAGGAGATAAAAATACCGTCCTGACCTGTACAAGGAAATTGCCATCTTCATCACCCCAAAACAGGTTGATATCAAGCAAGGTGTAAGGATCAGTAAGAGCAATAATATTAACAATTTTGTGTAAACAGAAATCATACAGCATCGTTTAGCACAGATTCACCGAAAACCAACGCATAGAGGTTCACATCTGTACCAAGTTCCTGCAGTTAAATGGAATGTGAGTAAATGTTTGCTTTCAGAATACCAGAAAACATAGCTAGTGCCTAAGGTGACGACAGAAACCTGAAATATGGATAGCACAGTTACAGGGTCAGTTGCTGATACAAGGGCACCAAACATCATAGACTCGATCAGAGGCATCCTATAGACAAGATGCATTAACCCAGAAAGGTAGCTGCAATGACAAGCGCATCATCAGATGTTTACAAAGGGTTCACATACAATAAGCCTGCAAGCAAACTAGTCCAGAAATCCAGAATCTTACACTAGAACACCTGTGACAGTGGAGGCGATAAAGGTTCCAACGATTGCAAAAGTAATAATAGCACCAAAGTTTGAGAAGAACGGTTTCTGCAAGTACAGAGATAACAGATTTAGTTGAAGCTAGACAGAATCTAAAAAAATATGGGGGCTTGGGAAATCAAACACCTACTGGTGCTAAGCTGAAGCCAGACTGGGTAGCGTGTAGTCAAGCAAAACATTCAGCGTAAGCTTTGCAAAATAAATAGTGGGAAGTAAAGTAAACCATTTTTTATAAGGGTATAACATGAAGCATAGGTTAAGGATATAATATAATCGGGGGCAGCAATAACATAAAGAAAAGCTCTTCCCGGAAATTGAACCATCTCCTGAAATGACACAGAAAAGGGTAGCATATCAGCACGGTCAAAAAGGAACAACTCGGGACACTTAGGTTTCTGGGAAGAAGACAGTGAAGACCTAGTACTTTTCTGAGTGTTAGATATGCTAGCAAGCCCTCCCACCATTAAACCTGCCATAAGTGGAGGTGGATTATCATAGAGTCACGATAGAAGAGATTTATCTAATTCCTGAACTAAATATAACCAAAACTGATACTTGCTGTGGTGCACGTATTTTTGCAGCTCATCAGAAAAATTACCGCAAGGAACACAATGAAAATAAAGAAACTAAGTGTCTTTGCAGTTACAGTGATCAGATGATAATATGCAAACCAGATATAACCACTTGATACTGCAGTTTGCAGGCGTGTTATGGCACTACATTGCCATCATTATTTATAACCTCAGGACACAGGTTTCAGCGTACTAAAGAGTTCCATTAGAGCATGGTGCAATATTCCTAAATATCTGGCAAAATTAATGGATGTAGATACTTAATTATTGTAAATGTTGCAAAATCCCCTACTCAAAATTGACATGTTGTCAAGAATAAAGAAAGAGAAGCAGTAAGTCATGGACAGTGCATCCATTCAGCTACCATGTTGCTTGCCTTTCTTTTATGTCCTTGACAACAGGGGAAGTTTGAACATGAAATTTAAAACTACATCAATGAGTTAATTCAAAATTAGTGAAATATTCTATCCTGAAATTTTATGTGGTTTTCTCAAAAGGGTAGGAAGTTGCCCTGGACATGAAGCATTTGCCATACCAAAATAGACCATAAATGATGGCCCTTGGTATGAAGGGAGGATTCACGACATCCATGTGATATTAGGTTGATTATGGTAATCATGTTTGATATGTAGCGAAAAGGCAAACGTGAAGCAGTCGTTCTACTTACGCAGTGTGTGGCCTTGCGGTGGACTATGATAATCATGTTTGTCTAACCAGTTGTTGTATATTTTACTGTTTGTTTAACCAACTTTAACCTGCTTTCGTGGCTAGTTTTCTGAAGCAGATTATAAACTAAGTTGAGCACAACACAGTTCAGCAACCTGAATCGAGCCATAATGTGCTCCTTCTTGATCTTAATCAAGCCCACAATCAAATGGTCAAACACGGCTAGAGTCAGCTCAAAATTGGCCACCGTGTCAGTGATTCATGAATCTGTAGTTTCTATAGTTGAACTGGGAATTGGTTGGAGAAGCATCGCTTTTGTAAGGATTTGTTTCTAGTTTGGGAAGTGGCAAATTCAGCATCAGTTATGCTATTCGTTAAAGGCTAGTGAATATACATTGGTACTTCGCTAGATAAGATGGACCCAAAAGGGGCTATGGTTCAAATCACTAACCGAACAAATAGCAAGCAAGAATTGGATAATTTTTTACTCTTTTCTTGATGAATATAACACGCACCTAAACTGAACCAAATAACCCCCCTTCAGTTTTGTACTCATCTCTCCCTTGTGTACAAATTATGCTCGTGCTACAACTACTACTATGCTACTATTGCAACAAAGGGCAATCATCCCCTTTCAGCTAAACAGGATACCACTTGATCACCCGAACCTGAACAAAGCAAATCCGCTACTGTAGCACTGCTTCCAACTTTCTGAGTCAACCACCACGTGTCGCAAAAACAGCATTGATTCGGAAGTGGATTGTGGAACGAGCAAAGTGAAACGGAAACCCCCCCAGATAGCAAATGGCGCGGGCGCGGCACGCACGTACCGATGAGGAGCGACGCGCTGGCCTCGGGGAGGTAGTAGACCCTGCGGCGGCGGAGGAGGTGGCCGAGCACGAAGGCCAGCACCAGCATCGATATCTGCAGCAGGATCCCCACCCCCGCCGCCTCCTCCTGCTCCTCCACCGTCGGCGCGCCGTGCGGTGGTGCTCCCGCCGCCATCGCTGCCCCGCCTCTCGCGCGTGCGAATGCTTCTCTTCGCTTCGATGCCTCGTTCGATTCTTCTGTCTACTACTTTTTCTCCGGGGGTTTTTTCCCGTCTGTTTTACTCTGAAATGAAATTTTCTTCGGGGCATATATGCGTGGGCGGTTCCTCGAGGGAATCTGGATGGACGGCTAGGATGTGTTTGACCTTCATTTGACCAGGTAGTGGCCTCTGAAGAGGATGAAAGCGTGGCGCGGAGCATTTTGACTTGATTAAAATCTCCTCCCAAAAAATTTCCGATCCTTCTTCAATCCCAACAAAAACGGATAAGCCCTCTCATAGAAATCAACAGTAGGAAAAATTACCCGTGGGTTGCATCGGGAGCTGTATTACCAAAGATTCGGAACAAGTTATTTTTTGTCTTAGTAGTCAGTCTGTAAATTTGGTGCTACACAAGCTACCATGTATCGTTCTAACCAATTATACCAAAAGAGGGTACTGGTGGAGAAATACTACATTAAACCAAAAGCCAGCATTTTTATTTAATGTTTTTTTTTAGATTTTAAAGAATTTCAGTGCTGGAGATAGAACAATTTCGCCGCCAAAGTGACATAGAAACAAAAAAGAAAAAACATTATAGCAAAAATCACTAAATTTAGTGTTTCCCATTTTGTAGTTTCGGCAAGTACAGATGCTAGCGGTAACTGTGATTTCCCTGGTTCGCCCTGTAGAAATATGTTAATTTTTTTATTTCATCTACTCTTTACGATTCATTTTATTTTTTCTCTTCATGGACTACTAATTTACAGTGTTAGGAAGCATATTTTTTATGCATTACAATGTAAGTCTCTTCACCGCGTGACCATACTATAGGTTTGGCATACGCTAAAAAAATGCTACCTCAGAGTAGGGCTTGGCATACTCTGAGGTGGAGTAGCATTTTTTAATCTGCTGCGTTCTTACAAGACTGGGAGGAATAGATAGGGGGTTCCTAATACGTCCATTTTGCATCACTATTTTATATCATAATTTGCTGTTATTCATTGATATATTTCGTATTTAGAGATGATATTATGTTATTTCACCTATTTTGCATGTTTCATGATTATTGGAGAATTATTCACCGGAGTCAGGATTCTGCTGAAAAAGTACCGTTAGGACACCATATTTCTGAAGATCAACAATTGACGGAAATTACACAGAACATCTTATTTTTCCAGAAGACGGAGCCAACCAAAAGGAGGGACCGAGGAGGCCGCCATGGCCCCCCCATAGGCCGGCGCGGGCCCAGGCCTGGCCGCGCCACCTTGTGGGGAGGGGGCCCACAGCCCCCTTCTGGCTCCTCTCCTTCGCGTACTTCTTCGTCCCGAAAACGTAAGGCACGTGGGATAAGCGAGAATAGACACAGCCGCCTGCGGGGCGGAGAAACACCAGAGAGAAAAGAGCTCTCCGGCGGGTAGGAATCCGCCGGGGAAATTCCCTCCCGGAGGGGGAAATCGTCGCCATCGTCACCGTCATCGAGCTGGACTTCATTGGGATCATCATCTCCACCATCTACACCACCATCTCCACCGCTGCACCTCGTCTCCGCTATAACATCTAGGGTTGGATCTTGAGTATTTCATAGGGGAAACTCTCCTGGTATTGATTACTACTTGTTATTGATGCTATTGAGTGAAACCATTGGATCAAGGTTTATGTTCAGATTGTTATTCACCATTATATCACCTCTGATTATGTTCCATATGATGTCTCGTGAGTAGTTCGTTTAGTTCTTGAGGACATGGGTGAAGTCTAAATGTTAGTAGTGAACTATGTTGAGTAATATTTAATGGTTTGATATTTAAGTTGTGGTGTTATTCTTCTAGTAGTGTCATGTGAACGTCAACTACATGATACTTCACCTTTATGGGCCTAGGGAGTACATCTTGTATTCGTTTGCTAATTGTGGGGTTGCCGGAGTGAAACCTGAACCCCCGTTGGTATATCGATGCAGGAGGGATAGCAGGATCTCAGAGTTTAAGGCTGTGGTTAGATTTATCTTAATTACTTTCTTGTATTTGCGGATGCTTGCAAGGGGTATAATCACAAGTATGTATTAGTCCTAGGAAGGGCGGTGCATTAGCATAGGTTCACCCACACAACACTTATCAAAACAATGAAGATTAATCAACTATATGAAGCGAAAACACTAGACTAGATCCCCGCGTGTCCTCAAGAACGTTTGGTCATTATAAGTAAACAAACCGGCTTGTCCTTTGTGCTAAAAAGGATTGAGCCACTTGCTGCAATTATTACTCTCGCATTTTACTTACTTGTACTTTATTTATCTGCTATATCAAACCTCCTGGAAACTTGTCTGTGAGCATTTACAGTGAATCCTTCATCGAACTGCTTGTCAACACCTTCTGCTCCTCGTTGGGTTCGACACTCTTATTTATCGAAAGTACCACGATACACCCCCTATACTTGTGGGTCATCAGTTCCTCACGATTGAAGTCAGGTGTGTATTTCTTTAATCTGCTGCGTTCTTTAGGGTGTGTTTGGTAGCCCGGTCCACCTCAGAGTAACTATCTCCCCTCATACATGGTGACCTCATACATGTCCAACTAAGATTTTGTAGCTTGTTTGGTAGCCCGGCATGGTTGAGAGATTGTGAGTAGAGAAGTTGTTTGGTGTAGGTTGTATACGTTGATACGTGCTGAGTCCGATTTTTTACACAAAGGTCCTTAAGCAGAATAACAAAAAGCAACCGGATCCTTTCTTGGGGAGGCTGGCCGGAGCTGCCCCTCGTGGCTAGCCGGAGTTGCGCCTGGCGGCTGGCCGGAGCTGCGGGCGTGGAGGCGCATCGAGGTAGCACATCCCGTCGAAGGTTGGCGGCGCATGGAGAGGAAGACGGGAGGGAGGCGGCAGGAGAGGAAGCCGGGAGGGAGGCGGCGGCGTGATCTCTTGGTGCTGCTCAGACGACGTAGCGGCTGGCCAGAGCTACGCGTGGAGGCGCGTCGATTCATCGACATAGCGCGCCCTGGCGGCGCATCGCCGATGCAGCACGTACTGGTGACGCATCGAGGCTGCGCTTCGTTTATGCGGGCGTGGGGGTGCATCAAGGCAGCACGTCCCGGCCGCGGTTCGCGGCACATGGAGAGGAAGATGGGAGGGAGGTGGAGGAAGAGGAAGACGGAAGGGAGGCGGCGGCGTGCTTTCTTGCTGCTGCTCGACCGACGGGAGAGAGGGTGGGACGCGAGAGGATGGGAGAGGAAGTTGGGGGAAAATGAGAGAGAGAAAGACGTGGGGCTGGGGGTCTGGGGGCGGCGTGAGGCAATGATAACCCACAAGTATAGGGGATCGCGTGTAGCCTTTTCGATAAGTAAGAGGGTCGAACCCAACGAGGAGCTAAAGGTAGGATAAGTACTCTCTCAAGTTCTATCAACCACTGATACAACTCTACGCGCACTAAGCGTTTGCTAGCTTCATCTAGGAAATAAAACTACAGTAGCAATACGGGTATGAGAGATAGCTTTGCAAGATAATAAATACATGAAAGTAAATATTAGTGCTGCAGCAATAAAGTACACTAAGTAACCATATACTAACAGTACCATGAGTGTGGAAAAGTGGTGGTAATTGTGGTGGCTTTGTCCAAGATTAATTAGTGAAGACATTTAGTTCATTGTCTTTGATGTAATTTTCAATGTGGGAGAGGCTAAATATACAAGCGCTCCACTACTTGGGATTACAAGTACTATATGATTGGATTGTTAGCAAACATCCGTAAATACTAACAATGCATTAAGGTTTCCCCAACCATAGCCTTAAGTTTATGGTCCTCTTACTTCCATACATGCAACTAACCGGTTTGAGCCCTCAGGTTTCTGTCACTCCGGCAGGACTACCCCCTTCCTTTGCACATACTACTAACCCTATGGTGTTGATCCATGCGCGCACAAGTATAATGGACACCAAAGGACAGTACCATATCAACATACAACTCTAATGAACCATAGACATTGAACAAAGCAATCAAAAGACAAATATACTACATAAACATGACATAGATCATAGGATAAATATTATAACATCAAACACCATGTTTACATAGGACGGTACAGAGGTTTTTGAGAGGATGAACCACTGAATAGAAGGAGGAGATGGTGATGGAGATGGCGGTGAAGACGTTGGAGGGCTCAGCGAGGAGCGTCGGGAGGCGGAGGCGTGGGCGGCGACGGCGGCGCGGGAGACTCCTTCCCCGCCGCCGACATCATGGGGGAGCGCCGCCCCTTAGCCTTCTTCTTCCTTGAGTTGGTGCTGGTGTAGATGAGTGTTTCCCCCTCCTTGGCTGCTGCCAAGGAGGAGGATTTTCGTGACAATGCTTGGGGGCTCCAAAAATAGGGTTTCCCATCAATATATAGTGTTGGAGATGCAATCTAGGCCATGGGATGGATGCCTTTTTGATCCAAGGGCTTTTGGGCACCTCTAGAACCTTCCTAGGACTTCCCTCTGTCCTTCATGAGCCTCACAACTTGTGGATGGGCCGAAATATCCATGTATGGAAAGAGTTTGTGTCAAATACGTCACCAACTTTCGGAGTCCCGAGACTGCACGAACCTCCGCAGTAATTCTGCTCTTCCGGATGTATCCGTTGTCCGTTCTGGACGAATAAGATGTCCATTTTGTTCAGTTTGAAATTCTCTACAACTTTGTAGTTTACGACTTTTCCATTGGACATAGTTTTGATGGAGTTTCGAAGCGATCTTTGAAACGTGTTCAGCAGGGACAGATTTCGGAAAATTCCAGATTTCACCATAATGAGCTATTTCCTTTCATATTTGTCTATTTCATGCACAACAAAGTTGAAGCCAAAAACTTATGCACTTTTGCAACTATTAATAGGTTAGTCCCTTAAAACATATAGTAATTGGTGTAAAACAAGCATGGAACATCAAAAATTATAGATACGTTTGCGACGTATCAGACAACGCTACAGTGTTTTGCGGGATGTGCTCAGCCTAGGCGAGTTGTGAAGCTAAATTTGAGTTTCTCAACTCAGCCTGGCTGAGAGGCCTTTTTCGTATGAGGTCGGCAGTGTAACAAACAAGAAATAGTTGGTTGGGCTAGGTTGAGGTGAGAATATCTGGGTTGGCCCAGGCTACCAAACACACCATTATTGATTGACTTGCCCTGTCCAAAACGGGGGTAAAAGTACGGTTTGTGGGAGATATAGAGATAAGAGGAGTGGAAGAACAGAAGGCCAGAATGACCAGAAGAAAGAGCGAGGGAATCGGAATCGAACGGAAAAACCATAGTGGCCAAAATGTTTGCGGGGCAACTTTAGGTACTTGCAACCCCAGTCGCGTCTTCCAAAGACGACTCCCAATTCTTTTTGGGGCGCGCTGAACATTTAGCCGACCCTAGTCGCGTGCCCTGATACGTCCCAAACGTATCTATAATTTCTTATGTTCCATGCTACTTTTATGATAATACTCACATGTTTTATACATACTTTACATCATTATTATACATTTTTGGCACTAACCTATTAACAAGATGCCAAAGCGTCAGTTGTTGTTTTCTGCTGTTTTTGGTTTCAGAAATCCTACAAAGGAAATATTCTCGGAATTGGACGAAATCAACGCCCAGGGTCTTATTTTTCCGCGGAGCTTCCGGAAGACCGGAGGGGTTACGAAGAGGGCCACGAGGCCCGGCACCAGGCCGGCGCGGCCAGAGGGGGCCCGCGCCGCCCTATGGTGTGGGCCTCGCGCCGCCTCTTGACCTACCCTTCCGCCTACTTAAAGCCTTCATCGCGAAAACCCCTGTACCGAGAGCCACGATACGGAAAACCTTCCAGAGACGCCGCCGCCGCCAATCCCATCTCGGGGGATTCGGAGATCGCTCCGGCACCCTGCGGAGAGGGGAATCATCACGGAGGGCTCTACATCATCATGCCCGCCTCCGGATTGATGCGTGAGTAGTTCATCCCTGGGCTATGGGTCCATAGCGTAGCTAGATGGTTGTCTTCTCCGCTTGTGCTATCATTGTTTAGATCTTGTGAGCTGCCTAACATGATCAAGATCATCTATTTGTAATGCTACATGTTGTGTTTGGTGGGATCCGATGAATCTAGAATAGTATGTCAAGTTGATTATCAATCTATCATATATGTGTTGTTTATGTTCTTGCATGCTCTCCGTTGCTAGTAGAGGCTCTGGCCAAGTTGATACTTGTAAATCCAAGAGGGGGTATTTATGCTCGATAGTGGGTTCATGCCTCCATTGAATCTGGGACAGTGACAGAAAGTTCTAAGGTTGTGGATGTGCTGTTGCTACTAGGGATAAAACATCGATGCTTTGTCTAAGGATATTTGTGTTGATTACATTACGCACCATACTTAATGCAATAGTCTGTTGTTTACAACTTAATACTGGAGGGGGTGCGGATGCTAACCCGAAGGTGGATTATTTAGGCATAGATGCATGCTGGATAGCGGTCTATGTACTTTGTCGTAATGCCCCGATTAAATCTCATAGTAATCATCATTGATATGTATTGAATCTTTATTTGTCAATTGCCCACCTGTAATTTGTTCACCCAGCATGTTAGTTATCTTATTGGAGAGACACCACTAGTGAACTGTGGACCCCGGTCCATTCTTTACTGTTCTTTCAAACAAACATCATCTTCCACTCGATACGTTTAATCCTTTGTTTTCAGCAAGCCGGTGAGATTGACAACCTCACTGTTACGTTGGGGCAAAGTATCTTGATTGTGTTGTGCAGTTCCACGTTGGCGCCGGTTTCACTGGTGTTGCGCCGCACTACACTCCTCCACCAACAACCTTCACGTGCTTCTTGGCTCCTATTGGTTCGATAACCTCGGTTTCTTTCTCGAGGGAAAACTTGCTGCCGTGCGCATCACACCTTCCTTTGGGGTTCCCAGCGGACGTGTGCATCACGCATATCAAGATCGTTTTTTGGCGCCGTTGCCGGGGAGATCAAGACACGCTGCAAGGAGTCTCCACATCCAATCTCTTTACTTTGTTTTTGTCTTGCTTTACTTTATTTTATTTACTGTCTTGTTTGCTTTATATCCAAAAACACAAAAAAAATAGTTGCTTTACTTTTTGTCTTATTTACTTGCTCTATATCAAAAACACAAAAAATTAGTTACTTTATTTACTTTCTTGTTTACTTGCTCTATATCAAAATACAAAAAAAAATTAGTTACTTGCATTTAGTTTACTTTTGTTATCATGTCTAGCTCTGTACTTGTTACTTCTTCACCTGAGGAATTAGTCTTTACTTTTAAACAAGGGGATGAGGAGAGTTTTAAAGATGCTTGGTCTAGAATTTTTGATTCTTATCGTAAAGCTGAACCTCAAATGACTCTAAGTCTACTACTTAGTAATTTTTATTTTGGGCTTATGATTCGCTATAGATATGCCTTGGATGCTATAGTGGGAGGAGATTTCCTTCATTGCGACGGTGATCAAGCTTTTAATGCCATAAAAAAATTGGTTGCATCACATAGTTCAGCTAATAACTTTGATTCAGCTCTTATTAGCATTTATAATAGATTAAACACTCTTGAGACAAGTGCATCTTGCTTGAAAGAAAATTATAGTTATGTTCGTAACCGTCTTGATCAAGTTTTAGTGAACTCTGAACCTTCAATGTGGGACCCTACTATTAAAGTTATTATCAGTGGTGAAACTTTTCATGCCCATTGTGATATTATGTCTGAATTTTGCCTTATGCCTAAGAGTATTTATGAATCTTTGACACTTTGGGGACTCGTTGAAGGGGGAGAATGAATAACTCTTATTGATAACTCTGTTATAATTCCTAAGGGAATAGCCGAGGGTGTGCATACAACCATTCTTGGAAGAACGGTATCCACTGATTATCTTGTTATTGAATGTGTAGGAACAGGACAAATCACACTTGGAAGATCCCTGCTGAAACTATTGGGAGCAATCATAGATGTGGGAGAAGGCACCCTAAAATTCACCTCTACACCGGGAGGGACATGTATTCCCTAAACCAAAGAGTAAGAAAAAGAGTAAGAAGGGTAGGCGTAAAGCCCGAGGTAAAAATGTTGATGTTTCATCTCTAGATAATACTTGATTTGCACTTTCTGCGCCTAGCTGAAAGACGTTAAAGAAAAGCACTTCTTGGGAGATAACCCATGTTTTTATTTTACTACTGTATTGTTGAGTCTTGGAAGTTGTTACTACTGTAGCAACCTCTTCTTATCATGTTTTTGTGCCAAGTAAAGTCTCTATGGTAAAGTTGATGTTAGATTTGGATTGCTGCGCAGAAACAAAATTGTTGTCTGTCACGAATTCGCGTAGAACTCTCTATATAAAAATCAAAAAAATCTACCAATTTACATGCGTGATCCTCAGATATGTACGCAACTTTCATTAGTTTTGAGTTTTTCCGTTTGAGCAAGTTAAGTGCCTCTGTAAAATTCGTCTTTACGGACTGTTCTGTTTTGACAGATTCTGCCTTTTATTTCGCATTGCCGCTTTTGCTATGTTGAATGGGTTTCTTTGTTCCATTAACTTTCAGTAGCTTTGTGCAATATCCAGAAGTGTTAAGAATGATTATGTCACCTCTGAATATGTGAATTTTTGATTATGCACTAACCCTCTAATGAGTTTGCTTGAAGTTTGGTGTGGAGGAAGTTTTCAAGGGTCAAGAGAAGAGGATGATACAATATGATCAAGAAGAGTGAAAGGTCTAAGCTTGGGGATGCCCCGTGGTTCATCCCTGCATATTTTAAGAAGACTCAAGCATCTAAGCTTGGGGATGCCCAAGGCATCCCCTTCTTCATCGACAACTTATCAGGTCACTTCTAGTGAAACTATATTTTTATTCCATCACATCTTATGTTCTTTACTTGGAGCGTCTTTTTGCTTTTATTTTTGTTTTGGTTTGAATAAAGTTGGATCCCGCCATCCTTATATTGGAGATATTACGCTCCGCTTTTTCATATGGAACACTCGTGTTCTTAGTTATGCTTTAATGTTCATGGCAAAGGCTGAAAATTACTTCGTTGATTGTTATTTGGTTGGAATCAGAAAATGCTTTATATGGTTTGGAATAACTTGAAACTTGGCAATTGTTTTGAGCTCTCATTAGATCATGTTTAAGCTCTTGCATCATGTAGTTTAATCTATTAGTGGAGAACTACCGTAGAGCTTGTTAAAATTTGGTTTGCATGATTGGTCTCTCTAAGTCTAGATATTTTCTGGTAAAAGTGTTTGAACAACAAGGAAGCAGTGTAGAGTCTTATAATGCTTGCAATATGTTCTTGTGTAAGTTTTGCTGTACCTGTTCATACTTGTGTTTGCTTCAAACAACCTTGCTAGCCCAAACCTTGTACTGAGAGGAAATGCTTCTCGTGCATCCAAACACCTTGAGCCAAAACCCATGCCATTTGTGTCCACCATATCTACCTACTATGTGGTATTTTTCTGCCATTCCAAAGTAAATTACTTGAGTGCTACCTTTAAAATTTCATTCCTTTATCTTTGCAATATATAGCTCATGGGACAAATAGCTTAAAAACTATTGTGGTGATGAATATGTAGTTATGTGTCTTAGTTCTTATAAGTTGCTTGTTGAGCGGTAACCATGTTTCTGGGGACGCCATCAACTTTTTACTTTTGTTGGATATCATGTGAGATGCTATGCATGCTCGTCTTATCTGAAGTAAGGGCGATTTTCATGATCAAATGGTTTGAGTATGCATATTGTTAGAGAAGAACATTGGGCCGCTAACCAAAGCCATGTATCATGGTGGAAGTTTTCATTTGGACATACAACCTCAATCTCTTATGAGAATATTATCTGTTGTTGAATGCTTAAGCATTAAAAGAGGAGTCCATTATCTCTTGTCTATGTTGTCCCGGTATGGATGTCCTAAGTTGAGATCTATTAAAAACGAGAAATCAAATGCAATTGATCTCCTAGGACCTTTGTACAGGCGGCATAGAGGTACCCCTTTGTGACACTTGGTTGAAACATATGTCATGCAATGATAATCCGCGTTAATCCAAGATAATTAGGACAAGGTGCGAGCACTATTGGTATTCTATGCATGAGGCTTGCAACTTGTAGGAAGTATTATGCATAGCACATATGAATTATTACTACCGTTGACAAAATTGTTTCTATGTTTTCAAAACAAAAGCTTGATACGCGTAGATGCACACGTCCGTTGGGAACCCCAAGTGGAAGGTATGATGCGTATAGAAGCAAGTTTCCCTCAGTATGAAACCAAGGTTTAATCGAACCAGTAGGAGCCAAGAAGCACGTTGAAGGTTGATGGTCGCGAAATGTGATGCGGCGCAACACCAGGGATTCCGGCGCCAACGCGGAACCTGCACAACACAACCCAAGTACTTTGTCCCAACGAAACAGTGAGGTTGTCAATCTCACCGGCTTGCTGTAACAAAGGATTAAACGTATCGAGTGGAAGATGTTTGCAAAGAAAACAGTAAACACAATTGCAGTAGATTGTATGCTATGTAAAGAATAGGACCGGGGTCCACAGTTCACTAGAGGTGTCTCTCCCATAAGATAAAAGCATGTTGGGTGAACAAATTACAGTCGGGCAATTGACAAATAGAGAAAGGCATAACAATGCATATACATGACATGGTAAATATAGTGAGATTTAATTGGGCATTACGACAAAGTACATAGACCGCCATCCAACTGCATCTATGCCTAAAAAGTCCACCTTCAGGTTATCATCCGAACCCCCTCCAGTATTAAGTTGCAAAGCAACAGACAATTGCATTAAGTATGGTGCGTAATGTAATCAACAACTACATCCTTAGACATAGCATCAATGTTTTATCCCTAGTGGCAAAAGCACATCCACAACCTTAGAACTTTCTGTCACTGTCCCAGATTCAATGGAGGCATGAACCCACTATCGAGCATAAATACCCCCTCTTGGAGTTAAGAGTAAAAACTTGGCCAGAGCCTCTACTAATAACGGAGAGCATGCAAGATCATAAACAACACATGAACAATAGATTGATAATCACCATAATCATAGTACTCTCTATCCATCGGATCCCGACAAACACAACATATAGTATTACGATAGATGATCTTGATCATGTTAGGCAGCTCACAAGATCCAACAATGAAGCACAACAAGGAGAAGACGACCATCTAGCTACTGCTATGGACCCATGGTCCAGGGGTGAACTACTCACTCATCACTCCGGAGGCGACCATGGCGGTGTAGAGTCCTCCGGAGATGAATCCCCTCTCCTCAGGTGCCGGAGGCGATCTCCGTAATCCCCGAGATGGGATTCGGCGGCGGCGTCTCCGTAAGGTTTTCCGTATCGTGGCTCTCGGTGCTGGGGTTTCGACGGAAGCTTTAAGTAGGCGGAGGGTCAACGCGGGGGCCACACGAGGGCCCAGGGGATAGGTCGGCGCGCCGGGCTTGGGCGCGCCGGCCACCCCCCTCTCGTGGCCCCACTTCGTTAGGTCTTCGGTCTTCTGGAAGCTTCGTGCAAAAATAGGACCCTGGGCGAAAGTTTCGTCCAATTCCGAGAATATTTCTTTACTAGGATTTCGAAACCAAAAAACAGAAATTCTGGCTCTTCGGCATCTTGTTAATAGGTTAGTTCCGAAAATGCATAAATATGACATATAATGTGCATAAAACATGTAGGTATCATCAATAAAGTAGCATGGAACATAAGAAATTATCGATACGTTGGAGACGTATCAGCATCCCAAGCTTAGTTCTGCTCGTCCCGAGCAGGTAAAACGATAACAAAGATAATTTCTGAAGTGACATGCCATCATAATCTTGATCATACTATTTGTAAACATATGTAATGAATGCAGCGATCAAAGCAAAGGTAATGACATGAGTAAACAACTGAATCATAAAGCAAAGACTTTTCATGAATAGTACTTCAAGACAAGCATCAATAAGTCTTGCATAAGAGTTAACTCATAAAGCAATAAATCAAAGTAAAGGTGTTGAAGCAACACATAGGAAGATTAAGTTTCAGCGGTTGCTTTCAACTTGTAACATGTATATCTCATGGATATTGTCAACATAAAGTAATATAACAAGTGCAATATGCAAGTATGTAGGAATCAATGCAGTTCACACAAGTGTTTGCTTCTTAAGGTGGAAGGAGATGGGTAAAACTGACTCAACAATAAAAGTAAAAGAATGGTCCTTCAAAGAGGAAAGCATCGATTGCTGTATTTGTGCTAGAGCTTTTATTTTGAAAACATGAAACAATTTTGTCAACGGTAGTAATAAAGCATATGAGTTATGAAAATTATATCTTACAAGTTGCAAGCCTCACGCATAGTATACTAATAGTGCCCGCACCTCGTCCTACTTAACTTGGACTACCGGGTCTTCGCATGCCATGTTTCAACCAAGTGTCACAAAGGGGTACCTCCATGCGCCTGTACAAAGGTCTAAGGAGAATGCTCGCATTTCGGATTTCTCGCTTTTGATTATTCTCAACTTAGACATCCATACCGGGACAACATGGACAACAGATAATGGACTCCTCTTAAATGCATAAGCATGTAGCAAAGTTATTATTCTCATATGAGATTGAGGATATATGTCCAAAACTGAAACTTCAACCATGGTTCATGGCTTTAGTTAGTGGCCCAATGTTCTTCTCTAACAATTTTGCATGCTCCAACCACTAAAATGATAGACCTTCAGACAAGACGGACATGCATAGCAACTCACATGATATTCAACAATAGTTGATGGCGTTCCCCAGAAGCATGGTTATCGCACAACAAGCAACTTACTAAAATATAAAGTGCATAAGTACATATTCAATACTACGATAGTTTTTAAGGCTATTTTGTCCCATGAGCTATATATTGCAAAGGTGAATGATGGAATTTTAAAGGTAGCACTCAAGCAATTTACTTTGGAATGGCGGAGAAATACCATGTAGTAGGTAGGTATGGTGGACACAAATGGCATAGTAGTTGGCTCAAGGATTTTGGATGCATGAGAAGTATTCCCTCTCGATACAAGGTTTAGGCTAGCAAGGTTATTTGAAGCAAACTCAAGGATGAACAAGTGCAGCAAAACTCACATAAAAGACATATTGTAAACATTATAAGACTCTACACTGTCTTCCTTGTTGTTCAAAACTCAATACTAGATATTATCTAGACCTTAGAGAAACCAAATATGCAAATCAAATTTTAGCAAGCTCTATGTATTTCTTCATTAATGGGTGCAAAGCATATGATGCAAGAGCTTAAACATGAGCACAACAATTGCCAAGTATCACATTATCCAAGACATTTTAGAATTACTACATGTAGCATTTTCCAATTCCAACCATATAACAATTTAACGAAGAAGAAACTTCGCCTTGAACATTATGGGTAAAGCCTAAGGACACATGTGTCCATATGCAACAGCGGAGCGTGTCTCTCTCCCACAAAGTGAATGCTAGGATCCATCTTATTCAAACAAAAACAAAAACGAAAACAAACCGACGCTCCAAGCAAAGAATACAAGATGTGATTGAATAAAAATATAGTTTCAGGGGAGGAACCTGATGATGTTGTCGATGAAGAAGGGGATGCCTTGGGCATCCCCAAGCTTAGACGCTTGAGTCTTCTTAAAATATGCAGGGATGAACCACGGGGGCATCCCCAAGCTTAGAGCTTTCACTCCTCTTGATCATAGTATATCATTCTCCTCTCTTGACCCTTGAAAACTTCCTTCACACCAAACTTCAAGCAAACTCATTAGAGGGTTAGTGCACAATTAATAATTCACTCATTCAGAGGTGACACAATCATTATTTTCACTTCTGGACATTTCATAATGCTACTGGACATTAGTGGATCAAAGAAATAAATCCAGCATAGCAAAAGAGGCAATGCGAAATAAAAGGCAGAATCTGTCAAAAACAGAACAGTCCGTAAAGACGAATTTAGAAATGGCACCAGACTTGCTCAAATGGAAAAACTCAAAACTAATGAAAGTTGCGTACATATCTGAGGATCACGCTCGTAAATTGGCAGATTTTTTCGAATTTTCTACAGAGAATTGTGCCCAGATTCGTGACAGACAGCAATGCTGTTTCTGCGCAGCGATCCCAAATATAACATCAACTTTGACATAGAAACTTTACTTGGCACAAAAACATGATAAGGAGAGGTTGCTACAGTAGTAAACAACTTCCAAGACTCAACAAAACAAAAAATTGCTGTAGGTAAAAACATGGGTTGTCTCCCATAAGCGCTTTTTTTAACGCCTTTCAGCTAGGCGCAGAAAGTGCAAATCAAGTAACATCGAGAGTAGAAGCATCAACATCATAACTTGTTCTAATAATAGAATCAAAAGGCAACTTCATTATCTTTCTAGGGAAGTGTTCCATACCTTTCTTGAGAGGAAATTGATATTTAATATTACCTTCCCTCATATCAATAACAGCACCAACAGTTCGAAGAAAAGGTCTTCCCAACACAATTGGACAAGATGCATTGCATTCGATATCCAAGACAACAAAATCAACGGGGACAAGGTTATTGTTAACCGTAATATGCACATTATCAATCCTCCCCAAAGGTTTCTTTTTAACATTATCGGCAAGATTAACATCCAAATAACAATTCTTCAATGGTGGCAAGTCAAGCATATCATAAATCTTTTTAGGCATAACAGAAATACTTGCACCAAGATCACATAAGGCATTACATTCAAAGTCATTGAATTTCATTTTAATGATGGGCTCCCAACCATCTTCTAACTTTCTAGGAATAGAAGTTTCAAGTTTTAGTTTCTCTTCTCTAGCTTTTATGAGAGCATTTGTAATATGTTTTGTAAAGGCTAAATTTATAGCACTAGCATTAGGACTTTTAGCAAGTTTTTGTAAGAACTTTATAACTTCAGAGATGTGGCAATCATCAAAATCTAAATCATTATGAGCTACAGCAATGGGATCATTGTTCCCAAGGTTGGAAAAAATTTCAGCGGTTTTATCACAAGCAGTTTCAGCAGTTTTAGCAATTTCAGGCGTTTTGTACGCTTTGCACTAGGAGTAGAAACATTGCCAACACCAATTATTTTACCATTGATAGTAGGAGGTGCAGCAACATGTGAAGAATTAGCGTTACTAGTGGTGGTAATAGTCCAAACTTTAGCTACATTACTCTCTTTAGCTAATTTTTCATTTTCTTCTCTATCCCACCTAGCACGCAGTTCAGCCATTAATCTTATATTCTCATTAATTCTAACTTGGATGGCATTTGCTGTAGTAGTAATCTTATTATCAATATCATTATTAGGCATAACTTTCAATTTTAAAAGATTTACATCAGAGGCAAGTCTATCAACTCTAGAAGCGATAGTATCAATTTTATCAAGCTTTTCCTCAACAGATTTGTTAAAAGCAGTTTGTGTACTAATAAATTCTTTAAGCATGGCTTCAAGACCAGAGGGTACATTCCTATTATTGTTGTAAGAATTCCCATAAGAATTACCATAACCATTACCATTTCAGAAGGATATGGCCATAGTATTACCAGAGTTGTTCCTATAAGCATTGTTGTTGAAATTATTATTTTTAATGAAATTCACATCAACATTTTCTTCTTGAGCAACCAATGAAGCTAAAGGAACATTATTTGGATCTACATTAGATCTACCATTCACAAGCATAGACATAATCACATCAATCTTATCACTCAAGGAAGAGGTTTCTTCAACAGAATTTACCTTCTTACCTTGTGGAGCCCTTTCCGTGTGCCATTCAGAGTAATTTATCATCATATCATCAAGAAGTTTTGTAGCCGCCCCCAATGTGATGGACATAAAGGTACCTCCAGCAGCTGAATCCAATAAATTCCGCGAAGAAAAATTTAGTCCTGCATAGAAGGTTTGGATGATCATCCAAGTAGTCAGTCCATGGGTTGGGCAATTCTTTACCAAAGTTTTCATTCTCTCCCATGCTTGAGCAACATGTTCAGTATCTAATTGTTTAAAATTCATTATGCTACTTCTCAAAGATATAATTTTAGCGGGAGGATAATATCTACCAATAAAAGCATCCTTGCATTTAGTCCATGAATCAATACTATTCTTAGGCAAAGATAGCAACCAATCTTTAGCTCTTCCTCTTAATGAGAAAGGAAACACTTTCAATTTAATAATATCACCATCTACATCTTTATACTTTTGCATTTCACAAAGTTCAACAAAATTATTGAGATGGGCAGCAGCATCATCAGAACTAGCACCAGAAAATTGTTCTCTCATAACCAAATTTAGTAAAGCAGGTTTAATTTCAAAGAATTCTCTGTAGTAGCAGGTGGAGCAATAGGTGTGCATAGGAAATCATTATTATTTGCATTTGTGAAGTCACACAACTTAGTATTTTCATGGTTGGCCATTTTAGCAACAGTAAATAAAACAAACTAGATAAAGTAAATGCAAGTAACTAATTTTTTTGTGTTTTCGATATAGAGAGCAAGACAAGTAAATAAAGTAAAACTAGCAACTAATTTTTTTGTGTTTTGATTTAGTGCAGCAAACAAAGTAGTAAATAAAATAAAGCAAGACAAAAACAAAGTAAAGAGATTGAGAAGTGGAGACTCCCCTTGCAGCGTGTCTTGATCTCCCCGGCAACGGCGACAGAAATTTAGCTTGATACGCGTAGATGCACACGTCCGTTGGGAACCCCAAGTGGAAGGTATGATGCGTATAGAAGCAAGTTTCCTCAGTATGAAACCAAGGTTTAATCGAACCAGTAGGAGCCAAGAAGCACGTTGAAGGTTGATGGTCGCGAAATGTGATGCGGCGCAACACCAGGGATTCCGGCGCCAACGCGGAACCTGCACAACACAACCAAGTACTTTGTCCCAACGAAACAGTGAGGTTGTCAATCTCACCGCTTGCACAAAGGATTAAACGTATCGAGTGGAAGATGTTTGCAAAGAAAACAGTAAACACAATTGCAGTAGATTGTATGCTATGTAAAGAATAGGACCGGGGTCCACAGTTCACTAGAGGTGTCTCTCCCATAAGATAAAAGCATCTTGGGTGAACAAATTACAGTCGGGCAATTGACAAATAGAGAAAGGCATAACAATGCATATACATGACATGGTAAATATAGTGAGATTTAATTGGGCATTACGACAAAGTACATAGACCGCCATCCAACTGCATCTATGCCTAAAAAGTCCACCTTCAGGTTATCATCCGAACCCCCTCCAGTATTAAGTTGCAAAGCAACAGACAATTGCATTAAGTATGGTGCGTAATGTAATCAACAACTACATCCTTAGACATAGCATCAATGTTTTATCCCTAGTGGCAACAGCACATCCACAACCTTAGAACTTTCTGTCACTGTCCCAGATTCAATGGAGGCATGAACCCACTATCGAGCATAAATACCCCCTCTTGGAGTTAAGAGTAAAAACTTGGCCAGAGCCTCTACTAATAACGGAGAGCATGCAAGATCATAAACAACACATGAACAATAGATTGATAATCACCATAATCATAGTACTCTCTATCCATCGGATCCCGACAAACACAACATATAGTATTACAGATAGATGATCTTGATCATGTTAGGCAGCTCACAAGATCCAACAATGAAGCACAACAAGGAGAAGACGACCATCTAGCTACTGCTATGGACCCATGGTCCAGGGTGAACTACTCACTCATCACTCCGGAGGCGACCATGGCGGTGAGTCCTCCGAGATGAATCCCCTCTCCCGGCAGGGTGCCGGAGGCGATTCCGAATCCCCGAGATGGGATCCGGCGGCGGCGTCTCTGTAAGGTTTTCCGTATCGTGGCTCTCGGCACTCGCGACGGAAGCTTTAAGTAGGCGGAGGGTCAACGCGGGGGCCACACGAGGGGCCCAGGGGATAGGTCGGCGCGGCCGGGGCTTGGGCCCGCGCCGGCCGGCCTCCTCGTGGCCCCACTTCGTTAGGTCTTCGGTCTTCAAGCTTCGTGCAAAAATAGGACCCCGGGCGAAAGTTTCGTCCAATTCCGAGAATATTTCTTTACTAGGATTTCTGAAACCAAAAACAGCAGAAACAGGGCTCTTCGGCATCTTGTTAATAGGTTAGTTCCAGAAAATGCATAAATATGACATATAATGTGCATAAAACATGTAGGTATCATCAATAAAGTAGCATGGAACATAAGAAATTATCGATACGTTGGAGACGTATCAAAGCTCTAGCACAAAAATAGTAATCCATGCTTCCCTCTGCGAAGGGCCATTCTTTTACTTTATGTTGAGTCAGTTTACCTACTTCTTTCTATCTTAGAAGCAAACACTTGTGTTAACTGTGTGCATTGATTCTTACATGTTTACCTATTGCACTTGTTATATTACTCTATGTTGACAAATATCCATGAGATATACATGTTACAAGTTGAAAGCAACTGCTGAAACTTAATCATCCTTTGTGTTGCTTCAATGCATTCTACTTTGAATTTATTGCTTATGAGTTAGCTCTTATGCAAGTCTTGTTGATGCTTGTCTTGAAAGTACTATTCATGAAAAGTTTTGCTATATGATTCATTTGTTTAGTCATCATCTTTTTCTTCAGATCACTCCATCCATCTCATATGCTTTACAATAATGTTGATCAAGGTTATGTTGGTAGCATGTCACTTCAGAAATTATTTGTTGTTATCATTTACCTACTCGAGGGCGAGTAGGAACTAAGCTTGGGGATGCTTGATACGTCCCAAACGTATCTATAATTTCTTATGTTCCATGCTACTTTTATGATAATACTCACATGTTTTATACATACTTTACATCATTATTAGACATTTTCCGGCACTAACCTATTAACAGATGCCGAAGCGCGCTTTTGTTTTCGCTGTTTTGGTTTCAGAAATCTTACAAAGGAAATATTCTCGGAATTGGACAAAATCAACGCCCAGGGTCTTATTTTTCCGCGGAGCTTCCAGAAGACCGGAGGGGTTACGAAGAGGGGCCACGAGGGCCCGACACCATAGGCCGGCACGGCTAGAGGGGGCTGATGTCTACGGGTGCTTCTATTCTTGTAGACAGTGTTGGGCCTCCAAGAACAGAGGTTTGTAGAACAGCAGCAAGTTTCCCTTAAGTGAATCACCCAAGGTTTATCGAACTCAGGGAGGAAGAGGTCAAAGATATCCCTCTCAAGCAACCCTGCAATCACGATACAAGAAGTATCTTGTGTCCCCAACACACCTAATACACTTGTCAGATGTATAGGTGCACTAGTTCGGCGAAGAGATAGTGAAATACAAGTAGTATGGATGTATATGAGTGGTAATAGCAATCTGAATAAAATATGGCAGCGAGTAAACATGCAACAGAACAGTAAGTAAGCGGTGTTTGCAGTATTGGAAACAAGGCCTAGGGATCATACTTTCACTAGTGGACACTCTCAACATTGATCGCATAATAAATAATAACTTATCTCATTTGTGCTACATACACTCTTGTTTGATAATGAACACCATTCGTTGCGTAGGATTACACGAACCCTCAATGCCGGAGTTAACAAGCTCCACAACATTCGATATTCATGTTTAAGTAACCTTAGAGCATAATAGATCTTTGCAAAATAAACCGAGTACTAACATAGCATACACACTGTCACCTTTACACTATGAAGGGGGAATAGATCACATCAATACTATCATAGCGATAATCAACTCCATAACCTACAAGAGATTATGATCATAATCTACGACAAGAACTACACGATGCACACACTGTCACCATTACATCATGCAGGAGGAATAGACTACTTTAATAACATCACATGAGTAGCACATAGATAAATAGTGATACAAAACACATTGCAATCATAAAGGGATATAAATAAGCACTTCACTATGCCATTCATAATAGTGAATAAGTATTCTGTGAAATATAGCCTAAGAGACCCACACGGTGCACACACTGTCACCTTTACACACGTGGGACAAGGAGTCTCCGGAGATCACATAAGTAAAACCCACTTGACTAGCATAATGACATCTAGATTACAAGCATCATCATATGAATCTCAATCATGTAAAGCAGCTCATGAGATTATTGTATTGAAGTACATAGGAGAGATGAACCACATAGCTACCGGTACAGCCCCGAGCCTCGATGGAGAACTACTCCCTCCTCATGGGAGCAGCAGCGGTGATGAAGATGGCGGTGGTGATGATGGAGGAGCCTTCCGGGGCACTCCCCGTCCCGGCGGCGTGCGGAACAGAGACTCTGTCCCCAGATCTTGGCTTCGCGATGGCGGCGGCTCGGAACTTTTCGCATCGTGGCTTATTCGTATCGAGGTTTTAGGTCGGGGCTTCTTATAGGCGAAGAGGCGGAGTCGGAAGGGCTACGGGGGCCTACACAACAGGCCGCGCCCCCCCTCCGCCCGCCATAGTGTGTGGGGCCCCTGTGGGCCCCCTCTGGTCCCTCTCGGGTGTTGGAAGCTTCCGAAAATAGGGTAGGGAGGCGTTGATTTCGTCCGATTAGAATATTTCCTTACTAGGATTTCTGAAACCAAAAACAGCAAACAGGAACGGCACTTCGGCATCTCGTCAATAGGTTAGTTCCGGAAAACGCATCAAACGATATAAAGTGTGAACAAAACATGTAGGTATTGTCATAAAACAAGCATGGAACATCGAAATTATGGATACGTTGGAGACGTATCAGCATCCCAAGCTTAGTTCCTACTGCCCTCGAGTAGGTAAACGATAACACAAATAATTTCTGAGGTGACATGCTACCATCATAATCTTGATCAACATTATTGTAAGCATATGACATGAATAAAGTGATTCAAAGCAATGATCTATAGGTTGCTAACAAATAGATAACATATAGCAAAACTTTTCATGAATAGTACTTTCAAGACAAGCATCAAAAGATCTTGCATAAGAGTTAACTCATAAAGCAATAAATTCAAAGTAAAGGCATCGAAGCAACACAAAGGAAGATATAAGCGGTTGCTTTCAACTTTCAACATGCATATCTCATGGATAATTGTCAACATAGAGTAATATGATGAATGCAAATAAGCAAGTATGTAAGAATCAATGCACAGTTGACACAAGTGTTTGCTTCTAAGATGGAAGGAAATGGGTAAACTGACTCAACAATAAAGTAAAAGATAGGCCCTTCGCAGAGGGAAGCAGGGATTAAATCATGTGCTAGAGCTTTTCAAGTTTTGAAATCATATAGAGAGCATAAAAGTAAAGTTTTGAGAGGTGTTTGTTGTTGTCAACGAATGGTAATGGGTACTCTAACTACCTTATCAACCAGACTTTCAAGAGCGGCTCCCATGAAGGACGTTATCTCTACCAGCAAGGTAGATCATCCCTCTTCTCTTTTGTTTACACATGTACTTTAGTTTTATTTATTAGATGACACTCCACCCAACCTTTGCTTACACAAGCCATGGCTAACCGAATCCTCGGGTGCCTTCCAACATTCACATACCATGGAGGAGTGTCTATTTGCAAATTTAAGTTGCTTACTCATGAATCAGAGCAAAACATGTGAAGAGAATTATTAATGCAAGTTAATTAATTGGGGCTGGGAACCCCATTGCCAGCTCTTTTTGCAAAATTATTGGATAAGCGGATGAGCCACTAGTCCATTGTGAAAGTCTGTCAAAAGTAAATGACAAGATCGAAAGATAAAACACCACATACTTCCTCATGAGCTATAAAACATTGACACAAAATAAGAGGTAATAGCTTTTGAATTGTTTAAAGGTAGCACATGAAGTATTTACTTGGAATGGCAAAAAAATACCACATAGTAGGTAGATATGGTGGACACAAATGACATGGGTTTTGGCTCAAGGTTTTTGAATGCACGAGAAGCATTTCCTCTCAGTACAAGGTTTTGGCTAGCAAGGTTGTTTGAAGCAAACACAAGTATAAACCGGTACAGCAAAACTTACATAAGAACATATTGCAAGCATTATACAACTCTACACTGTCTTCCTTGTTGCTCAAACACTTTTACTAAAAAATATCTAGACCTTAGAGAGACCAATCATGCAAACCAAATTTCAACAAGCTCTACGGTAGTTCTCCACTACTAGATTTAAACTACATGATGCAAGAGCTTAAACATAATATATGAGAGCTCAAAACAATTGTCATGTATCAAATTATTCAAGACCATATGAAGCATTTTCTTATTCCAACCAAATAGCAACAAGTGAAGCGATCAACTTTCGCCCTTGAACATTAAAAGCTAAGAACACATGTGTTCATATGAACCAGCGGAGCGTGTCTCTCTCCCACACAAGGATGAACTTATTCAGAGAATGAAAATAACAAAACGAAAATAAAAGAACGCTCCAAGTAAAGTACATAAGATGTGACGGAATAAAAATATAGTTTCAATAGAAGAAACCTGATAAGTTGATGAAGAAGGGGATGCCTTGGGCATCCCCAAGCTTAGACGCTTGAGTCTTCTTGAAATATGCAGGGATGAACCACGGGGCATCCCCAAGCTTAGGCTTTTCACTCTTCTTGATCATATATCATCCTCCTCTCTTGACCCTTGAAAACTTATGCCACACCAAACTTAAAGCAAACTCATTAGAGGGTTAGTGCATAATCAAAATTCACATGTTCAGAGGTGACACAATCATTCTTAACACTTCTGGACATTGCACAAAACTTATGAAAGTTAATGGAACAAAGAAACCCATTCAACAAAGCAAAAGCGGCAATGCGAAATAAAAGGCAGAATCTGTCAAAAACAGAACAGTCCGTAAAGACGAACCTGGAAGGGGCACTTAACTTGCTCAAACGTAAAAACTCAAAACTAATTAAAGTTGCGTACATATCTGAGGATCACACACGTAAATTTGCATATTTTTATGATTTTTTTACAGAGACTTCTACTCAAATTCGTGACAGACAGCAATTCTGTTTCTGCGCAGCAATCCAAATCTAGTATCAACTTTGCCATAGAGACTTTACTTGGCACAAAAACATGATAAGGAGAGGTTGATACAGTAGTAAACAACTTCCAAGACTCAAATATAAAACAAAAGTGCTGTAGTAAAATAAACACATGGGTTATCTCCCAAGAAGTTCTTTCTAGCCATTAAGATGGGCTCAAATTTTAATGATGCTCTCATGAAAATAGACAATGAAGCAAAAGAGAACATCAAGAAGCAAATTCAAAACACATTTAAGCCTAACCCACTTCCTATGAAAAGGAATCTTGTACACAAATAAATTCATGAAGAACAAAGTGACAAGCATAGAAAGGCAACACAAGCGCATTTCAAGATTCTCAACATAAAGAGGGGAAACTTAATATTATTAAGATGCATATAACCATGTTTCCCTCTCTCATAATAACTTTCAGTAGCATCATGAACAAACTCAACAATATAATTATCACATATAACATTCTTGTCATGAGCCATATGCATAAAATTATTACTCTCCACATAAGCATAATTAATTTTATTAGTTGTAGTGGGAGCAAATTCAACAAAGTAGCTATCATTATTATTCTCATCAAGTGTAGGAGGCATAGTATAATCATAATAAAATTTACTCTCCATAGTAGGCGGCACCAAAAGACCACTATCATTATAATCATCATAAATAGGAGGCAAAGTATCATCAAAGAAAATTTTCTCCTCAATGCTTGGGGGACTAAAAATATCATGCTCATCAAAACCAGCTTCCCCAAGCTTAGAATTTTCCATATCATTAGCAACAATGGTGTTCAAAGCGTTCATACTAATATCATTGCTACTAGCATGCAAATAAGATTCCATAGGTTTTTTAATTTCGCAGCAAACAATCCATGTCTTAACTCAGGAAATAGAATAAGAAGCTCATTGTTACTTTCCATTATGCCCAACTAGTGTAAACAAGAACCAAAATATGCAATTGCAGAGTCTAAAGGAAATAGTCAGTGCTTACAAACGGCGCTGGAAAATAGCTTAGTAGCCGATCCGAGTGTGAGTACCTTTACCTTTCCTCCCCGAACGGGCGCGAGAAAATAGCTTGATGTCTACGGGTGCTTCTATTCTTGTAGACGTGTTGGGCCTCCAAGAGCAGAGGTTTGTAGAAGCAGCAAGTTTCCTTAAGTGAATCACCCAAGGTTTATCGAACTCGGGGAGGAAGAGGTCAAAGATATCCCTCTCAAGCAACCCTGCAATCACGATACAAGAAGTCTCTTGTGTCCCCAACACACCTAATACACTTGTCAGATGTATAGGTGCACTAGTTCGCGAAGAGATAGTGAAATACAAGTAGTATGGATGTATATGAGTGGTAATAGCAATCTGAATAAAATATGGCAGCGAGTAAACATGCAACAAAACAGTAAAACGGTGTTTGCAGTATTGGAAACAAGGCCTAGGGATCATACTTTCACTAGTGGACACTCTCAACATTGATCGCATAATAAATAATAACTTCTCTCATTTGTGCTACATACACTCTTGTTTGATAATGAACACCATTCGTTGCGTAGGATTACACGAACCCTCAATGCCGGAGTTAACAAGCTCCACAACATTCGATATTCATGTTTAAGTAACCTTAGAGCATAATAGATCTTTGCAAAATAAACCGAGTACTAACATAGCATACACACTGTCACCTTTACACTATGAAGGAGGAATAGATCACATCAATACTATCATAGCGATAATCAACTCCATAACCTACAAGAGATTATGATCATAATCTACGACAAGAACTACACGATGCACACACTGTCACCATTACACCATGCAGGAGGAATAGACTACTTTAATAACATCACATGAGTAGCACATAGATAAATAGTGATACAAAACACATTGCAATCATAAAGGGATATAAATAAGCACTTCACTATGCCATTCATAACAGTGAATAAGTATTCTGTGAAATATAGCCTAAGAGACCCACACGGTGCACACACTGTCACCTTTACACACGTGGGACAGGAGTCTCCGGAGATCACATAAGTAAAACCCACTTGACTAGCATAATGACATCTAGATTACAAGCATCATCATATGAATCTCAATCATGTAAAGCAGCTCATGAGATTATTGTATTGAAGTACATAGGAGAGAGATGAACCACATAGCTACCGGTACAGCCCCGAGCCTCGATGGAGAACTACTCCCTCCTCATGGGAGCAACAGCGGTGATGAAGATGGCGGTGGTGTCGATGGAGGAGCCTTCCGGGGCACTTCGTCCCGCGGCGTGCTAACGAGACTCCTGTCCCCGATCTTGGCCGCGATGGCGGCGGCTCGGGAACTTTTCTCGTCCGTGGCTTATTCGTATCGAGGTTTTAGGTCAGGGGCTTCTTATAGGCGAAGAGGCGGAGTCGGAAGGGCTACGGGGGTCCATACAACAGGCCGGCGCTCCCTCCGGCCGCCGCCATAGTGTGGGGCCCCCGTGGCCCCCTCCGGGTCCCTCTCTGCTCCAGCTTCTGCAAAAATAGGGTATCGGGCGTTGATTGGCCCCATTCCGAGAATATTTCCTTACCAGGATTTCGAAACCAAAACAGCAAGAAAACAGGAACTGGCACTTCTGCATCTCGTCAATAGGTTAGTTCCGGAAACGCATCAAAACGATATAAAGTGTGAACAAAACATGTAGGTATTGTCATAAAACAAGCATGGAACATCGGAAATTATGGATACGTTGGAGACGTATCAGCATCCCCAAGCTTAGTTCCTACTCGCCCTCGAGTAGGTAAACGATAACACAAATAATTTCTGAGGTGACATGCTACCATCATAATCTTGATCAACATTATTGTAAAGCATATGACATGAATAAAGTGATTCAAAGCAATGATCTATAGGTTGCTAACAAATAGATAACACATAGCAAAACTTTTCATGAATAGTACTTTCAAGACAAGCATCAAAAGGTCTTGCATAAGAGTTAACTCATAAAGCAATAAATTCAAAGTAAAGGCATCGAAGCAACACAAAGGAAGATATAAGTTTGGCAGTTGCTTTCAACTTTCAACATGCATATCTCATGGATAATTGTCAACATAGAGTAATATGATGAATGCAAATAAGCAAGTATGTAAGAATTAATGCACACTTGACACAAGTGTTTGCTTCAAGGATAGAGGAAATGGGTAAACCGACTCAACAATAAAGTAAAGATAGGCCCTTCACAGAGGAAGCAGTGATTAAATCATGTGCTAGAGCTTTTCAAGTTTTAAAATCATAAGAGAATATAAAAGTAAAGTTTTGAGAGGTGTTTGTTGTTGTCAACTAATGGTAATGGGTACTCTAAACTACCTTATCAACCCGACTTTCAAGAGCGGCTCCCATGAAGGACGTTATCTCTACCACAAAGGTAGACCTCTTCTCTTTTGCTTACACATGTACTTTAGTTTTATTTATAGATGACACTCCCCCCAACCTTTGCTTACACAAGCCATGGCTAACCGAATCCTCGCGTGCCTTCCAACATTCACATACCATGGAGGAGTGTCTATTTGCAAATTTAAGTTGCTTACTGATAGATCAGAGCAAAACATGTGAAGAATTATTAATGCAAGTTAATTAATTGGGGCTGGGAACCCCATTGCCACCTCTTTTTGCAAAATTATTGGATAAGCGGATGAGCCACTAGTCCATTGTGAAAGTCTCTCAAAAGTAAACAACAAGATGGAAAGATAAACACCACATACTTCTGTGAGCTTATGAAACATTGACAAAAATAAGAGGTAATAGCTTTTGAATTGTTTAAAGGTGGCAACAGGAAGTATTTACTTGGAATGGCAAAAAATACCACATAGTAGGTAGATAAGGTGGACACAAATGACATGGGTTTTGGCTCAAGGTTTTTGAATGCACGAGAAGCATTTCCTCTCAATACAAGGCTATGGCTAGCAAGGTTGTTTGAAGCAACACAAGTATAAACCGGTAGGAAAACTTACATAAGAACATATTGCAAGCATTATACAACTCTACACCGTCTTCCTTTGTTGCTCAAACACTTTTACTAAAAAATATCTAGGACCTTAGAGAGACCAATCATGCAAACCAAAATTTTAACAAGCTCTACGTAGTTGTTCTCCACTAATAGATTTAAACCACATGATGCAAGAGCTAAACACAATATATGAGAGCTCAAAACAATTGCCATGTATCAAATTATTCAAGACCATATGAAGCATTTTCTTATTCCAACCAAATAGCAACAAGTGAAGCGATCAACTGTCGCCCTTTAAAAGCTCAGAACACATGTGTTCATATGAACCAGCCGGAGCGTGTATCTCTCCCACACAAGGATGAACTTATTCGTAGAATGAAAATAACAAAAACGAAAAAATAAAAGCACACGTACGCTCCAAGTAAAGTACATAAGATGAGATGAATACAAATATAGTTTCAATAGAAGAAACCTGATGAGTTGATGAGAAGGGGATGTCTTTGGCATCCCCAAGCTTAGACGCTGAGTCTTCTTGAAATATGGGGATGCCTTGGGGCATCCCCAAGCTTAGGCTTTTCACTCTTCTTGATCATATATCATCCTCCTCTCTCTTGACCCTTGAAAACTTCTGCCACACCAAACTTCAAGCAAACTCATTAGAGGGTTAGTGCATAATCAAAATCTCACATGTTCCTGAGGTGACACAATCATTCTTAATACTTCTCTGGACATTGCACAAAACTTATGAAAGTTAATGGAACAAAGAAACCCATTCAACAAAGCAAAAGCGGCGAAATAAAAGGCAGAATCTGTCAAAAACAGAACAGTCCGTAAAGACGAACCTGGAAGGGGCACTTAACTTGCTCAAACGTAAAAACTCAAAACTAATTAAAGTTGCGTACATATCTGAGGATCACACACGTAAATTTGCATATTTTTATGATTTTTTTACAGAGACTTCTACTCAAATTCGTGACAGACAGCAATTCTGTTTCTGCGCAGCAATCCAAATCTAGTATCAACTTTGCCATAGAGACTTTACTTGGCACAAAAACATGATAAGGAGAGGTTGATACAGTAGTAAACAACTTCCAAGACTCTCAACAAAACAAAAATTGCTGTAGTAAAAATAAACACATGGGTTATCTCCTAAGAAGTTCTTTCTTTATAGCCATTAAGATGGGCTCAACAGTTTTTTTAATGATGATGCTCTCATGAAAATAGACAATGAAGCAAAGAGAACATCAAGAAGCAAATTCAAAGCACATTTAAGCCCAACCCACTTCCTATGAAAAGGAATCTTGTACACAAATAAATTCATGAAGAACAAAGTGACAAGCATAGGAAGGCAACACAAGCACCTTCAAGATTCTCAACATAAAGAGGGGAAAACTTAATATTATTAAGATGCATATAACCATGTTTCCCTCTCTCATAATAACTTTCAGTAGCATCATGAACAAACTCAACAATATAATTATCACATATAACATTCTTGTCATGAGCCATATGCATAAAATTACTACCCACATAAGCATAATCAATTTTATTATTTGTAGTGGGAGCAAATTCAACAAAGTAGCTATCATTATTATTCTCATCAAGTGTAGGAGGCATAGTATAATCATAATAAAATTTACTCTGTTAGTAGGCGGCACCAAAAGACCACTATCATTATAATCATCATAAATAGGAGGCAAAGTATCATCAAAGAAAATTTTCTCCTCAATGCTTTGGGGACTAAAAATATCATGCCCATCAAAACCCTCCCTAAGCTTAGAATTTTCCATATCATTAGCAACAATGGTGTTCAAAGCTGTTCATACTAATATCATTGCTACTAGCATGCAAATAAGATTCCATAGGGTTTTTTAATTTTCAGCAAACAATCCATGTCTTAACTCAGTGAAATAGAATAAGAAGCTCATTGTTACTTTCCATTATGCCCAACTAGTGTAAACAAGAAACTAAATGTCGCAATTGCAGAGTCTAAAGGAAATAGCTTCTCAAGTACTTACAACGGCGCCGGAAAACAGCTTAGTAGCCGAGATCCGGAGTGAGTACCTTTTACCTTTCCTCCCCGCAACGGCGCCAGAAAAAATAGCTTGATGTCTACGGTGCTTCTATTCTTGTAGACAGTGTTGGGCCTCCAAGAGCAGAGGTTTGTAGAACAGCATCAAGTTTCCCTTAAGTGAATCACCCATACGATCGAACTCAGGAGGAAGAGGTCAAAGATATCCCTCTCTAAGCAACCCCGCAATCACGATACAAGAAGTCTCTAGTCCCCAACACACCTAATACACTTGTCGGATGTATAGGTGCACTAGTTCGGTGAAGAGATAGTGAAATACAAGTAATATGGAGGATTATAAGTAGTAATTGCAATCTGAAATAAAAATGGCAGCGAGTAAACATGCAGTAGAACAGTAAGTAAGCGGTGTTTGCAGTATTGAAACAAGGCCTAGGGATCATACTTTCACTAGTGGACACTCTCAACATTGATCGTATAAAATAAATAATAACTTCTCTCATTTGTGCCATACACTCTTGTTTGATAATGAACACCATTCATTGTGTAGGAACACGAACCCTCAACGTCGGAGTTAACAAGCTCCACAACATCCTCCGATATTCATGTTTAAGTAACTTCAGAGCATAATAGATCTTTGCAAAATAAACCGAGTACTAACATAGCATACACACACTGTTACCATTGCACTATGAAGGAGGAATAGATCACATCAATACTATCATAGCGATAATCAACTCCATAACCTACAAGAGATTATGATCATAATCTACGACAAGAATCACACGATGCACACACTGTCGTCACCATTACATCATGCAGAGGAATAGACTACTTTAATAACATCACATGAGAAGATGGATAAATAGTGATACAAACACATTGCAATCATAAAGGATATAAATAAGCACTTCACTATTCAACAGTGAATAAGTATTCGTGGAAGGCAAATTACAGACCCACACGGGGTGCACACACCGGTCACCTTTTACACACGTGGACAAGGAGTCTCCGGAGATCACATAAGTAAAACCCACTTGACAGCATAATGACATCTAGATTACAAGTATCATCATATGAATCTCAATCATGTAAAGCAGCTCATGAGATTATTGTATTGAAGTACATAGGAGAGAGATGAACCACATAGGCCACGGCAGACACTCCAGCCCGATGGAGAACCACTCCTCCCCAAGGAGCAGCTGCGGTGATGAAGATGGCGGTGGTGTCGATGGAGGAGCCTTCCGGGGGCCCTTCCCGGCGGCGTGCCGGAACAGACTCCTGTCCCCCAGAGACCTTGGCTTCGCGATGGCGGCGGCTCCGGAACTTTTCGCACCGTGGCTTATTCGTATCGAGGTTTTAGGTCGGGGCTTATAAGCGAAGAGGCGGAGTCGGAAGGGCTACGGGGGGCCTATACAACAGGCCGGCGCCCCTCTGGCCGCGCCACGATAGTGTGTGGGGCCTCGTGGCTCCCCCTCCCCGTCCCTCTCGGGTGTTCTGGAAGCTTTCGGTGACAGGTACTGGTTGATTTCGTCCGATTCAGAATATTTCCTTGGCATTAGGATTTCTCAAACCAAAATGTTATGTGCAGGCCCAACTGTCTGGGACTAGCTGGAAGGCATCTCGGGTGTAAAGTGGATAGCGGTCCTCGGGGATATCTAAGATTGGTGCGTTGCTTCGTCCGATGTAGAAGATATTTCCTTATCTAGGATTAGTCAGGTAAAACAACAAAATAGGACTGGCACTTCTGGATCAACATTAGTAAAGAAAATGACACGAATAAAGTTGTTCAAAGCAAAACATGTAGGTATTGTCATAAAACAAGCATGGAACATCGATAGATACGTTGGAACGTATCAGCATCCCTTAGTTCCTACTCGCCTCGAGTAGGTAAACGATAACACAAATTTGACATGCTACCATCATAATCTTGATCAACATTATTGTAAAGAATATGACATGAATGAAGTGATTAAGTTTGCTAACAAATAGATAACAATAGCAAAACTTTTCATGAATAGTACTTTCAAGACAAGCATCAAAAGGTCTTGCATAAGAGTTAACTCATAAAGCAATAAATTCAAAGCAAGTTTCAACACAGTTCAGCAGTTACAACTTTCAACATGCATATCTCATGGATAATTGTCAACATAGAGTAATATGATGAATGCAAATAAGCAAGTATGTAAGAATCAATGCACAAGCTGACACAAGTGTTTGCTTCTAAGATGGAAGGAAATGGGTAAACTGACTCAACAATAAAGTAAAAGATAGGCCCTTCGCAGAGGGAAGCAGGGATTATCAGAGCTTTTCAAGTTTTGAAATCATATAGAGAGCATAAAAGTAAAGTTTTGAGAGGTGTTTGTTGTTGTCAACGAATGGTAATGGGTACTCTAACTACCTTATCAACCAGACTTTCAAGAGCGGCTCCCATGAAGGACGTTATCTCTACCAGCAAGGTAGATCATCCCTCTTCTCTTTTGTTTACACATGTACTTTAGTTTTATTTATTAGATGACACTCCCCCCCAACCTTTGCTTACACAAGCCATGGCTAACCGAATCCTCGGGTGCCTTCCAACATTCACATACCATGGAGGAGTGTCTATTTGCAAATTTAAGTTGCTATCAAGAATCAGAGCAAAACATGTGAAGAGAATTATTAATGCAAGTTAATTAATTGGGGCTGGGAACCCCATTGCCAGCTCTTTTTGCAAAATTATTGGATAAGCGGATGAGCCACTAGTCCATTGTGAAAGTCTGTCAAAAGTAAATGACAAGATCGAAAGATAAAACACCACATACTTCCTCATGAGCTATAAAACATTGACAAAAAATAAGAGGTAATAGCTTTTGAATTGTTTAAAGGTAGCACATGAAGTATTTACTTGGAATGGCAAAAAAATACCACATAGTAGGTAGATATGGTGGACACAAATGACATGGGTTTTGGCTCAAGGTTTTTGAATGCACGAGAAGCATTTCCTCTCAAGGTTATGGCTAGCAAGGTTGTTTGAAGCAAACACAAGTATAAACCGGTACAGCAAAACTTACATAAGAACATATTGCAAGCATTATACAACTCTACACTGTCTTCCTTGTTGCTCAAACACTTTTACTAAAAAATATCTAGACCTTAGAGAGACCAATCATGCAAACCAAATTTCAACAAGCTCTACGGTAGTTCTCCACTACTAGATTTAAACTACATGATGCAAGAGCTTAAACATAATATATGAGAGCTCAAAACAATTGCCTAGTATCAAATTATTCAAGACCATATGAAGCATTTTCTTATTCCAACCAAATAGCAACAAGTGAAGCGATCAACTTTCGCCCTTGAACATTAAAAGCTAAGAACACATGTGTTCATATGAACCAGCGGAGCGTGTATCTCTCCCACACAAGGATGAACTTATTCAGAGAATGAAAATAACAAAACGAAAATAAAAGCACAAAGACGCTCCAAGTAAAGTACATAAGATGTGACGGAATAAAAATATAGTTTCAATAGAAGAAACCTGATAAGTTGATGAAGAAGGGGTGCCTTGGGCATCCCCAAGCTTAGACGCTTGAGTCTTCTTGAAATATGGATGAACCACGGGGGCATCCCCAAGCTTAGGCTTTTCACTCTTCTTGATCATATATCATCCTCCCTCTCTTGACCCTTGAAAACTTATGCACACCAAACTTAAAGCAAACTCATTAGAGGGTTAGTGCATAATCAAAATTCACATGTTCAGAGGTGACACAATCATTCTTAACACTTCGGGACATTGCACAAAACTTATGAAAGTTAATGGAACAAAGAAACCCATTCAACAAAGCAAAAGCGGCAATGCGAAATAAAAGGCAGAATCTGTCAAAAACAGAACAGTCCGTAAAGACGAACCTGGAAGGGGCACTTAACTTGCTCAAATGGAAAAACTCAAAACTAATTAAAGTTGCGTATATATCCGAGGATCACACACGTAAATTTGCATTTTTTTACAGAGACTTCTACTCAAATTCGTGACAGCAGCAATTCTGTTTCACAAGTTAAAAACTAGTATCAACTTTGCCATAGAGACTTTACTTGGCACAAAAACATGATAAGGAGAGGTTGACACAGTAGTAAACAACTTCCAAGACTCAAATATAAACAAAAGTGTTGTAGTAAAATAAACACATGGGTTATCTCCCAAGAAGTTCTTTCTTTATAGCCATTAAGATGGGCTCAGCAGTTTTAATGGTGCTCTCATGAAAATAGAAAATGAAGCAAAGAGAACATCAAGAAGCAAATTCAAAACACATTTAAGCCTAACCCACTTCCTATGAAAAGGAATCTTGTACACAACTAAATTCATGAAGAATAAAGTGACAAGCATAGGCAACACAAGCGCAACTTCAAGATTCTCAACATAAAGAGGGGAAACTTAATATTATTAAGATGCATATAACCATGTTTCCTCTCTCATAATAACTTTCAGTAGCATCATGAACAAACTCAACAATATAATTATCACATATAACATTCTTGTCATGAGCCATATGCATAAAATTATTACTCTCCACATAAGCATAATTAATTTTATTAGTTGTAGTGGGAGCAAATTCAACAAAGTAGCTATCATTATTATTCTCATCAAGTGTAGGAGGCATAGTATAATCATAATAAAATTTACTCTCCATAGTAGGCGGCACCAAAAGACCACTATCATTATAATCATCATAAATAGGAGGCAAAGTATCATCAAAGAAAATTTTCTCCTCAAAGAAAAATATCATGCTCATCAAAACCAGCTTCCCCAAGCTTAGAATTTTCCATATCATTAGCAACAATGGTGTTCAAAGCGTTCATACTAATATCATTGCTACTAGCATGCAAATAAGATTCCATAGGTTTTTTAATTTTCGCAAACAATCCATGTCTTAACTCAGGAAATAGAATAAGAAGCTCATTGTTACTTTCCATTATGCCCAACTAGTGTAAACAAGAAACCAAATGTCGCAATTGCAGAGTCTAAAGGAAATAGCTTCGAGTGCTTACAACGGCGCTGGAAAATAGCTTAGTAGCCGAGATCCGGAGTGTGAGTACCTTTTACCTTTCCTCAGCAAAGCAAGCTTTAAAATAGCTTGATGTCTACGGGTGCTTCTATTCTTGTAGACAGTGTTGGGCCTCCAAGAGCAGAGGTTTGTAGAACAGCAGCAAGTTTCCCTTAAGTGAATCACCCAAGGTTTATCAACTCAGGGGAAGAAGAGGTCAAAGATATCCCTCTCAAGCAACCCTCGCAATCACGATACAAGAAGTCTCTTGTGTCCCCAACACACCTAATACACTGTCATGGTAGGTGCACTAGTTCGGCAAGAGATAGTGAAATACAAGTAGTATGGATGTATATGAGTGGTAATAGCAATCTGAATAAAATATGGCAGCGAGTAAACATGCAACAACACAGTAAGTTTGCAGTATTGGAAACAAGGCCTAGGGATCATACTTTCACTAGTGGACACTCTCAACATTGATCGCATAATAAATAATAACTTCTCTCATTTGTGCTACATACACTCTTGTTTGATAATGAACACCATTCGTTGCGTAGGATTACACGAACCCTCAATGCCTGAGTTAACAAGCTCCACAACATTCGATATTCATGTTTAAGTAACCTTAGAGCATAATAGATCTTTGCAAAATAAACCGAGTACTAACATAGCATACACTGTCACCTTTACACTATGAAGGGGGAATAGATCACATCAATACTATCATAGCGATAATCAACTCCATACCTACAAGAGATTATGATCATAACCTACGACAAGAACTACACGATGCACACACTGTCACCATTACATCATGCAGGAGGAATAGACTACTTTAATAACATCACATGAGTAGCACATAGATAAATAGTGATACAAAACACATTGCAATCATAAAGGGATATAAATAAGCACTTCACTATGCCATTCATAACAGTGAATAAGTATTCTGTGAAATATAGCCTAAGAGACCCACACGGTGCACACACTGTCACCTTTACACACGTGGGACAAGGAGTCTCCGGAGATCACATAAGTAAAACCCACTTGACTAGCATAATGACATCTAGATTACAAGCATCATCATATGAATCTCAATCATGTAAAGCAGCTCATGAGATCATTGTATTGAAGTACATAGGAGAGAGATGAACCACATAGCTACCGCACAGCCCCGAGCCTCGATGGAGAACTACTCCCTCCTCATGGGAGCAGCAATGGTGATGAAGATGGCGGCAGTCGGCGGAGGAGCTTCCGGGGCACTCTCGTCCCGGCCGCGTGCCGGAACAGACTCCCTGTCCCCGCATCTTGGCTTCGCGATGGCGGCGGCTCGATTTTTTCGTACCGTGGCTTATTCGTCGAGGTTTTAGGTCGTGGGGCTTCTTATAGGCGAAGAGGCGGAGTCGGAAGGGCTACGGGGGGCTCACACACTAGCCCGGCGCCCGCCCATGTGGGCCTATGTGACCCCCTCTGGTCCTGTTGGACGCTTCCGGTGAAAATAGGGTACCGGGCGTTGATTTCGTCCGATTCCGAGAATATTTCCTTACTAGGATTTCGAAACCAAAAACAGCAGAAAACAGAACTGGCACTTCGGCATCTCGTCAATAGGTTAGTTCCGGAAACGCATCAAAACGATATAAAGTGTGAACAAAACATGTAGGTATTGTCATAAAACAAGCATGGAACATCAGAAATTATGGATACGTTGGAGACGTATCAGGGCCCGCGCCGCCCTATGGTGTGGGCCCCTCGCGCCGCCTCTTGACCTACCCTTCCGCCTACTAAAAGCCTTCGTCGCGAAACCCCCGTACCGAGAGCCACGATACGGAAACCTTCCAGACACGCCACCGCCGCCAATCCCATCTCGGGACCAGAGACGCCCGCACCCTCCGAGAGGAGAATCACGCACCAAATTACATCATTATGCCCGCTCCGGATTGATGCGTGAGTAGTTCATCCCTTGGCTATGGGTCCATAGCAGTAGCTAGATGGTTGTCTTCTCCGCTTGTGCTATCATTGTTTAGATCTTGTGAGCTGCCTAACATGATCAAGATCATCTATTTGTAATGCTACATGTAGTGTTTGGTGGGATCCGATGAATCTAGAATATTATGTCAAGTTGATTATCAATCTATCATATATGTGTTGTTTATGTTCTTGCATGCTCTCCGTTGCTAGTAGAGGCTCTGGCCAAGTTGATACTTGTAACTCCAAGAGGGGGTATTTATGCTCGATAGTGGGTTCATGCCTCCATTGAATCTGGACAGTGACAAAGTTCTAAGGTTGTGGATGTGCCGTTGCTACTAGGGATAAAACATCGATCTTTGTCTAAGGATATTTGTGTTGATTACATTACGCACCATACTTAATGCAATTGTCTCGTTGTTTACAACTTAATACTGGAAGGGGTGCGGATGCTAACCTGAAGGTGGATTATTTAGGCATAGATGCATGCTGGATAGCGGTCTATGTACTTTGTAATGCCCTGATTAAATCTCATAGTAATCATCATTGATATGTATTGAATCTTTATTTGTCAATTGCCCACCTGTAATTTGTTCACTCCAACATGTTAGTTATCTTATTGGAGAGCACCACTAGTGAACTGTGGACCCCAGTCCATTCTTTTACATCTGAATACATCTACTGCAATCATTGTTCTTTACTGTTTTTTGCAAACAAACATCATCTTCCACTCGACGTTTAATCCTTTGTTACAGAGTGCCGGTGAGATTGACAACCTCATCGTTACGTTGGGGCAAAGTATCTTGATTGTGTTGTGCAGGTTCCACGTTGGTGCCGGTTTCACCGGTGTTGCGCCCGCACTACACTCCTCCACCAACAACCTTCACGTGCTTCTTGGCTCCTACTGGTTCGATAACCTCGGTTTCTTTCTGAGGGAAAACTTGCTGCTGTGCGCATCACACCTTCCTCTTGGGGTTCCCAACGGACGTGTGCATCACGCGTATCATGCCCCAAAGGCTTTTTCCGCCCGGTGCGGCCCAATATGTTGTCTAAGCGTATTTTTCTGTTTTTTGATGATTTGCTTGCTCGGTTAAACTTATAGCACATGGGAAAGCCATCGCTATTAGCCAACTCTATTAGGTAGAACAATATCCCAAGCTTCGCATTTCGCTTGTTTTGGTTAGATATGACCGACATGTTATGTTGATATGGTGCTACAAGATGTGTAAAGATCGGAGGTCAGCATCAACGATCAGGTTCAGATTTATCATCTCAATTTGTTCCATTCGTTGTCACCATTGAGATCATTCGGAAACAAGTGGATGACCCTGCTAATGGGTAGAAGCTTCCTTGTAACGGTAAAGCACACGTCCGTTGGGAACCCCAAGAGGAAGGTATGATGAGCACAGCAGCAAGTTTTCCCTCAGTAAGAAACCAAGGTTTATCGAACTAGTAGGAGATGAAGGCCACGTGAAGGTTGTTGGTGGAGGAGGTAGTGCGGCGCAACACCAGGGATTCCGACGCCAACGTGGAACCCGCACAACACAATCAAACTACTTTGCCCCAACTTAACAGTGAGGTTGTCAATCTCACCGGCTTGCTGAAAACAAAGGATTAAACGTATGGTGTGGAGAATTATGTTTTCTTGCAGAAAACAAAAGAGAACAATGATTGCAAGAGATTGTATTTCAGATAAAAGAATGGACCGGGTCCACAGTTCACTAGTGGTGTCTCTCCAATAAGATAAAGGAAATCAAGGCCCCGGGGATCTGATTCCACCCCCGGTCGCCACCGTCGGATCGGTCGCTTTGGACCAGATCTGCTTACTGAACGTAGCAAAATGCACCCTCCGGCAGAAAAATAACCCGCTTTTGCCTGTAGCAAAAACGGTTCAACACGAAATCAAATAAAAGACCGAGCTCGCCGGAGAGCTCGTAGCAAAAAGTTATGCTATTGTAGCGTAAAAATGCTAATGTAGCAAAACCCAATATCATCGAAAATATTGACGAAGACCTCGCCAGAGACCTTGTAGCAAAATTTCTATACTAAAGTAGCAAAACAATAAAACAATTATAGCAAAAAATTGTGCTATTGTAGGAAAAGTGGATATCGTCGGAGACATCGACGGGGAACTCACCGGAGACCTCGCCGGAGACATCGACGGGGAACTCACCGGAGACCTCGCTGGAGACCTCACCGGAAACCCTTTAGCAAAAATATTTTGCAATTGTAGCAAAACTGCAGAAAAGTTGTAGCAAAAAAATGTACTATTAAAGCAAACCCGACCTTATCGAAGATATCGATAAAGAACTCGCCGGAGAAATTGTAGCACAATTTCTGTACTAAAAAGCAAAACAACAAAACAATTGTAGCATCGCCGATCCTCTAGATGGCAGCATCACCGACCAACGTTAGTAGCATCTTTAGATGTCGACGGTAGCAACATTGTCACACTTTTGCAGCGATCGCCGCTCGGAGTTATATCCATATGGCCGATGAGGAGGAAGGCGGCGGCTGTACGTCAGCACAGTCAACGGCGACTTGCCCTGATGACCTCAGCCATGGGAGGAGGAGGCCGCGAGCGGGGCAATGGGAGGTAGAGGAGGCCATGTGAGGTCTAGAACTTCTGCCGACGTCGGAGCAGGAAGCGGCGCCGGCTTTCAAGTCGACGACACAGAGACGCGCGGGGCAGGCTCATGGAGGAGCGGCCGCAGCCAGAGACGGGCCTCGCCGCGGCGGGAGCCTACGGCATGACGGCTGCGTAGGAGCAGCACGGGTCGTGCCGCCGTGGGGAGGGGGAGGAGCAGCACAAGGTCGTGAGCCGCCGGGCATGGTTTGGGACCCTTCTGCCACACCCTGTCGGTAGCTGGAGCTCGGGGCGGCATCCATGGGGACCGCCAGTGAGGTGCGCTGTGGTTGGGTGAGGGGGTGGGTACCAGGGTCGGGCGCAGGCGGCGGCGCATCGGCGAGGTCGACCATGGAGCTTGTCTCTGTTATCTCACGTATTGTGGGGAAGAAAGGATTGGAGGAAGGAAGCGATAAGGTGGGCCCCGGGGGATACGCGTCGCACGCTGCGTGCGGAGGTTGGGAGGAAGCGATCCCCGGGGGGATACAATCATTTTCCTAAGATAAATAGCATGTTGGGTGAACAAATTACAGTTGGGCAATTGACAAAATAGAGAAGCATATACATATCATGATGACTACTATGAGATTTACTTAGGCATTACGACAAAGAACATAGACCGCCATCCAGCATGCATCTATGCCTAAAAAGGCCACCTTCGGGTTAGCATCCGCACCCCTTCCAGTATTAAGTTGCAAACAACAGACAATTGCATTAAGTATGGTGCGTAATGTAATCAACACAAATATCCTTAGACAAAGCATCCATGTTTTATCCCTAGTGGCAACAGCACATCCACAACCTTAGGGGTTACTGTCACTCCAGATTCAATGGAGACATGAACCCACTATCTAGCATAAATACTCCCTCTTGAGTCACAAGTATCAACTTGGCCAGAGCCTCTACTAGCAACGGAGAGCATGCAAGAACATAAATAGCACATATATGATAGATCAATAATCAACTTGACATAGTATTCAATATTCATCGGATCCCAACAAACACAACATGTAGTATTACAAATAGATGATCCTGATCATGATAGGCAGCTCACAAGATCTAAACATGATGGCACAAGAGGAGAATACAACCATCTAGCTACTGCTATGGACCCGTAGTCCAAGGATGAACTACTCACGCATCAGTCCGGAGGCGGGCATGGATGTAGAGCCCCGGATGATTCCCCTCCGGCAGGGTGCCTGAGGCGATCTTCCGAACCCCGAGATAGGGTTGACGTTGGCGGCGTCAGAACTTTCCGTATCGTGGCTCTCGTACTAGGGTTTTCGCGACGGAGGGATTAAGTAGGCGAAGGCAGCGCAGGGCACCCGAGCCCACCCCATAGGGCGGCATGCCCCCTGGTCACACCGCTCAGGTGGCCGCCCGTGGCCCCACTCCATCTCCTCTTCTGGAAGGCCCTGGGAAATAAGACCGTGGGCTTTGTTTCGTCCAATTCCGAGAATATTTGTAAACTAACTTTTTGAAACCAAAAACAGCAGAAAACAGAACGGCACCCGGCATCTTTTAATAGGTTAGTTCCAAAATGCATAAAAACATTATAAAGTATGAACAAACATGTAGGTATTGTCATAAAACTAGCATGGAACATAAGAAATTATAGATACGTTGGAGACGTATCAGACCCATTCATCCAGGAAGAAATCAAGTGGATATCAGGGGGAAACCATCTGAATTCCAGGTGGAAGATTTTGATTCATTATACTTTCAAAAGTGGATGTGTGTACCTGATGATCCAGAGATCGAATCTATAATACTCAAGGAAGCTCATGAGACACTATATTCCATACATCCGGGAAGTACCAAGATGTACATGGATCTTAAAGAGATGTTCTAGTGGAATAACATGAAAAGGGAGATAGCGAAGTATGTCTTAGAACGTCATACATGCCAAAGGGTGAAGGCAAAACATCAAAATCTTGCCGGACTACTCAAACCTTTGGATATTCCTGAATGGAAATGGGATGATATTGGAATGGATTTCGTTACCGGTCTACCAATGACCAGTAAAAGGAAGGATATGATATGGGTGATAATCGATAGACTCACCAAGAGTGCACACTTCCTAGCTGTTAACCAGATAGACACTTCAGAAAAGCTTGTGGATATCTATGTCAAAGAGATAGTTATCAAACATGGAGTTCCAAAGAAAATAGTCTCAGATAAAGGTTCAATATTTAATTCAGCATTTTGGAAACAACTCGAGGAGGCATTAGGATCCAAGTTGGATTTTAGTACGCCCTATCATCCACAAACCGGAGGTCAGACCGAGAGAACAAATCAAATTCTAGAAGACATGTTAAGAGCTTGCGCTCAAGACTTCGGAGGTTCGTGGGAGGATCATCTACCACTAGCAGAGTTTTCATACAACAACAATAATCAAAGTAGCATCCAGATGGCACCATTCGAAGAAATTTATGGGACGAAATGTAGATCCCCAATCTGTTGGTATGTGATACGTCTCCAACGTATCGATAATTTCTTATGTTCCATGCTACATTATTGATGATATCTACATGTTTTATACACATTATATGTCGTATTTACGCATTTTCTGGAACTAACCTATTAACAAGATGCCGAAGAGCCACTTGGTTCTGCTGTTTTTGGTTTCAGAAATCCTAGTAAGGAAATATTCTCGGAATTGGACGAAATCAACGCCCAGGGTCCTATTTTTGCACGAAGCTTCCCAGAAGACCGAAGGGGAAAGGAAGTGGGGCCACGAGGCGCCGCCACAACAGGGCGGCGCGGCCCGGCCTTGGCCGCGCGCCCTGGTGCGTGGGCCCTCGTGTGGCCCCTCGTTGCTCCTCTCCGACCTCTTCGATCGTCGCAAACCCTTCCGTACCGAGAGCCACGATACGGAAAACCTTCCGTCGCGCCGCCGCGAATCCCATCTCGGGATTCAGAGATCGCCTCCGCACCCTGTCGGAGAGGGGATCATCTCCCAGGACTCTTCATCGCCACATCGCTCCGGAGTGATGAGTGAGTAGTTCACCCCTGGACTATGGGTCCATAGCGTAGCTAGATGGTCGTCTTCTCCTCATGTGCTTCATTGTTGGATCTTGTTGGCCTAACATGATCAAGATCATCTATCTGTAATACTATATGTTGTGTTTGCGCGATCCGATGGATAGAGAATACTATGTTATGGTGATTATCAATCTATTATTTATGTGTTGTTTATGATCTTGCATGCTCTCCGTTATTAGTAGAGGCTCTGGCCAAGTTTTTGCTCTTAGCTCCAAGCTCCATTGAATCTGGGACAGTGACAAAAAGTTCTAAGGTTGTGGATGTGCTCTTGCCACTAGGGATAAAACATTGATGCTATGTCTAAGGATGTAGTTGTTGATTACATTACGCACCATACTTAATGAAATTGTCTGTTGCTTGCAACTTAATACCGGAAGGGGTTCGGATGATAACCTGAAGGTGGACTTTTTAGGCATAGATGCATGCTGGATGGCGGTCTATGTACTTTGTCGTAATGCCCCGATTAAATCTCACTATATTTATCATATCATGTATATGCATTGTTATGCCCTTCTCTATTTGTCAATTGCCCGACTGTAATTTGTTCACCCAACATGCTTTTATCTTATGGGAGAGACACCTCTAGTGAACCGTGGACCCCGGTCCTATTCTTTACATCGCATACAATCTACTGCAATACTTGTTTTACCGTTTTCTTCACAAACAATCATCTTCCACAATACGGTTAATCCTTTGTTACAACAAGCCGGGGAGATTGACAACCTCACGCTTCGTTGGGGCAAAGTACTTTCTGTGTTGTGCAGTTCCACGTTGGCGCCGGAATCCCTGGTGTTGCGCCGCATCACATTTCGCCACCATCAACCTTCAACGTGCTTCTTGGCTCCTCCTCGGTTCGATAAACCTTGGTTTCTTTCTGAGGGAAAACTTGCCGCTGTGCGCATCATACCTTCCTCTTGGGGTTCCCAACGAACGTGTGAGTTACACGCCATCAAGCTCTTTTTCTGGCGCCGTTGTCGGGAGATCAAGACACGCTGCAAGGGGAGTCTCCACTTCCCAATCTCTTTACTTTGTTTTTGTCTTGCTTTATTTTATTTACTACTTTGTTTGCTGCACCTAAACAAAACACACAAAAATTAGTTGCTAGTTTTACTTTATTTACTGTCTTGCTCTCTATATAAAAAACACACAAAAAAATATTTACTTGTCTCTATTTTCCTAGTTTACCTTTACTACTGTTATAATGAGTAATCCTGAAGTTGAAGTTCGTTCTTTTAAGCAACAAGGGGGAGAAAGTTTTAAAGATGCTTGGTACAGAATTAGTAATGCTCATCATAGGTGCATTAAGAAACACTCCACCACTATCCTTCTTAGGAACTTTTATGTTGGTTTATCTAGTTGGAATAGGTATGTTCTTGATACTCTTTCGGGAGGTAATTTCCTAGGTACTCCTGCTTTAGAAGCTAGCTGCGTCATTGAGAGTCTAGTTGGAATACCACCTGTTAATGGAGTTAAAATTGAAATCTCTCTTGAAGATGTTATGAAAAAATTGGAAACCATAGAGAAAAAATTTCAAGTGTGGAAACTAAATTGGAAATGTTATTTGATAAACCGATGAACTTGATAAATCCTTAGGAGGAATTGATGAAAGAATTAGTATCCTAGGAACTTGTGTTGTCCATGATAATCAAACCAATAGATTGATGAACTTGAAAAAGCTATGGGAACCTTGGGTTCAACCTTTCTTCTCTCAAGTATAAGGAGAAAGCTTATGTGGGTAGAGAGCAAAATTCATGTATGCCTCTAAAGTGCCTAAACAAAAGAATTATTATAGGCCTAAAATTGCTAAAACCCCTAGCACCACCATAGAAAATTTAGATAATGGAGCACCTAAAGTACCCTCTGCAACAAGTTGTGTTTGCAAGAAAAATAATGTTGATGCTTCATCTCTTGATGTTACTTGATTTGCACTTTCTCGCCTAGCTGAAAGGCGTTAAAGAAAAGCGCCTATGGGAGACAACCATGTGTTTTACTACAGTATTTTTGTTTTATATTTGAGTATTGGAAGTTGTTTACTACTGTAGCAACCTCTCCTTATCATGTTTTTTGTGCCAAGTAAAGTTTCTATGCTAAAGTTGATGTTATATTTGGGATCGCTGCGCAGAAACAGCATTGCTGTCTGTCACGAATTCTGGCATAAGTCTCTGTATAAAATTCGAAAAAATCTGCAAAATTACGAGCGTGATCCCCGATATGTACGCAACTTTCATTAGTTTTGAGTTTTTCCATTTGAGCAAGTCTAGTGCCCCTTTCAGGTTCGTCTTTACGGACTGTCTGTTTTTGACAGATTCTGCCTTTTATTTCGCATTGTCGTATTTGCTATGTTGGATGAATTCCTTTGATCCATTAATGTCCAGTAGCTTTGTGCAATGTACAGAAGTGTTAAGAATGATTGTGTCACCTCTGAATATGTGAATTTTTAATTGTGCACTAACCCTCTAATGAGTTTGTTTGAAGTTTGTGTGAAGGAAGTTTTCAAGGGTCAAGAGAGGAGTATGATATACTATGATCAAGAGGAGTGAAAGCTCTAAGCTTGGGGATGCCCCGTGGTTCACCCCCGCATATTTTAAGAAGACTCAAGCGTCTAAGCTTGGGGATGCCCAAGGCATCCCCCTTCATCGACAACATCATCAGGTTCCTCCCCGAAACTATATTTTTATTCATCACATCTGTGTGTTTTTACTTGGAGCTGCTTTGTTTTGTTTTTGTTTTTTTTGAATAAAATAGATCCTAGCATTCACTGTATGGGAGAGAGACACGCTCCGCTGTTGCATATGGACAAATATGTCCTTAGACTTTACTCATAATGTTCAAGGCGAAGGTTGAAACTTCTTCGTTAAATTGTTATATGGTTGGAATCGGGAAACGCTACATGTAGTAATTCTAAAATGTCTTGGATAATGTGATACTTGGCAATTGTTGTGCTCATGTTTAAGCTCTTGCATCATATACTTTGCACCCATTAATGAAGAAATACATAGAGCTTGCTAAAATTTGGTTTGCATATTTGGTCTCTCTAAGGTCTAGATAATTTTAGTATTGAGTTTTGAACAACAAGGAAGACGGTGTAGAGTCTTATAATGTTTACAATATGTTTTTTATGTGAGTTTTGCTGCACCGATTCATCCTTGAGTTTGTTTCAAATAACCTTGCTAGCCTAAACCTTGTATCGAGAGGGAATACTTCTCATGCATCCAAAAAACTTGAGCCAACCACTATGCCATTTGTGTCCACCATACCTACCTACTACATGGTATTTCTCCGCCATTCCAAAGTAAATTGCTTGAGTGCTACCTTTAAAATTCCATCATTCGCCTTTGCAATATATAGCTCATGGGACAAAATAGCCTTAAAAACTATTGTGGTATTGAATATGTACTTATGCACTTTATCTCTTATTAAGTTGCTTGTTGTGCGATAACCATGCTTCTGGGGACGCCATCAACTTTTCTTTGTTGAATATCATGTGAGTTGCTATGCATGTCCGTCTTGTCTGAAGTAAGAGAGATCTACCACCTTAATGGTTGGAGCATGCATATTGTTAGAGAAGAACATTGGGCCGCTAACTAAAGCCATGAATCATGGTGGAAGTTTCAGTTTTGGACATATATCCTCAATCTCATATGAGAATAATAATTGTTGCCACATGCTTATGCATTAAAGAGGAGTCCATTATCTGTTGTCCATGTTGTCCCGGTATGGATGTCTAAGTTGAGAATAATCAAAAGCGAGAAATCCAAATGCGAGCTTTCTCCTTAGACCTTTGTACAGGGGCATGGGGTACCCCTTTGTGACACTTGGTTGAAACATGTGTATTGCGATGATCCGGTAGTCCAAGCTGATTAGGACAAGGTGCGGGCACTATTAGTATACTATGCATGAGGCTTGCAACTTGTAAGATATAATTTACATAACTCATATGCTTTATTACTACCGTTGACAAAATTGTTTCATGTTTTCAAATAAAAGCTCTAGCACAAATACAACAATCGATGCTTTCTCTTTGAAGGACCATTCTTTTACACTTTTGTTGAGTCAGTTTATCTATTTCTCTCCACACCTAAGAAGCAAACACTTGTGTGAACCGTGCATTGATTCCTACATACTTGCATATTGCACTTGTTATATTACTTTATATTGACACTATCCATGAGATATACATGTTATAAGTTGAAAGCAACCGCTGAAACTTAATCTTCCTTTGTGTTGCTTCAATACCTTTACTTTGATTTATTGCTTTATGAGTTAACTCTTATGCAAGACTTATTGATGCTTGTCTTGAAGTACTATTCATGAAAAGTCTTTGCTTTATGATTCATTTGTTTACCCATGTCATTACCATTGTTTTGATCGCTGCATTCATTACATATGTTTACAATAGTATGATCAAGATTATGATGGCATGTCACTCCAGAAATTATCCTTGTTATCGTTTACCTGCTCGGGACGAGCAGAACTAAGCTTGGGGATGCTGATACGTCTCCAACGTATCGATAATTTCTTATGTTCCATGCTACATTATTGATGATATCTACATGTTTTATACACATTATATGTCGTATTTACGCATTTTCTGAACTAACCTATTAACAAGATGCCGAAGAGCCAGCTTCTGTTTTCTGCTGTTTTGGTTTCAGAAATCCTAGGAAATATTCTCGGAATTGGACGAAATCAACGCCCTGGGTCCTATTTTTGCACGAAGCTTCCGAAGACCGGGGAAGGAAGTCCAGGCGCCGCCACAACAAAGGCGGCGCGGCCTTCTTGGCCCGCGTGTGTGGGCCCTCGTGTGGCCCTCGCGTTGCTCTTCCGCCTACTTAAGTCTTCCTCGCGAAAACCCTCGTACCGAGAGCCACGATACGAAACCTTCCAGAGACGCCGCCGCCGCAATCCCATCTCGGGGATTCAGAGATCGCTCTCCGCACTCAGGGAGAGGAAACCATCTCCCGAGGACTCTTCATCGCCATGATCGCCTCCGGAGTGATGAGTGAGTAGTTCACCTCTGGACTATGGGTCCATAGCAGTAGCTAGATGGTCGTCTTCTCCTCATGTGCTTCATTGTTGGATCTTGTGAGCTGCCTAACATGATCAAGATCATCTATCCGTAATACTATATGTTGTGTTTGTCGGGATCCGATGGATAGAGAATACTATGTTATGGTGATTATCAATCTATTATTTATGTGTTGTTTATGATCTTGCATGCTCTCCGTTACAAGTAGAGGCTCTGGTTTGTCCTTGCTCTGGCCAGGAGTATTTATGCTCGATAGTGGGTTCATGCCTCCATTGATATCTCGGGACAGTGACAGAAAGTTCTAAGGTTGTGATGTGTCTGTTGCCACTAGGGATAAAACATTGATGCTATGTCTAAGGATGTAGTTGTTGATTACATTACGCACCATACTTAATGCAATTGTTCCAAGGTTTGCAACTTAATATCAGAAGGGTTCGGATGATAACTCAAGGTGGACTTTTTAGGCATAGATGCATGCTGGATGGCGGTCTATGTACTTTGTCGTAATGCCCTGATTAAATCTCACTATATTTATCATATCATGTATATGCATTGTTATGCCTTCTCTATTTGTCAATTGCCCGACTGTAATTTGTTCACCCAACATGCTTTTATCTTATGGGAGAGACACCGATGTGCGTAGATGTACACGTCCGTTGGGAACCCCAAGAGGAAGGTATGATGCGCACGTAGCAAGTTTTCCTCTAAAGAAACCAAGGTTTACTTAACCAGGAGGAGCCAAGAAGCACGTTGAAGGTTGATGGCGGCGATGTAGTGCGGCGCAACACCAGGGATTCCGGCGCCAACGTGAACCTGCACAACACAACCAAAGTACTTTGCCCCAACGAAATGTGAGGTTGTCAATCTCACCGGTTTGCTGTAACAAAGGATTAAACGTATTGTGTGGAAGATGATTGTTTGCAAGAAAACAGTAAAGCAAGTATTGCAGTAGATTGTATGCGATGTAAAGAATAGGACCGGGGTCCACAGTTCCACTAGAGGTGTCTCTCCCATAAGATAAAAGCATGTTGGGTGAACAAATTACAAGCGGCAATTGACAAATAGAAAAGGGCATAACAATGCATATACATGATATGATAAATATAGTGAGATTTAATTGGGCATTACGACAAAGTACATAGACCGCCATCCAACTGCTATGCCTAAAAAGTCCACCTTCGGTTATCATCCGAACTCCCTCCAGTATTAAGTTGCAAAGCAACAGACAATTGCATTAAGTATGGTGCGTAATGTAATCAACAACTACATCCTTAGACATAGAATCAATGTTTTATCCCTAGTGGCACCAGACACACACAACCTTAGAACTTTCGTCACTGTCCCAGGTATCAATGAAGGCATGAACCCACTATCGAGCATAAATACTCCTCTTGGAGTTAAGAGTAAAAACTTGGCCAGAGCCTCTACTAATAACGGAGAGCATGCAAGATCATAAACAACACATAAGTAATAGATTGATAATCACCATAACATAGTATTCTCTATCCATCGGATCCCGACAAACACAACATATAGTATTACATATAGATGATCTTGATCATGTTAGGCAGCTCACAAGATCCAACAATGAAGCACATAAGGAGAAGACGACCATCTAGCTACCGCTATGGACCCATAGTCCAGGGGTGAACTACTCACTCATCACTCCGGGAGGCGATCATGGCGATGAAGAGTCATCCGGGAGATGATTCCCTCTCTCGGCAGGGTGTCGGAGGCGATTTCCCGAATCCCCCGAGATGGGACTTGCGGGCGGCGGCGTCTCGGGAAGGTTTTCCGATCGTGGCTCTTGCACGGGGGTTTCGCGACGAGGCTTTGGCAGGCGATACAACGCGGGGGCCACACGAGGCCCCACACGCCAGGGGCCGCGCGGCCAAGCCTAGGGCCGCGCGGCCGGCGTCCTGGCCCCACTTCCTTCCTCTTCGCTTCTCTGAGCTTCAGCAAAAATAGGACCCGGGCGTTGATTTCGTCCAATTCGAGAATATTTCTTACTAGGATTTCTGAAACCAAACAGCAGAAAACAAGAACTCGTTCTTCGGCATCTTGTTAATAGGTTAGTTCCAAAATGCGTAAATACGACATATAATGTGCATAAAACATATAGATATCATCAATAATGTAGCATGGAACATAAGAAATTATCGATACGTTGGAGACGTATCAGACACCTCTAGTGAACTGTGGACCCTGGTCCTATTCTTTACATCGCATACAATCTACTGCAATACTTGTTTTACCGTTTTCTTCGCAAACAATCATCTTCCACACAATACGGTTAATCCTTTGTTACAGCAAGCCGGTGAGATTGACAACCTCACTCGTTTAGTTGGGGCAAAGTACTTTGGTTGTGCTGTGTTCCACGTTGGCGCCGGAATCCCGGTGTTGCGCCGCATCACATTTCGCCACCATCAACCTTCAACGTGCTTCTTGGCTCCTCCTGGTTCGATAAACCTTGGTTTCTTTCTGAGGAAAACTTGCTGCTGTGCGCATCATACCTTCCTCTTGGGGTTCCCAACGAACGTGTGAGTTACACGCCATCAGTATGAAACTGGAGAAAACAAAGAGTTTGCACCAGATTACATCAAGGAAAGACAAGGAATAATAGACATCGTCAGATATCGTCTGAAGATAGCCCATAGTCGACAAAAGAGTTATGCGGATCAGAACAGAAGGTTATGGGAACCTAAAGTTGGAGACATGGTCTATCTGAAGGTTAGTCCGATGAAAGGGTTGAAAAGATTTGGAGTTAAGGGGAAACTGAGTCCCAGATACATTGGACCATTCAAGATACTCAGCTAGAATAGGGAAACTACTTTTGAGCTAGTATTACCAGAAAGATTGAGTTTGATACATAATGTGTTCCATGTATCTCAACTCCGAAAGTGTTTGAGGGCACCAGATGATCCGGTATCACATTAAGAGTTAGAACTTTAGTCAGACCTAACCTATGTTGAAAGACCAGCAAAGATACTCGAAGAAGTTAAGAAATCGAGCAATCAAGTATTGGTAATTTACGTGGGCCTACTAGCTCAGGAGATAACGGCCCAATATCTGCGTCCTCATCATTGAAAGGCGGCCAGAGATCAAAGAAAAAAATCCAAGAAAGGAAACATTTATTCTACATAGAGGATGACATGGGACCCATTTTGCAGCATCATCCTCAACGTTGACAAGGCGGCAGGGGATCGAAAGAAGCGGCAAAGTAGCCAGAAATCAGGGGTCAAATATAAATTCGAGAAAGGAATTGTTTATTCAACAGTGAGGCTGACATGTGGGACCTATTTTGCAGCCGCGGCCTCAACATTTATCATTCAGAGAGGATGACATGTGGGACCCACGAGCCAGCATTGTTCTCGATGTTTCTTAAAGGGGGCGGGAGATTGAAAGAAAAAGGCAAGTAGCTCGAAATCATGTGTCAAAAAAAATCCAAGAAAGGAAAGGTTTATCGCACATAGATGCTGACATATTGGACCCAAATAAGAGCGCCATCAACGTTCAAGGCGGATGGAGTCAAAGAAAAAGGCAAATAGCCAGAAATTAGGGGTCAAAAATAAATCCAACAAAGGAAACTTTTATCGTACATAGATGCTAACATGTGGGACCCATGAGCTAGCAGCGTCCTCAACGTTTCAAAGGCGGCAGGGGATCAAAAAAAGGCAAATAGATAGAAATTAGGGGTCAACAATAAATGCAACAAAGGAAACTTTTATTGTTCATAGAGGCTGACATGTTGGACCCATGAGCCAGCAGCACCGTCAACATTTCAAAGGCGTCACAGGATCAAAAGAAAGAACCAAGTAGCCATTAATTAGGTGTCAAAAATAAATCCAAGAAAGTAAATGTTTTATTTTCATAGAGGCTGACATATGGGACCCATGAGCCAGCAGTGTCCTGGGAAGTAGCCATTAATTAGGGGTCAAAAATAAATCCAAGAAAAGAAAGGTTTATTGTTCATCGAGGCTGACATGTGGGACCTATGCGCCAGCAGCGTCCTCATCGTTTCAAAGGCGGCCGCGGATCCAAAGAAAAAGGAAAATAGCTAGAAATCAAAGGGTCAAAAAAATTCCAAGAAAAGAAATATTATTGTTCATAGAGGCTGACATGTGGGACCCATGAGCCAGCAGCGTTCTCAATTTCAAAGACGGCACAAGAACGAAAGAAAAAGGAAAGTGACAAAAAATCAGGGGGTAAAAAACTCCAAGAGAAGAAACTTTATTGTACATAGAGGATGACATGCGGGTCCCATGAGCCAACAACTTACTCAACGTTTCAGAGGCGGCATGAGATCGAAAGAAAAAGGAAAGTGACCAAATATCAGGAGCAAAAAATAATCCAAGAAAAGAAAGTTTCATTGTACATAGAGGATGACATATGGGTCCCATGTTGCAGCAGCGGTCTGAACGTTTCAAAGACGGCATGAGATCGAAATAAAAAGGCAAGTGACCAAATATCAGGAGCCAAAAATAATCCAAGAAAAGAAAATTTATTATACATAGAGGATGACATGCGGGTCCCATGAGCCAGCAGCTCAACGTTTGAGAGGAGGCATGAGATTGAAAGAAAAAGCAAGTGACCAAATATCAGAGAATAAATTCACCAAGAAAATAAACTTTACTATACATAGAGGAGGACACGCGGGTCCCATTTTGGCAGAGCGAGTCTCAATGTTTCCAAACAAAACGGGAAAAAAAAAGGAAGTAACCAAATATCAGGAGAGAAAAATAACTACAAGAAAATAAAATTTACTATACCTAGAGGATGACTGATGACCCACAAGTATAGGGGGTGTATCGTAGTACTTTCGATAAATAAGAGTGTCGAACCCAACGAGGAGCAGAAGGTGTTGACAAGCAGCTTTCGATGAAGGATTCACGTAAATGCTCACAGATAAGTATTCAGGGGGTTTTGATATAGCAGATAAATAAAGTACGAGTAAGTAAAATGCGAGAGAAATAATTGCAGCAAGTGGCCCAATCCTTTTTAGCACAAAGGACAAGCCGGTTTGTTTACTTATAATGACCAAACGTTCTTGAGGACACACGGGGATTTTAGTCTAGTGCTTTTGCTTCCTATAGTTGATTAATCTTCATTGTTTTGATAAGTGTTGTGTGGGTGAACCTATGCTAATGCACCGCCCTTCCTAGGACTAATACATACTTGTGATTATACCCCTTGCAAGCATCCGCAAATACAAGAAAGTAATTAAGATAAATCTAACCACAACCTTAAACTCGAGATCCTGCTATCCCTCCGCACCGATATACTAACGGGGGTTTAGGTTGTTGTCACTCCGGCAACCCCACAATTAGCAAACGAATACAAGATGTACTCCCCTAGGCCCATAAAGGTGAAGTATCATGTAGTCGACGTTCACATGACACCACTAGAAGAATAACACCACAACTTAAATATCAACATTGAATATTACTCAACCATAATTCACTACTAACATTTAGACTTCACCCATGTCCTCAAGAACTAAACGAACTACTCACGAGACATCATATGGAACATGATCAGAGGTGATATGATGATGAATAACAATCTGAACATAAACTTGGTTCAATGGTTTCACTCAATAGCATCAATAACAAGTAGAAATCAATACCGGGAGAGTTTCCCCTATCAAACAATCAAGATCCAACCCTAATTGTTACAGCGGTGACGAGATGCAGTGGAGATGGCGGTGATGATGATGAAGATGATGGTGATGATGATGGAGATGATGTCCGTACTCGATGACGATGGCGATGGCGTCGATTTCCCTCCATGAGGGAATTTCCCGGCGGATTCCTGCCCGCCGAGAGCTTTTTCTCTGGTGTCTTTCCGCCCCGCGCAGGCGGCTCACACCCTCCGTGAACTCCACGTGTCTTAGGTTTTCGGTGAAGAAGTACGCGAAGGAGAGGAGGCCGAGGGCTGTGGGCCCCCTCCCCACATGGCGGCGGGGCCAGCCGGGCCCGCGCTGCCTATGGGGCCCATGGTGGCCCCTCTCGCCCCTCCTTTGGCTCCCTTCGTCTTCTGAAAAATAGGATTTTTCGTATAATTTCCGTCAAATGCTGATCTTCCGAAATATGGTGTCCCGACGGTGCTTTTTCCAGCAGAATCCTGACTCCGGTGAATAATTCTCCAATGATCATGAAACATGCAAAATAGGTGAAATAACATAAGTATCATCTCTAAATATGAAATATATCAATGAATAACAGCACATTATGATATAAAATAGTGATGCAAATGGACGTATCAACTCCCCCAAGCTTAGACTTCGCTTGTCCCCAAGCGAAACTGAGCTCAATAAACAAGACCACATGTTTATGGAGGAAGAGTCGATAAATAAAATACTGACAAGAAGCATCATATTGATTCACACAAGATATTCTAGTAAACATCCTCCTCATATAATTCAACTTGAAATAAGTAAAGAGAAATCACAAATAAAGGTGCATAGGAAATCATAAATGGTTATGGCAAACTTTGTTCTTGGTCAGAGAACTACTAACGGATTGTACTTATCTTCTAAGCAAAGCTTTCATATTAGAATTTATATGGCAGGGCTTTCATCCTTAATCATAACAATCTCCTCATAATCATTGATAACTTTCAAAGTCATATTCATTCAGATAAAATTTGTACTGAACAAGAAAGCATAAAAGACATGATTAACTAGATCATAGTATAAATGGTTGGTTCACAACAACTCAATTGCTTGCTTAAGATAGAGGGAAATAGGTTTACTGACTCAACATAAAAGAAAAAGATAGGCCCTTCGCAGAGGGAAGCAGGGATTAAATCATGTGCTAGAGCTTTTCAAGTTTTGAAATCATATAAAGAGCATAAAAGTAAGATTTTGAGCGGTGTTTGTTGTTGTCAACGAATGGTAGCGGACACTCTAACCTCCTTGCCAAACAGACCTTCCAAGAGCGGTTCCCATGAGGACGACATCTCTACCAGCAAGGTAGATCATCCCCCCTTCTCTTTTGTTTACACATGTATTTTAGTTTTATTATGGATTACACTCCCCCAACCTTTGCTTTCACAAGCCATGGCTAACCGAATCCTCGGGTGCCTTCCAACATTTCTCAAACCATGGAGGAGTGTCTATTGCAAAATTAAGTTGCTTAGATAAATCAGGGCAAAACATGTGAAGAGAATTATTAATGAAGGTTATTAATTGGGGCTGGGAACCCGTTGCCAGCTTCTTTTGCAAAATTATTGGATAAGCGGATGTGCCACTAGTCCATTGGTGAAAGTCCACCCAACAAGATTGAAAGATAAAACACCACATACTTCCTCATGAGCTATAAAACATTGACACAAATAAGGAGTAATATAGTTTGAATTATTTAAAGGTAGCACATGAAGTATTTACTTGGAGTGGCGCAAAATACCACATAGTAGGTAGTTATGGTGGACACAAATGGCATGGGTTTGGTCTAAGGTTATGGATGTATGAGAAGTATTCCCTCTCAATACAGGTCTTTGGCTAGCAAGGTTTGGGTAGCAAGCATAAAGGTTGAGGGAAACAAACAAGTATACATGTGATAGAAACAATCCTGCATCTTTCTCATAAGCACAAGCAATTTTAACTTCAGAATACTAACTCATTAGCAGAAAGATAATAAAGCAATATATCTACATGTATTTCCCTTTTCTATTTAAACATCAAGGTGTTGTTGCTATTGACCAATGCTAAGTTTGCCAAAACCAAATAGATTTACTTGATGCTCCCAAAGTGATATCAATACTAATGTCAAGAGTGATCATATAACAGAAATTGCAAACTAAAATAAAGTGTGCAAAAAGTAAATGATAAGACTTTAATATTCCATAACGATAACTCACACCAACGGATACATAGATAACCAACTAAGAGAGAGATACTTCCACACCGCAAACTATTCTATATGATAACTTCCCTACTCATGATATGACACTACTTGATAGTAAAAGATAAAGATAGTGATGATGTGATACCGCGGCACTCCCCCAAGCTTGGAACAAACCAAGGGGATGCCAATACCGATGATGAATTACTCTTCGCGGCGATGATGGTGGATTCTTCTCGTCCTCAGAAGAGGCTCTCCATCAACAAACGATGTCTTGGTCTCGGGAATCCTGAAACTAGCAGCATCGCTAATGCGTTTAAACCTGTTTTCATACTCACAGCTTTTGATTCCAAACATCATAAAGTTGCGCCTGAAGTTGGTTGGTAGTGTTGTGAAGTGAGAGGATATCGCTCCACAGCTTTGCAGTCTCCTTCTCATGTTCACCAATGAGTTCGGACACAATCTTGTGGAAGATGTCCACTTCACGCTCAGCCATCTTCTTGTAGGTGAAGACCTCTTGTTCAAGTTTCTTCATCCTGTCCTCCAAGCTTCCTTCTCCTTGGGTCCCCGAACATCTTCTATCTCAATCTCCATCTACGAGCAGCAATTCCTTGGGATGCATCTCAACTCGCTCATGTACGGGTTAACGACGTTCTCAAAGAAGTTGTCCTTCTGAGGCTCCGACGAAGACATGGTGGCTCTAGATCTGAAAACAATATCCGCAGAAACAGCTCGAAACAAAACACGACAAGAAAATAATATACGGACCTCCAACCTGGGGGATTATATAGCAAATATTTTTACAACAAAAGGAAGGTTCCAGGCCGAAAACGAGTGGAAACGGGACGCCGAGGGGCTGTCCCCATAGGGCGGCGCGGCGTGGGGGCCCGCGCCGCCTATGGTGACGGCCCTCGTGCGTCTCCCCACTCCGTTTCGATCTCGTAATTTTTTATATTTTCCAAAAAACAAATATTGTTCGGAAAGTTAAACGCGGGACTTTTTATTACTAAAACTGTTACCTATTCAAAGTCGGACTCTGCAGCACCGTCAATTTGATCTTTGATGAAAGCTTCCGGAGTCATCACTTGAATAACATCAATATCTTCATTATAAGAATCTCAAATATAATGCTTGAGTCTTTGTCCATTCACTACTTGTGTGGCATTCCCTTCCAAAGTGCTAATTTTAATTGCCCCTGAACGATATACCTCCTCAATAACATATGGTCCTTCCCATTTTGTAATTTCCCTGCAAAAATCTGAGACGAGACCGATACAATAGGACTTTATCTCCAACATTAAATTCTCTTTAATAATTCTTCTATCATGCCACTTCTTAACTTTCTCCTTAAAAAGTTTAGCATTTTCATAAGCTTCACTTCTCCATTCATCTAAAGAACTTAATTGTAGCAACCTCTTCTTATCGGCAAGTTTAAAATCTTTATTAAGTTCTCTTACACCCAATAAGCTTTGTGCTCTAGTTCTAAAGGTAAATGACAAGCTTTTCCATAAACCATTTTATAAGGAGACATTCCCATAGGATTTTTATAAGCAGTTCTATAAGCCCACAATGCTTCTTTTAACTTACTAGCCCAATTCTTTCTAGATTTATTAACAGTCTTTCCCAAGATAGCTTTAATTTCTCTATTTGATAATTCTACCTATCCACTAGTTTGAGGATGATAAGCTGAAGCAATTCTATGATTAATACCATATTTGGCAAGAGTTTTTGTAAAACCACCATGAATAAAGTGAGAACCTCCATCAGTCATAATAAATCTAGGTACTCCAAATCTAGGAAATATAACATCTAAAAGCATTTTTAAAGAGGTCTCACCATCAACACTTTTTGTTGGTATAGCTTATACCCATTTAGTAACATAATCAACAGCGACAAGTATATGAGTGTTACCTTCTCAAGAAGGGAAAGGACCCATGAAGTCAAATCCCCAACAATCAAATGGTTCAATAACAAGAGTATAATTCATAGGCATTTCATTGCGTCTAGAGATATTACCAACTCTTTGACATTCATCACAAGATAAGATAAACTTCCTTGCATCTTTGAAAAGTGTTGGCCAATAAAAACCTGATTGTAGAACCTTTTGTGCGGTTCTATCTCCGGCGTGATGTCCTCCATAAACACTACCATGACACTTACTCAATATCTCTTGTTGTTCATATTCTGGGACACATCTTTGCATAATACCATCCACTCCTTCTTTATATAAGTGTGGGTCATCCCAAAAATAATGCCTCAAATCATAAAAGAATTTCCTCCTTTGCGAGCTGAAAAGGTTGGAGGCAAGTACTTCAAAACAATAAAGTTAGCATAATCAGCATACCAAGGACTATCTCGCGAGCTCACCTTATTGCAGCCAATTGTTCATTTGGAAAACTATCATTAACAGGAACAGATCATAAGCAATATTTTCCAATCTAGACAAATTATCAGCAACAGGATTATCAAGACCTTTCCTATCTACAATATGTAAATCAAATTCTTGCAAAAGAAGCACCCATCTAATAAGCCTTGGCTTAGCATCTTTCTTTTCCATAAGGTACCTAATTGCAGCATGATCAGTATGAACTGTAACTTTTGAATCAACAATATAGGATCTAAACTTGTCACTTGCAAAAACTACGGCTAATAACTCTTTCTCAGTTGTAGCATAATTTCTTTGAGCAGCGTCTAGAGTTTTACTAGCATAATGAATAACATTTAATTTTTTATCTACTCGCTGTCCAAGGACAGCACCTACAGAAAATCACTAGCATCACACATAATTTCAAAAGGCAAATTCCAATCGGGAGGTTCAACTATAGGAGCAGTTGTTAAGGCTTTCTTTAGAGTTTCAAAGGCTTCCTTACAATCATCATAAAAAACGAAAGGTACATCTTTTTGAAGAAGATTAGTAAAAGGCTTTGAAATTTTAGAGAAATCTTTAATAAACCTCCTATAAAACCAGCATGACCAAGAATACTACTAATACCTTTAACATCCCTAGGATAGGGCATCTTCTCAATTGCTTCAACTTTAGCTCTATCAACTTCAATACCCCTCTCGAAATTTTATGTCCCAATACAATTCCTTCATTAACCATAAAGTGCATTTCTCCCAATTAAGAACAAGGTTAGTTTCTCACATCTCAAAACTTTATCAAGGTTTCGCAAGCAATTATCAAAAGAATTCCCATAGACAAAAATCATCCATGAATACCTCAACAATCTTTTCACAAAAGCCATGAAAATAGCAGACATGCATCTTTGAAAAGTAGCAGGAGCATTACATAAACCAAAAGGCATACGCCTATAAGCACAAGTTCCATAGGGACAAGTGAAAGTGGTTTTCTCTTGATCTTTAGCTCTAACAGCAATTTGTGAAAACCCAGAATATCCATCAAGAAAACAGAAATGAGTATTTTTAGACAACCTTTCTAACATTTGATCAATAAAAGGTAAAGGGTAATGATCTTTCTTAGTAACTTTATTAACTTTTCGAAAATCAATGCACATTCTATACCCTACAACTACTCTTTGAGGAATGAGCTCATCATTATCATTAGGAACAACAGTTATTCCACCTTTCTTAGGAACACAATGCACAGGACTAACCCATCTACTATCAGCAATAGGATATATAATACCCGCTTCAAGAAGTTTTAATACCTCATTTCTTACCACATCCTTCATCTTAGGAATTAGACGACGCTGATGTTCAACAACAGGTTTTGCACCATCTTCTATATTAATGGCATATTGGCAAATTGCAGGAGAAATCCCCTTCAAGTCATCAAGAGTGTAGCCAATAGCTCCTCGGTGTTTCTTCAATATTTCCAATAACCTTTCTTCCTCGATATCTCAAAGCTTAGCACTAATAATAACAGGATATGTTTTCTTATCATCAATATAAGCATACTTAAGATTATCGGGTAATGGTTTCAAATCAAATACAGGATCTTCCTTTGGTGGTGGTGTTACACCTAGATCTTCAACAGCAAGTCATGTTTAAGAATAGGTTGACGAAGGAAAATTTCATCAAGCTCATCCCTTTCTTCCCTAAAAAATTCACTCTCACTATTCTCCAAATGTTGTGCAAAGGATTATTAGGAGCAAGAGCAATAGATGCACACTGTTCAACTCTAAAATCATCATTAGGCAAATCAGCTTTATAAGGAGTTTTGGCAAATTTAGAGAAGTTAAACTCATAAGATTCACCTAAATTTAGTAACAATTTTTTGTTTCTTGCAATCTATAATAGCTCCACAAGTATTCAGAAAAGGTCTACCAAAAATAATAGGACAAGACTTACTAGCAGCAGAACCAAGTACCAAAAAGTCAGCAGGATATTTAATCTTACCACATAGAACTTCAACATCTCGAACAATACCAATGGGAGAGATAGTTTCTCTATTAGCTAGTCGAATAACCACATCAATATCTTCAAGTTCAAAAGAACCAATTTCATGCATGATTTCCGTGTAGAGCTCATAAGGAATGACACTAATACTTGCACCAATATCGCATAAACCATAATAGCAATGATCACCAATTCGAACTGAGAGCACAGAACACTGGCTTTCCTATACTTATTAGGATGCGAAACAATATTAGAAGCATCTTCACATAAAATAATATGACCATCTTCCACATTTTCACACAAGATCTTTAACTATTGCAACAGCAGGTTCAACCTTTATTTGTTCTTCAGGTTCTATGGGTTTCTTTGCACTTTTATTAACTACACTAGTTATAACAGAATACTCCTTCATTTTAGCAGAAAAGGAGTTTTTTCAATATAAGCTTCAGGAAGAACATGATCAACAGTTTTAATTTCAATACATTTACCTTTAGGTGAATCAGTTTTATCTTTATAAGGTTCATGATACTTATCAAAATTCTTCCTAGGCAATTCAAAATGAGAAGCAAAGGCTTTATAAATGTTTGCAACAACTTGAGAGTCGAGACCATATATAGCACTTATATTACGATATTCATCAGTATTCATAAAAGTTTTAATGCATTCATAATCATAATTCATACCTGACACTCTACCTTTGTCATTCTCCCATCCTTCAGTATTTTCTTGGATTCGATCAAGAAGGTCCCATTTAAACTCTTCTTTATTGTGCGTGAATGATCCAAAACAAGAAGTATCCAACAAGGTTTTATCTTGAAAAGAAAGTCTTGCATAGAAATTATCAATAATAATATTACCAGGAAGCTCATGAATGGGGCATTTGAGAATTAAAGACTTCAATCTCCCCCACATATAAGTTTGTTTATGTAAAAATGAACATTTAATTTATCCGTTTGCAATAGCTCAGAGCGAAAGAAACTTTTTATGGTCTGCAAAATAATCAAGATATCACATGGTTCTTGTACGGGGAGGCTGGCATCGGGACCCATGAGCCTGCAACGTCGTCAACGTTTTAAAGACGGCAGGGGATTGATGTCTACGTTCCCCCTCCTTTCCTGTAGACAGTGTTGGGCCTCCAAGTGCAGAGGTTTGTAGAACAGCAGCAAGTTTTCCCTTAAGTGGATCACCCAAGGTTTATCGAACTCAGGGAGGAAGAGGTCAAAGATATCCCTCTCTGCAACCCCGCAACCACAAAGCAAGAAGTCTCTTGTGTCCCCAACACACCAAATAGGTGCACTAGTTCGGCGAAGAGATAGTGAAAACAGGTGGTATGAATATATATGAGCAGTAGCAACGCCGTAAAAGTGCTTGGCGCGTAGTTGACATAGTAATATTGTAGGAAAAACATGCAGAGTAACGCAGCAGTAGTAACACAAAGAAACAAGAAACAAGCGTAGTAACGCACAGATTTAGGAACAAGGCCTAGGGAATAGACTTTCACTAGTGGACACTCTCAACATTGATCACATAACAATAGATAAATGCATACTCTACACTTTTGTTGGATGATGAACACATTGCGTAGGATTACACGAACCCTCAATGCCGGAGTTAACAAGCTCCACAATAATGCTCATGTTTAGGTAACCTTAAGTGTAAGATAGATCAAAAGACTAAACCAAGTACTAGCATAGCATGCACACCGTCACCTTCATGCATATGTAGGAGGAATAGATCACATCAATATTATCATAGCAATAGTTAACTTCGCAATCTACAAGAGATCATGATCATAGCATAAACCAAGTACTCAACACGGTGCACGCACTGTCACCTTGCACACATGCAGGAGGAATAAAACTACTTTAATAACACATCACTAGAGTAGCACATAGATAAGTTGTGATACGATGCACATTGCAATCATAAAGAGATATAAATAAGCACTTCACTACGCTCTTCAACAGTGAATAAGTACTTCGTGAAATATAGCCTAAGAGACCCACACGGTGCACACACTGTCACCTTTACACACGTGGGACAAGGAGTCTCCGGAGATCACATAAGTAAAACCCACTTGACTAGCATAATGACATCTAGATTACAAGCATCATCATATGAATCTCAATCATGTAAGGCAGCTCATGAGATTATTGTATTGAACTACATAGGAGAGAGATGAACCACATAGCTACCGGTAAGCCCCGAGCCTCGATGGAGAACTACTCCTCTTCATGGGAGCAACAGCGGTGATGAAGATGGCGGTGGAGATGGCGGTGTCGATGGAGAAGCCTCCTTCCGGGCACTTCCCCGCTCCGGCAGGGTGCCGAACAGACCCCGTCCCCGCATCTTGGCTTCGCGACACGGCGGCTCCGGAACTTTTCTCGTATCGTGGCTTTCTCCGGGGGTTTTTAGGTCAGGACCTTTAAATAGGCGAAAGGGGAGCCTCGAGGGCACCAGGTGCCCTCACCACCGTGGCGCGCCAGGCCCGGCCCGCGCCTGTGTGTGGTGTGGGGCCCCCCCCATCTCTCGCGGCTCCTGGTGTTCTCCGATGCTTCCGGCAAAATAGGAACCCGGGCGTTGATTTCGTCCAATTCCGAGAATATTTCGTTACTTTTCAAACCAAACAGCAGAAAACAGAACTGGCACTTCGGCATCTTGTTAATAGGTTAGTTCCAGAAAATGCGTAAATACGACATATAATGTGCATAAAACATGTAGATATCATCAATAAAGTAGCATGGAACATAAGAAATTATCGATACGTGGGAGACGTAGCATCCCAAGCTTAGTTCGTCGTCCCGAGCAGTAAAACGATAACAAAGATAATTTCTTAAGTGACATGCCATCATAACCTTGATCATACTATTTGTAAACATATGTAATGAATGCAACATCAAAGCAATGGTAATGACATGAGTAAACAAGTGAATCATAAAGCAATGACTTTTCATGAATAGCACTTTCAAGACAGCATCAATAAGTCTGTGCATAAGAGTTAACTCATAAAGCAATAAATCAAAGTAAAGGCATTGAAGCAACACAAAGGAAGATTAAGTTTCAGCAGTTGCTTTCAACTTATAACATGTATATCTCATGGATATTGTCAACATAAAGTAATATAACAAGTGCAATATGCAAGTATGTAGGAATCAATGCACAGCTTCACACAAGTGTTTGCTTCTTAAGGTGGAGAGAGATAGGTAAACTGACTCAACATAAAAGTAAAAGAAAGGCCCTTCAAAGAGGAAAGCATCGATTGCTATATTTGTGCTAGAGCTTTGATTTTGAAAACATATAGAGAGCATAAAAGTAAAGTTTTGAGAGGTGTTTGTTGTTGTCAACGAATGGTAGCGGGTACTCTAACCCCCTTGCCAGACAAACCTTCAAAGAGCGGCTCCCATTTTATTTTATTTTTGGGTGGCACTCCTTCCAACCTTTCTTTCACAAACCATGGCTAACCGAATCGGGTGCCTCAACAATCTCATACCATGAAGGAGTGCCTTTTTATTTTAGTTTTATTATGATGACACTCCTCCCCACCTTTGCTTTCTCAAGCCATGGCTAACCGAATCCTTCGGTGCCGTCCAACAATCACATACCATGGAGGAGTGTCTATTTTTGTTAATTAATTTGGGACTGGGAATCCCATTGCCAGCTCTTTTTGCAAAATTATTGATGGATGAAGCCACTAGTCCTTTGGTGAAAGTTGCCCAACAAGATTGAAAGATAAACACCACATACTTCTTCATGAGCTATAAAACATTGACACAAATAAGAGGTAATAACTTTTGAATTGTTTAAAGATAGCACTCAAGCAATTTACTTTGGAATGGCAGAAATACCATGTAGTAGGTAGGTATGGTGGACACAAATGGCATAGTGGTTGGCTCAAGGATTTGGATGCATGAGAAGTATTCCTCTCGATACAAGGTTTAGGCTAGCAAGGTTATTTGAAGCAAACTCAAGGATGAACCTGCAGCAAAACTCACATAAAAGTCATATTGTAAACATTATAACACTCTACACCGTCTTCCTTGTTGTTCAAAACTCAATACTATATATTATCTAGACCTTAGAGAGACCAATTATGCAAACCAAATTTTAGCAAGCTCTATGTATTTCTTCATTAATAGGTGCAAAGTATATGATGCAAGAGTTTAAACATGAGCACAACAATTGCCAAGTATCACATTATCCAAGACATTTTAGAATTACTACATGTAGCATTTTCCAATTCCAACCATATAACAATTTAACGAAGAAGAAACTTCGCCATGAATATTATGAGCTAAGAACACATGTGTTCATACGAACCAGCGGAGCGTGTCTCTCCCACACAAGGATGAACTTATTCAGAGAACTAAGATAACAAAACAAAATAAAAGCACACACGTACGCTCCAAGTAAAGTACATAAGATGCGACCGAAAAAAAATATAGTTTCAAGAGAAGGAACCTGATACTTTGTCGATGAAGAAGGGGATGCCTTGGGCATCCCCAAGCTTAGACACTTGAGTCTTCTTAGAATATGGGTGAAACACGGGGCATCCCCAAGCTTAGAGCTTTCACCCTCTTGATCATAGTATATCATACTCCTCTTGACCCTTGAAAACTTCCTTCACACCAAACTTCAAGCAAACTCATTAGAGGGTTGGTGCATAATCAAAATTCACATGTTCAGAGGTGACACAATCATTCTTAACACTTCTGGACATTGCACAAAACTTCTGAAAGTTAATGGAACAAAGAAACTCATTCAACTTAACAAAAGCGGCAATGCGAAATAAAAGGCAGAATCTGTCAAAAACAGAACAGTCCGTAAAGACGAATTTTAAGATGGCACCAGACTTGCTCAAATGGAAAAACTCAAAACTAATGAAAGTTGCGTACATATCTGAGGATCACGCTCGAAATTGGCAGATTTTTTCGAATTTTCTACAGAGGCCTGTGCCCAGATTCAGACAGACAGCAATGCTGTTTCTGCGCGATCCCAAATATAACATCAACTTTAACATAGAAACTTTACTTGGCACAAAAACATGATAAGGAGAGGTTGCTACAGTAGTAAACAACTTCCAAGACTCAACAAAACAAAAAATTTCTGTAGCAAAATAAACACATGGGTTATCTCCCAAGAAGTTCTTTCTTTATAGCCATTAAGATAGTTTTAATGATGATGCTCTCATAAGAAATAGTATTTGAAGCAAAAGAGAGCATCAAGAGGCAAATTCAAAACACATTTAAGTCTAACATGCTTCCTATGCATAGGAATCTTGTAAATAAACAAGTTCATGAAGAGCAAAGTAACAAGCATAGGAAGATAAAACAAGTGTAGCTTCAAAAATTTCAGCACATAGAGAGGTGTTTTAGTAACATGAAAATTTCTACAACCATATTTTCCTCTCTCATAATAACTTTCAGTAGCAACATGAGCAAACTCAACAATATAACTATCACATAAAGCATTCTTATCATGAGTCTCATGCATAAAATAATTACTATTCCCAACATAAGCATAGTCATTCTTATTAATTATAGTGGGAGCAAATTCAACAAAGTAGCTATCAAATATAGGAGGTATATTGTAATCATAATCAAATTTATCCTCCATAACAGGTGGTAACAAAAGACTACTATCATTATAATCATCATAAATAGGAGGCAAAGTATCATCAAAGTAAATTTTCTCCTCAATGCTTGGGGGACTAAAATATCATGCTCATCAAAACCAGCTTCCCCAAGCTTAGAATTTTCCATATCATTAGCAACAATAGTGTTCAAAGCATTCATATTAATATGTTCCATGGGTTTTTTAATTTTCGCATCAAACCATCCATGTCTTAAATCAGGAAATAGAATAAGAAGCTCATTGTTCTCCATTATGCCTAACTAGTGTAAACAAGAAACCAAATGTCGCAATTGCAGAGTCTAAAGGAAATAGCTTCGAGCACACACACACAATGCGCCAGAAGTATATGAGTGCCTTTTACCTTTCCTCCCGGCAACGGCGCCAGAAAATAGCTTGATGTCTACGTTCCCCTCCTTTCCTGTTGGGCCTCCAAGTGCGTAGGTTTGTAGAAACAAGCAGCAAGTTTTCCTTATTGGATCACCCAAGGTTTATCGAACTCAGGAGGAAGAGGTCAAAGATATCCTCTCATGCAACCCCGCAACCACAAAGCAAGAAGTCTCTTGTGTCCCCAACACACCAAATAGGTGCACTAGTTCGGCGAAGAGATAGTGAAATACATGTGGTATGAATATATATGAGCGTAGCAACGGTGCCAGAAAAGTGCTTGGCGCGTAGTTGACGATAGTAATATTGTAGGAAGTAAACATGCGTAACGCAGCAGTAGTAACACAAGAAAACAAACAAGCAGAGTAACCAGCAGATTTAGAACAAGGCCTAGGGAATAGACTTTCACTAGTGGACACTCTCAACATTGATCACATAATTAATAGATAAATGCATACTCTACACTTTTGTTGGATGATGAACACATTGCGTAGGATTACACGAACCTCAATGCCGGAGTTAACAAGCTCCACAATAATGCTCATGTTTAGGTAACCTTAAGTGTAAGATAGATCAAAAGACTAAACCAAGTACTAGCATAGCATGCACACTGTCACCTTCATGCATATGTAGGAGGAATAGATCACATCAATATTATCATAGCAATAGTTAACTTCGCAATCTACAAGAGATCATGATCATAGCATAAACCAAGTACTAACACGGTGCACGCACTGTCACCTTTGCACACATGCAGGAGGAATAAAACTACTTTAATAACACATCACTAGAGTAGCACATAGATAAGTTGTGATACGATGCACATTGCAATCATAAAGAGATATAAATAAGCACTTCACTACGCTCTCAACAGTGAATAAGTACTTCGTGAAATATAGCCTAAGAGACCCACACGGTGCACACACTGTCACCTTTACACACGTGGGACAAGGAGTCTCCAGATCACATAAGTAAAACCCACTTGACTAGCATAATGACATCTAGATTACAAGCATCATCATATGAATCTCAATCATGTAAGGCAGCTCATGAGATTATTGTATTGAACTACATAGGAGAGAGATGAACCACATAGCTACCGGTACAGCCCCGAGCCTCGATGGAGAACTACTCCTCTTCATGGGAGCAGTGATGAAGATGGCGGTGGAGATGGCCGGTCGATGGAGAAGCCTTCCGGGCACTTCCCCCCCGTCCGGCAGGTGCGGAACAGACCGTCCCCTATCTTGGCTTCCGGCGGTTCCTGAACTTTTCTCGTATCGTGGCTTTCTCCGTCAGGTTTTTAGGTCAGACCTTTAAATAGGCGAAAGGGAGCCCCTGAGGGCACTGGGTGCCTCACCAGTGGCGCGGCAGGCCCGGCCCGCGCCCCAGTGTGGTGGGCCCCCGGCCCATCTCTGCGCTCTGCCTGGATGCTTCCGGCAAAATAGGAACCCGGGCGTTGATTTCGTCCAATTCCGAGAATATTTCGTTACTAGGATTTCGAAACCAAAACAGCAAAATGAACTGGCACTTCGGCATCTTGTTAATAGGTTAGTTCCAAAAATGCGTAAATACGACATATAATGTGCATAAAACATGTAGATATCATCAATAAAGTAGCATGGAACATAAGAAATTATCGATACGTTGGAGACGTATCAGGGATCGAAAGAAAAAATAAACCAAAAATCATTTGGTAAAAAAATTAAAGAAAAGAAACATTTATTGTTCGGAGATATGACATGCGGGACCCATGAGGCAGCAGCATCCTTAACGTTTCCAAGGCGGCACGGGATCCAAAAAAGGCAAAATAGCCAGAAATTAATTAGGGGTAAAAAATAAATCCATCAAAGGAAACTTTTATTGTTCATAGAGGATGACATGTGGAACCCATGAGCCAGCAACGTCCTCATCATTTCAAAGGCGACTGGGGAACAAAAGAAAAGGAAGTAGCCAGAAATTAGGGGTCAAAAATAACTCCAAGAAAGGAACTTTTATTGTTCATAGAGGATGACATGCGGGACCCATGAGCCACCAGCTTACTCAATGTTTCAAAGGCGGCATGAGATCGAAAGAAAAAGGCAAGTGACCAAATATCAGGAGCCAAAAATAATCGAGGAAAAGAAACTTTATTGTACATAGAGGATGACATGCGGGTCCCATTTTGCAGCAGCGGTCCCAACGTTTCAAATGCGGCTTGAGATCAAAAGAAAAAGAAAGTAGCAAGAAATTAGGGGTAAAAAAACTCCAAGAAAATAAAGTTGATTGTACATAGAGGATGACATGCGGGTCCCATGAGTCAGCAACTTACTCAACGTTTCTAAGGTGGCAGGGGATCAAAAGAAAAGAAAATAGCCAAAAATCAGAGGGTGAAAAAATCCAAAAAAAGAAACTTGTATAGTACATAGAGGATGACATGCGGGTCCAATGAGCCAGCAGGTTTCTCAACGTTTATTGTTCATAGAGGCTGAAATGTGGGACCCGTGAGCCAGCAACGTCCTCAATGTTTTAAAGGCGACATGAGATCGAAAGAAAAATAAGCCAAAAAAGAAACATTTACCGTTCTGAGAGGATGACATGCGAGATCCATGAGGCAGCAGCATCCTCAACGATTCCAAGTGGCAGGGGATCAAAAGAAAAAGGAAATAACCAGAAATTAATTAGGGGTCAAAAATAAATCCATCAACGGAAACTTTTATTGTTCATAGAGGATGACATGTGGGACCGACCTGCCAACTGCGTCCTCATCGTTTCAAAGGGGGGGATCAAAAGAAAAGACAAATACCCAGAAATTAGGGGTAAAAAATAAATCCAACAAAGGAAACTTTTATTGTTCATAGAGGATGACATGCGGGACCCATGAGGCAGCAGCATCCTCAACGTTTCCAAGGCAGCAGGGGATCGAAAGAAAAAGGAAATTGCCAAAAATCTGAGGGTGAAAAATAATCGAAGAAAAAAACTTTTATTGTACATAGAGGATGACATGCGGGTCCCATTTTGCAGCAGCGGTCTCACCGTTTGAGAGGCGGCATGAGATCGAAAGAAAAAGGCAAGTGACCAAATATCACGAGCCAAAAATAATCCAAGAAAATAAACTTGATTGTACATAGAGGATGACATGCCCCTATTTAAAGCAATGTATCAACGTTTGAGAGGCGGCACAGGATCGAAAGAAAAAGGCAAGTGAACAAATATCAGGTGCCAAAAATAACTCCAAGAAAAGAAATTTTTATTGTACATTGAGGATGACATGCGGGTCTCATTTAGCAGCAGCGGTCTCAAAGTTTGAGAGGCGGCACGGGATCGAAAGAAAAAGGCAAGTGAACAAATATCAGGTGCCAAAATAACTCCAAGAAAAGAAACTTGATTGCACATAGAGGATGACATGCTGGTCCCATTTAGCAGCATCGGTCTCAACGTTTCCAAGGCGGCACAGGATCAAAAGAAAAAGGAAGTAGCCAGAAAACATGGGTTAAAAAAATTCAAGAAAAGAAAGAATTTTGGTTCATAGAGGATGACACGCGGGACCCATGATCCTGCATCGTAAATGGTTCGATCGGAGAGCGTTGAACGAGATGGCGCGATCGAGAAAAAAAAATGCTAGAGAGGCTGCCATCTGGGCCCAACATCCCTGGGCGGTGCGGATTTGCGTTGACTCGACCGGCGCACCCGAGAATTCATGATGCACCACGTCCCGGGCCACCATACGCGACGTTTTGGACACTTTCGTCGGGCTAGGTGGCCTCAAAAACGAGGAAAAAAAGTTTTGACATGCACCACGGAGAGACCAAAAATCGTCGGCCATGGGGCATCAGCAACCACGGCGTGACTTCAACTTCGTCGGCCATGGCAACTTTTCTTGTAGTGAGAACCGACATTGGTATATTTTCCTGTGACATGCAAGCGGTTGTTAGATGCGGACTCGAACTGGCAACTTACTCTTGTTTTTCTTTGACACGCAAATGGGTGTAATAGACTATCATAATAAAGTTATGCACTTCTCTCGCTAAATCATAACCGTAATTTTTAGATCTACTAGCTGAAATAATTCGATTATGTGAATTAACAGGAAATTCAAATTTATTTAGTATTACATTTTATTTGTGACAAAATTTATCTTATCACCTAAACAAAAATAACTATTTAGATTCTTAGATGTTTTTATTAAAATGTTACATACTTATTTTTTCATACAAGCAATAGTGGATGCCCAATGTTATATATATGCTAGAATACTATGTTAGTTGTTTCCATTTTTCTTTATTTTTTTATTTTGAATCAGAGAGAGGAGATTTTTTGTTTTAGTGTGGTGCGCAGGAATTTCTTTCCACCCAAGAGAAACTAAACGATGGAATCAGCTGCCCCAACGCGATATCGTGAGAAAATGGATTAAAAGAGAAAAAGATACATGTAAAGAGTCCATCTTCTTTTAAACGTGGATCCTATTTATGGGATACATGCCATCTCACGCCAACTGACATATGTGACCTCACATGATTTCCTTTCTTTTGGTATGTGACCATCCAAAATATTGTGAACGCAAAGATAAGGTACGTATGAAAGACAAACCATGACGTTTCCTTTTTTCGTATTAAATGTGGACTATATCGATTTTTTTTCTTTTGAGATAAGTTACGTATAAAAACAAAGAATGATGTTTTGTTTATTATTCAAACATGACTCTTTCTATTTTCTTTGTTAACATGACGTGTAAAACAGACCTATTGTGTGTTACGTAACTATTGTTATCTATTAAATCATAGCCATTAATTTGAGATCTAACTGTTAAATTAATTTAGGATGGTGTGGCTTAACGTGGTAGTTCTATTAGACATGCATATTTTGCTTTTAGTATATAATAGATAGACATCAATGAGCACTTAATCAATTGAAAATCCAACACCACGATACAACACAATGACACAAGCTAGGAGGAAAGAATGAAGTAACATTTTCGGTACTAAATTCTCTTAAGTAGCCGCCTCCTAGCGCCGGTGCTCTTCTTGCTAGCGGTGATATGATATAAATAATTAACCCTTGATATGGCCAGGACATAAGAGGCAAATGGTTCCACCCAAGGTTAAGCCACTCTATGCTGACGCAGACTCGGCAACTCGTCCTAGAAGAAACATCGTGCTTGGATGCCATCTTCTGCTTCTGGTCGTTCCTTCTCATGTTGGTGTCCCCACCTCACTCCTTTGGTGCTTGCTTGGTGTCACTCATCTGTGAACAAACAAGATGAGGATCAACCCGGAAATGATTTTTAGGCTATTGATTAGCACCCCACATAAATCAGTTGACCTCATTACATAGACCTAAGCGAAGGGATTATACAAACACGGTATTTTTCTACCATGGTTACTAAACTACTAGGACACCCAAAATCAACGGTCACATGAGCGTCAACCAGCTCAGCAGGAGGCACCCTACTTTGAAGATTCTTAAAGAACAACACCAAAATATGGAATAACATATAACAAATGCGGCATTATCAGAAAGCAATCAACTGGCTGGCAATTTAAGGTAGGACGAGGAGTGAATGAAGCATGTTCTTAGTTTAAATGATAAAATCATCTGGCGAACAAGTTACCAGTCGCACCACACAACATAGAACCAAAGAAGTTGTAAAGCATAAAATGCCATGCAGGCTTCAACTTGCTAAACATGCCATAATCTCGCAATTCCCTAGATGAAATAGACAATGAGACAAGATATTTCATGCCCAAAAACTCACTCGCAAAATTAATATAGGAGAGGAAAGTAGCACAAGAGACTATTCTACCATATGGGCCATGCAAAATCTAGCAATGTTACAATAATTAATAAGATATATATTAGAAGGCCTATCCAGAAACCTAACTCGTAGCTAAGTAGAGCTCATAAGCAAGCCAACATCTAGTAATGGAGCTAGAATTTGTATCACTTGGTAACATGAAGTTGTAACCACATAAATGCTAAATACATAGCCCACAAACAACAATTATCAGCTCATGAAATAAAACTTGCACAAAGATAAGATCATTCAAAATGTTCCCCTACGGTCCTACCAAATATATCCGTACACCTTAGATGTATCATGCATCGACCATTGCATGCAGTGGCGGACCTTGACCATAATTGTAGGAGGGGCAAAAAGATATTAGATGAAAGCTGAGTGAGCCAAATTGAAATCTTTCTATTTTGTATGGTAAACAAATGGTAAATACTAAGTAGTATTATGCAAATTTTCATTGAGTTGGGGGGTCATGGCCCCTTTTGGCCTCCACTAAGATCCTCCAGTGATTGCATGGCCGTCATCAACAATATACCGCACCCCTAAATTTAGATGAGGGCAACCAAATAATGATGACCTATCCTGGTGCTTATATAATCACAAACTAACGAATGAATAGGAACCAACAATATATGCTTACCCTAGAACAAAACTCAGGCTGGCTTTGACTCGCTCCCGCATCACCAAACCTTGGAGGCTTCCCAGTACCCATTGCTGATGATCCACGCTTGTTAATGCCTTTACATGATGGCTCTTCTGCCTCGGTAGCTAACGAAGGTGGTGGAGATCGTGGAGTCTGTCCTCTGACCAGGTCATGATTGCCCTTGGCAGGTTCGTTGTAGACTCTCGAGTCAATATCAGGCTCGAACATGTTCACAAACAGCTGCTGCAGCTCCTCAAAGTTCTTCTGCCTCAGCAAATCCAAAGGCTCGAGATTATTGTCATATGCTTTGCTTTCATGAATGGAGCCCACGGTAGTTTTGCGTTCTAATTCGAAAAAATCTCATCTAAGCTATGACCTTTAGTATCCGACAAAACGATTGGAAGACATGGAGCCGTAACAAGCCTTTATTTTAAGCGTGTGAACTTATAAAGATTGAACAAACAATGTCTCAAGGCAACATTTTGATGACTTGTCAGTCATTTTTGGACAAGTTTTTAATGTTCTGACGAGTTTTCTAGTTGAAAAATAAATTATCATATGCAAATCATATAGCTATCAAATTATGGCTTTGTGGAGGGCCATGTGAATGTGTCAAACTTTGACTTTATGTTTAGCTAAGAACTTTGCAGGAGATAAACATACTCATACGTGTGCATGCCAAATTTTCCCATAATAAGGATAAGCAAACAGCAGCAAAAGCCATGCATATCAAATAATTCATGATGAGGGATATGAGAACCACAAAGGAGAACATGGTATGAATCTAGTGTGTATCAGTGTAAGCTTAGCTAAGTGCTCACATAGACGAATTGCATAGAAAGAGCTTTGGACCAAAACAGTAGTTTATATTTTTCATCAATATTTGGATATATTCTATGAACAAACTGACAAATAAAATGATGGTTGGCACTTGGCAGAATTTAGTGATTAAAATCAGTGTCAAAGCCAAAATTCCAGAGACAGTAACAGCAAACGCTAGCTATGGTTCCCTAGTCCCCACGTGCTAACAGAATTATGAACCTGGACATATCAGAAACGTGGCAGTGGACCAACACTACGCACGACTAGGGCCGTGGTGCTATCCGTTCTTACCGCTGGCGGCGTCTGGCTCATCATATGAGCCATCTCATCAAGGAAGTCTCCCATGCCCTGGAGTTGCAACACGATGGCAGAAAACGTCAATCCAACTATAAGCAAATCCAACGTTAAACATGATTACGACGTGCAAGAACTTCTTACGTAGTCTTTACCCTCGTCTTGTTCGCACATCTCCACGTCATAGAGGAGCCGCTTGTTGGCATCGGAGAGGACTGATGGGAGAGGGCCGGTTAGTCGTTATTGCAATATGTAGCGAGTGATCTAGGTGTGGATTGTGTAAACAAAAAATGTGGGGGAGGAGGTGGAGATTAAGACCGGAATAGGCACCCTGCATCTGCTGGAACTTCTCCTTGGCTTCCTCCATTTGCTTGGTGCTGCTGGAGGACGAGCATCTGTCCGGATGCCATTTCTGCAACAAGTGTGAATAAATTTCTGCAACAATGCTCGACTAGTCTAGCATGGAATACGCCAACAGTTATACAAACATGGCAGACTGTGGATCGAAATAATAGGTTAATACCAGATCGACAAAGATTGGATGCAAAAAAATGGCGCCAACCTCTAGCTCCAGACTCGAGATCGGCAAGGAATGAAATTAAAAATCATACCATGGTCCAAGATGCAGGCCGTGCCCCAATTCCCGGTCGAGAACGGGGGATGCAAATGAAACTTTTAAAGAACGTGCACATCGGAGAAAGAGGAGCTAGTCCGTGTAATTCCTCACCATGGCGAGCTTCCTGTACGCGACCTTGAGGTCGGCCTCGGAGCACTCCTCATTGAGCCCCATCACCGCGTACAGGTCGTCGCGGACCTCCGGATCCCCGCCGCACTTGTCACCGCCGGTGGCCATGTCGTTTCGCCGGTCGTCTCCGGACTCCGGAGAGGCGCGGCGCGAACAGGCTTTGTTTTTTCACCGGCTGTGTCAGCGCATTGGCGGGCTGTGAGCTTCTCCTTATATAGCGATCGAGAAACCGAAAATGCGACCCAGCTTGATCCGTAAAAAGAGGTTTATCTCAATATAAATTACTACTAGGATGATGGGTTCTTCGGTAGATTGAGTTGGTGAATCTTCAACGAATTGGTGCACCCGGCTAGGTATATCGGTATATATATTCCTCCTGGGGTCAGACACTCCGAGTGCTGACCGTTTCAGATCCCAGGGTGGACAACATTGTCTCCACGCCGAAATGGCCCATTTCCATATCTAGAAGCACACATTTGCATCATTGCAAAGTTTATAGCGTATTTCCTAAGAATGCTTAGCAGAAACGATCGAAATGGTGAATCTGGTCGGTGGCTTTCCGCCGTTTGAAAGACATAGCTAACGGATAAGGTAATTTTGGTGCTAGTGGAGAAGGCATGGCCAAAAGCAACAAAAACGGTTAGCTATTCGTAGAGCATCTCCAACCAATTCCTTAGGCGTACAGATTTATATTTATTCATCTAAAAAATGATTTATATTAATTACTTGGTCGAGCGGTCGAGTATAATTTTTTCTCTCTCCTCACTGCAAACCGAACTTGTCCCCAATCATGACAGTGCCACCTGCCGCAAACATAGCTTCCCTCCAACGTCTTCCAAGGCTGGATTCGCGCTGCCGCATCCCTCCACCAATTCGCTCAGCCGAGAGGCAGCTCTCACGGCGGCTACTCTTCCGCCAGTCCTGCGGCGCATCTGCCGTTCTGTCACCGATGCCGGCGCAAAACTACCCCGGCGTGCGGCAGCGCTCGTGGTCAGGGGCGGATCTGCTTGGGCTGATCCTGATGCACATGCATCAGGGTAGGGAATTTTTTTTACTACTACTTATGAGCTCAATGAGAGGCAGTGCATCAGGTTAGGCAACAAAACGTGCATCAGGAAGGCTGAAATACACGTAGAAAAGGCTCCAAGCTTAGTTGTGCATCAGGGAGATGTTCTCTCCAGCTCCGCCCCTGCTCGTGGTGGACGTGAGTGGTGGAAATCACCGACCGCACCACCCACAACGGAGAAGTGAAGAAGTAGGATAGTTTTTTTTTTCATGAATTTAGAGGTGAAGAACTTCCCAAAACATAGAACGGGCAAAATCACCAACATCGAAAACACGACAAGTTGTTTTATATGAAATCTGTTTTTGACGAACTAAACCTTGTCATGAGAATAACTACATGCTTTAAAACTTCACGTGAATAAGATTCAAATAACAAACACGAAAGATGACGCGAAGGATGTAAAGTTCGAGCTCTCATAAATATACTTATTCAAAAGCCACTTTTGATAGTACGAAAAAGTATTCTACAAATGGCTCTCTCAACTAACAACACGATCGATAGGAAAGAAACCCTTTAAAAAAATGTTTTTCTTGTAATATTCCGCTTGAGCTAGATGATAAAGATCTTGATCGCTTCACGTTGGTATGTTTTTCTTTATTGGCCTTGCTTAGTGAAGTATTGAGAATTGCTCCTCATACTCCACTTTGAGAGAGCCCCGTCTTTCGGCATATCTTCACATACCCATGAATATCATATGAACGGTGAGTTTTAGCCTCAAGCATATGATCTCTTTAAAATGGCTTATCTTGAACTTTGCATTTTATTTTTCTTTCTTCAATCCTTGACACCAACATAAAGTTCAAGCATTTTCTATGGATAGCTCCTACGAATCTAACTCAATGCAAACATTAGTCTATAGTTATTGTCAATAGTTATCAAAATCACACATAGAACTCCATGCACTTTCACATTCGCATCAAGTAGTGCCAGCATCCAAAAAAATCCATCATGCCACCAGAAAAGCAACGGTGCTGGATCCTATTCACATGCAAAACCAAATAACCTTGAACCGAAAAACCAGATCTGAACTCGGGTGCAGATACTCCTAGTTTAATAAAAAATCAAAAAATAGTAAAAAAATTCAAAAAAATCTGAAAATTTTGGAAAATGAATATGAGCAAGTGTTCTAACTACACACCAAAAATCTCCAAGAAAAAACATATGTAGTGGTCTGTGCAAAAAAGATAAAATACTGCTGTTTGAAACATCTAGATTTGTTTCTTATATCACTCCGATTTATCTTTTTTCGCACAGACCACTACATATGTTTTTTCCGGAGATTTTTGGTGTACGGTTAGAACACTTGTTCATGTTCATTTTCCAAAAATTTCAGATTTGTTTTGAATTTTTTGCTATTTTATTAGAATTTTTTATTTAACCAGAAGCATCTACACCTGGGTTCAGAAATGCCTTGTCTTGAAATAGTGTATACCATGAGTTGCACTATCTAAAAACAACATAGGGGAGGGGAGAAACAATCGGATCCAAGAAGACACCATTAGGAAGCACCGCAGGTAATGATTTTAGAAAAAAAAAACGGTTAAAAAGATATGTGGTGTGATAACATTTTGAATGTATGATTTTTTTCAGGAAACCTTATTTGTCCTTGTGTTAGAAATGCAAGAAATTATTTAAATCTTCGGACTTCCTAGATGCTCGCCAAAAAAGAGGCTCTTCTCATATCTGGAGAGCAATTCTTCATGGCCGGGAGGCTCTGCGCAAGGGATTGATTAAAAGAGTGGGCGATGGCTCGTCCATACGGGCTTTCGAGGATCCCTGGATCCCGGGAAATTTTAATGGAAGACCACTGTGTAAACCATGGGGAGCTAATGTAACAACATTTGAAGAACTGATCGATATTGAATTTTATCGAAACAGATAGAAGAGCTATCCACCAGATTCCTCTGAGCAGCTCGGCTGATGATGAGTGGGCTTGGTCGCAAGAAAATAGTGGTGTGTTCTCTGTGCGCTCTGCGTACAGATTAATGTTATAATCGCAGCTTGCGAACCGGGTAACAAATTCTAGAGAAGGAAGCAGTGCGTGTTGGAAGCAACTTTGGAAGATGCCAGCCCCCCAAAAGTCCGCTCTTTTTGGTGGAGAGTAATCAAGAAATATGTCCCAGCTAGACAAGTGCTCAAGTATAGGCACGTGGACAGAATTAGCCATTGTGAAGCATTTGGAGCTGAAGAGGAGACAATCTATCATGCACTATTCGAGTGTACATGTGCTTGGTTATTCTGGGAAGATATGAAGGGAATTTCTGGAGTCAAAATCCCTATATTCCATCCTGAATCATGGGCGATGGATATGATGGACAACAAACTCGTAAAGCTTGAGGACTCCTCTATGATCCTATGTGGTTGTTGGTCGATATGGAGGGAAAGGAATGCTAGGCGTCATGGTGAAGGAGCAAGGTCAGTAACCGAATCTGTTCGGTGGGTTTTGCAAACCACGGTTGATCTTGCTCAATTAGGAAGGAGAACTCAAAAAACTACCGAGGAGGAAGGCTCGCTGGAAGCCATCAGACCAAGGTGCACTCAAAGATAATACTGATGCAACATGTCAGGAGCTACAAGCCTTGTTGTCAGAGATTATCTAGGGAATCTTTTAAGAGCACAAGCTAGATGGTATGAGCATTCCACTAATGCGCCCACTATGGAGGCGCTGGCAATCAGAGATGGGGTTTCTCTTGCTATAGAAAGAGGCTACACTCGTGTGATAATCGAAAGTGATGCAATGGAGGTGGTCACTATGTGTAATGAAGTCAAACAAAATAGATCGGAGCTAATGGTGATGAGGACATCCCTACCTCACTACTACCTCTGTCATTACCAACTAAAGATGAACCTGCTGTGAAGCTCAAGTCCAATGAAGTCAGGATTGGACCAATGACACGAGCTCGTGCGAAGCTACTTAAACAACAGTGAACTTGTTTCGAACGATACTTTGATTGATGAGAACTTTATACCCTAAGTCCTATTACTTGTGTATCATCAGGTATCAAGAGGAGACGAGCATCGCACGAGGAGAGGAGCAGCTGGACGTGAAGATGGACGTGAAGCTGGACATGGAGCTGGACATGAAGATATCTCATGGACGCGCGAGGGAGGAGCGGGAGGAATGCGCGAGAGGAGAAGAAGACGTCCAGGCCGGTCCAGCGCCGGTCGACCTGCCCCCACGCCGGGCTGCCCGGTAAAGACCCGGCCGACCGGGCCCCCGACGGCCCACCCGGTCCCTGGTCCGGTTGACGCTGCCTCGTACGTGCGCCAACCGGACGATTTGCGACGTTTCCGGTTGCAGCCCGGTCGACCGGACCACGACGGACCGCCCGGTCCAGCCCGTTGGCCGGATCCAGACCGGACATGTCCGAGTCTGTCTCGACCAGATCTATTCTGGGTTGGTTTTACTTGTATCTTTCGACCAGAACTCGTCCCGGACGCCTATATAAGTGCCTTGGACGACCCTCTAGCTGCTTTAGACCACGTTTAAGATAAACCCTAGTTCTTAGTTGTTTGCTCTGCAAAACTATTGAATTCCCTACACCATATTGCTTGGATATTGTGTAGATCCCGTTTAAGTCTTGTGTGATCTGCTGCTCCATTGGGAATTAGACGGTTGCAACTTACCGCTTCGTGGTCGGCGGCTACGTGCGCAAGTGTGTGGAGTTGCGAATATCTTGCAGGTTGAGAGTTGCATCGGTGACAGGGACCAATCGAGAGATCTCGTTGCGTCATACAAGTTATCATCCACTACATCGTCGTGTTTCTCCGCTGCCATCACCCCGTGATCATCATCACCACCGTTGCTTACTGAGAAGATCGGGCCACCCCTTATCATCTTGGTATCGATTTCAGTTTTCCTCGGTAAGCCATCCACAATCCACCCCATAGTTGAGTTGTGAGTGTTTTCCTATCCGGAAAAAGCCAAAAAAAAATTAGGGTTAGGGTTTGCCATAGCCATAGTTTGCACTAATTTCGAGTTTTAGTTGCTTTTCGTAGTTGTTTTTTGCGTACCTTTATCTTTCTTCTAGTAGAATTGTTAGGGTTTGTGTTTTCGCTACCATCTAGTTTATCTTCTAGTGTCAGTTTTGTTACTCCGAGTCCACATAGCGTACAGTGTGCTTGTTCCCAACCATAGACACAGCCTTTCGATATACATGACTAGGAACTTCCCCGAAGAGACTAGTTTTACCGCTCGACAGGCTGCTCATTAGGGTTTTGGTGCTTTGCATATCTTGTTGGCCGTGTTATCAAGGAGTTGAGTCATAAAATCAAAAAAAGAGAAAATAGAAAAGTAGCAAAAAGAGCTACATAGCTGCGTGTGTTACAAAAAGAAAATACAAAAAAAAAAGTGTGTGTTAGTTGAAATCAAGTGAAAGGCCTAAGTTTTCTTTCTTCCGTAGTTGAGCAATCTTGTGCCTGTTGAGCTTTGCTGCGTCTCTCTTGTGCATTGCAACCTTTCCTCCATATAGTTTTGTATATAGCCTTTGTGTGAGTATCTTTGGTTGTCTACGGTCAGCGCTAGAGCTTGTTATTGGTGCAAATAGGTAGCCTACCTACCCCACATATACTTTGTCGTGTGATTGTTCTTATACCCTTGATATTCGCTTCGCACATCCGTGCACTAGTTGTTACTACAAGTGGTAAGCAACACTAATTTACTTTGGAACGGTAAGATTTCCTTTTCTTATCAGTTTTGAGTGAGTTGTGAGAGTACCACCATATATTTTGATTTAGTGCACTAACCTACTAATCATGTCTGCTCGTGATCATAAGATTGTTAACCAGAACAAGGATTCTATTATTAATGGAGGGAGTTTGAGGCTCTTCGTAATGAGATGCGACGTGAATTCCGCTCAGGATGATGAGCTTAAGTGGGTTGACGAGATCAAACAAACACTGGATGCTACTAATGCAGCACGGATTGGCTGATCAAGTAACGGATATGTAATATTGCGGACATGCTCATCGCTATTGAGAACTTGACCGCACAACAACAACAACAACAAGATGATGAAGATCCTGAGCTTGAAGATGACGCACACAATGCCCGTGGTGCGCCTCGTGGTCATCGTCCTCGTGGCTGGGTTCCACTTGGCCGCAATGGTCGTGGACAATATGAAGAAGATGGATTGGGTAAGCCTAAGTTTTCCATACCCAAGTTTGAAGGAGGAGCTGATGTTGAAGAATACCTCACTTTGGAGCTCAAGATTGAGAAATTATGGAGCTTACATCCCAACTACTCTGAAGATAAGAAGATCAAGCTTGCTTCTTCTGAATTTGATGGTTATGCATTGCGTTGGTGGGATTCTTTGGTTCGTAACGCGACGAAGATGGTGCACAACCTATCCGTACATGGCGTGCAATGAAGGAGGTTATGACTTCTCGTTTTGTGCCTACAAATTACATGCGGAATATATTTGATAAGTTGACACTATTGAGGCAAGGTGTGAAGAGTGTTGATGAGTACTACATGGAGATGGAGATGCTTATGCAGCGTGGTCGTGTCCGTGAGTCTCTAGAGATGACAATGCAGCGTTTTCTCAATGGATTGAAGTATGATGTTAAAGGCATTGTTCGTCATTACACCTACACCAATATGAATCAATTGTTACATCATGCAAGAGAAGCTGAATCACAGTTGGCTGAAGAAGCAAAGGTTAAGGGACGTGCTGAGCTGGGGTTTTTACCCGCGCGCCCTCTACGGCCTGCGCCTTCGACGCTCCGTTCCTTACTCTACTCCGCCTAGCAAACCGGTCTCCAATGTATCTAATGCAAAGAAGTCCGAATCTGCTGCAAGTACGAGTGGTTGGTGTGTCTACAGCACCGCATATGCTTTGCCATACATGTGGTGGCAAGGGTCACTTCAGAGAGATTGTCCTAACCGCAAAGTCATGTTTATCAATGAGGACAATGAGTATGAGACTGGAGATGATGTTGATCCAAATGCTCCAGACAATGATGACTATGACACCGATGGTGAAGATGCATATCCTTCTGATGCTCGCACCATTGTTGTGTCGCAGCGTGCTCTTAATGTGTTGCCTAGTGCATCTACTCAGCGCTGCAATTTGTTCCAAACCAAAGCTTTAGTTGGTCCTGACAAGGCTTGCAAGGTCATTATTGATGGCGGGAGTTGCCGCAATTTAGCAAGCAAGGAGTTATGTACCAAGCTGAAGTTGAAGTATCTACCGCACCCGCATCCATATTATATTCAGTGGTTGAGCGACAATGGTGAGATGAAGGTAAACCACATGGTGCGTGTTGAGTTTGCGATTGGACCGTATAAGGATTGCATTGACTTTGATGTGGTTCCTATGACGGTTTGTCACCTCTTATTGGGTCGGCCTTGGCTCTATGACCGTTCTGTGCAACACAATGGTCGTGCCAATACATATCACTTGGAGTACAAGGGCAAGAAAATTAACTTACAACCTATGTCACCACAACAAATTGTCAATGAGTCTCGTCAGAAGATTGAAGTCAATTTGGAGGATGCACCTCTAGATAGGCGAGAGAATTGTAATGTCGTGAGTGATATAACGAAAAGTGAGAGAGTGAATTCCTTAGTTTCATTAGCCACCAAAGAAGACATGAGAGAATTTAGTGAGGATCCTACGGCCATGCCTCTTGTGCTTTTGTACAGGGGTACGGTATTGGTTTCTAATGACATGACCCCTCTTCCTCTTGGTGTTTCTAATGTTTTGCAGGAATTCGGCGACGTGTTTCCGGAGGAGGTACCCGCAGGACTACCACCATTGCGAGGTATTGAGCATCAAATTGACTTGATTCCCGGAGCATCGCTGCCCAATAGGGCGCCATATCGCACTAATCCCGAACAAAACGAAGGAGATACAGAAGCAAGTACAAGCGCTACTCGACAAAGGTTATATTCGCATAAGCCTTAGTCCTTGTGCTGTTCCTGTTATTCTAGTTCCTAAGAAAGATGGTACTTGGCGTATGTGCGTAGATTGTAGAGCTATAAACAACATTACTATTCGATATCATCATCCTATTCCCCGTTTAGAGGATATGCTAGATGAATTGAGTGGTGCTGCTGTGTTCTCTAAAATTGATTTGCGTAGTGGTTATCATCAAATTATGATGAAAGAAGGGGATCAGTGGAAAACAACCTTTAAAACAAAATTTGGTTTATATGAGTGGTTAGTAATGCCTTTTGGGTTAACTAATGCACCTAGCACTTTCATGAGACTGATGAACCATGTTTTGCGTGAATTTATTGGCAAATTTGTGGTTGTGTATTTTGATGACATATTAATCTACAGCCGCAATGAATCTGATCATACTATACATATTCGACATGTTTTGCAAGTGTTGCGTGATAATCAACTCTATGGTAATCTTGAGAAGTGCACATTTTGCAAAGATAAGGTCATATTTGGGTTATGTTGTCTCTAAGCATGGAGTAGAAGTAGATGTGTCTAAAATTGAAGCTATTCAAAATTGGCCTACTCCCATGAATGTGAGTCAAGTAAGAAGTTTTCATGGTCTAGCTAGGTTTTATCGCAGATTTGTGCCCAACTTTAGTACTATTGCTGCACCTTTGAATGATTTGACTAAAAAGGGTGTTGTTTTTGAGTGGGGCGCAGCCCAAGATCATGCTTTTGATGAACTTAGGAGATTGTTAACTTCCGTTGCTTGCACTTCCCGATTTCAATAAGCAATTTGAGATTGAATGTGATGCTAGTGGTATTGGAATTGGTGGTGTGTTGATGCAAGAGGGTCGCCAATTGCATATCTGAGAAACTTTCTGGTGCTAAGTTGAACTATCCTATCTATGATAAAGAATTGTATGCTTTAATTAGAGTTCTTGAGATTTGGCAACATTACTTGTGGCCAAAAGAATTTATCATACATTCTGATCATGAAGCTTTGAAATACCTGAAAGCCCAATCTACTTTGCATAAGCGTCTAGCTAAGTGGGTTGAGTTTATTGAGTCTTTTCCATACATTATTAAGCATAAGAAGGGAAAAGATAATATTGTTGCTGATGCTCTATCTAGGAAGAATATGTTATTAACTCAACTTGATGTTAAAATTCCTGGTTTAGAGATTCTATGTGATTTGTATGCTACTGATCATGATTTTGCTGAACCATATCGCTTATGTGCTCTTGGTAAAGCATGGGAAAAATATCACATACATGATGGGTTCTTGTTTAGGGCTAACAAACTATGTGTTCCAGAATCGTCTGTGCGTTTGCTCTTATTGCAGGAATCACATGCTGGAGGTTTGATGGGTCACTTTGGGCGTGAGAAGACGCTACTCATGCTAGCTGACCACTTTTATTGGCCAAAGATGAGGAGGGACGTGGATAGATATGTGAGGAGATGCATTACTTGCAATAAGTCCAAGTCCAAGCTGAAGCCTCACGGTTTGTATACTCCTTTACCGGCACCTACTACACCATGGGAGGATATTAGTATGGATTTTGTGTTGGGTTTGCCGCGTACTAAGAGAGGCCATGATTCTATATTTGTGGTAGTGGATAGATTCTCTAAGATGTCCCACTTTATTGCTGCCACAAGAGCGACGATGCGTCGCATATTGCTAACCTGTTTTTCAGGGAGATTGTACGTCTACATGGAGTCCCGAAGACTATTGTTTCGATCGTGACGTGAAGTTTATGAGCTACTTTTGGAAGACGCTTTGGAGAAAGCTGGGGACGAAGCTGCTTTAGCACTACTTGTCATCCCCAAACTGATGGTCAAACTGAAGTGGTGAATAGAACATTGTCACAATGTTGAGATCCATGATCAAGAAGAACCGAAGGAGTGGGAAGAGTGTTTGCCGCATGTGGAGTTTGCTTACAACAGGGCGGTACATTCTACCACGGAGCTATGTCCTTTTGAGGTGGTGTATGGTTTCAAACCCATTACTCCACTTGACTTGTTGCCTTGCCCATACATGAGAGAGTTAATATGGAGGCATCAAAGAGGGCAGATTATGTGAAGAAGATTCATGAGAAGACTAAAGAGTTGATTGATAAGAAAGGCAAGAGCAATGCTGCAAGGATGAATAATAAGCGCAAAGAGATGTTGTTCAAGCCTGGTGATTTGGTCTGGGTACATTTTCGCAAGGATAGGTTCAAGCCGAGGAAGTCTAAGTTGAAGCCTCGTGGTGATGATCCTTACAAAGTGCTTGCCAAGATCAATGATAATGCATACTCGATAGATCTTCCAGAGGATGAGTTTGGTGTCAGTAATTCTTTCAATGTTGCTGATTTGACACCATATGACGGAGAAGATCTTGGAGCGTCGGGGTCGACGCCTTTTGAAGGGGGGAGATGATGAGGACATCCCTACCTCACTACTACCTCCGTCATTACCAACTAAAGATGAACCTGTTGTGAAGCTCAAGTCCAATGAAGTCGGGATTGGACCAATGACACGAGCTCGTGCGAAGCTACTTAAACAACGGGTGAACTTGTTTCCGAACGATACTTTGATTGATGAGAACTTTATACTGCCTAAGTCCTATTACTTGTGTATCATCGTATCAAGAGGAGACGAGCATCGCACGAGGAGGAGAGGAGCAGGACGTGAAGATGGACGTGAAGCTGGACATGGAGCTGGACATGAAGATATCTCATGGACGCGCGAGGAGGAGCGGGAGGAATGCGCGAGAGGAGAAGAAGACGTCAGCCGGTCCAGCGCAGTCGACCGCCCCCACGCCGGGCTGCCATTCAGCCGATCGGCCTGACGCCCACCGGTCCGGTCCGCTGCCTCGTCGGGCGCCAACCCGGACGATTTCTGCGACGTTCCGGTTGCAGCACCGGTCGACGGACCACAGACCGCCCGGTCACCCCGGTTGATCGGATCCCAGACCGGACATGTCCGAGTCTGTCTCGACAGATCTATTCTGGGTCGGTTTTACTTGTATCTTTCGACCGAACTCGTCCGGACGCCTATATAAGTGCCTTGGACGACCCTCTAGCTGCTTTAGACCACGTTTAAGATAAACCCTAGTTCTTAGTTGTTTGCTCTGCAAAACTATTGAATTCCCTACACCATATTGCTTGGATATTGTGTAGATCCTGTTTAAGTCTTGTGTGATCTGCTGTTCCATTGGGAATTAGACGGTTGCAACTTACCGCTTCGTGGTCGGCGGCTACGTGCGCAAGTGTGTGGAGTTGCGAATATCTTGAGGGTTGAGAGCTGTTGCATCGGCGGGACCAATCGAGAGATCTCGTTGCGTCATACAAGTTATCATCCACTACATCGTCGTGTTTCTCCGCTGCCATCACCCCGTGATCATCATCACCACCGTTGCTTACTGAGAAGATCGGGCCACCCCTTATCAAATGGCGATCTGTCACGAGATAAGGGAGTGCAGAAGAGTTTTACCTGGCTTAAATTTTAGTTATATTGGGCGTGATGCCAACAATGCTGCACACTTGTGTGCAAAACAAGCTAGTTCTGATAGGAGGAGAGGTGTCTATGGATCAATTGTAACCCAGGTTTTCTCGCCAATACTCTTTGGAGTGATTTTAATCATGTCGAGTAATCAATAAAGCTCCATGAATTCACAAAAATAAAGAAATCATGTGTATACTTGAGAGCTCAAGATCAAAAAAAAATTAAGAAAGAACTTATAAGTGATGCATAAAATTGCACATACCTATGAGCACCGCGCTCATAGGTCTAAGTATGGGTGTAAACGGATAGGATAATCTCCACACCAAATTGGTGTGGGATACCAAGATCCCCCCACAAGGTACAACACAGTCATCCACCTCTGGCACGAGGAGGCCGCCGCCCCGACGCTCATTTGGTACCAATATAGAAAAAGTCATCATCACGCGCAGGAGCCAACCCAGGACACAAGCTCGCCACGACATCCCTACAGGCCCCGACGGACCCACATCAGTCTCAGGACCTTTCCGCCGCCTGGTCACACTCAAATCGTCGCTGCAACGAACCACCGCTACTGGAGAAGTATGATTGGGCGCCTCCCTCCTACCCCAAGGTCACACCCAACATGAACCCCGTCGTCGTGCCGCGTGGGCTTTGCCTTGTGACACCTCCTACGACGGTGGATAGAGGGGTGAGAGGTCGATTATAGGAGGCTGATAGGCAACGGTGATTTCCCTGATGCGCTGTGGCGCCACCGCACGGGGGTTAGGGTTTAGGAAGAGGACGAATGTGTGGAATAAGGTGATCACCTAGGAAGTTGGTGGCTTGGGCATTTTGGAGTGGCGTGTTTTAATCTCCACCATCGATATAATTGGATGATTTACCAAAACAAAAGTGAGGAATGTAATGGTGCATTTTTTGCTATGGTCGCCTAAAAAAATCTATATATTCTACATTTTTTTTCTTTTTTTAGTTGTGGTCAATGCTCGGCACCCCTAATGCTTATTTTCTAATCCGCCGTCCAATTAGAAAACTCTAGTTTGCGAGATCCTAATAAGAATAAAATATAATCATGTGTGCAAAATAAAACAGTTAAAACTCAATATTCTTTTTGGAGGTAATGCCTTTTGGCTAGCTTTATTTATTATCAAATACACTTACATTGTTTACCACGAAAGGTAAAATAAAGCTAGGATGATCATTGTCCCAAGTACAAGAACTGGATGACTGAAAACAATTTCTAGCAAACTCATGTGCCACTGAATTAGCTTCCCTTAAACAATACTCATAAGTAACCTTTGTGAAACCTAAGGACAAGATGTTGCAGTCATGGAAGATAGCTGCTGCAGCACTTTCTGAGACCCCCCTTCTCTCATAGTCTCTACCACTAGAGCATTATCTGATTTAATGACTAGACGATTGCAACCCATGTGTTGTGCTAACATAGTCCCTTGCGCATAGCGTATGCTTCAGCCACAAAAGGAAGCGCTTTACATTGGTCTGTGATGAATTTACCACGGAAATCTCTTACCACAACACCATCACTCCCACATCCTTCATCATCGCTATAAGTAGCGTTAACATTGATTTTTTAGTACTCCCTCGGGAGGGCAAGTCCAAGACTCCTTCCTCTGTATTGGATGTTTCCGAGCCCTCTGGTAGTTAGTAGCCAAGGCGCTAATTGACGGAGCTTATCGATATGGTCTTTGTATACTCTCCCCATGGACAAGTTGGCGCCGTTCCCACTAGATGTACCAAGTGACATAGGCATCCCCAATGGGCCTGCCGAAGAAGGTACCCGGGGTTTATTAACGGCCCATGACCCGAAGTTTATGGAGCCTGGAGGCCCAGTCAGGAATAGTTTGGAAAGATAGAGTTGTATTAGGAATATCGACTTGTAACTATTGCGGGACGGTTCAGAACCCCCCCCCTTTGTAACTTGTACATCACGAAACCCTCGGCTCCACCTCCTATATAAGGGGGAGTTGAGGGACAAAGAGAGGACCGATTCATTGTTTACGCAACCCTAGTTTTCATAGCAGTCGAGTACTTTTTCGGCTGGAACCTTCGAGATCTACTTGCCCTCTACTTATAGCAAAACCCTAGTCTACAACTTGTAGGCATTGATAAGTTAATCCCTTATCACCAAGCTCTTCTCAAACTATCTTTGGTAGACCAACACCACCCGAAGGATTCCATGCTCCCTTTGTACAGATGATATGCTCTAAAGCTACAACCCCCACTCTATCTAAACTTGTGGCTTCTTCAATTACATACTGAACTCCCAACTTTTCCCAGATTTGCTTAGCTCGAAGGGCATGTAAACAATGTGTGCATGATATCTTCGTAGCCAACGAGACAGACTGGGCATCCTCTAGCTGCATTTGATAATATTCCATGACATGTGATAAGCCTATGCAGAGCCCTCCAACCAAAGATTTTCATTTTTGCGGGTATATTGAGTTTCCACAACTTTCCCGCACGGGATTGATTTGAGATCTTGTCACACCAAGAGCTCTTCTCTCTCTACGGCCAAACTGGTAATCCCATTTAGCATGGTATGTTGATCGACACTGAACATGTCATTGCTTGTGTGATGCCACGCCACAAAGCCATCCATGCTAGCAAGGGCAATGGGGATCTCTAGGATGTGATCTGCATCAACGAAGCAGAACAAGCTTCTAATAAGTTCTTCATCCCACATACTAGTTATTGGATTGATAGTATGAGATACCTTAGTAGCAACAAATTTTCCTCTCGATGTAGTTATCATTCTCGTTGGGCTTGTGGGAATCCAAACATCCTCCCCATATATTCACATGTGTACCATCTCCAATTCTCCATATACATCGACATTTAAAATTTTCCAAGACAACCATGACAATTTGCCACGTGAAATAGCTACCTTGCTTCAGCTTTGCTTTCAAATGATTGCCATCCGTATAATATATTGCTCTCAGCACTCTCGAACAAAGAGATTGAAGTTTTTCCCCAACATTGTCATATTAAAGGTATGCAAGTCACGTAAACCAATTCCTCCTCTTCCTTTCAAGATATATATCTTCCACCATGCCAACCAATGTATTCTCTTGTGGTCATCATCATCACCCTGCCAAGGTTGCGAAATAGTATATGTAATTCCTTTGCATATGTTTTTTTTTTTTTGGAATTTTGAGTAATTTCATCGCAAACATCGGTTGCTTGTGCGACCGCTTTGAGAAGAATTTATTTACCTCCCATTGAGAGCAACTTTTGTTTTCATCCATTGATTATAGCCAAAACCTTTTCAAGCAGATGTTGGAAATAATCACTCCTATGTGCCCCAACCATTGGTTCATCCCTACACACTCTTACACCCGTTAGTTCCTAATTATTCTATGTGTGTTTCGGCATGCTCGAAAGCCCTTCCGCACAAAGAAGAAACAAGTAAGGTGATAAAAAGATCTCCGTAGCCAATGCCGAATGAATGTCTCTGTTGTGTTTGAGTTGAAAGGAATGGAGTATAGCACAGAAGAAACACAAGCCTTGATCAAACACCTTGACTATTTACAAATTGGGATGTAACCAAACGGGTATACATAAAATCGAGTAAGAAAGCCGTCTCTTTGTCGGAGGAGAATATAACTTGGCCACGATATCTACACAACCAGGCAGAGAAGGCGCCTTTCCGTAGAAACGAACACGTAAACGACCTCTTCTTCTCCTCGGCTCGTCAGCGGTGACGCGAGCGACGGAAGTCGTGACGGTATCTTCTAACCCACCGCGTCTCCGCCGACGCCATGGTCGTCTCCCTGTTCTCGAACGTTCCGCTCGCCTCCTCCAAATAATCCACCTCGTGAGTCGGCCCATCAGTTCCCCGCATCCAGAAGCAAACCTTCCCGTCGCCTCGCGCTCCTCAATCGGCTGATCAGTCGGCTCGACGGCGGCAAGAGCCGTCCGTGTAGGTGCGTACCGTCGTTCAATCACCTCTACCCCGCAGGATCCTTTGTTGCTCGTTTTGGCTGGATCCGCGGGCCGTTTCCGGCGATTTAGCCCGGAGGGTTTGCGGTTAGGTGACAAATTTGGGGCGATATGACCCCACAAGTTATTCAGGTTCTTTAACCTGGCATGCCGGATGAATCTTCAATTCCTCATACATGTGTTTTGTAGGTGTTAAACTGATGCCAATAAGTTTTTTTAACCTGTAAGTCTAGTTGCTATAGATTTGGAAAAGATCATATGGAGGTATTGAGGAAGCAATTATGCACTTTGGTTACGCGAATAATCTATGAAGGCTCCAATACCTATGTTGTTTTTCTTCTACTGGATATCGGAAATTGGAAGTAGTATTACTCTGATACCCCAATTGCGCTGTCACTGAATTTCAAGCTGGCTTGGACATTTGGGTTCAGGATGGACTCCATAGTGCTTATAGATTATTGGATGGACATTGAGCTTATTTGTATGGCTAATTTTCATGCTTCCTTCTCACTGATAACTTGATCGGCGAGACTATGATATTCTGGTAGTAGGTGTTTAGCATATTATTTTGTCAAATACATTAAGCTGACAGCATAAGGTGGGTTTTGTCAGGAACAGAATGGATGAGAAGAAAATAGCTCGAATATCTGTCACTTGGAGAGGCAGGCAACTTGATGTTGACGCGGACCCAAGCTGTACAGTGAAAGAATTTGGGCAACTCCTCCAAGATTTGACTAATGTTAAACCAGAGACGCTGAAGCTCATAGTTCCACAATCTGCAAATAAAGGTTCCAAGATGATCACGCCATTCTCGGAATCCCATTCAAGCATAACACTGAAAGAAGCTGCTATCGATGAGGTGAGATGCGGCGCATGCACTGCACATACTAATCAATAATACAACATGCTGTTAGGTAGTTGATAATGCAATTGCGAATAATATCATTGATATGCACCTTCTTTTTCTTTTCACGCAACAGGGTAAGCCTATTAGAATGATGGGTGTCTTTGAAGATGAAATTGAGGAAGTATCAGATAATGGCAAAAGACCTGATCTACGCATAATTGGATTCGATGAAGAAGAACGCCGGCTGAGGCAACGATCGTCAGGCAGGCCCAAGGTTTCACTAAAACTTCCACAGGGGCAATACATCTTCTGTGATTTTCGGACACTTCACCTTCCCGGGGTTGAGGTTAGTCAAATGTTGCTCCAAATTTTTTTTTTCTTCTGTTGATAAGAAATAGATCCCCTGAATAACAATTATGACTCCATTATTTTGCTCCTTTTGGAGCTCCTATATGTCCTGCTATCATAAATATTACTTTGGCCCATGCTCCTTTGTACCTATAAGTTTCCAGTCTTTTTGCTAGGATTAAGTCCGCCCTCTTCCCTTGGTCCATTTGAGCAGTCAGTAGTGTGTGTTTCATATGAAGAAGTCAAATGATATCGTGTGCTAACTTAATTATTTCGTCCAAAATATATGAATTGCGATCCTTTTGCATTTCATACTACTAATTTACTAGAATGTAATACTCCTAGGTCGTCTTAGGCGTTAGCTGAAGAAACCCTGTTTTCTCTACTACCTCTTGTTAAATAAATGGTTGCTAGTAGTAGCAAATACCTGTCTCATATGTATAATGTTGGATAGGCCAATAATGTCATCTCAAATCAAAAAGTTGTGCTTATTTACCTTTTGTTGGGTGCCAGCTGAATCCACCACCTTCCGAAGCTCTGAAAAGAATGCACATGCTCGCATGTGACCCTGGCATAGTTGCGATCATGAACAAGGTAATTCTAACCTTTTTTTGCGTAGTTTCATTTTTACACAAGTCTATTTCCCTGTGTACTATCATTCTTACACAGTTATTTGTTGTTTTTTCAGCATAAATGGCGAGTGGGAATTATGACTGAAATGGCACCAGTGGGATATGTAGGTGTTAGTCCGAAATGCATTCTAGGCTTCAATAAGGTGAATACGAGCTATTTTCATTCAACACATACATAAAATTTTATTAGGCAGAAAATTTGTTATCTGAGAATATATCATTTTGACTGGCATTCATATAGAACATGGGAGAGGAGATATCCCTTCGCCTAAGAACTGACGACTTGAAAGGATTTCGGAAATACGAAAGTATCAAGAAAACTCTACTCCATGAACTCGTAAGTTTTTAGGTTCTGTTTTTCCATAAAATTATTTCACTTATGCAGACCACCTTTTCACTATAGTTACGGGCTTTTAGATTTTCACCTGTATTTTTATTGATTTCAGGCGCATATGGTGCATTCTGAGCATGATGCCCACTTTTTTGCTCTAAATAAGCAGGTTATTTTTTCTTGATACCCTTGTGATGTTTGGTTACCTGTTGTTTACTTTGAATTCACCTGATCCTCAACATACAATTACTTTTTCTATTCAGTTGAATGATGAAGCTGCTTCCTTGGACTGGACCAAGTCAAGTGGTCATGTGCTGAGTGGTCGCAAAGCCCTTGATTCCTATGAAGATGAATTTCTTGAACCAGAAGCTGATGTTGTTGGTCACAAGCTTGGGGGAGGATCAAGCTCACGGGCAAGTGCTCGTGTGTTGTCAGGGGTAGCTGCTTATCAGCGTCTGTTGAATGTATCATCAACAGAATTGGAGAGTTCCCACAATAGAGTTGCTACATCAGTGAAGAAACCTGATCCAGATGATGCTGGTCAAGATTTTGTTCAGAGAAATGTGAAGGTGGAACTAGACCCAGATGATAACGATGCCATGGCAATTGTGACGTCAGGGTCACCAGATTTTGTATCATTTACAGCCCAGAACACCAAAGGTTATTCTGAGCCTGAGCCTGATGCCGAGAAAAACTCAGTTGATTTCGTAGAACCTGATCCTGATGATTCATTAGATGCTGGCACCCTTAACAAGGAGATGGAGATCGACAGTGAGAATGACAAAGAACCTGATCCTGATGATGGCACCAGCGGATTTGTCCAGGAATCTAGAGACAAGATGGAAGTGGAGACAGAGCTGAAAACTAACACCACAGTTTTGAAGTCTGAACCTGATCCCGATGACTCCTCTAAGTCCCTACTGAACCAGGAGGTGAGCATTGATGGGAGGCACATGGGAGAACCTGATCCTGATGCCATGGAATCTGGAAATAATATTCAAGCGGAGATTGAACAGAGCAGAAACCTGTCAATCTTGAATTCTGAACCTGATCCTGATGATGCTACTGATTTGAGCAGCAACGAGTTGCAAAGGATAGAAGAGCCAGTGGCAGCCCTTTGTTCGCGTCTCCAGAAGGCTATTGAAATGCTTCGGTCACAAGCAACACCTTCAGAGGCAGCTTCTGTGCTTCAAACACTCTTCAAAATCATAAAAAATGTGATAGAAAACCCAAATGACATTCGATATAAGAGACTGCGTAAGGTATGCTTGGTTTCTCTATGTTTTGGCGTGTTTTTCTTATCTACTGAAACTGATGTTTACTAATCCTCAATTTTTTTTCTTCCAAATTTGTAGTCCAATCCTCATTTCCAAAGGAGTGTGGCGAATTACAAAGGTACATCTACCTCTGCAAACTGCCACCCCAGTCCTCAAAATGTGCTGTAAACTAACTGTATTCTTTCCTTTCCTCAGCCGCCATGGAGGTCCTCGAGTTGATCGGCTTCTGCGAGGATGTCGTGTCGGATGAGATCGGGCGTGCGGAGACCTACCTGGTGTTGAGAAGGAACGATCCTGGATTGCTGTGGCTTGCAAAGTCATCTCTTGAAGTATCAATGGGTTGACAAAACTTCTACCTATATACTGTGTATTGACTGTATTACCTGTAGATCATGAAAGTTCATTCCCTTCAGTGAGTATATGCTGCGGAACTGGTTTGGTGTGCTCTCTCAGAAAGGAATTATACTGAAGTTGTATATGAGAATGAGAACATCAAATTCTTTGTGCTGTTCATATATCAAATACATGTGATTGCAGATAGAGTCCTAAACATCATATTTGTAGATTGCTACAAATTAATGCACGCTTGTAGTTTGAGCATCACATATGTCTATTGCCCCTTTTTTCGGGAGGATTGGCATATAAACATCACACATGTAGCGAGTTCATACAAATAAATACTCCCTCCGTGTAGATGGCAGCCCTTCCAGTCATGATCCAAGTCGCCAATTTCATACGGCATCCAATCTAGTCTGACCCGTTATACGAGCGGGAGTCCATGTCGAGGACAGAGTCTGACCGTCGACGCCGACTATAGTTCTCCCCACCACCGCCTCCATTTAAGGGCACACTGATCTGCAATCTCGAGGCAAATCAGATTAATATTTTTTGAATTTTTGGTGCATCTATAATCAAAATGTATCTATATATATCGAAATCTGATAAAATTAAGACACTTATTTTTAGGCGGAGTTTAGTAATTAGTTTGTGTTGGAATCGGTTTGTGCTCCATTTTCGTGGAAACTCCTTCCCGAGCATTGGCGGCAGCAGGGGCCTGCATTCGTTTGAATACCTTTATACAAATAGTCATGTACACATTTGGCCCATACAGCTCACATCCAGCCCACAACTGCACATCCCTAGCGTAGCGACTGCTGCTGCTGCTGCGGCGGCGGCGGCAAGTGCTCAAGCGAAGCACCGGCCAGCGGAATCAGCCGATGGAGGCGGCCTCCGTCGCATCCTCCGGCACCGGGCTGCGCTGCTCGCTTAACCCTGTCCAGAACCCGCAGAGGAGAAGCCCGCAGGTACGCTTGACGACCAAGCGGCAGCCATGTGCCGCCGCCTGCAGGCGGTTGCTGCTTCGTCCGAGCGCTCGCGCAAACACGGCGGCGATAGATAGCGGAGATGGGTACCCCGGGGTCAGCAGGAAGAGGCTCGCGGTATTCGTGTCCGGCGGGGGCTCGAACTTCCGCTCGATTCACGAGGCCGCTCTGGGCGGAAAGGTGAACGGGGATGTGGCTGTGCTCGTCACGGATAAGCCAGGTGAGGATGCTTTGCTTGCTTCTTCCTGCAAGCTCTGGACTGTGAGGTGAAATGCTGTGCTGTGGATTGGTGGTTTGCTGATGCGGCGAAATGGGATGCTGCAGGCTGCGGTGGTGCGGAGTATGCAAGATGCAATGGCATACCGGTGGTTGTGTTCCCAAAGTCGAAATCAGCGCCGGAGGGGTTGTCGACGGATGAACTTTTGAATGTTCTGAGGTCGGTTCTGTTGATTCCATCTAATGGCTGTGATTTGTCATTTTGTAGTTTATACTTTTCATTGTGCAAGAAAAATATATCATGATATGACCTCTTCATGCTTTCATTTCTGGTGTGGTTGTAAAATGCACACATATAACTTCTGATTTAGGATGGGCCTTCTATTATTCTATACCTCACATAACTATCTACCATGCCCTAACGCTGCCAGTGAACATAGAACCTTACAACTGCGATATGTTACTCTCTCCTGTAGCTGCATGAATTTGTGTTCATAAGTTTGGGTTCAGCGTGAATATTCTGACCGAAACCCACTGTCTATGAGGTGGTTATATAATTTTCCCCCAAATGCACTCATGAGCTTCGGTTGCCAAGTGTGAAGATTGTATTTCATGACACATGGAGGATGTCTTGACTCATGGTTTATTCCTATTGTGAAACAGGGATCTGAAGGTAGACTTTGTTCTGCTTGCTGGTTACTTGAAGCTCATACCTGGTGAACTAGTTCAGGCATATCCCAGATCCATGCTGAACATACATCCTTCACTCCTCCCAGCATTTGGTGGGAAGGGTTATTATGGTTCGAAAGTGCATAAAGCAGTTATTGCATCTGGAGCCAGGTACTTTACATTCTGTCTAGCACCTTCCAACATCTTGCATTCCCATCTGTACTCACCTGAAAGAAAATGAGTATTCAAAGAAAACTGCCATGTAAACATTATTATTTGTCATGTGGTGATAACTGCTCAAGTTGATTTTTTTTTCCGGCAAACATGAGCTCAGATAATTAATCAGGTAGTGGCACCTTGCTAACCCAGTAGTTCAGATGGTGTTCCCCTGATGCTCTTTTAGCCATAGGTGTGCAGCTTCATTACAGCAATGTTTACAAAACAACAACAACAAAGCCTTTATTCCCAAACAAGTTGGGGTAGGCTAGAGGTGAAACCCATAAGATCTCGTAACCAACTCATGGTTTTGGCACATGGATAGCAAGCTTCCACGTGGCTCTTTCCATGGCTAGTTCTTTGGTGATACTCCAGTCCTTTAGATCTCTCTTTACGGACTCCTCCCATGTCAAGTTTGGTCTACCCCGTCCTCTTTGACAGCAATGTTTAGCGTACACAAATTCAATAGAAAGTAAGCTGCTACTGAGCTCATTGATCTCCTTATGAAAGGCAAGATTTTAGACAGGAGAAAGTCTTGCTTTCGCCGGAGTTGCACCAGCTGGGACTAGTCGCTCTTGAGGATGACCTTGTGGTGCCTCCCAGACAGAACTAGCTGGAGACCATCTGTAGCCTCTGTAGCCTCCACGGCCAGCATAGAGGCCAAATGGTCAACCATAGGGCACGGGCTACTAAGGGACACCATCAGCATCCCTAATAAGAACCCCTGAAACACCAGAACCATTAGAGGAGATGTAAGAGACATCAAAATTCACCATGACAAAGCCCAGTTTCAGTTGTTGCCACTGAACATTGCCTGCATGTGCAGCAGTTGGTACAGAGTGTGGAGGTTTGCTAGCAGCTTGAAGCAAATGAGAGGCTGTGTCTCTCGTCCACTGCAGAAAACTACTAGGAACATTGCCATGGGACGTGTCATTTCAGTCAGTCCACACACACCATAGAGGATAGTTTGGCTTTTCTCCTCTCCAACTCTTTTTCCATCAATGATATCGAGGGACCAAGAATGTGGGTGCAGAGCTGGCATTTTGAACCCAGTTAATGCCTTCATTGCCCCACAGAACAGCTTAGCCGAAGAACAAGCAAAGAAGATGCGGAAAGGGTTTACTCTTCAAAGCCACATACCTCACAATTACTGAAACTTTCCACATGGCGGCCGTGCATCTCAGCTATAGTGGGGACAAAATTGTTGATCACTGTCCACCAGAAGCACTTAACCTTTGTGGGAACTTTCAGCTTCCTTATTTTCTTCCACTAGTCATCAACCCGCACACCTTGCACGTGCTAGAGATTTTCCTGTTATTTACCCGTTTCGGTAGCAGAGAGTAACACAATAACATTTGCTTGGCAGTAGTGTAAGATTAGTCTCTAGGTTTCCCAAAATCGTAATAATATCACGATGTAACAAAATTTGAATGTAGACACTACATTCCAATAGATATTTGAAGTTATAACCATTATTGCTTAATCTAACATTGGTTTAGTCATACAATTTTACCCTTTAAACGGTTTCGGCTTTGAGAGTTAGTTACCAACATTAAAGATGCTTCATGGGAAACAAAAATGGCAAAATCTTTTCCTTCTGTAAAGAACTGTTCTAGCAGATAAACTTTAACAGACAGAAACTCAGGTTTAAGAATTTAGGAGACAAAATATTTGTCATTACATTAAAAATCATATTAAATCATTTCATTATCAAAATTGGACCATCGAAAATGGTTCCTTGTAATTTCATGGTTGTCTAGTACCACATGCTCTTATTTTCTGACACGTTTCAAGAGGGAATATAAATGTTCTGTGTCCGACATTCTATAGTAGTACCTAGTGCATGATAAAGTTTCATTCTAAGGAAAGCTAGTTTAGCCATTGTGATTTTTTCAGCTCCAGCACACCAAATGCAACCAAGAAAAAACATAGATAAGAGGAAAGACATCTACCACATTTCTTTGGTTGCCAATCATGGTCATTTTTTTCTGGTTACAAAGTATGCTTCATCTGAAACGGCTACAGTAGAACTTCCTTCCTTCAAAGGACTGCTATGGCAAAGAAACTTAAATGATAGAACTTGGGTTTTTGAGTTTAGCGCGGTGAAATCATAATAAATTATTTCAATACCATAACTGGACCCCAAAATGGTTCCTTAACATTATGTAGATGTCTACTTGCATATTTTCTTGCTATCTGACACATTTTGAGAAGAAACATAACTTTTGGGTGTCGGCATTCTATAGTATCTAGTGCATTTTATACTTAAGTCTAAAGAAGCTAGTTGAGTAACTATAATTATTTCAGCTCTTGAACAAAAAAATTAATACATAAATAAGAGGAAATGCCAGCATATTTATTTGGTTTCCATGGCCGGTAATTTTTTCCTAAGTGTACAGAGTATCTGCCTTTTATCATTATTTGAATTTCTCAGAAAACTGGAATATAAAGAGAGCAATATCAATATTAGCTAAGTGTTTGAATTTAAGTACCAAGATTGTACCTCAAATCTCTTGGTAACAAAGGAACATCAGTTTAGCTCCAAACGTGACCATACTTCTTAGCAGTGTCGTAAGCTGCACAAATTAGTTTCACGACCAAAGTTTTTGATTATAAGTTTATAACCAATGGATTGATCATATTATATAGATGCATGCAAGTTGCTGTTTTTAATTTAATAACACAACGGGAAATGCATTGCATGATAGTAAGATTGAAGATCAAAACAATATGATGAAATTAATAACAAAGTATCAGGCAGGGAAAACACGAAATAAAACAAATGATCAGATTGGTTTTATGCAATAGTAGTCTAACTAAATGCATTTTACCTCTGCGGACGGAGCTATGGGGACATGTAGGGATAGAAGGACAAAAGGAAGGCTTCATCATTCGTGATAGAAAATATATTTCCAGCTTAATGACCAGAGACAATTTGGAGCAGATCTTACAATGGTGAAAAATAGTGGTGACAAATTGGAGAAAATCATAGGATAGTTAAAATTTCTTATTAATTAATAATGTATAAATATATAGGTACCTGCATAGTGAAAGTTGTAGACCTGTATTGTTCATATACATTCTCGTATTAGAGGCCCAGGAATGATGAAACATCCTTGAATAATTGTCTGCTGGAACTAATTTCTTGCTAATCAGGTAAATATCTTGCTAAATGGTATGTTGATCTTGTACAGGATACAATTAGTGTACGAAATGCATCCCATTTAATACTAGACATATGATTTGGATATGAACATTTCACTTGTAGTCATTCTCCAAATTGAAACCCAAGTAGAGAAGACAGAAAGTTACAGCTACCAAAGTTCATTCAAAAAACGTCAGACGAAGCAAATATAAACAGTTTTTAATTTGTTTCTTCTTGGAAATGATATGTATTATATGTACTGTTTTCAGTAGTACCTTAAATCATTGGATGCATCAAGGTATATTTCCTATTTCTGCACACTATCACATGATAATCGCGCACCTCCGAGAGCAGTGGTTGAATCATTTTCAACTAAGGCTTTAAATGTTCATCACTTGCATTTAACTTGCTGCTTTCAACATTTAAGCAGCAGTACTATGCAGAAAACATCTCTAGTTCCCACCAATGTGCCTTCTGTTTCCGAGATCATGGCAAATAAAAGAAAGAAACCATTAGCACACATTTCACATTTGCACTAAGTGAAGATCTATTTATATCCGTCTAGCACCTTCAGTTTTTTAAAAACTATCAAAAGTATGCGGAAGAAAGCTGATTATGTTTAGTAAACACCACAACATTGAGTTCTTAGGTAAACGAAAGCTTAAAAAATTCATAAGCTAAGAAACACAACAAACCCCACACATAATTCCCAGGAGAGATGTCAAGAAGTTCTGAAAGCAAAGTTGTAATAAGCACATCAGGAAGTTACATATCTTTATTGATTTCATAGGTGAAAAGTAATTGGTTCCTGAGACTTTGTCCATAATTTTTGGAGGCATACGTTGCATTGCAGGCTAACCATTTGGACAAGTCTCAGGAAGCTAACCTGCAGGTTTCCTGCAATGCAACGTATGCCTCCAAAAATTATGGACAGGAAGCAATTTATATTCTTCAGTTATAATTGCCGTTCTTTTCCGCAGTCCAAGCCCAGAAGTCCTCAACTCCGCAAATTGTGCGGCGCAGAAGAGCATCTGGGGCAAAGAAATTAGCGCTCATCGCCCCATGGTTCCAGGTTTGGTTTTGAATAAGACCACAGACCCAAAGCACCTGAGAACGAGATCTGCCAATAGGGCAGTGGTCAAAGATCATTCCATGCGTGATTCGTAGTACCACAACAACTCTCTTGATAAGTACACTGTCCAAAGCCTCCCTGCAGCTAAGGGTGGCCCTCCAGGTGTGAGGAATTCCTCTTCTTGTTGGCAGACAGCATGTCAGAGTTGGGTTAGTATCTTCCCTTCAGAACTCTAGCACACAAGGATTGTGGATTCATGAGCAGCCGCGATCCCTACTTCCCGAGCATGGGTAGATTAAAATTTTGCCTCTCGCGAAAACCCATACTGCCATGAGATTTTTGGCTCAGCCAGGTCATTCCAGCTTTGCCAATGCATCTTCCTCTTCTCAATAGTGCCTCCCCACCAGTACCTAGAAATACATCCAGTGATCCTTTTGGTCGTCCTTTTGTCAAGTAAGTTGAGATTGCTTGAGCAACAGACTTTATAAGAACCTTTCTTCCCGCTGCAGCAAGAGTCCTCCTACACTAGCGGCCCACCAGCTTCTTGATTGTCAATGGGAGATGTTCAAAAGCTTCATCAGTTGAACTCCCCAAGGCAGTGGGAATACCTAGGTACTTCTCACCCAAAGCTTCAGTAAGAATACAAGATCCCCCATGCACCTCAGTTTTAGTGGAGCTATCACAGTTTTGGCTGAAAAAGACTGCAGACTTTGCTAAGTTGACTCGCTGCCCAGACCCAGACCCAGTTTAGTCGACATGTCCTTCTGGAGTTAGCCTGAGGGAACACCAAACAATCGTCAGCGGATAACGGATGTGACACCCATGGGGCGTGGATCCCAATACGGATGACATGGCTGAGGAATAGAGGCCCCGACGAATTCAACATGGCAGAGAAGTCCTCAGCACAAAGAAGAAACATATAGTGGGAGATAGGATCCCCTTGCCTGATCCCCTGCATCGGCTGGAAGTAGTCAGAGTGATGTCCATTCATTCTAATGGAGAAAGCCACAGACTGGACAGATTTCATGGTCAGACTGACCCACCTCTCTTGGAATCCCAGCTTCAGCATGACTTTCTGAAGATAGCACCACTCAACTTGGTCGTAGTCCTTGGCCATGACCAGCAAAGGCACCGACACTTTGCTTCCCTTGTCAAGTTCATTTGTTTGATGAAGGCATTGGTTGCTACACTATTAACCGTGTTATCTTCCATTATGAAATTACCTGTTTGTTTTGATGATATTTTCCAACCATGCAGATACTCAGGACCAACTGTGCACTTTGTGGATGAGCAGTTTGACACGGGAAGAACCTTAGCCCAAAGAGTTGTGCCTGTTTTAGCCAATGATACGCCAGAGCAATTGGCTGCAAGGGTTCTTCATGAGGTGCGTCCTATGTGCTGCTGAGGTTCCCCCTGTAGCTGCACACTACATTATTAGGGTTATTTTCGATTTCTGACGGCCAATTTACCACTGACTTTAGATATTCTTTCTGTCGATTTACTAACCAACATTCCAGGAGCACCAAGTTTATGTTGAGGCAGTTGCTGCCTTGTGTGAGGACCGGATAGTGTGGCGGGAAGATGGTGTCCCACTTATCAGAAGTCGTAGAAACTCCAATGTGTTTACCTAATTTGTGACAGGTCTCCTGAACGCTACGGAAATTTGTAGCCCTCTGTCAAGTGCCATTTTTCCCCAGGGGCTTGGAGTTAATTCGTACTGTTAGTCTGACTGAGTGAAATAACATGTCTGATAAACATAATATGTTCCCTGCACTTTGTTCGACTCATTAATTGTGTGGTTTGGCTTTGATGATAATCTGTTCCTCGGACAAAGTTTGTAGCGAGATGATATATCTAAGTATCTTCCCTAAAGATGTCTGTGGTGTTTTTCTTTGCGACTTCGATTTTTCTTCTTCTTTGCCACACTTTGACATTATAGTTTATGCAAGAGGGATAGAAGAGGGGGTGGTGCAAATGGTAGCCATTCCTAGAGAGCCCTCTCGGACAGCAAGGTCCTGCCGCGTCTTCCTCCAGTTTGATTTTAGTTACTCCATTTAAGTATTGAGTTTAAGATTGTCAGATGATTCTTGGAGCAACTATAACGGTTGCTTCTTTTGTCATCTCCCTTCTCTATTTGTTTTCAGTCCTGAGGAAGATGGGTGGGTGGCTAATCGTCCATGCAAGCTGTGTCTCTTCTCAGTCGCAGATTGTGGTTGTCGATGCCTACTATTTCAGGATAACCAGACTACTATAGTTAATCTATGCAGGGAAAGTTCAGTTGCATTATTTGAAGAATTTTAAAACCATGACTAGTATTATGCTTTGGTTCATTAACAAAACAATTCGCTTTTGATTATAAATTAAAATTCAAGTACTCAATACTGCATGGAACTAAGAGTGAAACAACTGCAGTTTACAAAAAGATTTGCAGGGCCATTGTATTCTTATGTGTTAACAGGACAATTCTACCAACCCTTGTAAATCACTATATCCTGTGCTGTGTAGCGGCTGCAGAGTTGATTCTAGAAAATTATATGATGTGGTCAGTGTACTTGTCGCCAGTGGTGTCAGCCCTAGGCGACGGCGTCTGAAGGGTAACAAGCACCGTGGTAAGCTTGTATACCCTTTCGGTTTTAGGGTTTCCTTTCTCCCTCCTGCGACCCGGCGGGAGTCCAACTTGTCGCCAGCGGCTGGAGAATCTCTCCGATCGATGTCGAAGTCTTCGAGCTAGCAGATCTAGCTGGTGGCGGAGGGTGTGGGGGAGGCTCTGGACCCCTGGACCATGGCGGATACCAGCGTTGGGAAGGAAGACGTGGTATCAAAGGAGGCGGCGGCATCGTCGGTTCAGGGAGATGCGACTCATGCAGATGAGGAAGAACGGGGCGAATTTCTTGCCCCGGAACCAAAAGAGGACATTGATTCCATGCTCAAACGCCTGGAGATCACAGAGGAAGAGGATGATGCGATCGATCTCTCGGGATTAATCGAAAATCGATCCGCCATGAAGTGGGCGGTTATAATGAAGGTGTGCCTTAAGACTCCTTTTAGTTAGACAGCTTTTTATCAGAAGATGCAAGTGGCATGGGCAGCGGCCCAGGAAGTTTTTTTTCGTGATTTGGATGAGTTTACCTATATTGCTCAATTTAAGTGTCTTGGTGACTGGAAGACAACTATGCATGGAGGGCCATGGCTGTTTAGGCGCAATGCTGTGGTGATTGAGGAATATGATGGTCTTGTCAACACAAAGACGATAGCCCTAGACTCTATTAGGGTTTGGATTCGTATTATGGGGCTTCCAGAGCTTGTGCGTAATATTGCAGCTGCTAAAACTATGGCAGGAAAACTGGAAGAGGTTCTGGAGGTTGACCTGGGATTGAAGGGAGCTCCTTATGTCAAATTTGTTAGAGTATACATAAGGATTAAATTGAAGAAACCTTTGATGCGCTTTGTTACAGGAAGGGTGGATGCTGGGAAAGAGCCCCAAAAATTCAGGGTGCTCTATGAGAAAATGCCGCGGTTCTGTGCTCATTGCGGTGTGATTGGCCACATCGCTGAAGAGTGTCGTGATGGAGCTCATGATCCTAAAAATTTCCAATATGGTGATTTCATGATGGTCCCTCAGGAAGAGTTTTGGTACCAGCCAAAAAAAGAATTTGTTACACGCCCTATGTCAAGTAGCTCTAGAGGGAGAGGTGGAAGAGGCCGTGGTGGAAGATCTGGCCTTGCTCATTCTAATGAGGGCATGGATGTAGACGGTACCAAAATGGGTACTCATGGAGGCACTGGTGATAGTTCATGGTTGAGGAAACGTGATATGACTGTCCGGGATAATATCCCAAAGAACAATACACTAGCAATCATGCATGGTTCTCATGTTGCTACTGTGATTGGAACTCTGGAGGGGAAAGCTATTGGAAAAACTACTCCACAGAAAGTTCAGCCACCAAAGAGAGATAAGGGTGGAAACACAAGCACTGAATTGGCGGACTCCCTGGAGGAGGACCGCCGAGATCAATGAGAACATGTGGATATAATTGCCGGGGTTTGGGTAATGACCCGGCAATTAGATCGCTTCTGAGAATTCGGAGGCAACATAGGCCCGATATACTTTTCCTGTCTGAGACACATTTGGATAGGGAAAGTGGAGATAGACTGAGAATTCGGCTTGGGTATGCACACATGTTTGTTATGCCAAGCAACGGGAGAGCTGGAGGGTTGATGTTGTTATGGGACCAGCACATTAACATCCAACTTAAGTACCAACACACTAATTACATAGATGTGCTGGTGTATGGAGATACAGCGGATACGGACTGGAGACTTACTGGGCTCTATGGAGAGTCGGTTTGGAGACATAAACATCGTACTTGGAGATATCTAAGAGACCTACATCGCCAAGCAAATATTCCATGGCAGGTGTTAGGGGATATGAGCGAGATTCTCTCGGAATCAGAAAAGGAGGGTGGCGCTCCTCGCCCTCTGGCTTATATGCAGGCGTTCAGATCGTGTCTGTCAGACTGCGGTTTAGAAGACCTGGGATATATTGGTAGCAAGTTCACATGGAAGCGTGGACAGATGAGGGAACGCGTCGATAGGGCGGTAGGAAATGCAGGCTGGTCTAACCTATTCCCTCACTCGGGTGTTCATCACTTAACATCAACTGGGTCAGACCATAGACCAATTTTGGTAGATACGGAAACATATGCTATTGTATCTAAACCAAATTACCGTCAGCGATTTGAAGGGCGGTGGCTTAAAGAAGAAAATGTTGGTGAGGTGGTATCGACTGCCTGGGAGCATGGTCCACCAAATGTTCCAGTCATGTCGAAATTAGCGGCGGTACATTCAGAACTCCATGAGTGGGATCGCTGGGTACTTAAGGCTCCGCAGAAGAAGATCAAAGAATTAACCAGAGACCTGGACTGATTACTCTGTGGGCCTATGAGTGAAGAATCTACTCAGAAGCAAAAAGAACTAACGAGGCAGATTGAGGTTGCCTTGGAACAGGTGGAAGTGCATTACATGCAGCGTAGTCGTGCCAACTGGCTGATGCATGGGAACAAGAACACGACTTTCTTTCACAATTTTGTGAAAGCACGACTAACTCGCAAAAAGATAGGGCACCATCGCGGCTGCACCACTTGTCTCGCAAAAAGATAGGGCACCATCGCGGCTGCACGGCTAACACCACTTGTCTCGCAAAAAGCACGACTAACACGCACACGGGCAACACCACTTGTCTCGCAAAAAGATAGGGCACCATCGCGGCTGCACGGCTAACTCAACACCTTCCGATGCTTGAAGCACTGGCGGATCTACATGTATATTAAGGGGTGCACAGGATACCCCCTAGAAAAATAATCCTTCGCAAAATAGCATTTTTTTCACCACACATGCACCCCCTAAAAACGTTCAAAATCTGTTGGTGCACCCTCCAGGCACCCTGGTCCGAGATGTTGTAGCTCCGCCACTGGCTTGAAGGGTACGTTAGCGCCGAAGATCGAGCGGGAACCGCGCAGGACAACAAGTGGCGCCCACACCGCTAGACGCAGGCCGGCAGGGATGCACGCCGAAGACGACGGTGAGGTGTTCCCCGTCCTCAGCAAGGCCGTCACCGAGTAGGCAAAGGTCGTCCTTGCGGCAGACGACGATGCGTCGAAGTGGTGGTACGCCTACGACTCCAGCAATATCATCAATGACGGCGGCAACCGGCCCCCCTCCTCCGGCGTCTGACGGAAGTCCAGGGCGGCCAAGGCACTGCCGACGAGGAGTGCAGCAGCCTGCCTGTCCTCCTCCCCGAGGGACCACAACAACGATTGCGCTCCAGTGCTAGACTTCAATGTGTTTGATGACCACTATGATAAGATAGTTAGATTTTTCAAATTTTCATTGGAACTTTGTAATCTAACCTAAATGTTTGAATGAACTCCATCGTTTTATTTGCACTGACTTTATAAAAACGAATACGCCCACATCATGCGCCTACCTCAGCAGAGGATCGGTTCGGCCCTAGTTTGATCCTGAGCGCGAGGTGGATTCATGTGGTGGGAGCGCGCACTTAATTATGCTAGCACTTACATCGATTAATAATCAATCGATGATCTACTAAATACTAGTACTGCAAATCGATTTGGGAAAAAATGCGGGAAAAGACGCGCCTAGAGGCCTGCTTTGAGATTCGGGACAACTCGTGGCATCCCATCGGAAGGCACCCTTCCCACTCCCCTATATTAACCCTCCCATGATTCCAGAATGCACGATGAAACCCTCCCCTCCCTCACACCGCTCACCGTCTCCAAGCTCAAACCCTCCTCGTCACCTCCCTCAAACTCGCCGCCATGTCTCGTTCCTCCTCAGCCACCGCGTCGCGTCTACTTTCCTCCGCCGCGTATCAGGGGCGGGCCCACTTCAATTCAAAGGTATTCAAGTGAATACCCAAAAAAATTGACAAAAAACTACATATATATAGTCATAGGAGGTATATGTATGAGAAAAATAGAAAGACTGCAGACGTATCCCAGCATTCGGTGCAAAACAGAAATAAGCCTACCTCCCTCTACATGGCCCAGCTAAGTTTGGCCCAATTCGCTCCATATCCGCTCCAGGAAACTGCCCAGTGGCCACGCACGCCAAGCGCCAGACTCCAGAACCCGACGTCTGGTTTTTTGCGTAACTTCTCCTCCCCGATCGCCCCTAATTCCTCAACGAGGCAATGACCTGCTGGCCGTTGGTCGACTGAACCCTAGACGATGGCGACGATGGCCGACCGCCGACGACAGCGACAAAGGAATCCCGGACACCAGCGTCACCGCCTCCTCGTCCCCAAGGTAGTGTCTCCACGCCGGACGCCTCCTCGTCCCCAAGGTATAGTAAGAATTCAGAGTTCAGGTCACCATCTCCTTTAACTTTCATGTTCGGTTTTGGGGAATTTCTAGACGATTCATGTATGCTAGTATGTTGGTATGCAGATTCGTTAACTTTTTGGGAACGATTTTGCTGCAATCTCATTGTGTTTTGAACTGACCATCCATATATGCACCGAGCAATATTTTTTTTGCCAAACGCAAAGTACAAATCGTGGATGTCAATGTGTAATTAAGAGAATGCTTATAGATAAGATGGCTGCGTGTACTCTCAAATGTATGCTTTGTAACTGTATAATATCCCAATTCCCAAAAGCTTAGTAATTATTGATTTGAAACAGGCAGAACAACATGTTCTATTTGAGGTGCTATTCACCGCTTTATTTCTGTACATTTCATTTTGCTATTGTATATCCTCCCTATGTTACAGATGCTTATTTGTTATGTTGAACAATTGGAACTTATATAAGTTAATCAATTTCGTTTATGATTTATTCTATGAATCTATGATATTTGGCTCAAATTGCTTCATATCTTCTATGTATTATAATAGTATACATGGCAAAAAAAAAATCTTTGAGATTTGAATACACACTCTCCAAATCCTGGGCCCGCCGCTGCCGCGTATGCGCTGTCTCGCACGCCAACGGCGCCCGTGGGAACTCCGGCGAAGCCTGTTGTGGCCATTGGCGGACGCAGCGGGTGGGCCGGGGGTGTGGCCCACCCAGAATTTGGCCCAACGACCGAGCACCTAATCCCGAGCGGCCGAAGCCTCTACTCGTCGAGGCCGAGCGACTGGACGAGAGCGAAACCTAGCTCCGCCGGCCTCCGCCCTCCGGCTGTCCGATGGAGGGTGCGCCCTCCGCCGCTAACTCGCCGGCTGGCCCGGCTCGTCCCTCCCCTAGCTCATCTTCCTCTCCCCCGAACGTTGGCTCCAGATCTCGCCGGATACGCGGCGCTCGAAAGAAACACGGTCGCGAGACCTCGCCTCCAACTCTGTGTCGTCCTCAAACTCCCAAATCCCCTCTGTTCTCATCGTGTAGTGGTGATGCTGCAGCCTCATGGCGATGTCAGAGTTGGTCAAGCACGCAGAGGTCCTTGTCACCGAGTCGGAGCCAGAGAGGTTCTCGTTGCGGCGCAGATGTGGACCCATGGTCTCCTCCGCCATATCAATCCACTCCTACCTCTGCATCCCTCTTCTTCCCCACTTCTGGCATGCTTCTCTCATGTGGTTAGCTTCAATTTGCAATTGACTAACTGCACTGTAATCTTGATTGCTTGTGTCACTTTTTTGTGTGTAGAATTTCTGACTCAAATCTATTTGCATACAAAATATGTTCTGCTTTGGTCATTCGTATGTTGTAACAGCAAGCTCTGCTCAACTAGGTGTACTTTTTTCTGGTTAAATCAATTACTGTACAAGAAAGATTATTTTGTGTTTCTCTTGGCTGGACGGAAAGAAATAGGAAGGAACAAGGAGTGAGGTGTTTCGACGGTATGAGCAGCAGAGATGATTGAATTCAACTAGGTGGACATCCAAACATAAATTTAGAATTGACTACTCACATGATTCCATCTACCGTGCACAGCCAAACTTCTGAATTGGAATTTGAGTTCATTTCAATACAGTAGCTGATTTGATATTGAGCTCAATTTAATTCCACGCCCCCAAATATCAGACATCCAAACAGAGTGTTATTGTGTTCATTTGCAAACGGTTTCCACAATTGGGGGCGCAATTTTTTTTTTGAGGTGTGCCCCCTGAATTTTTTCCTGCGTCCGCCACTGGCTGCGGCCCGGCAACGGTGAGCGCTGGCGGTACTGCTGCTGCCGCGTCTCGCCTCCTCACGGCGGGTGCTCCGGCGCAGGCAGTGGCAGCGCTTCTTGCCGCCGCGACCGCTCGTCCGCACGCGGCGGCGCCGCTCGTCGACAGCGGCGCCGTCGCTGCCGCCGCAGGTGCTCCTGCGTACACCGTCTCTGCGCTCGACCTCGGGGCGCTGGCAGCGGCGGCCTACGGAAACATGTACACGACCGGCCGGGAGTACGCCGCGGTCGCCGTGGCGCTGGCGGAAGGGCTCGGCGCTGTCGCTGCGGCCGGGCAGGACGGTTCGGCCGCCCACCTCGACGCTCTCGCTGCGGCCGGGCGCGCGCCAGCACAGGACGGTGCGGCCGTGCACCTCGGCGCTCCCGCGGCGGCCGGGTGCGCGCCAGCACAGGACGGTGCGGCCGCCCACCTCGGCGCTCTCGTCGCGGCCGGGCGCGCGCAAGCAAAGGACGCTGCTGGTGCCGACCTCGGTGCTCTCGCCGCGGCCGCACGCGAGCGAGCACACGACGCTGCGCGTGTCGACCTCGTCGCTCTCGCTGCGGCAGGACACGATCTCGGCGTGCTTGCCGTGGCCATCTACGGTCGTGAGCTCCGCGCACGTTCTGCTGCCTCAGTGACGACTGCTGCCGAGCGCCTCCTGGCCGCTGGCGCTCCAAGCAGCCAAATCGCCGCGCTTCTGACGGCCGCGAGGTCTCGTCCGGATGCCCTGGTGCCTGCCGTGGATGTCGGCGCCCTCGCCGCCGCAGCGGGTGCCCCTGCGCACGCGGTGGCGGCTCTCGACTTCGCCGTGCTAGCGGCGGCGGCTTACAGCCCGGAGTTCGCCCCCAACGGCGTTCGTTCCAACTTCTCAAGGGTCGCCCGCAGTGGCACCATCTTCAGCCATAATGGTGCGGTCCTCAACTTCCCAAGACGTGGTGTTGCGAGCGGGATGCGCCCGCTGTGTACATCAACTGCCGCCGGCGGCGGGAACAAGCCAGCGACCGCCGCCGCATCCACAGCGGCAACCAAGGCCGAGCTGAACGACCTGCGTGCTGAGAGCGTCTTCAGTCGCGTCCCCAAACCGATTTGAGACGCGTCGGACAAAAAAACGCTTTCAGCCGCGTTCCAAAGAGGCGGGCTCCTACATGACGGCGACTATTTGCATAAACTGTTGGTTCGCGCTTTTTTTCTCGTCGCTCATGTCTTCCCGCGCCTCCCACCCTTCCGCCGCCGCTGGATTTTGTCGTTTCGGCGTCGATCTCTTATGAGAGTCGGCACCGTCGTCGCGGTGGCGCTCCCGCCGGTTGTTCGCCGCCCGCTTCGGCGCGTCCCGGGCGGCGTCAAATCCGCCCCACCTCGCGCACAAGGTGCTCGACGACTTGCCAGGTAGGCGCGATTGGCCGCTGTTCGTTGTCTCGTCGCGCAAATTTAACCATTGATTTTGCTACAAGCATGTATAGCGACAACGAGATGTTTGCCCTGCTGCTGGAGGACGAGCAAGCCTTCGACGACGACCTCCGGGAGCATTTCCGATCATCGCGTCCCTCCAGGACATGCTTGACGCCGAGGCGGAAAAGAGGAAGAGGCCACGCCGCGGAGGATCAAGGCCGGGGAGAAAGAAGTCCAAGCCCCGGCAGAGGATGGAGGGGCATACCATGCTGCACAACGACTACTTCGCAGATGATGCAACACATGCCGATAATTTTCGGCGCCGGTACAGGATGAGCAAGGGTCCGTTCATGAATATCCTCCACGGCGTTCGTGAGTTCGACCCTGTAGGCGTTGTCGGGTTCTCGTCGATTCAGAAGTGCACCGCCGCCATGAGGACGCTTGCATATGGAGCACCTGCACATGACGACTATCTTCGCATGAGTGAGTCTGCCATTGAGTGCATGTACAAGTTTTGCCGAGTTGTGGTGGGAAAGTTTAGCAAATACTACTTGAGAGAGCCAACTGAGGAAGAGACTGCGAGGATCATGGCACAAAATGCTGCCAGCCTGGAATGCTTGGAAGCATCGATTGTATGCAGTGGTCATGGAAGAACTGCCCGTTTGCTTGGCAAGATATATACAAAGGCCGTCATGGATATTGCAGTGTGGTGCTTGTGGCAGATTATGACCTGTGGATTTGGCATTCTTTCTTTGGCATGGCGGGATCACACAATGACATCAACGTGTTGCAGCAGACTCCGGTGTTCAGCAGACTAGTGGAAGGGCATGCTCCACCATGCAACTATGAGATTAATGACCACGAATATACCAAAGGCTATTATCTAGCCGATGGTATATATCCAAAATGGGCCACTTTTGTCAAAACAATCTCGAATCCATCAGGTCTGAAGAATTATCACTTTGCTACGCGATAGGAGGCTTGCAGGAAGGATGTCGAGCGGGCATTTGGTGTGCTTCAAGCATAATTTGCAATTGTCCGGTACCTGCTCTAAGCTGGTCTCGCGACCAAATGTGGGAGGTGATGCAGGCTTGTGTGATCATGCACAACATGATCATCGAGGATGACCGCAAGAATCACGCCAGGAGACATGTTGGTCCCTATGAGTGCGAGAGCCCTCTTGCAGAGGTTGATCATGAGTTGTCTGCAGATTTTGCTGATTTCCTCACCATGCACGCAGAGATCTATGACAGCAATGTTTATGATCAACTTCAAGCTGATCTCGTTAAACATTTGTGGAGGATCAAAGAAAATGCCGCGGCACCTTGATCTGGCCCCATCTATTACATTTGTTTAGTTATTTTATTGTTTGTTGTATTTTAATTTGAAAATAATCTCCGCGAACATATTTATTTCTATGCTATATTTGATAAATGGTTGTGTGTTCAAAAAGCTTTAAAAAAATGTTTGGGGGCGGTGTTTGAGGGACGTGGCTGGGGAGCGACGTCCTCCAAACGCGGCACGAACAAAACACGTTCTCCAAATACTCAATCCGGCGCCATTTGGAGGACGTTTTGGGGGACGCGACTGGAGATGCTCTGAAGTGCTGCATCACTACATCAAGGTGTCCAAGGAGAGCTATAAACTTTGGGATGAGATCAACGCGCTGCGAGTGAAACAGTGTAAGCCTTCCTTCCAATGAGTGTCAATCCTTCCAATGAGTGTCAATCAACTGCTATCTTTAAATGGAATCTTGCAGTAGCTAGAAGTCTAAATTTTGGTTCTTTTTTCTTGCACAGTGAAACGGCATCACGGATGGTTCTCTCCATCTATGGATTGATTGGCAGTTTCCTTGTCTTCATCATTCCGTATATCAAGGTTTCGTGGCAAGCGAACACCATAGAAGTGGTCAAGGAGCAGCAGAGCGACCGTGACAAGCTGATTGGTGGAGAAGATGGCTGAGGAGCAGAACACTGAAATGATAGGGGTGCTTCTGGTCCTCAGGCGGATAGACGGACTATTCCAGCGGGGCGATCTAAACATTTTATAAAAAAATTGATCTCCTAATTTTTTTAGACCCGAGGTTAATTAAAATGAATATAATTTATAATAAATATTAATACTTTTTTCTTAACTTTTTTTTAATCTTAGTATAGAATGAATGATAATTGTGAGGTATATTGAGAATACATTTACATCGTGTTAAATTTTAAATTGTTTTGTAACATGCTATCTTAGTTTTGTAACCATTTTTCTTAGTTTTAATCTTCATAGACATTGGCTCTTAACATTGGTTCAAACGGAATGTGATTAAATGTGAAAATGAATGAAGTTGATTAATTTGCATACCTACTTGAATTATTGTTTGTCAATTGAACTAATGTTTTATTATTCATAAATATTTTGGTAGAGATATATAATTATCTACGTCTAAAAATATATCATAATAGTTGTTTCCGGTGTATCACTAAGTAAGCATATTTGTAGAAATTTCTAGAGTATAAGTTGAACTGTTCCCATGACATGAACGGTTTTTTCATGGTCAAGTACAATAATAAGTTGACAACTACACAATGCAAACATGCTTTGTATTAGTTAATAGTAAAACTCAACTACCTACGCCCATTGATACGTCTCCAACGTACCTATAATTTCGATGTTCCATGCTTGTTTTATGACAATACTTACATTTTGCTTGCACTTTATAATGTTTTTATGCGTTTTCCGAACTAACCTATTAACAAGATGCCACAGTTCCTGTTTTCTTTTTTGGTTCGAGAAAGGCTGTTCGGGCAATATTCTCGGAATTGGACAAAATCAACGCCAAGATCTTATTTTTCCCGGGAGGCTCCAGAACACCGAGTCGGAGGAGAACCAGGGGGGCACCACACATGTGGGCCGCGCGGGCAGGCCCTGGCGCGCCGGCCTAGTGTGGGGCCACCTTGTCAGCCCTCCTGCGCCGCCTCTTCGCCTATTTAAGCCCTTTCGACCTAAAAACGCGACCGATTGACGAAACTCGAGAAAGACTCCGGGGCGCCGCCATCGCGAAACTCCAATTCGGGGGACAAGTCTGTCCGGCACCTTTGGGATGGGAAGGGAAGCCATCTCCATCGGCCACCGCCTCCATCATCCTCAGTAGTAGTTCCCCCATGGACTACGGGTTCTAGTAGCTAGTTGGTATACTCTCCCCCATGTACTTCAATACAATGATCTCATGAGCTGCCTTACATGATTGAGATTCATCGATGTAATCGGTGTTGTGTTTGTTGGGATCCGATGGATTGTTACGTTATGATTGTCTATCTACAAAGTTTGTGAAGTTATTGTTGCTGCAATCTTGTTGTGTTTAATGCTTGTCACTAGGGCCCGAGTGGCATGATCTTAGATTTGAGTTCTATAATTATTGCTTAGATTGTATCTACAAGTTGTATGCACATGTCTATGTCCGGAACCAAAGGCCCCAAAGTGACAGAAATTGGGACAACTGGAGGGAAAGGCTTAGATATGAGGATCACATGTTTTCATGGAGTGTTAATGCTTTGCTCCAGGTGCTCTATTAAAAGGAGTACCTTAATTTCAGTAGATTCCCTAGAGGCCCGGCTGCCACCGGCTGGTAGGACAAAAGATGTTGTACAAGTTTCTCATTGCGAGCACGTATGACTATATATGGAAAACATGCCTACTTGATTAATAGACTTGATATTCCGTCTTAATGCTATTTCAATCCTATCAATTGCCCAACTGTAATTTGTTCACCCAACACTTGTTATTGGAGAGTTGCCACTAGTGTAGATAGCTGGGAACCCCGGTCCATCTCGCATCATCATATACTCGTTCTACATGTCATTGGAAGTAGTATCAACTATTTTCCGGTGCCATTGCTCTCATATTCTCTCCACTTTGTGTTATGTTACTACTGCTCTCATATTACTGCTACTTTCACATCACCCCTGTTATTAGTTCTTTCAGTGTCTGAATTGACAACTCGGTTGTTAAGGCTTATAAGTATTCTTTACCTCCCTTGTGTCGAATCAATAAATTTTGGTTTTACTTCCCTCGAAAGACTTACGATCCCCTATACTTGTGGGTCATCAAGACTATTTTCAGCGCCGTTGCCGGGAGCATAGCTCTACTCATAAGTTCACAGGAGTACACTCTACCTCTCTCTCTGTTTTTGTTTTATTTTATTTTGTTTTGCTTAGTTTACTTTTTCCTAGTTTACTTGTGCTTAGTTTATTTCTGTCTAGTATTATTTTGCTTAGTTTACTTTTTGCTTAGTTTTTCTTGTTTTATTTTCCTATATACCCAAAAATCCATAAAAAATTGAAAAATCTAAAAATTAAAAAACTGCTATTATGGGAGAACCAACAACCTATTTGGAGCTTATAGAATGTTATAATAATTATAGAAAATCAAGAACTGGTAGAATAATGAGTGCTATGATAGAAAAATTGAATACAGTGGCTAGAATCTTGCTTAGACGCCATGATATAAACTGTTGCTCTCAACAGGATACTAAACATCTTAAATTTCAATGTGGCTTTAGTGAGAAATTTTTTATTAAGAACTATAATCGGAATTGCTATATTCATTATGGGTTCGAAGAGGTAGAACAATTTGTCTTATTTATGGGAGCCTCCGAGATAGAATCCTTCATGGTTGAGAATTATGAAACTTGTGCTATTTGTAAGGACCTTAAAGATTATGTCTCTACTATCCTTAATTCTTGTATAGAATGCTACAGTAGGAATCAGTATATCCTTGATTATAAAGAGAGACACATTAATGCATAAGAATGCACTCACAATTTGCAGGAACCGGTGGAAGAAGAAATTGATGAACCTGAAAGCTCATTGGATGAAAAAGAGGAGGAAATTGATGAACCAAAGCTCATTGGATGAAAAAGAAGGAGAGTGATGAACAAAAGGAGGAAGAATGGATTAGCTACCCATGCCAACCTTCTAATGAGAGTAACTCTTTATCTCTTACAATAATTGATTATCCTCCATGCTTACCGAAAGAGGTTGAATGTTATGTTCTGTGGATTCTCTTGAAATATTTCCTATAAGTAAAACTTGTGAGAATAATTATGCTACTGTTATATATGATAATCCATGCTACTTTGATAAATCTTATGATAATGCTTTATTTGTGCCTGATGTCGAAATGCATGGTACTAAAGAATTTTGCTTAGCAAATGTTTATGATAAAGCTCTAGATGATGGTCCTATGTTACTTGATAATATTAATTGTACTACTAATGAAAATGGGATTGGAGAGTTCTTGACATTATCTATGTGTCCCATATCTCTTGAGATTGATCATTCATCTTGCTATATTATTGATAAAAGTGTGTTCGAAAGTTTTAATTCCACTATTTTTGAGCTTGATAAAAATTATATGTTTGTGGATCATGAAAAGTATGCTGCATGTGATAGTTATATTGTTGAGTTTATTCATGAAGCTACTGAAAATTATTATGAGAGAGGAAAATATGGTTTTAGAAATTTGCATGGTACTAAAACACCTCTCTATATGCTTAAAATTTTGAAGTTACACTTGTTTTATCTTCCTATGCTTGTTACTTTGCTTTTCATGAACTTGTTTATTTACAAGATTCCTTTACATAGGAAGCATGTTAGACTTAAATGTGTTTTGGATTTGCTTTTTGATGCTCTCTTTTACCTCTACTCTTGTTTCTTGCGAGTGCATCATTAAAACTGCTGAGCCCATCTTAACGGCTATAAAGAAAGAACTTCTTGGGAGATAACCTATGTGTTATTTTGCTACAGTACTTTGTTTTATATTTGTGTTTTGGAAGTTGTTTACTACTGTAGCAACATCTCCTTATCTTAGTTTTGTGTTTTGTTGTGCCAAGTGAAGCCTCTAATCGAAGGTTGATACTAGATTTGGATTTCTCGCAGAAACAGATTTCTATCTGTCACGAATCTGGACTGTTTTCTCTGTAGGTAACTCAGAAAAATATGCCAATTTACGTGCGTGTTCCTCAGATATGTACGCAACTTTCATTAGTTTTGAGTTTTCTGATTTGAGCAACGGAAGTACCATTTTAAAATTCGTGTTTACTGGCTGTTCTGTTTTGGCAGCTGTCTCTGTTTTTTGCATTGTCTCTTGTGGACTTTAAGTGAGGCTTTCTAGACGTGGAGAGCTGTAGCTAATGTTTTATTGAGTTCTTGAAATGTGTCACTACAGGACCAAGGTGGATTCAAGTTTTTTGAGTACTAACCCCTCTAATGAAGTTTATGAGAAGTTTGGTGTGAAGGAAGTTTTCAAGGGTCAAGAGAGGAGGATGATATATGATCAAGAAGAGTGAAAAGTCTAAGCTTGGGGATGCCCCGTGGTTCATCCCTGCATATTTCAAGAGACTCAAGCGTCTAAGCTTGGGGATGCCCAAGGCATCCCCTTCTTCATCAACTTATCAGGTTTCTTCTGTTGAAACTATATTTTTATTCACATCTTATGTGCTTTAGTGTCTTTGTGTTTTTTATTTTTTGTTTGTGTTTGAATAAAGATGGATCCTAGCAATCCTTGTTTGGGAGAGAGACACGCTCCGCTTTTTCATATGAACACTTGTTCTTCGTTTTACTTTTAATGTTCAATGATAAAAGTTGGAAGCTACAATACTTATTGGTATTTGGTTGGAAACATAAAATGCCTCATAATGTCTTGGATAATTTGACACTTGGCAATTGTTTTGAGCTCTCAACTAGATCATGATTAAGTTTTTTCATGTAGTTTAAACCTATTAGTGGAGAACTACCGTAGAGCTTGTTAAAATTGGTTTGCATGATTGGTCTCTCTTAAGGTCTAGAGATTTTGGTAAAAGTGTTTGAGCAACAAGGAAGACAGTGTAGAGTATTATAATGCTTGCAATATGTTCTTATGTAATTTTTCTGTACCGGTTCATACTTGTGTTTGCTTCAAATAACCTTGCTAGCCTAAGCCTTGTATCGAGAGGGAATACTTCTCATGCATCCAAAATCCTTGAGCCAACCACTATGCCATTTGTGTCCACCATATCTACCTACTATGTGGTATTTCCTGCCATTCCAAAGTAAATTGCTTGAGTGCTACCTTTAAACAATTCAAAAATTTATCACCTCTGATTTGTGTCAATGTTTTATAGCTCATGAGGAAGTATGTGGTGTTTATCTTTCAATCTTGTTGGGCAACTTTCACCAATGGACTAGTGGCTTCATACGCTTATCCAATAATTTTGCAAAAGAGCTGGCAATGGGATTCCCAGTCCCAAATTAATTAACAAAATAGACACTCCTCCATGGTATGTGATTGTTGGACACCCGAAGGATTCGGTTAGCCATGGCTTGAGAAAGCAAAGGTGGGAGGAGTGTCATCATAATAAAAATAAAATAAAAAGGCACTCCTTCATGGTATGAGATTGGCCACCCGAGGATTGGTTAGCCATGGTTTGTGAAAGAAAGGTTGGAAGGAGTGCCACCCAAAAATAAAAATAAAATGGGAGCCGCTCTTTGAAGGTTTGTCGGCAAGGGGGTTAGAGTGCCCACTACCATTCGTTGACAACAACAAACACCTCTCAAAACTTTACTTTTATTCTCTCTCTATGTTTTCAAAACCAAAGCTCTAGCACAAATATAGCAATCGATGCTTTCCTCTTTGAAGGGCCATTCTTTTACTTTTATGTTGAGTCGGTTTACCTACTTCCTTCCATCTTAGAAGCAAACACTTGTGTCAACGTGCATTGATTCTTACATACTTGCTTATTTGCATTCATCATATTACTTTGTGTTGACAATTATCCATGAGATATGCATGTTGAAAGTTGAAAGCAACTGCTGAAACTTAAATCTTCCTCTGTGTTGCTTCGATGCCTTTACTTTGAATTTATTGCTTTATGAGTTAACTCTTGTGCAAGACTCTTGATGCTTGTCTTGAAAGTACTCTTCATGAAAAGTTTTGCTATATGTTACCTATTTGTTAGCAACTATAGATCATTGCCTTGAGTCACTTCATTCATTTCATATGCTTTGTAATAGTATGATCAAGGTTATGTAAGTAGCATCACTACAGAAATTACTCTTTTTATCGTTTACCTACTCGAGGACGAGCAGAACTAAGCTTGGGGATCTTGATACGTCTCCAACGTACCTATAATTTCGATGTTCCATGCTTGTTTTATGACAATACTTATATGTTTTGCTTGCACTTTATAATGTTTTTATGCGTTTTCGAACTAACCTATTAACAAGATGCCACGGTGCGTGTTTCCTGTTTTTGGTTCCAGAAAGGCTGTTCGGGCAATATTCTCGATTGGACGAAATCAACCAAAGATCTTATTTTTCCCGAGGCTCCAGAACACCGAAGGGGAGTCGGAGGAGAGCCCGGGCCACCACACATGTGGGCCGCGCGAGCCCTCGGCCGCGCCGGCCTAGTGTGGGGCCACCTGTCGCGCCGCCTCTTCGCCTATTTAAGCCCTTTCGACCTAAAACGCAGAACCGATTGACGAAACTCCAGAAAGACTCCCGGGGCGCCCGCCATCGCGAAACTCCAATTCGGGGGACGAAGTGCCCCGAAGCCATCTCCATCGCGCCACCGCCTCCATCATCCTCCGTGAGTAGTTCCCCCATGGACTACGGGTTCTAGCTGTAGCTAGTTGGTATACTCTCCCCATGTACTTCAATACAATGATCTCATGAGCTGCCTTACATGATTGAGATTCATCTGATGTAATCGGTGTTGTGTTTGTTGGATCCGATGGATTGTTACGTTATGATTGTCTATCTACAAAGTTTGTGAAGTTATTGTTGCTGCAATCTTGTTGTGTTTAATGCTTGTCACTAGGGCCGAGTGGCATGATCTTAGATTTGAGTTCTATAATTATTGCTTAGATTCTATAAGTTGTATGCACATGTCTATGTCCGGAACCAAAGGCCCCAAAGTGACAGAAATTGGGACAACTGGAGGGAAAGGCTTAGATATGAGGATCACATGTTTTCATGGAGTGTTAATGCTTTGCTCCGGTGCTCTATTAAAAGGAGTACCTTAATTTCCGGTAGATTCCCTAGAGGCCAGCCACCGGCTGGTAGGACAAAAATGTTGTACAAGTTTCTCATTGCGAGCACGTATGACTATATATGGAAAACATGCCTACTTGATTAATAGACTTGATATTCCGTCTTAATGCTATTTCAATCCTATCAATTCCCCAACCGTAATTTGTTCACCCAACACTTGTTATTGGAGAGTTGCCACTAGTGTAGATAGTTGGGAACCCCGGTCCATCTCGCATCATCATATACTCGTTCTACATGTCATTGGAAGTAGTATCAACTATTTTTCCGGTGCCATTGCTCTCATATTCTCTTCTACGCATCGGTCTTGTTACTACTGCTCTCATATTACTGCTACTTTCACATCACCTATTTTAGTTCTTTTCAGGTGCAGCTGAATTGACAACTCAGTTGTTAAGGCTTATAAGTATTCTTTACCTCCCTTGTGTCAAATCAATAAATTTGGGTTTTACTTCCCTCGAAGACGCGATCCCCTATACTTGTGGGTCATCACCCATCCACAGCGATTTGGTGTCCTCAGCTGTCCAATCAAGCGGATGAACGTTCCAGATCACTTGGTCGTCCACTTCAGCGACCTCGCAATCCTCTGGCTGTTTTACTGTGCCGGCTTGTGCGCTCTGGAAGAGCCAACATCTCTGGGCCGCTACTCCAGGGACTGAGCTGGACACCCTGTCGTTAACCGGGCCGAGATTCTGGTTAACTGGACCCCAAAAGCGTGCAGAATGCTTAGAGCAACACCGAAACAACACCATAGTGGCATAGTCTATCGTTTCGGTGGAAAAAAAACAGAGAACGTGATGTGGCGAGCGAGGGCAGGGGAATACGGCGATGCGGCCCGTCCCTGCAATCCGATGCGGGTTGAACGAAAGGGAAGCGGATAAGGCGGGTCATCGAACAGGCGCCGACTTGCCCGCCGGCCATGGCAGACGGCACCAGGGGCCACTTCCGCTTCCATGTAACGGGAGATTGATGACCCGGTGGGCGTTCACCGTCCTTCCATTAATTCGTGTGCAGTGAGGTCGCCCCTTCCTCTCCTTCAGTTCCGGTATAAAATCTTTCGTATGGTGTGTACTTTCTGCACCCGTATATTCTTCATATTGGTCCATTGGGTTTCTCTTGTCCTATGGCTGATTCATCACAAAGGTAAGGATTGGATTTCTGGATTGCTGCACCGACGAAGCTGATACCCCTTCTTACCACTAATTATGTTCATATTAGTGTTTACATGATTAGTTCCTAACCCTAGAAGTTACTCGTGGTGATAGCATGTACATTCGGGATTGTGGGGATTGTTTCCTGGTATAACTATGATCAGTTTTCATTCGTCGCCTCTTTCTCCCGCCTTTCCCACAACATTGCAACTCCATCTTCCACGAGCAGAGCCAAATCCCTACCCGGAAGAAGTGTCACCGTAGCAGCTTTATATTTGCATTCTTCCAATTGTGAATAATCTGGACAGTAGATGGTTCACTATTTTGTCGACCTGAGGTTGCCACTAGGTTTCTTTAAATTTTTATTATTTCAACACACTATAAAGTTTTTGAGCAAACATTTTCAGATATGTTGTATTTGATAGACATGGATTTTAGGTTATTTCTTCACTCGTTTTTCACTTTGGCAGGGACATCCTCCTCTTGGACTGCACCTTCCCTCGCTAATTTAGGGCTACCCTAAATTTCAAGTTGTTTGAAATAAACATTTCATCATCTTTAAGCTTGGCTTAATTTTATATGTAAATTAGCTTCTAGATATCAACTCGCTAATTGTAAGCATGATGAAGAGTTGCAAACCAGGGATTTTCTCTGCTCAAAATAGTTTTCAGGGCATCTCTTCTATTTTGTCATATCCCACTATGAACGTCTTCCGACTAATAGTTTTCAGGGCATCTCTTCTATTTTGTCAAAATAGTTTTCAGGGCATCTCTTCATCAGGGTTATAGATTTTTCTGGTCATATCCCACTGTGAACGTCTTCCGACTAATTGGCACTAAACTCTTGATGTTGTCAAACATTCTGACAAATGATTTTCCAATGTTTATGCGGCATCAAGTGACTGGATTATCATATATTTGACTTGGATTTCAAGTTATTGTGCATATCCAACAACCAAACCTGCAAAAAAAATTATAAACACAAAGTACTATGTGTCATCATATCAAGTTATCAAAGAGATTACAGGTTCATTTTGGGGAATACCAGTAACATCATCGTGCGTAGATATTATAGTTGATAGTGTTAATCCCATCCATTGTGCTAGGCCGAAACAACTTAGTAACAAAGTTTATATCGAGTTTTCGCATTTTTGTATTGCAACAAAAATGATAGTGCTCCTTCGGCAAAGATTGTTATAAGGTTCCCAAACATTTCATTTCTATACCAAACATCTTTTCCTCATCATTGTGTTTACCACCAAGTTGCACTTTTCATGATCTGAATATCATTATGCACTTGAAGCATGAATCGCTGGGTACTGAAATGACAATAATAGATTATTGATAGGATTTTCCATTTATTGTTACCTCTTTTCCTTAATGTTATTCCAGATATAGACTTTGCAATTCACCTCTATTTCATTGTGGTTCTTTTGTTTGTAGGTACCATTTAGACATAAATAGTTTTGGGAAGGTGTTATTCCTGATTTTGAAAATCAATACTATTGAGGCACACGAGTCACATGTGTCATTAAAGTAATTGGCTTCAGTCATGCTGTCTAATATGGTGTTGTCCACCTCCATTTTGATGTAAAACTTACCTGATCAAGGTATGCATGCCTATGCCATTTTGCTTTCCTAAAGCTTGAAGTCTTTCACGATTGTCGTATTGCCAGTTGGTGCCACCTTTTATTTTGTTGCAAGATGGTACTGTTGACGCATCATCAACACAATGAGATGTGTGTGTGTTTGAGATACACAAAGTAGGATAGCATGCCAGGTTAAGGTCCTTAAAGATCACTGAACACATGTAATGATGTAATAGATGACCAAGGAGTGTCTTGTGTCTTCAGTAGCTCAGTGCTAAAAGCACATTTCTTGCTGCTATAGAATGCTAACATGATCTTCGAATGGTCATTTTCATCCCAACTAATTGTAATGATTTGTGCACAATACTTTAGTTTTGAATTACATAGTATTGCTCAAGCAACTGCTGCGCGTACACTCTACCACGGTCCTCCTGGTTTCACAGAAAATGCGACACCACCACCTCCCGATCTTGAAACGTTATGAAGCTCTGCTTTGAATCCGAACGCCCGACTGGGAGAGAAAATATGCAAACCGATTTCTCTCTTCAAGGATGTACTTTACCTGTCTCTATGGTAACTTCATCGGGGAAAAACATACTTTTGAACATTTGTATAGATTTGGTTTTTTGCTGCCCCAGTGTTGTTAGGTGTTATCTAGGATAGCACCACATGGTCAATAATCACATGTGAAATAATTTTTGCTGTGTATTTTCCAAAAACTATAAAAGTTACATGTTTTTTCTTTGAACCGTCAAAATTACATACTTTCTATTGAAACAAAGTGGATCTGATCACCACTAATAGATCTGAAAGTTTTCCTTTAGTGCCGGTTTTGTGTCAGATTCTTGAAAAAATTGCCGCGGAGGATCGTTGCTGCATCTTATAAAATGATCTTATCTGGGTCGCTGTCTGCACTATATAGATTATCCTTTTTATAAAACGGTTAAAATTTCTCACTTAGATTACTAACTGGCACCCGTTGATAAGATTATGCAAGTTACTTTCATGTTTCATGATTTAATAGATGATATGAAAAGTTCTATTTTGCTTCTGAGAAATGGACGGGCGCAACAACCGTGCGCCATCATGGTCTAGTTCTGTATTAAGATAGTATCGCTTATATTAATCATTAACAAACATATAAATATTTTTGATTATACTACTTTTGCATAAACAAGATTTGAATGGATAGTCTCATTGCTTGGTATGTTTATGTACATCCAATTGCAGCCATTTTCCCAAAAAAAAAATCCATGCACACACTTTAAATTGAAAATCTATTTACCATGGCATGTAACTACCATTAGGATGTACATTGTCGAGAGACTAATAACTTAATTGAACTCTTTATATCGGATTAGATTTATTCTTTGCTATGTGATAGATGATGTTGGCTCGTGATGTGAACTTGCTCCTATAAATTAATTGAGAACTATTAGTACATTGTATATAAAGGGTAATATTATGGTGGAGTAGGATCTTAACTAAGGATATGGAATCTAAAGAAAAGCGGATGGGATGCAGGCAACACGATGTAGTGTTTTGTGCTGTTTATGAAAGCGTAAATCATGGGTTGTTCATATGCCCTATTGTAAGATATGCTTGTGAGTTTTCCAATTTTTTCTTTGACATTGCATCTCAACCTGGTTATGTTGCGGGATTAGGGTAGTGGATTTTCAAGTTTCAGGGTATGAATCCTAGTGAAATTATCGGAGTGGTGCTTTAGCACATGGAAGCATATGCTCCCTTTGTTTTGAAATACATGTTACACATATTTTGAAATTAGGAAAATTGAAATGAAAAATTCGCATGTACATCTTCACACTATGTGTTCACAAAGTCTTTTCATGAAAAATCTTTTTGTTGATGTTTAGAATTTTTTACAACAGAAGCAGGTTTAAAAAGCAGAACCAAACATAGCCTAATTAACTTCCCGCATAACAATATTTGAAAATTGACATGATCTGTGTTTTGTTATTCCAATCCTTTCGTATCCCAAAAGATCATGCTTCTAAATTAGGGTTGAAATTTTGGGTTTTTTATTCCAAATTTCAAATTTACAAAAAAGTTGAAATTTTGAATATTAAAGTTTGTGTTTAGATTTTTTTTAGTAAGAATAAGTGGGATCATCATTTTTTATTAGATCGACTTATGGCCACAACCTGCTTGATGGTGTTTCTATAAGTAGCTGTAATTAGTTTAGCTCAAAACAAGTGGTCATGGGATATTTCACGTACGGTCATGCTAGATGTTGGTCGCCTGATCCAGGAGCGAAAATCGGTCACCTAGGGTAGACCTAGAAAACTTTGCACCATCCGGTGTTTTTTTTTTGCTTTAGCAACAAAAGTCATACGACAAGTTTATTTATTACATTTTAAAGGCAGTTACGCAACATATGCGGTGGTACGAATCCCCTCCCTGGCAATCGATCGCTCGAGCAATCACTTTCCGTGGCGCGGAAGCGCTCGCGGAGCGAGTCAATTCCCTTTTATTACGTAGTGTTTTAATTGCGTTCACACGTGTCCATACTATCAGCTTCTATTACTACTTTGCAAGTTGCATGCAGCCAAGAGTGTTCACACTGCATGCATGCACATGCACAGAGCATCTCATGGATTTACATTTAATGAGCCAACTTTTCAGCATGCTTTCATAAGTTGTTGCATGCATACACATAGCATCTCACTCTTTTTTTTCAGCACGAAGCAGACTCTCAATTCTCCTTTTGTAATTCTCTTTTGCGTTTTATTTTTCGTACGGTAATTCATGTTTAGGAGGGTCCTTTTGCAATTCCCCTTTTCGGGCAGTGGTTTTAAGGGAAAAACTAACTGGGAAGATCCACTTACAACTCAAATGAACTACCACTGTTTTAAGTTGTAAGCTAACAAAAGTTGCTAAAATATTCTAAATGAAATTTACTTTTTAGGGTTGCTAGGTATTTATATTTACCGTTGATAAATAACGGGCACCGGGTTGATAACTTGTAAAAAAAAGAGACGCTACATATTTTAAATTAAATTAAATTTTAGGGTTGATATTTATTTATATTTACCATTGATAAATAGCGGGTCACCGGGTTGATAGCTTGTAAACTAAAAGAGAGTCGCTAAAATATTCTAAATGAAATACTTTTTAGGGTTATTATTTATTTATATTTACAGTTGATAAATAACAGGCACTAGGTCGATAGCTTGTAAAATAAATAAATGTTAGCTAAAATATTCTAAATGAAATACATTTTAGTGTTATTATTTATTTATATTCACAGTTGATAAATAACGAGGCACCAGTTTGATAGCTTGTAAAATAAAAAAATGTTCGCTAAAACATTCTAATGGAATACTTTTAGGGTTGGTAGTTATTTATAATTACCATTGATAACGAGGCACCAGGTTGATAACTTGTAAACTAAAAAGTCGCCAAAATATTCGAAATGAAGTTAGATTTTTAGGGTTGGTAGTTATTTATATTTACTGGTGATAAATAACAGGACACCGGGTTAATAGCTTCTAAACTAAAAGATTCGCTAAAATGTTTAAAATAAAATTAACTTTGGGGTTGATAATTTTATACATTTTACCGTTGATCACTCAAGTACGGAGGGTTCATTATTCAAACAGAGAGGGTTGATAACTTTTAGTCCGAAAAATTTCCCGAAACATATCAATAATGGTGCTAGTTTTGAAGATCTCGTCGAGACGATTTTATTGGTGAAAGCAAATCTTAATTTGGAGGTGTCGTTTGAAAGTTAAAACGTTTTGAATTTTCAAATTTGGAAAAGATTCATTGACAGCAAATCTGTAATCGCATTTGCAAATTTTCCTCAATAGCCTGCATCGAGTTGATAATTTTATACATCTACCTTGATCACTTAAATAGGGTTGGTTATTCAAATAGAAAGGGTTGATAACTTTTTATCCAAAAAAGTTTGTCGAAACATATTAACATGGGTGCTAATTTTGAAGATCTCGTCGAGACGGATTTATTGGCGAAATCGAATCTTAATTTGAAGTTGTCGTTTGAAAGTTAAAACGTTTTGAATTTTCAAATTTGGAAAAGAATCGCTGACATTAGCAAATTATTTTGTGCATGCATGCAGAACTTTTCCTCAATAGCATGCACCAGGTTAATAATTTTATACATTTACCGTTGATTACTCAAGTACGGAGGGTTGATTATTCGAATATAGAGGGTTGATAACTTTTAGCCCGAAAAAAAAAGTCGTCGGAACAAATTAACATGGGTGCTAGTTTTCAAGATCTCGACGAGACCGACTCATAGGTGAAAACAGATCTTAAATCGGAGTTGTCGTTTGTGAGATAAAACGTTTTGAATTTGCAAATTCAGAAAGATTCTCGCTTACGTCATCAAATTCGTCTGTTTCTACATGCATGCAAAACTTTCCCTAAATAGCCTCCACTATAGTCCAAAATTTGCAAAAAATGGAAAAAAAAATTGGTTGGAAACTGACCGCTCATTCTCTCTCTAGCGGGTGAGCGCTGGCTAGGGCAGCCCGCGGTGGTACTAGCTAGCATCTCTGCAAGTGTGTGCATATGCGTTTCGAATACTAGTACTACTGCAGTAGCTTTGTTGATGTCAGGGCAGGGGAGGGCTACCAATTTAAGATCCCGGTGTTAGTGTTACACGCTTCAGTGTTAAACTTTGAAGACGAGGCAAGTGTAGTTCGTGTATAAATTAATTATTCGCCTGAAGTTTAGTTGATTGGTTTATTACAGCAAGCTGATAGTAGAAGCTATCATCCTGCAGCAGAATTGGGGATACGCTGCGCCACGACCGTCGGATGGGAAGCGAGTGGCAGGATGCGGGAGGAGCAGAGCAGGTGAGAAGGGCGTGCGATGCGGCGCGAGGGACTGATCAGAAAAAGAGGCGTCGCCATCCCAATTCCCATGCATTCAAAGTCCTTTCATTTCACATGTTCCCATCTAGAGTAGTCAATTTTAGTTGTTAGCACTAGCAACTAGTCATGAGGGGTGCTAACTAGCTTGTAATGCTTTTAGGCTAAGTTTGATACTCTTGTAGCACTCTATACTTAGACCAAAGTTAACTAAAAAGTAAGCTTTAATAATCAAAGTAAAAGCTTGTAAGAATAAAACTTGGGATTGCGATGTATGACGTAATAGGCATCCGGACTTAAAAATCGGGTGTTGACAATAGTGAGCCGGCACCGAAGAGCCATAAGGAGCTGCAGCAAAGTGAGCCGGCGAGGGAGCATAATGAGCCGGTGATGGAGCAGTATACAGGGCCGACGGTGGAGCAGCGTACATGGCCGATGATGGAGCAGCGTAGTGGGCATGTGCAGGCACCCGCGGGGCGAGGAGGCCAGGAGAGCCTGTATGGGGGTGTAGGCCAGGCTGCCATGAGCCAGAGTAGGCAGGCGGGGCGCCAACAGGGGACGGCGAGGTCCAAGGCATGGACCAAGCCTGAACAAGGCCAGTCCACGGATCATGAGGCGGGCGCCAGATTGGTGCTGCAGGTGAAGCCGGTGCTGAAGGATGCGCGACAGGTTGAGGCAGGTTTGGCGGTGCAGGACGAGGCGTCGGTGGCCGGTACATGGGCTTGGTGCCGCGATAGTTAGGGCTAGGCCTCCACCCGGGCGGAGGAACAGGTGCAGAGGGTGGAGGCGCTGGAGCAGGCAATGGAGGTCGCGGGGCAAAGGCGTGAGGCCGGGACTCTTTGTTGGTGATGGTGCGATCCACCCAGGAGAGCATGGAGCGGACCTCAGCAAAGGTAGGTGGAGGCCGCATCATAGGGATAAAAGAGCTGCTTGTCGAAGCGCTCGCTAAGGCCGACAAGCAGGATCTTGATGAGCTGCTTGTCCTCTATGGGGTCGCCAAGTTCACGCAGTTCATCGGCGATGGTTTGGAGGCGCTGACAGTAGATCCCCACGGGAGAGTCGCCCTGGACGGTGTTCCGGAGCTCCATGTTGAGCGTATTTACACGGGCGTCGATGTTGTCCTGAAATAGCTGACGGAGGGCTGCCCAAAGGGAGGCAGCGCTGGTGGCAGCCCTGAAGACCAAGTTAAAAATCTCGGTGCTCACCCGGTGGTAGATCCACTCTATCACAGCGAGATCATCCTTGACCCAGCGAGGATCCGAGGGAGAAGGAGGGACGCTGAGATCGACGTGCGCCATGAGATTGCAGCGGCCCAAGTGTACCTCAAAAAGATGACGCCAATGGTAGTAGTTATGCTTGGGGAGATCTAAAGTGATGGGGATCAATGGGGTGACATCGGAGATTGTATCGGCGAAGTTGATGGTGGTGGTGGTGGTAGGAGGGGTTGTGGCAGAGGTGGATGGTTTTGCGGTGGTGGCGGCGGCCATGGCATCACGCCACTCGGAAGAAGCCCGGAGGGATGATGCGCGTAGATGTACGTCCGTTGGGAACCCCCAGAGGAAGGTATGAATCGCATACGAGTGGCAAGTTTTCCCTCGAGAAAGAAACCAAGGTTTAATCGAACCGGGGAGGAGCCAAGAAGCACGTTGAAGGTTGATGGTGGCGAAATGTGATGCGGCGCAACAACGGGGATTCCGCCAACGTGGAACCTGCACAACACAACCCAAGTACTTTGCCCCAACGAAAGTGGGGTTGTCAATCTCCACCGGCTTCTGTAACAAAGGATTAAGCGTATCGAGTGGAAGATGTTTGCAAAGAAAACAGTAAACAAGTATTGCAATAGATTGTATGCTATGTAAAGAATAGGACCGGGGTCCACGGTTCACTAAGTGTCTCTCCCATAAGATAAAAGCATGTTGGGTGAACAAATTACGGTCGGGCAATTGACAAATAGAGAAGGGCATACAAATGCATGTACATGATATGGTAAATATAGTGAGATTTAATCCGGGCATTACGACAAAGTACATAGACCGCCATCCAGCTGCATCTATGCCTAAAAAGTCCACCTTCGGTTATCATCCAACCCCTTCGGTATTAAGTTGCAAAGCAACGGACAATTGCATTAAGTATGGTGCGTAATGTAATCGACAACTACATCCTTAGACATAGAATCAATGTTTTATCCCTAGTGGCAACAACACATCACAACCTTAGAACTTTATATCCCTGTCCCCGGTGTCAATGAAGGCATGAACCCACTATCGAGCATAAATACTCCCTCTTGGAGTTAAGAGCAAAAACTTGCAGAGCCTCTACTAATAACGGAGAGCATGCAAGATCATAAACAACACATAAACAATAGATTGATAATCACCATAACATAGTATTCTCTATCCATCGGATCCCGACAAACACAACATATAGTATTACGGATAGATGATCTTGATCATGTTAGGCAGCTCACAAGATCCAACAATGAAGCACAACAAGAGAAGACAACCATCTAGCTACTGCTATGGACCCATAGTCCGGTGCTCACTCACTCATCACTCAGGGCGACCATGGCGGTGTAGAGTCCTCCGGGAGATGAATCCCTCTAGGCGGTCTCCTGAATCCCCGAGATGGGATTCGCGGCGGCGGCGTCTCGGTAGGGTTTTCCGTATCGTGGCTCTCGGCAGGGGTTTTCGGAGGCTATTTGTAGGCGAAAGGGTAGGTCAAGCGGCAGGGACGCGAGAGGCAGCCCGGCGCGGCCGGGGCACAGGCGCGCCGCCCTATCCCTGGCCACCTCGTGGCCGCCCCGACTCCCCTTCGGTCTTCTGGAAGCTTCGTGCAAAAATAGGACCACTGGCGGTGATTTCGTCCAATTAAGAGAATATTTCGTTACTAGGATTTCTGAAACCAAAAACAAGAAAACAGGAACTGGCACTTCGGCATCTTGTTAATAGGTTAGTTCCGGAAAATGCGTAAATACGACATATAATGTGCATAAAACATGTAGGTATCATCAATAAAGTAGCATGGAACATAAGAAATTATCGATACGTTGGGCGTGTCGACATCTAAGCTTAGTTATGAGTCCGAGAGCGAGTAAACGATAACAAAGATAATTTACAGTGACATGCCATCATAATCTTGATCATACTATTTGTAAACATATGTAATGAATCGACGATCAAAACAAAGGTAATGACATGAGTAAACAAGCTGAATCATAAGCAAAAAGACTTTTCATGAATAGTACTTCAAGACAAGCATCAATAAGTCTTGCATAAGAGTTAACTCATAAAAAGCAATAATTCAAAGTAAAGGTATTGAAGCAACACAAAGGAAGATTAAGTTTCAGCGGTTGCTTTCAACTTATAACATGTATATCTCATGGGTATTGTCAACATAAAGTAATATAACAAGTGCAATATGCAAGTATGTAGGAATCAATGCACGGTCACACAAGTGTTTGCTTCTTGAGGTGGAGGAGATAGGAACTGAGCAACAATAAAAGTAAAAGAATGGTCCTTCAAAGAGGAAAGCATCGATTCTGTATTTGTGCTAGAGCTTTTATTTTGAAAACATGAAACAATTTTGTCAACGGTAGTAATAAAGCATATGAGTTATGTAAATTATATCTTACAAGTTGCAAGCCTCATGCATAGTATACTAATAGTGCCGCACCTTGTCCTACTTAACTTGGACTACAGGATCTTTGCATGCCATGTTTCAACCAAGTGTCACAAAGGGTACCTCCATGCCGCCTGTACAAGGTCTAAGGAGAAAGCTCGCATTTTGGATTTCTCGCTTTTGATTATTCTCAACTTAGACATCCATACCGGGACAACATGGACAACAGATAATGGACTCCTCTTTAATGCATAAGCATGTAACAACAATTATTATTCTCATATGAGATTGAGGATATATGTCCAAAACTGAAACTTCCACCATGATTCATGGCTTTAGTTAGCGGCCCAATGTTGTTCTCTAACAATTTTGCATGCTCCAACCACTAAGGTGATAGATCCTTCAGACAAGACGGACATGCATAGCAACTCACATGATATTCAATAAAGATTAATTGATGGCGTTCCCCAGAAGCATGGTTATCGCACAACAAGCAACTTAATAAGAGATAAAGTGCATAAGTACATATTCAATACTACGATAGTTTTTAAGGCTATTTTGTCCCATGAGCTATATATTGCAAAGGTGAATGATGGAATTTTAAAGGTAGCACTCAAGCAATTTACTTTGGAATGGCGGAGAAATACCATGTAGTAGGTAGGTATGGTGGACACAAATGGCATAGTGGTTGGCTCAAGGATTTTGGATGCATGAGAAGTATTCCCTCGATACAAGGTTTAGGCTAGCAAGGTTATTTGAAGCAAACTCAAGGATGAACCGGTGCAGCAAAACTCACATAAAAGACATATTGTAAACATTATAAGACTCTACACCGTCTTCCTTGTTGTTCAAAACTCAATACTAGATATTATCTAGACCTTAGAGACCAAATATGCAAATCAAATTTTAGCAAGCTCTATGTATTTCTTCATTAATGGGTGCAAAGTATATGATGCAAGAGCTTAAACATGAGCACAACAATTGCCAAGTATCACATTATCCAAGACATTTTAGAATTACTACATGTAGCATTTTCCAATTCCAACCATATAACAATTTAACGAAGAAGAAACTTCGCCATGAACATTATGAGTAAAGCCTAAGGACATATTTGTCCATATGCAACAGCGGACGTCTCTCTCCCACAAAGTGAATGCTAGGATCCATTTTATTCAAACAAAAACAAAAACAAACCGACGCTCCAAGTAAAGAACACAAGATGTGATTGAATAAAAATATAGTTTCGGGGAGGAACCCGATGATGTTGTCGATGAAGAAGGGGATGCCTTGGGCATCCCCAAGCTTAGACGCGAGTCTTCTTAAAATATGCAGGGGTGAACCACGGGGGCATCCCCAAGCTTAGAGCTTTCACTCCTCTTGATCATAGTATATCATACTCCTCTCTTGACCCTTGAAAACTTCCTTCACGCCAAACTTCAAGCAAACTCATTAGAGGGTTAGTGCACAATTAATAATTCACATGTTCAGAGGTGGCACAATCATTCTTTACACTTCTGGACATTGCATAAAGCTACTGGACATTAATGGATCAAAGAAATGAATCCAACATAGTAAAAGAGGCAATGCGAAATAAAAGGCAGAATCTGTCAAAAACAGAACAGTCCGTAAAGACGAATTTTAAAATGGCACCAGACTTGCTCAAATGGAAAAACTCAAAACTAATGAAAGTTGCGTACATATCTGAGGATCACGCTCGTAAATTGGCAGATTTTTTCGATTTTTCTACAGAGACCTGTGCCCAGATTCGTGACAGACAGCAATGCTGTTTCTGCGCAGCGATCCCAAATATAACATCAACTTTGACATAGAAACTTTACTTGGCACAAAAACATGATAAGGAGAAGTTGCTACAGTAGTAAACAACTTCCAAGACTCAAATATAAAACAAAGTACTGTAGTAAAAACATGGGTTGTCTCCCATAAGCGCTTTTCTTTAACGCCTTTCAGCTAGGCGCAGAAAGTGCAAATCAAGTAACATCAAGAGTAGAAGCATCAACATCATAACTTGTTCTAATAATAGAATCAAAAGGCAACTTCATTCTCTTTCTAGGGAAGTGTTCCATACCTTTCTTGAGAGGAAATTGATATTTAATAGTACCTTCCCTCATATCAATAACAGCACCAACGGTTCGAAGAAAAGGTCTTCCCAACACAATTGGACAAGATGCATTGCATTCGATATCCAAGACAACAAAATCAACGGGGACAGGTTATTATTAACCGTAATGCGCACATTATCAATCCTCCCCAAAGGTTTCTTTTTAACATTATCGGCAAGATTAACATCCAAATAACAATTTTTCAATGGTGGCAAGTCAAGCATATCATAAATCTTTTTAGGCATAACAGAAATACTTGCACCAAGATCACATAAAGCATTACATTCAAAGTCATTGAATTTCATTTTAATGATGGGCTCCCAACCATCTTCTAACTTTCTAGGAATAGAAGTTTCAAGTTTTAGTTTCTCTTCTCTAGCTTTTATGAGAGCATTTGTAATATGTTTTGTAAAGGCTAAATTTATAGCACTAGCATTAGGACTTTTAGCAAGTTTTTGTAAGAACTTTATAACTTCAGAGATGTGGCAATCATCAAAATATAAATCATTATGAGCTACAACAATGGGATCATTGTTCCCAAAGTTGGAAAAAATTTCAGCAGTTTTATCACAAGCAGTTTCAGCAGTTTTAGCAATTTCAGGCAGTTTTGTACGCTTTGCACTAGGAGTAGAAACATTGCCAACACCAATTATTTACCATTGATAGTAGGAGGTGCAGCAACATGTGAAGAATTAGCATTACTAGTGGTGGTAATAGTCCAAACTTTAGCTACATTATTCTCTTTAGCTAGTTTTTCATTTTCTTCTCTATCTCACCTAGCACGCAATTCGACCATTAATCTTATATTCTCATTAATTCTAACTTGGATGGCATTTGCTGTAGTAGTAATCTTATTATCAATATCATTATTAGGCATAACTTTCAATTTTAAAAGATTAACATCGGAGGCAAGTCTATCAACTCTAGAAGCAATAGTATCAATTTTATCAAGCTTTTCCTCAACAGATTTGTTAAAAGCGGTTTGTGTACTAATAAATTCTTTAATCATAGCTTCAAGACCAGAGGGTACACTCCTATTATTGTTGTAAGAATTCCCATAAGAATTACCATAACCATTACCATTAGCGAGAAGGATATGGCCTATAGTTATTAGAGTTGTTCCTATAAGCATTGTTGTTGAAATTATTATTTTTAATGAAATTCACATCAACATTTTCTTCTTGAGCAACCAATGAAGCTAAAGGAACATTATTAGGATCAACATTAGATCTACCATTCACAAGCATAGACATAATCACATCAATCTTATCACTCAAGGAAGAGGTTTCTTCAACAGAATTTACCTTCTTACCTTGTGGAGCTCTTTCCGTGTGCCATGAGAGTAATTTATCATCATATCATCAAGAAGTTTTGTAGCCGCCCCAATGTGATGGACATAAGGGTACCTCCAGCAGCTGAATCAATAAATTGCGAAGAAAAATTTAGTCTGCATAGAAGGTTTGGATGATCATCAAGTAGTCAGTCCATGGGTTGGGCAATTCTTTACCAAAGATTTCATTCTCTCCCATGCTTGAGCAACATGTTCATATCTAATTGCTTAAAATTCATTATGCTACTTCTCAAAGATATAATTTTAGCGGGAGGATAATATCTACCAATAAAAGCATCCTTACATTTAGTCCATGAATCAATACTATTCTTAGGCAAAGATAGCAACCAATCTTTAGCTCTTCCTCTTAATGAGAAAGGAAACAATTTCAATTTAATAATATCACCATCTACATCCTTATGCTTTTGCATTTACAAAGTTCAACAAAATTATTGAGATGGGCAGCAGCATCATCAGAACTAACACCAGAAAATTGATCTCTCATGACAAGATTTAGTAAAGCAGGTTTAATTTCAAAGATTTCTGCTGTAGTAGCAGGTGGAGCAATAGGTGTGCATAGGAAATCATTATTATTTGCATTTGTGAAGTCACACAACTTAGTATTTTCAGGGGTATTCATTTTAGCAGCGGTAAATAAAGCAAACTAGATAAAGTAAATGCAAGTAACTAATTTTTGTGTTTTTGATATAGAGAGCAAGACGAGTAAATAAAGTAAAACTAGCAACTAATTTTTTTGTGTTTTGTTTAGGTGCAGCAAACAAAGTAGTAAATAAAATAAAGCAAGACAAAAACAAGTAAAGAGATTGAGAAGTGTAGACTCCCCTTGCGGCGTGTCTTGATCTCCCGGCAACGGCGCCGGAACAGAGCTTGATGCGCGTAGATGTACACGTCGGTTGGGAACCCCAAGAGGAAGGTATGATGCGCACAGTGGCAAGTTTTCCTCAGAGAAAGAAACCAAGGTTTAATCGAACCGGGAGGAGCCAAGAAGCACGTTGAAGGTTGATGGTGGCGAAATGTGATGCGGCGCAACAACAGGGATTCCGGCGCCAACGTGGAACCTGCACAACACAACCCAAGTACTTTGCCCCAACGAAACAGTGAGGTTGTCAATCTCACCGGCTTGCTGTAACAAAGGATTAAGCGTATCGAGTGGAAGATGTTTGCAAAGAAAACGGTAAAACACAAGTTGCGATCGTGTATACTATGTAAGAATAGGACCGGGGTCCACGGTTCACTAGAGGTGTCTCTCCCATAAGATAAAAGCATGTTGGGTGAACAAATTACGTCGGGCAATTGACAAATAGAAGAGAATGCAAATGCATGTACATGATATGGTAAATATAGTGAGATTTAATCCGGGCATTACGACAAAGTACATAGACCGCCATCCAAGTGCATCTATGCCTAAAAAGTCCACCTTGGATTATCATCCGAACCCCTTCCAGTATTAAGTTGCAAAGCAACAGACAATTACATTAAGTATGGTGCGTAATGTAATCGACAACTACATCCTTAGACATAGAATCAATGTTTTATCCCTAGTGGCAACGACACATCACAACCTTAGAACTTTATCACTGTCCCGGTGTCAATGAAGGCATGAACCACTATCGAGCATAAATACTCCCTCTTGGAGTTAAGAGCAAAAACTTGGGAGCCTCTACTAATAATGGAGAGCATGCAAGATCATAAACAATAGATTGATAATCACCATAACATAGTATTCTCTATCCATCGGATCAAACACAACATATAGTATTACGAGATAGATGATCTTGATCATGTTGGGCAGCTCACAAGATCCAACAATGAAGCACAACAAGGAGAAGACAACCATCTAGCTACTGCTATGGACCCATAGTCCAGGGGTGAACTACTCACTCATCACTCCGGAGGCGACCATGGCGGTGTAAAGTCCTGGGAGATGAATCCCCTCTCCGGCGGGTGCGGAGGCGATCCTGAATCCCCGAGATGGGATTCGCGCGGCGCGTCTCGATAAGGTTCCGTATCGTGGCTCTCGGTCTTTGGGGTTTGTGGACGGAGGCTATTTGTAGGCGAAAGGGTGGTCAAGGCGGCACGAGGGACCCGGGGGGCCAGGCCGCGCGGCCGGGGCTGGGCGCGGCCTATATCTAGCCACCTCGTGGCCCCCTTCGACTCCTTCGGTCTTGGAAGCTTCGTGCAAAAATAGGACCGGGCGGTGATTTCGTCCAATTCCGAGAATATTTAGTTACTAGGATTTCTGAAAACAAGAAGCAAACAACGGCTCTTCGGCATCTTGTTAATAGGTTAGTTCCGGAAAATGCGTAAATACGACATATAATGTGCATAAAACATGTTGGTATCATCAATAAAGTAGCATGGAACATAAATTATCGTACGTTGGAGACGTATCGGGGGAAGCAGTGGGGTGGGGCGTGGGAGCCATGCCCTCGAATCGAAACTAATCTGATACCATGTAAACTTTTGATATTGAACTTGATTGAATAGTTTACAATGAGAGAATACATAGGTTTAATAGAAGAAGGAGGAGGGAGTGCACACGGCCGCAGCCTAACCCTAACTTAGCGCAAGCAATAGTAATCTAACAATTGTTCTGTCGGCGTACGGATGATGGGGGTTTTCTGAGTGTTCATCATTCCCTACATCAAGGCGTACGTGGCAGCCAGCGGAGCCGACACGACCCTTGGCAGGCTTGGGCGGTCGCCAAGGGCCCAGGCCAGGGGGGCCCAAGATGGAGGCTTAGTTTCTATAGTATATGGGCTAGAAAAAAAATTTGGTCAGCAGGCCCAACATTGGGTGTGTGTTCGGCTCCCCAGAATCTCGCCCGATCAACGCACAGCGCCTCCCAGACGAAGGGTCGCTGCGTGCTTGCGTTGCGTAACGCCGTAACAGATCGGCGTGTATTGCCTCGCCTCTCGCGCCCGAAGCCGCTCCTCGCCTCGCATCGCCAGTCCCCAGTCGCCTCACGCCCTCGCCTGCCGGCCGATCCCTGGACAGGGCTGCGCCGATCTCGGTCTTCCATGTGTTAGGCTCGCCTGGCCACCGTGCCCGTCCGTCCTCTTTGTAAGTCCTCACTGATTCCCGGCTAATTCTTTCTTCTAATATAGAACTATTTTTAGGGTTTTAATTTGATGTAAATTCATTCATCACTATAGGTGTTACAATGCCACCAAAACAATTGTCTGGTGCTGCGAAAAAAAGGAAGAGAAAGCAAGATGAAAAGATTAGGGAATCGCAAAGACGATTTGAATAAGTATTTTCCAGTTAAAAGTAATGTTGATGTCAACAACAATAATCAGAGGCCAATATCTGATCCGGGACAAGCTGATGAGGATAATACGGATGGAGATATTGAGGTCCATGAACAGTCCTCAAATAATAGTAAGTAACTAACTAGCCAGTCCTCAAATAAACTAGCATCACGTTTTCCAAATGTAAGTAAGTAAGTAACTATATTTTTTTGAATGTAATTGCAGATGATGATGATAATGTTAATGAGGACAATATGGAGGAAGAAAATTTGCAGCCTTCATCTAATCCTGATGGTGATGATCAAGATGATTCTCTTTTATCTATGTATGATCCAAGAACATGGGATAATCTTGACAACTCCAAACGGGATATATTGATTGAAAAGGGGCCTCTCAGAGAACCGAATCTACAATTCCGTAAGGATGCCGATGGTAGACATTTTTCTTATGCTTATTACTCCAGAAAGTTAGCTAACAATGAGTTTGTTGACCGAAAATGGTTGGTTTACTCAAAAGAAGTGGACAAAATTCATTGTTTTTGCTGCAAGTTGTTCAAATCAAATCAGACCAAGTACTCTTTGCTAGCATTTGATGGTTTGAGTGATGATACGTCTCCAACGTATCTATAATTTCTTATGTTACATGTGATGTCTACGTTCCCCCTCCTTTCCCTTAGTGTGTTGGGCCTCAAGTGCAGGTTTGTGAACAACAAGTTTTCCCTTAAGTGGATCACCCAAGGTTTATCGAACTCGGGGAGGAAGAGGTCAAAGATATCCCTCTCATGGCCACAACCACACAAAGCAAGAAGTCTCTTGTGTCCCAACACACCTAATAGGTGCACTAGTTCGTGAAGAGATGGTGAAATACGGGTGGTATGAATATATATGAACAGTAGCTGCGGTGCCAGAAAAATAGCCTTTGGCGTGTAGTTGATGGTGGTAGTATTGACGTAGTAACGCAGTAAAACAGTGAACAAGCGGTAGTAACTTTAAGCGGTATTTAGGAACAGGGCCTAGGGATTAGACTTTCACTGTGGACCTCTCAACATTGATCACTATATGAATAGATAAATGCATACTCTACACTCTCTTGTTGGATGATGAACACATTGCGTAGGATTACACGAACCCTCAATGCGGAGTTAACAAGCTCCACAATAATGCTCATGTTTAAGTAACCTTAAGTGTAAGATAGATCAAAAGACTAAACCAAGTACTAGCATAGCATGCACCTGTCACCTTCATGCATATGTAGGAGGAATAGATCACATCAATATTATCATAGCAATAGTTAACTTCGCAATCTACAAGAGATCATGATCATAGCATAAACCAAGTACTAACACGGTGCACACACTGTCACCTTTACACATGCGGGAGGATAAAACTACTTTAATAACTAGAGTAGCACATAGATAAATTGTGATACGATGCACATTGCAATCATAAAGAGATATAAATAAGCACTTCCCTACGCTCTTCAACAGTGAATAAGTACTTCGTGAAATCTAGCCTAAGAGACCCACAGTTACACTGTCACCTTTACACGTGGGACAAGGAGTCTGGAGATCACATAAGTAAAACCCACTTGACTAGCATAATGACATCTAGATTACAAGCATCATCATATGAATCTCAATCATGTAAGGCAGCTCATGAGATTATTGTATTGAACTACATAGGACAGAGATGAACACATAGCCACCGGTACAGCCCCGAGCCTCGATGGAGAACTACTCCCTCCTCATGGGAGCAGACGCAAGTGATGAAGATGGCGGTGGAGATGGCAGCGGTGTCGATGGAGAAGCCCGGGGGCACTTCCCCGCTCGGCGGGTGCCGGAACGAGGACTCACTGTCCCCCGGATCTTGGCTTCGCGATGACGGCGGCTGCGGAACTTTCTCGTATCGTGGCTTCCTCCGTAAGGGTTTTGATACGGGGCTTTATAGGCGAAGAGGCGGCGCGAGAGGGTCAAAGGGGCGACCACACCATAGGGTGGCGCGGGCCCCGACCCAGCCGCGCCACCATGTCATCTGAGGCCTGGGGCCCCCCTACGCGACTCTCGGGTGTTACGGATGTAGGGCAAAATAGGAACACAGGCGTTGATTTCGTCCAATTCCGAGAATATTTCGTTACAGGATTTCTGAAACCAAAAACAGCAGAAAACAGGAACTGCACTTCGGCATCTTGTTAATAGGTTAGTTCCAGAAAATGCATAAATACGACATATAATGTGCATAAAACATGTAGGTATCATCAATAAAGTAGCATGGAACATAAGAAATTATCGACACGTTGGAGACGTATCAGCATCCCCAAGCTTAGTTCTGCTCGTCCCGAGCAGGTAAAGCGATAACAAAGATAATTTCTTAAGTGACATGCCATCATAAACTTGATCATATTGTAAACATATGTAATGAATGCAGCGATCAAAACAATGGTAATGACATGAGTAAACAACTGAATCATAAAGCAAAGACTTTTCATGATTAGTACTTCAAGACAAGCATCAATAAGTCTTGCATAAGAGTTAACTCATAAAGCAATAATTTAAAGTATAGACATTGAAGCAACACAATGGAAGATTAAGTTTCAGCGGTTGCTTTCAACTTGTAACATGTATATCTCGTGGATAATTGTCAACATAGAGTAATATAACAAATTCAATAAGCAAGTATGTAAGAATAAATGCACAGTTCACACAAGTGTTTGCTTCTTGGGATGGAGAGAAATAGGTGAAACTCAACATAAAGGTAAAAGAATGGTCCTTCAAAGAGGAAAGCATCGATTGCTATATTTGTGCTAGAGCTTTTATTTTGAAAACATAAAGAGAGCATAAAATAAAGTTTTGAGAGGTGTTTGTTGTTGTCAGCGAATGGTAGTGGGTACTCTAACTCCCTTGCAGACAAACCTTCAAAGAGCGGCTCCCATTTTATTTTGTTTTTGGGTGGCACTCCTTCCAACCTTTCTTTCTCAAACCATGGCTAACCGAATCCTCGGGTGCACTGCCAACAATCTCATACCATGAAGAGTGCCCTTTTTATTTTAGTTTTATTATGATGACACTCCTCCCCACCTTTGCTTTTTCAAGCCATGGCTAACCGAATCCTTCGGGTGCCGTCCAACAATCACATACCATGGAGGAGTGTCTATTTTTGTTAATTAATTTGGGGCTGGGAATCCCATTGCCAGCTCTTTTTGCAAAATTATTGGATAAGCGGATGAAGCCACTAGTCCATTGGTGAAAGTTGCCCAACAAGATTGAAAGATAAACACTACATACTTCCTCATGAGCTATAAAACATTGACACAAATAAGAGGTAATAACTTTTGAATTGTTTAAAGGTAGCACTCAAGCAATTTACTTTGGAATGGCGGAGAAATACCATGTAGTAGGTAGGTATGGTGGACACAAATGGCATAGTGGTTAGCTCAAGGATTTTGGATGCATGAGAAGTATTCCCTCTCGATACAAGGCTTAGGCTAGCAAGGTTATTTGAAACAAACACAAGGATGAACCGGTGCGGCAAAACTCACATAAAAGACATATTGTAAACATTATAAGACTCTACACCGTCTTCCTTGTTGTTCAAACTCTTTACTAGAAATTATCTAGACCTTAGAGAGAACAAATTATGCAAACCAAATTTTAGCAAGCTCTATGTATTTCTTCATTAATGGGTGCAAAGCATATGATGCAAGAGCTTAAACATGAGCACAACAATTGCCAAGTATCACATTATCCAAGACATTTTACCAATTACTACATGTAGCATTTTCCAATTCCAACCATATAACAATTTAACGAAGAGAAACTTCGCCATGAATATTATGAGCTAGAACACATGTGTTCATACGAACCAGCGGAGCGTCTCTCTCCCACACAAGGATGAACTTATTCAGAGAATGAAAATAACAAAAAAATAAAAGCACACCAGACGCTCCAAGTAAAATACATACGATGTGAGTGAATAAAAATATAGTTTCACTAGAAGAAACCTGATAAGTTGTCGATGAAGAAGGGGATGCCTTGGGCATCCCAAGCAGATGCTTGAGTCTTCAAAATATGCACGGGGATGAACCAGGGGCATCCCCAAGCTTAGACCTTTCACTCTTCTCGATCACATTATATCACCCTCTTCTATGACCCTTGAAAACTTCCTTCACACCAAACTTCAAGCAAACTCATTAGAGGGTTAGTGCATAATCAAAAATTCATATGTTCAGAGGTGACACAATCATTCTTAACACTTCTGGACATTGCACAAAACTTCTGAAAGTTAATGGAACAAAGAAACCCATTCAACAAAGCAAAAGCGGCAATGCGAAATAAAAAGGCAGAATCTGTCAAAAACAGAACAGTCCGTAAAGACGAATTTAAAGCTGGCACCAGACTTGCTCAAATGGAAAAACTCAAAACTAATGAAAGTTGCGTACATATCTGAGGATCACGCTCGTAAATTGGCAGATTTTTTCGAATTTTCTACAGAGAACTGTGCCCAGATTCGTGACAGACAGCAATGCTGTTTCTGCGCAGCGATCCCAAATATAACATCAACTTTGACATAGAAACTTTACTTGGCACAAAAACATGATAAGGAGAGGTTGCTACAGTAGTAAACAACTTCAAGACTCAACAAAACAAAAATTGCTGTAGTAAAATAAACACATGGGTTATCTCCCAAGAAGTTCTTTCTTTATAGCCATTAAGATGGGCTCAGCAGTTTTAATGATGCACTCGCAAGAAATAGAAGTTGAAGCAAAAGAGAGCATCAAGAGGCAAATTCAAAACACATTTAAGTCTAACATGCTTCCTATGAAAAGGAATCTTGTAAATAAACAAGTTCATGAAGAGCAAAGTAACAAGCATAGGAAGATAAAACAAGTGTAGCTTCAAAAATTTCAGCACATAGAGAGGTGTTTTAGTAACATGAAAATTTTTACAACCATATTTTCCTCTCTCATAATAACTTTCAGTAGCATCATGAACAAACTCAACAATATAACTATCACATAAAGCATTCTTATCATGAGTCTCATGCATAAAATAATTACTACTCCCAACATAAGCATAGTCATTCTTATTAATTGTAGTGGGAGCAAATTCAACAAAGTAGCTATCAAATATAGGAGGTATATTGTAATCATAATCAAATTTATCCTCCATAACAGGTGGTAACAAAAGACTACTATCATTATAATCATCATAAATTGGAGGCAAAGTATCATCAAAGTAAATTTTCTCCTCAATGCTTGGGGGACTAAAAATATCATGCTCATCAAAACCAGCTTCCCCAAGCTTAGAATTTTCCATAGCATTAGCAACAATGGTGTTCAAAGCATTCATAGTAATAACATTCCCATTAGCATGCATATAAAGTTCCATGGGTTTCTTAATTCTTTCTTCAAACACATCATGTCCTAATTCAAGATAAAGTTCATAAAGATCTCTCATATTTTTGTTGTTTTCCATTATGCCTAACTAGTGTAAACAAGAAACCAAATGTCATAATGAGAGTCTAAAGAAATAGCTTCGAGCACACACACAACGGCGCTAGAAAATCTTTGTAACAACAGTATAGTGCCTTTTACCTTTCCTCCGACAACGGCGCCAGAAAAAGTGCTTGATGTCGTGTTCCCCTCCTTTCCTGTAGACAGTGTTGGGCCTCCAAGTGCAGAGTTTGTAGAAAACAGCAAGTTTTCCCTTAAGTGGATCACCCAAGGTTTATCGAACTCGGGGAGGAAGAGGTCAAAGATATCCCTCTCATGCAACCACTGCAACCACAAGCAAGAAGTCTCTTTGTCCCCACACACCTAATAGGTGCACTAGTTCGCGAAGAGATAGTGAAATACAGGTGGTATGAATATATATGAGCGGTAGCAACGGAGAAAAATAGCTATTTGGCGTGTAGTTGATGGTGGTAGTATTGACAGGTAGTAAACGCAGTAAAACGAAACAAACGGTAGTAACTCGGCAGTATTTAGGAACAAGGCCTAGGGATTAGACTTTCACTAGTGGACACTCTCAACATTGATCACATAATGAATAGATAAATGCATACTCTACACTCTCTTGTTGGATGATGAACACATTGCGTAGGATTACCGAACCCTCAATGCCGGAGTTAACAAGCTCCACAATAATGCTCATGTTTAAGTAACCTTAAGTGTAAGATAGATCAAAAGACTAAACCAAGTACTAGCATAGCATGCACATTGTCACCTTCATGCATATGTAGGAGGAATAGATCACATCAATATTATCATAGCAATAGTTAACCTCGCAATCTACAGAGATCATGATCATAGCATAAACCAAGTACTAACACGGTGCACACACTGTCACCTTTGCACACATGCAGGAGGAATAAAACTACTTTAATAACTTTGCTAGAGTAGCACATAGATAAATTGTGATACGATGCACATTGCAATCATAAAGAGATATAAATAAGCACTTCACTACGCTCTTCAACAATGAATAAGTACTTCGTGAAATCTAGCCTAAGAGACCCACACGGTGCACACACTGTCACCTTTACACACGTGGGACAAGGAGTCTCCGGAGATCACATAAGTAAAACCCACTTGACTAGCATAATGACATCTAGATTACAAGCATCATCATATGAATCTCAATCATAAGGCAGCTCATGAGATTATTGTATTGAACTACATAGAGAGAGATGAACCACATAGCTACCGGTACAGCCCCGAGCCTCGATGGAGAACTACTCCCTCCTCATGGGAGACGGCGGTGATGAAGATGGCGGTGGAGATGGCAGCGGTGTCGATGGAGAAGCCTTCGGGGGCACTTCCCCGCTCCGGCGGGCGGAACAGAGACTCTGTCCCCCGGATCTTGGCCCGCGATGACGGCGGCTACGGAACTTTTCTCGTATCGTGGCTTCCTCCGTAAGGGTTTTCGATGCATGGGCTTTTTATAGGCGAAGAGGCGGCGCGGGAGGGTCAAAGGGCGACCACACCATAGGGTGCCGCGGGCCCACCCCTGGCCGCGCCACCATGTCTGGGCCAGGGGCCCTCTCAGCGGCTCTCGGGTGTTGGATGCTTCCGGGCAAAATAGGAACACAGGCGTTGATTTCGTCCAATTAAGAATATTTCGTTACTAGGATTTGAAACCAAAAACAGCAGCAGACTGGCACTTCGGCATCTTGTTAATAGGTTAGTTCCAGAAAATGCATAAATACGACATATAATGTGCATAAAACATGTAGGTATCATCAATAAAGTAGCATGGAACATAAGAAATTATCGATACGTTGGAGACGTATCAACATGCTACTTTATTGATGATATCTACATGTTTGCATACATATATGTCATATTTATCGTTTTCTGAACTAGCCTATTAGCGAGATGCGAGGCGATTCTGTTTTTGTGTTTTGAGTTCGAAGAAAATCCTAATAGAAAAGTATTCTCGAATGTCGGGCAAAATCATCGGCATCCTTCCACGAGCTTCAGGCAGGCTACGGAGAGCCCTGGTGGGCCCGGATGATAGGGCGGCCGGGGGCAGGGCCGCGCCCCTAGTGTGTCGCCGCCTCGTTGACCCTCGACTCCCTCTTCGCCTATAAACTCACGACCAAAAACCGAGGCAGAATAAGCCACGGATACGCGAAACCTTCCCGAGCCGCCGCCTCGCGAGCCAAGATCTGGGGACGAGTCTCTGTTCCGGCTACGCCCGGGGCCGGGGGAGTGCCCGGGCTCTCCATCGACACGGCCATCTCCACCGTCATCTTCATCGCATTCTTTCCCATGAGGAGAGGAGTGGATTCTCCATCGAGCCGAAGAGCTATGGTTCATCTCTCTCCCCATGCTCTTCAATACAATGAATCCTCATGAGCTACCTTACATGTTGAATTCATATGATGTGCAATCTGATGTCATTATGCTAGTCAAAGTGGGGACTACTATGTGATCGGGCCTCTGTGTCCCAGTGTGGAGGTGGTGACACACGTGTGTCTCTTAGGCTATATTTCCCACAATACTTATTCACTGTTATGAGTGGGCGTAGGAGGTGCTATCCCTTTATGATTGCAATGTGTTTTGTATCACTATTTATCTATGTGTTACTCATGTGATGTTATTAAAGTAGTCTATTCCTCTGCATGTGTAATGGTGACAATGTGTGCATCGTGTAGTTCTTGTCGTAGATTATGATCATAATCTCTTGTAGGTTATGGAGTTGATTATCGCTATGATAGTATTGATGTGATCTATGCCTCCTTCATAGTGTGATGGTGACGGTGTGCATGCTATGTTAGTACTTGGTTTATGCAAAGATCTATTATGCTCTAAGGTTACTTAAACATGAATATCGAATGTTGTGGAGCTTGTTAACTCGGCATTGAGGGTTAGTGTAATCCTACACAATTAGTGGTGTTCATTATCAAACAGAGTATATGTAGCACAAAGGAGAGAACTTATTTATTATGTGATGTTGAGAGTGTCCACTAGTGAAAGTATAATCCCTAGGCCTTGTTCCTAAATACATTATCGCTGCTTGTTTCTTGTTTCTGCATGTTTACTTACGCAATATTACTACCATCATTTGCACGCCAGCAAGCCTGGCGCCGTACTTCTGCTCATATTCATTCATACCACTTGTATTTCACTATCTCTTAGCGAACTAGTGCACCTATTGGTGTGTTGGGGACACAAGAGACTTCTTGCTTTGTGGTTGTAGGGTTGCTTGAGAGGATATCTTTGACCTCTTCCTCCCTGATTCGATAAACCTTGGGTGATCCACTTAAGGGAAAACTTGCTGTTCTACAAACCTCTGCTCTTGGAGGCCCAACCACTGTCTACAAGAATAGAAGCACCGTAGACATCAAGCTATTTTTGGCCGGTGCAGGGAGGAAAGGTAAAAGGTACTCACACTCCGGATCTCGGCTACTAAGCTATTTTCCGGCGCCCGTTGTAAGTACTCGAAGCTATTTCCTTTAGACTCTGCAATTGCGACTTTTGGTTTCTTGTTTACACTAGTAGGGCATAATGGAAAACAACAAAAATATAGAGATCTTTATGAACTTTATCTTGAATTAGGACATGATGTGTTTGAAGAAAGAATTAAGAAACCCATGGAACTTTATATGCATGCTAATGGGAATGTTATTACTATGAATGCATTGAACACTATTGTTGCTAATGCTATGGAAAATTCTAAGCTTAAGCTGGTCTTGATGAGCATGATATTTTTAGTCCCCCAAGCATTGAGGAGAAAATTTACTTTGATGATACTTTGCCTCCCATTTATGATGATTATAATGATAGTAGTCTTTTGTTACCACCTGTTATGGAGGATAAATTTGATTATGATCACAATATACCTCCTATATTTGATAGCTACTTTGTTGAATTTGCTCACACTACAACTAATAAAATTGATTATGCTTATGTGGAGGGTAATAATTTTATGCATGTGGCTCATGACAAGAATGTTTTATGTGATAGTTATATTGTTGGGTTTGTTCATGATGCTACTGAAAGTTATTATGAGAGAGAAACATGGTTATATGCATCTTAATAATATTAAGTTTCCCCTCTTTATGTTGAGAATCTTGAAATTGCACTTGTGTTGTTTTCTATGCTTGCCACTTTGTTCTTCATGAATTTATTTGTGTACAAGATTCCTTTTCATAGGAAGTGGGTTAGGCTTAAATGTGCTTTGAATTTGCTTCTTGATGCTCTCTTTTGCTTCAACTCTTTTTCTTGCGAGACATTAAAATTGCTGAGCCATCTTAATGGCTATAAAGAAAGATCTTGGGAGATAACCCATGTGTTTATTTTACTCTTACTTTTTGTTTATATTTGAGTCTTGGAAGTTGTTTACTACTGTAGCAACCTCTTATCATGTTTTGTGCCAAGTAAAGTCTCTATGGTAAAGTTGATGCTAGATTTGGATTGCTTTGCATGAAACAGTGCGTCTATAAGAAGTCTTCGCTAGATATTCATTCTCTGTAAAGAACTGTCTGTCTCGAACGCAACTTTCCTGAATTGAGCTTTTTTCTTCAAGTTAGGTCCCTCTTGATATGGTGCAACTGTTCACAGAGTTTTGCCTTTTAGCTTTTAATTGCCCGCTTTTTGAAGTTGTTTCTTCTTTTCCCACTTCCAGAAGAATTTCTGCGTCCCGTGTTAATAATGCAACGAACTCTGAATTTTGATTATGCACTAACCCTCTAATGAGTTTGCTTGAATGTTTGGTGTGGGCTCATAGGGTAAATATGAAGAGGGTGATATTAATATCTTGAAATGCGTACTTGAAGTTGTGAAAGGTCATAAGCTTAGAATGCGAGTCTTTCTATCATTATAAGAAGGGCACAGTCTTGGAAGTTGTTGATCGAGAGTCCCTTGCTGACACTGTCCAGTCTCCCCGTTCATACTATGATCTACTCATTAACGGATGCCCGCATATATGGAGTCTTGTGATGTCCTGTGACGAACTTAATTTTGCTTTTTGGTTCTTCTGAGTTCTAGCATTTGGTGGGAGAGAGATGCTTCGTATGGTTCTTGAACACATGTGTGTGCTTTTAGTTATCTTAGTTCTCTGAATAAGTTCATCCAAGCTGGTTCATATGAACACATGTGTTTGCTTTTAATGTTCGCAGTTGATCGTTGCTATATGGTTGGAATTGGGAAATGCTACATGTAGTAATTCTAAAATGTCTTGGATAATGTGATACTTGGCAATTGTTGTGCTCATGTTTAAGCTCTTGCATCATATACTTTGCACCTATTAATGAAGAAATACATAGAGCTTGCTAAAATTTGGTTTGCATAATTGGTCTCTCTAAGGTATAGATAATTTCTAGTATTGAGTTTTGAACAACAAGGAAGACGGTGTAAAGTCTTATAATGTCTACAATATGTGAGTTTTGCTGCACCGGTTCATCCTTGAGTTTGCTTCAAATAACCTTGCTAGCCTAAACCTTGTATCGAGAGAATACTTCTCATGCATCCAAAATCCTTGAGCCAACCACTATGCCATTTGTGTCCACCATACCTACCTACTACATGGTATTTCTCCGCCATTCCAAAGTAAATTGCTTGAGTGCTACCTTTAAATTCCATCATTCGCCTTTGCAATATATAGCTCATGGGACAAAATAGCCTTAAAAACTATTGTGGTATTGAATATGTACTTATGCACTTTATCTCTTATTAAGTTGCTTGTTGTGCGATAACCATGCTTGGGACGCCATCAACTATTCTTTGTTGAATATCATGTGAGTTGCTATGCATGTCCGTCTTGTTGAAGTAAGAGAGATCTACCACCTTAATGGTTGGAGCATGCATATTGTTAGGGAAGAACATTGGGCCGCTAACTAAAGCCATGAATCATGGTGGAAGTTTCAGTTTTGGACATATATCCTCAATCTCATATGAGAATTAATTGTTGCCACATGCTTATGCATTAAAGAGGAGTCCATTATCTGTTGTCCATGTTGTCCCGGTATGGATGTCTAAGTTGAGAATAATCAAAAGCGAGAAATCCAAAATGCGAGCTTTCTCCTTAGACCTTTGTACAGGCGGCATGGAGGTACCATGTGACACTGGTTGAAACATGTGTATTGCGATGATCCGGTAGTCCAAGCTGATTAGGACAAGGTGCGGGCACTATTAGTATACTATGCATGAGGCTTGCAACTTGTAAGATATAATTTACATAACTCATATGCTTTATTACTACCGTTGACAAAATTGTTTCATGTTTTCAAAATAAAAGCTCTAGCACAAATATTGCAATCGATGCTTTCCTCTTTGAAGGACCTTTCTTTTACTTTTATTGTTGAGTCAGTTCACCTATCTCTCTCCACCTTAAGAAGCAAACACTTGTGTGAGCTGTGCATTGATTCCTACATACTTGCATATTGCACTTGTTATATTACTTTACATTGACACTATCCATGAGATATACATGTTATAAGTTGAAAGCAACCGCTGAAACTTAATCTTCCATTGTGTTGCTTCAATGCCTTTACTTTGATTTATTGCTTTATGAGTTAACTTTTATGCAAGACTTATTGATGCTTGTCTTGAAGTACTATTCATGAAAAGTCTTTGCTTTATGATTCATTTGTTTACTCATGTCATTACCATTGTTTGGATCGCTGCATTCATCTCATATGCTTACAATAGTATGATCAAGGTTATGATGGCATGTCACTTAAGAAATTATCATTGTTATCGTTTACCTACTCGAGGACGAGTAGGAACTAAGCTTGGGGATGCTGATACGTCTCCAACGTATCTATAATTTTTTATGTTCCATGCTACTTTATTGATGATATCTACATGTTTTATGCATACTTTATGTCATATTTATGCGTTTTCCGGAACTAACCTATTAACGAGATGCCGAAGGGCTAGTTCCTGTTTTCTGCTGTTTTTGGTTCCAGAAATCCTAGTAAGGAAATATTCTCGGAATCGGACGAAATAAATGCCCAGCATCCTATTTTTCCACGAAGCTTCCAGAACACCCGAGAGCCACCGGAGGGTCCCTGTGGCCTGGATGATAGGGCGGCGCGGCCGGGCTGGGCCGCGCCCCCTAGTGTGTCGCCGCCTCGTTGACCCTCCGACTCCGCCTCTTCACCTATATAAGCTCCCTGACCTAAAACCCCGAGACGAATAAGCCACGGTACGCGAAACCTTCCAGAGCCATCGCCATCGAAGCCAAGATGCGGGGACGGAGTCTCGTTCAAACGCCGCGGGACGGGGAAGTGCCCGGAAGGCTTCTCCATCGACACCGCTGCCATCTCCACGTCATCTTCATCACCGCTGCTGCTCCCATGAGGAGGGAGTAGTTCTCCATCGAGGCTCGGGGCTGTACCGGTAGCTATGTGGTTCATCTCTCTCCCATGTACTTCAATACAATAATCTCATGAGCTGCCTTACATGATTGAGATTCATATGATGATGCTTGTAATCTAGATGTCATTATGCTAGTCAAGTGGGTTTTACTTATGTGATCTCCGGAGACTCCTTGTCCCACGTGTGTAAAGGTGACAGTGTGTGCACCGTGTGGGTCTCTTAGGCTATATTTCACGAATACTTATTCACTTATGAATGGCGTAGTGAAGTGCTTATCTATATCCCTTTATGATTGCAATGTGTTTTGTATCACTATTTATCTATGTGCTACTCATGTGATGTTATTAAAGTAGTCTATTCCTCATGCATGGTGTAATGGTGACAGTGTGTGCATCGTGTAGTTCTTGTCGTAGATTATGATCATAATCTCTTGTAGGTTATGGAGTTGATTATCGCTATGATAGTATTGATGTGATCTATGCCTCCTTCGTAGTGTGATGGTGACAGTGTGCATGCTATGTTAGTACTTGGTTTATTTTGCAAAGATCTATTATGCTCTAAGGTTACTTAAACATGAATATCGAATGTTGTGGAGCTTGTTAACTCCGGCATTGAGGGTTCGTGTAATCCTACACAATTAGTGGTGTTCATTATCAAACAAGAGTATATGTAGCACAAAGGAAGAGAACTTATTTATTATGTGATCAATGTTGAGAGTGTCCACTAGTGAAAGTATAATCCCTAGGCCTTGTTCTAAATATATCGATGCTTGTTTCTGTTCTACTGCATGTTTACTTTGCAATATTACTACCATCAATGCACTTGACAAGCTATTTTCTGGCGCCGTACTACTGCTCATATTCATTCATACCACTTGTATTTCACTATCTCTTCGCGAACTAGTGCACCTATTAGGTGTGTTGGGGACACAAGAGACTTCTTGCTTTGTGGTTGCGGGGTTGCTTGAGAGGGATATCTTTGACCTCTTCCTCCTGAGTTCGATAAACCTTGGGTGATCCACTTAAGGGAAAACTTGCTGCTGTTCTACAAACCTCTGCTCTTGGAGGCCCAACACTGTCTACAAGAATAGAAGCACCCGTAGACATCAAGTGATTGGAAGCGTCTGATACGTCTCCAACGTATCGATAATTTCTTATGTTCCATGCTACTTTATTGATGATACCTACATGTTTTATGCACACTTTATGTCATATTCGTGCATTTTACGGAACTAACCTATTAACAAGATGCCGAAGTGCCTGTTTTCTGCTGTTTTTGGTTTCAGAAATCCTAGTAACGAAATATTCTCGGAATTGGACGAAATCACGCCCGGGTTCCTGTTTTGCCCGGAAGCATCCGGAACACCGAGAGTCGCCGGAGGGGCCCACGGGCCCCGAGATGATAGGCCGGCGCCCACCCCTGGCGCGCGGCCCTATCGCGTCGCTGCCCTTCGACCTTACGATGCTGCCCTTAGCCTATTTAAAGCCTCCGTCGCGAAAACCACGATACGGAGGACGAAACCCAGAAACCATCCAGCCGCCGCCATCGCGAAGCCAAGATCCGGGGCAGGAGTCTCTGTTCCGGCACCCCGGACGGGGAAGTGCCCGGAAGGCTTCTCCATCAACACCGCTGCCATCTCCACCGCCATCTTCTTCACCGCTGCTCCCATGAGGAGGGAGTAGTTCTCCATCGAGGCTCGGGCTGTACCGGTAGCTATGTGGTTCATCTCTCTCCTATGTACTTCAATACAATAATCTCATGAGCTGCCTTACATGATTGAGATTCATATGATGATGCTTGTAATCTAGATGTCATTATGCTAGTCAAGTGAGTTTTACTTATGTGATCTCCGGAGACTCCTTGTCCCACGTGTGTAAAGGTGACGGTGTGTGCACCGTGTGGGTCTCTTAGGCTATATTTCACAGAATACTTATTCACTGTTATGAATGGCATAGTGAAGTGCTTATTTATATCTCTTTATGATTGCAATGTGTTTTGTATCACAATTTATCCATGTGCTACTCTAGCAATGTTATTAAAGTAGTTTTATTCCTCCTACACGGTGTAATGGTGACAGTGTGTGCACTCGTGTTAGTACTTGGTTTATGCTATGATCATGATCTCTTGTAGATTGCGAAGTTAACTATTGCTATGATAGTATTGATGTGTATTATTCCTCCTACATAAGCGTGAAGGTGACAGTGTGCATGCTATGTTAGTACTTGGTTTAGTCGTTTCGATCTTTCATGCACTCTAAGGTTATTTAAATATGAACATTGAATTGTGGAGCTTGTTAACTCCGGCATTGAGGGTTCGTGTAATCCTACGCAATGTGTTCATCATCCAACAAGAGTGTAGAGTATGCATTTATCTATTCTATTATGTGATCAATGTTGAGAGTGTCCACTAGTGAAAGTCTAATCCCTAGGCCTTGTTCCTAAATACGCTATCGCTGCTTGTCTTTTTTTTTGCGTTACTACTGCTGCGTTACTACGCATGTTTACTTCCTACAATATTACTACCATCAATGCATGCCAGCTATTTTAGCGCCATACTCACTCATATTCATTCATACCACTTGTATTTCACTATCTCTTCGCCGAACTAGTACACCTATTAGGTGTGTTGGGGACACAAGAGACTTCTTGCTTTGTGGTTGCAGGGTTGCATGAGAGGGATATCTTTGACCTCTTCCTCCCCGAGTTCGATAAACCTTGGGTAATCCACTTAAGGGAAACTTGCTGCTGTTCTACAAACCTCTGCTCTTGGAGGCCCAACACTGTCTACAAGAATAGAAGCACCAGTAGACATCAAGCACTTTTGGCGCCGTTGCCGGGAGGAAAGGTAAAAGGCACTCATACTTCGGTTCCAGGTAACAGTACTTTTCTGCGCCATTGTGTGTATGCTGAAGCTATTTCCTTTAGACTCTGCAATTGCGACATTTGGTTTCTTGTTTACACTAGTTAGGTATAATGGACAACAATGACCTTTTTATTCTATTTCCTGATTTGAGACATGGAAGGTTTGATGCAAAAATTAAAAAACCCATGGAACATATTAATATGAATGCTTTGAACACTATTGTTGCTAATGATATGGAAAATTCTAAGCTTGGGGAAGCTGGTTTTGATGAGCATGATATTTTTAATACCCCAAGCATTGAGGAGAAAATTTACTTGGATGATACTTTGCCTCCTATATTTGATGATGAGAATAATAATGATAGCTACTTTGTTGAATTTGCTCCCACTACAACTAATAAAATTGATTATGCCTATGTGGAGAGTAATAATTTTATGCATGAGACTCATGATAAGAATGCTTTATGTGATAGTTATATTGTTGAGTTTGCTCATGATGCTACTGAAAGTTATTATGAGAGAGGAAAATATGGTTGTAGAAATTTTCATGTTACTAAAATGCCTCTCTATGTGCTGAAATTTTTGAAGCTACACTTGTTTTATCTTCCTATGCTTGTTACTTTGCTCTTCATGAACTTGTTTATTTACAAGATTCTTATGCATAGGAAGCATGTTAGACTTAAATGTGTTTTGAATTTGCCTCTTGATGCTCTCTTTTGCTTCAACTTCTATTTCTTGCGAGTGCATCATTAAAACTGCTGAGCCCATATTGGCTATAAAGAAAAGAACTTCTTGGGAGATAACCCATGTGTTATTTTGCTACAGTAATTTGTTTTATATTTGTGTCTTGGAAGTTGTTTACTACTGTAGCAACCTCTCCTTATCTTAGTTTTGTGTTTTGTTGTGCCAAGTGAAGCCTCTAATCGAAGGTTGATACTAGATTTGGATTTCTGCGCAGAAACAGATTTCTATCTGTCACGAATCTGGGCTGTTTTCTCTGTAGGTAACTCAGAAAATATGCCAATTTACGTGCGTGATCCTCAGATATGTACGCAACTTTAATTAGTTTTGAGTTTTTCCGTTTGAGCAAGTCTGGTGCCATTTTAAAATTCGTCTTTACGGACTGTTCTGTTTTTGACAGATTCTGCCTTTTATTTCGCATTGCCGCTTTTGTTAAGTTGAATGAGTTTCTTTGTTCCATTAACTTTCAGAAGTTTTGTGCAATGTCCAGAAGTATTAAGAATGATTGTGTCACCTCTGAACATGTGAATTTTCGATTATGCACTAACCCTCTAATGAGTTTGCTTGAAGTTTGGTGTGAAGGAAGTTTTCAAGGGTCAATAGAAGAGGGTGATATAATGTGATCGAGAAGAGTGAAAGGTCTAAGCTTGGGGATGCCCCGGTGGTTCATCTCTGCATATTTTAAGAAGACTCAAGCATCTAAGCTTGGGGATGCCCAAGGCATCCCCTTCTTCATCGACAACTTATCAGTTTCTTCTAGTGAAACTATATTTTTATTCGGTCACATCTTATGTACTTTACTTGGAGCGTCGTGTGCTTTTATTTTTGTTTTTTTTGTTATCTTAGTTCTCTGAATAAGTTCATCCTTGTGTGGGAGAGAGACACGCTCCGCTGGTTCGTATGACACATGTGTTCTTAGCTCATAATATTCACGGCGAAGTTTCCTCTTCGTTAAATTGTTATATGGTTGGAATTGGAAAAATGCTACATGTAGTAATTGGTAAAATGTCTTGGATAATTTGATACTTGGCAATTGTTGTGCTCATGTTTAAGCTCTTGCATCATATACTTTGCACCCATTAGTGAAGAAATACATAGAGCATGCTAAAATTTGGTTTGCATAATTGGTCTCTCTAAGGTCTAGATAATTTCTAGTATTGAGTTTGAACAACAAGGAAGACGGTGTAGAGTCTTATAATGTTTACAATATGTCTTTTATGTGAGTTTTGCTGCACCGGTTCATCCTTGTGTTTGTTTCAAATAAACCTTGCTAGCCTAAACCTTGTATCGAGAGGGAATACTTCTCATGCATCCAAAATCCTTGAGCCAATATTCATGCCATTTGTGTCCACCATACCTACCTACTACATGGTATTTTCCGCCATTCCAAAGTAAATTGCTTGAGTGCTACCTTTAAACAATTCAAAAGTTATTACCTCTTATTTGTGTCAATGTTTTATAGCTCATGAGGAAGTATGTGGTGTTTTAGCTTTCGATCTTGTCATTTACTTTTGACAGACTTTCACAATGGACTAGTGGCTTCATCCGCTTATCCAATAATTTTGCAAAAAGAGCTGGCAATGAGGTTCCCAGCCTCAATTAATTAACTTGCATTAATAATTCTCTTCACATGTTTTGCTCTGATTCATCAGTAAGCAACTTAATTTTGCAAATAGACACTCCTCCATGGTATGTGAATGTTGGAAGGCACCCGAGGATTCGGTTAGCCATGGCTTGTGTAAGCAAAAGGTTGGGAGGAGTGTCATCCATAAATAAAGAAAAACTAAACTAAAGTACATGTGTAAACAAAAGAGAAGAGGATGATCTACCTTGGTAGAGATAACGTCCTTCATGGGAGCCGCTCTTGAAAGTCTGGTTGATGAGGTAGTTAGAGTGCCCACTACCATTCGTTGACAACAACAAACACCTCTCAAAACTTTATTTATATGCTTTATGTTTTCAAAATAAAAGCTCTAGCACAAATATAGCAATCGATGCTTTCCTCTTTGAAGGACCATTCTTTTACTTTTATTGTTGAGTTAGTTCACCTATCTCTCTCCACCTCAAGAAGCAAACACTTGTGAACTGTGCATTGATTCCTACATACTTGCTTATTGCATTTGTTATATTACTCTATGTTGACAATTATCCATGAGATATGCATGTTGAAAGTTGAAAGCAACCGCTGAAACTTAATCTTCTTTTGTGTTGTTTCAATACCTCTACTTTGAATTATTGCTTTATGAGTTAACTCTTATGCAAGACTTATTGATGCTTGTCTTGAAGTACTATTCATGAAAAGTCTTTGCTTTATGATTCATTTGTTTACTCATGTCATTACCATTGTTTTGATCGCTGCATTCATCTCATATGCTTACAATAGTATGATCAAGGTTATGATGGCATGTCACTTAAGAAATTATCTTTGTTATCGTTTTACCTTGGGACGAAACTAAGCTTGGGGATGCGATACGTCTCCAACGTATCGATAATTTCTTATGTTCCATGCTACTTTATTGATGATACCTACATGTTTTATGCACACTTTATGTCATATTCGTGCATTTTCTGGAACTAACCTATTAACAAGATGCCGAAGTGCAGTTCCTGTTTTCTGCTTTTTGGTTTCAGAAATCCCGATAACGAAATATTCTCGGAATTGGACGAAATCAACGCCAGGTTCCTATTTTGCCCGGAAGCATCCGAACACCCGAGAGTCGCCGGGGGCCACACAGGCCCCAGATGATAGGCGGCGCGGCCACCCACTGGCCGCGCGGCCCTATGGCGTCGTCGCCCCTTCGACCTTCGCGCGCTTCGCCTATTTAAAGCCTCGTCGCGAAAACCCGATACGGAGGACGAAACCCACGAAACCATCCGAGCCGCCGCCATCGCGAAGCCAAGATCGGGGGACAGAAGTCTCTGTTCCGGCACCTGCCGACGGGAAGTGCCCGGAAGGCTTCCCCATCGACACCGCCATCTCCACCGCCATCTTCTTCCAGCCTACTGCTCCCATGAGGAGGGAGTAGTTCTCCATCGAGGGGGCTGTACCGGTAGCTATGTGGTTCATCTCTCTCCTATGTACTTCAATACAATAATCTCATGAGCTGCCTTACATGATTGAGATTCATATGGTGATGCTTGTAATCTAGATGTCATTATGCTAGTCAAGTGAGTTTTACTTATGTGATCTCCGGAGACTCCTTGTCCCACGTGTGTAAAGGTGACAGTGTGTGCACCGTGTGGGTCTCTTAGGCTATATTTCACAGAATACTTATTCACTGTTATGAATGGCATAGTGAAGTGCTTATTTATATCTCTTTATGATTGCAATGTGTTTTGTATCACAATTTATCCATGTGCTACTCTAGCAATGTTATTAGAGTAGTTTTATTCCTCCTACACGGTGTAATGGTGACAGTGTGTGCACTCGTGTTAGTACTTGGTTTATGCTATGATCATGATCTCTTGTAGATTGCGAAGTTAACTATTGCTATGATAGTATTGATGTGTATTATTCCTCCTACATAAGCGTGAAGGTGACAGTGTGCATGCTATGTTAGTACTTGGTTTAGTCGTTTCGATCTTTCATGCACTCTAAGGTTATTTAAATATGAACATTGAATTGTGGAGCTTGTTAACTCCGGCATTGAGGGTTCGTGTAATCCTACGCAATGTGTTCATCATCCAACAAGAGTGTAGAGTATGCATTTATCTATTCTGTTATGTGATCAATGTTGAGAGTGTCCACTAGTGAAAGTCTAATCCCTAGGCCTTGTTCCTAAATACTGCTATCGCTGCTTGTTTACTGTTTTACTGCGTTACTACTGCATGTTTACTTCCTACAATATTACTACCATCAACTGCACGCCAGCAAGCACTTTTCTGGCGCCATACTACTGCTCATATTCATTCATACCACTTGTATTTCACTATCTCTTCGCCGAACTAGTACACCTATTAGGTGTGTTGGGGACACAAGAGACTTCTGCTTTGTGGTTGCGGGGTTGCATGAGGGATATCTTTGACCTCTTCCTCCTGAGTTCGATAAACCTTGGGTAATCCACTTAAGGGAAACTTGCTGTTGTTCTACAAACCT